>JAPDKZ010000023.1:0-600291 GCA_027569885.1 Aspergillus diversus
AGACCGGTTTTCACCCCAAAAAGCTGCCCAAACCATAACTCTAACGTTCTTTCCCTTATTATAAGGCTGTATAAACTCTTTTTTCCATTTTTCTCCATGGTGGTTGAGGCGAAATACCCATTTGTTTCGATGGCCGGATCCTAGCTCTACCGAGCATTCATCAGACCAGATGATTTTAGACCATTCCTCCATAGTTTTTTCTTTATATTCCTCTGCCCATTTAAGTCGAAGTATAGCGGCCTCGGGGGTCAATTTTGGACGCTTTTGAGCCCTCCATTTGCCATATCCTGACTCTTTTATAACTGTGTAGATGGTTCGTTGGCAGGCGCGGATTTCAAGCTCTTGAATGACCGTTTCATAAGCAGCAAATGGATTTCTTTTTATATATTGAATAATTGACTGTTTTTGTATATCTGATAAAATTTTCGGCCGGCCAGAACGTGGTTGGGGGGATTGGGAGGCTCGAGAAGCTGCTTGATGAATTGTATCATACACGGTCGATTTTGGGATCCCGAGGAGGGCAGAAATTTTGAAGCCATTTACACCACCATCATTAAGTCCAATAATATAAGACCTCTCATGTGGTTTCAACTCCTTATTCCGCTGAATATTGGAATTTATTGGACCCAGAACTCGCCGTTCCATGGTGTGGTGATTTTTTGAAAAAGTCAACGCGAAACGCGATAATTTATTTTTCGCGCGCTAGCGCGAAATTTCCGGAGACTTTTTGCGACTGACTGTACATAACATACCACAAGAGGGGGTGGCGGAGGGGCGGGATGATGAACAAATCCTGCAAGATAGATCTTGGGACCCGGGAGACGGGGACACATACGTATAACTAGCCAGGATCACGTTGATGAGTCATCGGGTTGGAGTGACACAGCTGTGATGACTATCTCTGGCCAACTGATGTGCATTGGAGAGAAAGGGTGGGGTAAAGAAAAACTTGGCTAATACTTGGAACACTGGTTCAATTGATGGCTCATCGGATTGACATATCACAGAGATCGGACAGTGGCAGATTTCGGCATTTAGAAGAAGTAAAGAGAAAAAAAAGTACAAACCCAGATTTACTTTACTTTTTCCCGCTTCCTTTCTTGTTTCCTTTTTTTTTCTTTTCTTCCGTTCCCAGTTCTGGATTGAGTTTTGACTACGGGTTGACCAACCAGACTCCGCAGCAATGCCTTGATTGACAAAAGTACCTAACCTTTCTGTGGCCTCACTTCCCTGCCTGACCTGACCAGTGATGTAAGCAGATGCACGCAAGTTACATTTAGGTATGTAGAAAACCCGGAAAGCTACATCGACCAACACAGAGGACGGATTTGCCATGGATGGCTGCGCAAGTGCGCAATTTACTCCATCCAGGACAGAATTAATTCGATCATTGATGTGAAGATCGGCCCTAACCCTGTGCCCTAAGCCCTATGTTTTATTCCTGGTGCTCATCAGAAGTGACTTTTAGTTTGCATTTACCATTTATGGTTCAATTAAACATTAATATTAAATAGTTTCATAATGCTTTTTACAAAAGGATTGTAAGATAGGAGTATATTACCCCACATCACGATCAAGTGTGGCATCCTGCAAAAACGATCAAGAAATTTTGGGGCGAAGGTGGAGCGGTTGCTATATTTTGGCGGCAGCCTTCCTTGGAGGTCGATGCAGGCTTGAGACATACAATACGTGATTACTCAAGCAAAGCAGGTCTCCATTTTCGTCCAGAATTTGAATATTCACATCATATCGCCCATCTGATACCTTGTTGGAGTGGGATCGAACGAGGACCCACTGTGTCGCCGGGTCGGGCCGCTTCTTGAACTCGACTGACATACAAAGTGTTGAAAGTGCGTACCGCAGATAAAATCCTTGCTGGTGCGTTGCAGGAGGTTGGAGAGGCTGTTAATGAGGTCAACGTTAGACAGATATCTCCCTACATGGATATAGAGGGGAATAGGGACCCCACAAGCCTCCAACTTGAAGACGGCGGGAAGTATTATTTTTAGCAGAGAGTGCATACCATGTCAGATAATAACGCCAAATGAAGTCGATCGGATATTTTCGTTCCATCTCGGAACGACAGCCACACCTCCCGGTTGTGACCCCCCAGCCGATGGCCCCAGAGGCCGTCTGCGGAACGGGGTGCAACCCAATGCAGTTTACTCGTTACGGGGGTCGCGTCTACGACTGGATCATCGATCGTGACACACTCTTTTTCCCGGTTTGGTATGGAGCTAATGGTAAAGGGTTGCTTGGGAGCTTGGGTGAGGCCCTTCTCCTTAGACATATCGGCGAATGTGACGATGGAAACTGTTGTTTGGACTAGGGATGCGGGATCCGACTGAACTTTGTTTCTTGCTAGTTCAACCTGAACGACACACTGACGGGAGGACTTTCGCAAGACTTTGCAGGAGATTGAAACGGGTCCTGGGGGCACCATGAGGAGAAACTGAATAAACACATGGACAGGATCGGGGTATCGACCATCTCCAAATTCTAGGTCGAGATATTTACGTGCAGCCGATAGCATCAAAGCGTTCAGGTAGCCCCCCAGAACGGAACTATATTGGTCAGTCTAGATTGTTGCTTTCCTAGAGCTTTTTGTCGTCTGGGTGCGAGGCCCTCAACCAAACGGAACATACTGCTGTGTGCACCAATCGTGAGAGATCTTAGTAATGAAACGATCTCGACTCCCGAGCTCCAGTGATATGGCAGACGTTGCTTCCAACAAGGAGGGTTTGGGGCGCGATGGCATATTTGTGGAATACCCGCGGTATTTGTGACAATGCCGAAGTTAACCAAGGTGTTTTGGGCCCGCAGAAGAAGACAGCGGGAATGTCATGTACTTTCTGCGCCCGTGCAGGCCGCTGTGGATCGAAGAGGTTCTCGACGCACGAAATCGTGATGGAATGGCGCGGAATTGATGGAAGGGGGAGGGAAAGTCGAGGAAAATAAATCCTTTTTTTTTCCCTTTTTCTTTTCATAACCCAACGGCAATCATAAGAGCTTCAAGCGATCGACGACAAACCTCGGGTGAAATATTCACAAATGCGTGACAAGTTGACCAGGGGGGTGGGACTAAAACCACGCCAGCAATGCAACCCCCGGCCTAGACCTACTCACTAGCGATACTAATGGCGCGGCTCGAGAGGAAGTGAGGATCACAGAGCAATGACAGCACGAGCCGAGCATTCCGAGCTTAATCGAATCGCAATCAACAGGATTGTGGTCGAAACTCTGGGGAGTTGAAGGGAAGGGGAAGGGAGGGCGCATTCCGGTGTGGCTACAGCAGCTCGTGCTGATGTCAATCAAACGTGGGGAAAGCATATTATTGTGGAACGGCAGACGCCGGGCCTTGGTTCTGGATTGAGTTCGCTGCCTGACGACAAGTCACCTCTGTGCTGGAAGTTTTGTCCATCTGCGGGGAACCGCAGTGGCTGGGGCCACGGTAGTCAGGAATATAAAACCCTTCCAAACACCAGCATAGATGAAAGAGATCGAAGAATGATCGCTGAGGGCGATGGAGATGACTGACCTCAGCTTCTTTGCTTTCCCCTGCTAATTTTATCACGTGCCAAAGACGCGACGCGCGCCGAGCGTTCGGTAAGCGGGGATTTTTTTTTCCCTTTCGCCTCCTTTCGCCTCACGGTTTCTCCCCTCACCCGACCGACCTCCTCGTTCCGTTCTTGTCCCCTCCATTCCTCGCTTTGGGGTCCCATCATCCTCTTTGATGTCCCGGGCGAAAAGCCAACGAAAGGGAGACCGGGGATTTCGCAGGCACAAAAAACTTATCATCAAGCACGAAAAGGGGAGGGGGAAATAAGCCGAGGATGAGCCATGGAACAAGGAATTACCATTTTCCACAAAGACGAGAACCTGCGATCGCAGCAACCAGAGCCCCCGAAACCGAAGCGAGGACCTCTGAATTTAGCTGAGCAATTGACATTGATTGAAATTTGCAGAAAACATGCCAGCGCCAAGGACGTCAGCCATTCTTCTACCAACTTCTGGATCAAAATTGAGGTGGAACTGCAAAGTCAAATCGGTCGCCGCTACTCTCATGCCTCATGTCGCCGCCGGATAGTCGACTATATCTCCGAGAGGAGAATGTGCCTGGATGCTATCAAACTTGGTTTGCAGCCCTATTTCGAAACTTTGCCTGAACCCGTGCGTTTACGGGTGGACGATTGGATCAACGCCAGCAACAAGCCGGAAGGGGATGCTAAAGTGAAAATACCCGACACTCTCGCTAAATTGGGCGAATTTACGCTACAACTTCCCCGGACGGACAAGATGAAGCGAGTCGCCGATTGGGTCAGGAGCGTCCCAGAACAAGATCCCTCTATGCCACGGCCTTTCTCCGGCCTGGTGCCAACCCTGGCGGAGGCCATAGCTATGTCCAAGCAAAAGCAGGAACGTCAACGGCAGGAACGCGAACGACGGGAACGTGAACGATTGTCCCACCCGGGGTTGTTTTCGGGGCCTGTTGCTCAAACGCGACCGCCGACCTCAGCAAAGGTAACACCAGATTCTGGGGTCGTAAAGCGAGAACCCGAATCGCCGGCTCGGGTAGCACCAGCCCCTCTCCCAGGTCTGGCTCAACCTCTTCCAAATCCTCTTACCAAATACAGCCCTATATCTGGCGGAAAGCGGCCGCGAGATGGTGATGAGCTCGAGTTTGATCGTGCGGCGCGACGTCCCCGTCTAGACCTGATCACCCCATCATTCAGCGAATTGAAGACTAACGGCACCTCCGAATACAAGCTGGAAAATATCACTGGCCTGCAGAACACGGTGGAGACGGTTTTCAGCAAGTTTTGGGACCATATGCTACCTCATTTTAAAGAGCGAGAGTTGAAGCAGGGTCTCAGTGTCGCCAAGTCGGAAACCATCATGCACGAGCTCTTCAAAGATGTCGGAGCAGCTCTTATGCGAGCCTTTATAAAGCTAGAGGAGGGCGCGCCAGCATCATAAGACTTTCCTTACTTTCCCGTTCCTTTTTCATTTATTTATTGAATTGTCCTGCGAGTTCCGCCTTGTTTTCTTCATTGCATCATGAAGCCTCTTCGATATTTCTGTCAACCATTTTACATCCTTTCTTTCTACCGTATATGTTACGTTTTCTATCCCTTTTCCGACGTTTTGCATTAGACTGTCTGAGAGTATTGGATACCCCCTGCATTTGGGTCAGCATTACAGTTTCAGTTGCATTATGCATGGAGTCCTGCAGATATGGTTCATGTTCATTCTTAAATATATATATATACAAGCACCTACATTTCGTTCCCGTAACAAGTGCAGTTAGTAGTATTGTTGTTCCCTACATAACGACATAACATGCGCTGTTTTCCCACGTGTTGAAAATATATTATCTCGTACTCCGTACAGCTAAGCCATATTTGTTCATCCTTTGTAGGGGCATAGCCATCCACCGTGGAAATTAGGGATCCACCAGTTAAATCCCAGGAAACGGTGGAGAAAGTTGTTCCTGGTGTTCAATACGTATTAGCGATCTTGAACACCAATGCTGGAAGAGTATAGTCTGTCTTTTGTGCCGCCTAATTTACTGTCAGAGGTCTAAGAGACTGAAGAAGCTTAATTAGTTATGCTTCAATCTTAAGACTTCAACATATACTCAACCAAGTCCAGCATAGACTCGGTATAAAGTAGACATTGGTATTCTTCTTAAAGAGAAAGGAACAGAATGTAGTACATAGTGGTGGGGTGGAGGAAGCTGTTGGTGTGGGTGGGGGGAAGTAGTGGCATGAAGTGGGGAGCATCTTTGAGAGGGCAGACATGTAGCCCTAACAATGTTCCGGACGTAAAATGATTTAGAGACCTGGGGTTTTCACTTTTTGGATGGTATTTATCATATAATTTCCTCCTTTGGAAAGAGGGGGTCGGAAAGCAATAGCATAGAAAGAACAAAAAGTTGACTTTATTGTATATACAGAGCGGTTTTCTGTCAGAAAAAAGCGCCAAACAAAATCACAGCCTGCTGCATTGAAATACTTGTTGCATATACAAGAAGGGGAAGAAGAGGAAAAAAAAGTTAGGAGGATCTCCACGCTCAAATTACCCACAAATATAAGAAACGTATATCGTTAGAACATGAAAAATGGACGACTAGTGGCAAATTGTAATCCACTGGTTGACGATCTCTTCCATATCGTGCGCAATGCCCCATTGCGAAATAAGGCACCGGAAGAGTTTCTGCATCGAATTCATCTCATAGAGCAAATTCCGCACCGCTGCAACTCCTGGTGGAGAATCTACCCGTCCTTCGGTAACAAATCGAGTTGTTTCAGAGCCAGTTGGCGGCCGGGCCGTGTCGCACCCAAGGTTCAAATCTGAGGGGGATAGGAGTGCATCTTGCCACACGATTGTACGAGGAAGATGGATATTTGCCACTCCAGCAAGGGCGAAAACAACATATACCGTGGCCGCAGAGAAAAGGGAACTGGGCATATGGATGACATGGGCACGACCTCTGGGAAGTTGTTCGATTATGTCCTGGATGGCGATGGCGTGTAGAAGGGCACGGCGAGCGTCTTCCGTATTCACCCACTTCAACAAATCAAATCCTGCCCTAAGTGTACGAGACCCGCCAGACGCATGCTGGGTAATACCGTAGCGTGAGCACACGTGCCGACAAAGCAAAGTAGAGTTGATCATGGTGTCGAGGCAAATCGTGTGCCAACGGAGTAGAACCTCAAGTCTTTCGGGAGCGGAAAGATGGATGCTCATCGAAATAGTTTCGTGCACCTGCGCCAAAGCTCTTCTCACATCCGAACGATCGGGGACACCGACTGCCGCTAGATCACTCTCATCTGAATCTGAAACAAGGGATTGCAGCCCCTCTAGGATAACACGGAGCGAAAAGGCAGAGAGTTGATAGTCCAGAGCCCTAAAACTACTTACTGGAGGGAAGAGAGAGCGAAATATGAGCCTGAAAGAGGGTTGATCATTTTTATGGGACCGCATATGAGTCAGCCACTCTTCGGCGGTGCTTGCATCAAATGCAGCCTCACTACTGGGAAAGCCGAGGGGGTTGGCGACATGCCGGGTAGATGCGCCGTCACCCGACATCTGAGCGACCATGCCATCCAAAATATAGTATGCCAACAGTGCGCGCTGCTGGATCTCTCTGGCTGCCCATGTTCGCCACTTCTGTTCCTTTTCTGTGCTATTTGCCGACGGAAAGGGCAGCTCCTCCATCGAAAAAGGCTCGCAGTCGAACATCCCACATTGCCTCGCCCAAAAGAAGCCAAGAGGGCGAAAAACTTGACTTGTAGTGCGGATTGCTCGATTCTGGGAAAAGGTACATTAGCGACAGAGGAGGCGAATATTTGACAGGAGTAGAAAA
Source organism: Aspergillus diversus (assembly GCA_027569885.1). Taxonomy (NCBI): domain Eukaryota; kingdom Fungi; phylum Ascomycota; class Eurotiomycetes; order Eurotiales; family Aspergillaceae; genus Aspergillus; species Aspergillus diversus. The sequence goes on from JAPDKZ010000023.1 coordinate 7,370, forward strand.
GGTCGTAACGCACCTTGGACAGAGCGCCGTATATCTGGCCCAAGAGAGCGGTGATAAGAAGTTGAACCCCTTTGCAAGCATCGTACGGACCACGGTGCGTTATTAATGATTGCCACTATACACATGCATATATTAATATATGGTTACAAGGGAGTGGGTGCCGTCGGAACATACTGAGGTAGCAAGTGCTGTGTGTGCCAAACGCCAGAGTGCCTCACCCTAAAAACTTGTTAACTATTGACGTTAGGGGATAGCGGCAAGTGGCGTTACCTTTGCTACGGAATCCTTGGGCCCGAGATATAGAGAGCCAAGAGCCATAGCGTTTAGAAGGAGCGGGTGGGTACAGTCTCGGAAGACAAAAGTGGCTCGATGAAGGATTGGAAACGTAGGAATGAATCGTACAAAGAACATGTGCAAACACTCATCCAGAAACACTGATGTAATCGAGGTTGCTTTGATTGCTGCAGTAACACTCGAGGACTGTCGCACAATATAGGGGTTAACAAAGTTGTCTTGACAACGGGACAGGGGGCAACTCACCGAACTTGTCACCATCTCTGTGACATCTCGTACAGCCTGGTGGCTCCCACCCAAGGGGATCGCGCCAATGGATGAACTTCGATCATCGAACGAATTGGGGGATCCAAAGTTCATGGCGCTGACATCCTGCACCACTGGGGGAATTGGAAGGGCCCCCAGCGGCATCTGCCACTGATCTGTGGTGTCCGAAGCCATAATACTTTGGAACAGGTTTTCCGAATCGGGCCATATTAACGCAAAATCAAGATCCGCAGCTGCATGCTGCAGCCCGGGAGCCTGGTCAGTATCAGATGTCCCCCATCCTTGACTATGGTCAGAGGTTGATACGACCGCCTCAGCCGGGGCTCGAGGGGTATCCCAGGAAAGTGAATCCAGCGGAGCTGCCTGAGGTACCTGAAGTTGGTGCAGCTGTGCTTGCTTGGTTGCTGCTGCTCGGACGTGTAGCTTCTCGTGTCGGGTCAGAGCATCTTGGCGAGCGAACGGCCTGTGGCACTCCTTGCAGATGAACGGCTTCGATCCCGTATCTTCATCGTCATACCGTCAGCAATTGCCCTTACATTTCTTGGCTCATTACTATGATTATTACTATGACACAGCAGTGGCCTTCTTTCGCCAGAAAGGGCATACGTACGGCAACGCTCATGCCTCTAAATGCCGATGTTAACAATTGATGTCTCCACTACAGAGTAAGGGGGACGAATATTATGGATTCATGACTAACCCGTAAGTGTTCAGCTTTCGAAAACCCCTTTTCACATACACGGCAGATGAGGGCTTTCACTCCGGGCGATGGGCTAGTTTGTGGCATGTTGAATCGTGTCTCAAGTAGAGGAGCGATGAATCGAAAAGAGAGATAGATTCCTCCTAAATCAACCAGGATATTTCATTGCCACTCACCATGATCTTTGTGGGAGTCGTCTGTGGAACGTGGAGAGCGATTGAGTGGTGGGAGGGAGCGAGGGCTCTCTCTGGTGAGTGCTGACCAATCAGGTATTCCACCCACACTAATGTGAGGGGCCAATTGTGGGGCAGGTGGCAATGAGAGTCTGCTATGGCACGTGGATTATTGCCTGAGGCAATTACATGACTAACGGGATCGCAGGGAAATTGCCGATTTTCCAGCCCGAAAGCGGCGAGAAACACTCGGGATGGGTTCCTTGAGTTGGACTCGGAATCTGGACCAAGGAATCGTGGCTTTGTGGATCCGTCGTTTAAGTTTTCCTTTGGTGGCATTTCTTCAATCTTGCTTCGACTTCGGGTCTGATCCCGAAGGACCTCTCCCAACTTCGGAATGACACCTGGATTCGTTCAAATTTTTTTTAAAACTTATGCAGAGTCCAGACTAGCACGGAATGCTCCTTGGAAAGGCCTGCCTTTATAACTACACTAATTCCCCTCGATTCTATGTTTGATTTCCCTCCCAAATCGCATGCCGATTTTGCTCATCGTTCGTTGCATTTGCATTTTGCTCCGAATGCTTACCAGACGCTTAGCTTCGTCAATCCCGAGAAGTGGGAAAGCTTGCCTCTGCTGAAAACTCAAACAGCAGCCAAGGCCCGGGTGGCCGAAAATTCGAAAGCACTCATTCGTGTTCCATACCCTCACGGCCCCGTCAGGGCCGACTTGGCCCTTGGCCGTCGCTCTCAATGTGGCTTAATAATGATGACACTGTAGGATTTTTTTTTTACAGGAAGCCCATCCTCGGAAGTGGTTCCCCTTCCTCATAGGTCCTAGCCCAATAGACTCACTGCCCACTCCTCGGCATCAGGGTGAACTGCTAGATACCGTAGCAATGCAGGCACGTACCCACTCCTACGTACTCCTGTCTGAGTTTATGGTCAGCCGGTCAGAGATAGTGGCAATCGCTCGGCTTCTTACTCGCTGAAAGCCATGGAGAAACGTCCCCGTATTATAATCTCCACGGGAATTTCCCCCAACAGTGCTCGGGACATGTCCCGCATGGCCTAGGATTCCCCGGGGAGAAGGTTATCGGCACGGCGATAGGCCAGTCAACCAACCCCGGCCGAGTCATCGTGGGCCTTTTCCATCTTTTTCTACTCGGCTATGGGGGTTTGTGTGCCTAGGTTGCACCAGTGGTTCATTTTCCGCGGTGGATTAAGTAGTAAAGTTCCTTTTCCTCTTAATTATCCCACCTTTTCCGTGCAAACTGTTCCTCCCCAAAAACTTTTCACCTTTGTTATTTTTTTTCTCACAAGGGACGAGTTATCACGGGCAAGGGCAGGAACCTTCTCCAACAGAATACGACTACTGTACCTAGCGTTGTTTCTGGCCTAGGGCTAGCCTCGCACAGCATGCCTGCGTCCATGGAGATGCAGCCAACTCAGGTAGTTGGGGAAGCCCCCGAGACGGAGACCAACCACAATCTGCCTAAGGATGGAGTCGACCTTGTAGAGAGTACAGAAGCCGGTATACCTTCAACATACGCCGATATCATGGCTTCCCGGCTCTCACGCGCACACCGGGATTTTTTGATGGAGCGCCACGGCACGTTGGATCTTGATCCTATTCCCAGCATGGACCCTGCGGACCCTTACAATTGGCCCTCTTGGAAGGTGAGTGATACGATGAATCCGAACCCTTTGGGGGCGATCAACGGGGCTCAATATTCAATTAACGCCTTGTTAGAAATTGATGAACCTTATTCTCGTAGCTTTCCACGCGTGTATGGCAACCTTTGCTGCCGCTGGTATCATTCCTGCATATGAAACGTGGGTCACGATCTAAAAATTGCGATGCCTTTTTAACTTGCTAACGAAATGATTTCCAGTATTGCGGAAGAGTTTGGTGTCACCATTCATCAAGTAACTTATTTGACCTCACTTCAAATTGCCATTCTCGGTGCTGCTCCTTTGTTCTGGAAGCCCCTCTCCAACCGATTTGGGCGCAGGCCGATTTTCCTGCTCTCCTTGATTTGCAGTCTTGTGTGTAATATCGGGTGCGCTAAGGCTCCTGATTATGCCTCGACTGCGGCATGCAGAGCTTTGCAAGCGTTTTTCATTTCACCAGCTTCAGGTAGGGATTGCCCGGCCCCATTCATACGACGAAATAAGTAAAGCTGACCATCCCTGTTCCTCTAGCTATTGGAAGCGGTGTCGTTATGGAGACTTTCTTCAAGAAGGATAGAGCCCGGTACATGGGTGTTTGGACTTTGCTCGTTACACTCGGAATTCCATGTGGTCCGTTTATCTTTGGGTTTGTCACTTACCGTATCGGCTACCGCTGGATCTACTGGATTCTCGCAATTGTAAGTAGTTCATATAATCTTACTTACCTTGCAAAAGTGGTTTGCTTACTCGAGAATAGATCAACGGAGGCCAGTTCTTCCTGTATCTCATCTTTGGACCAGAAACACGCTATGTTGGCAGTAACGAGGACCCTAAAGAGCCTGCTTGGAAGAGAGAATACCTTCAACTCCGCCGGATTGACCCAACTCCTCTGTCCTGGATTGAGTTCATTAAGCCCCTGGCAATGTGCGCATCCCCCTGTGTGATGGTGCCCGCAGCTTCGTATGCCATGATTTTCCTCCTGAGTAATGTGTTGGCCACCGTCGAGGTGCCAATTCTTCTCCAATCCAAGTTCAATCTCAACGCAGAGCAGTTGGGCCTTCAATTCTTGGCCCCCATCATCGGATCCTTCATTGGTGAGCAGCTAGGAGGCCACATGTCCGATCTATGGATGAACACACGCGCAAAGAAGACTCAGAAGAAGCCAGAGCCAGAATTTCGTCTCTGGCTGAGCTATCTCGGATACACCTGCTCCATTGTCGGTATTATCGTCTTCCTGGTCTGCACCGAACAGTCCCCGGAGGGCAAGTGGAACGTAGCCCCTATCATTGGTATTGCAATTGGTGCTGTCGGCAACCAGCTTGTGACCACTGTCCTCATCACGTACGCTGTGGATTGCCATCCCACCGATGCCTCTAGCGTGGGTGTCTTCATCACCTTTGTTCGTCAAATCTGGGGTTTCCTCGGACCGTTCTGGTAAGCTGGGCTCTTCTCCGTCATGTTAGGCTTGCGATTTTTGCTAACCAAAGACTAAACAGGTTCCCGGATATGTTTGACCAGGTTGGTGTTGCTGCCAGTTCCGGTGTTTGCGTGGCTCTCATGGTCGGAGTCAGTGTTATCCCCACGATCTTCCTCCAATGGAAGGGAAAGACATGGCGCCCATCCGTACATGAGTAAACGGGTTTCATGCTCTGCGTAATGGGATTTTTTTTCTTTGATTTGATAATCCCTGGGAGAAAGTTGAATCATCGAATTCAGCGATATAGTATATAGAGGGTATCGAGGCACCTAGATTTTTTTTTTTTTCACGGCCGCATCTGGAGTTTGTATATAGATTTGTGTTCAATTCGGTTCTTGGTGGAGGCGGATACTTCGACTTTATGTATTTTTGATTTTTAGAGAGAGAGAGAGAGCGCGAAAGAAAAATTTTGAAACAAATGCACTCGATTCATTCAGACCCAACTCACTCCCTTATATCGGGCCCTGGAGGAAATAGTATCACACCATCGGAGCACATTCCCTGTCAGGCCATTCCTAGCTTCCTGGTGTCCCACTAACGGGATCTGGGTCCGATCGGTTGCCCGAAGGAAAGGAGTGCTTCTCGGAATCCTGGCGGTTTGGGCCAATTGTAAGCAAATTGAAGCTGATAGCAGGATCGCCGTTGTCTCGATACTGCAGCATGAGGCTGAAGATTTATATTTTGTTTCCCTGTTCAATCGTTTCTTCCGGGTGAATTAATTTTAATCATTCTCCCGGTGGTACATATCCCAATCCTTGGATGTAAAGATTTCTCGAATTCACCCTTCTTTTGGTGTGACGGAAAAGACCTCCTCCGAGCGGGTAAAGTCACACCCATATAGCTCGACTGTGAAGCTCCAACATCAGGCAGATGAGTATCAGTAGAGGTATAGTGGCGTGATCTAGGATAAACGTTCATGAACACTGCTCGGATGGTATTTTTTCTTTCGCTCGAGCCTCAGCTTCCCTTTATCCGGATCGCATGTTCAGGTTGATGATATGTCGCTTTGGGGGTCTATTCTGTTAAGATGCTGGGTGGGTTGGAAAGATATCATCCTGAGCGGGATATTGACATATCCATCAGCCTTTGTTAGTAGACATTAGACTAATAATAATAGTTATGTATTTTTGCCTGGGGTCCTTCCCGAATAAGCCAGCTAGGTACGGGGGAGGAAAGAGATGCGTTGGGGGATGGCTGCATTTCTTGATTGATACGTTTGACCTTCCTGGGTCTTTGTGCACTATATACAATATAGGGTAGGTATTCGTCGTGAACCGATTGGTGAAGGAACGTTGTAGACTTATTCAATTTGTGGAAAAGATCCAAGCTTTCAGAAAGCTTCAAGTCCCTAATACATACCCAATGCTTCTTCCGGCCAAGAAGCGTGGATCGAACTCCCTTAAAATCGAGGTTAAAGGACTGCGGGATTACGAATAAGAGGCTTTGAAGTACATACCTATATTGCATGGTCCCTTAGATAATAGATAAAGAAGTGGATGATAAGATATGCCTGCTCTGCTGGTGTTATGGTGGTGAGTTGTATTACTGGCCCACCACCAACGGAATGGCCCGTCCCGCCCTATATATTCCCCTCAGGGCCTCCTTCTCCCCTCCAGTTCTCGATGCTACTCATTTTCCGACGACGATAATAGGATCCTAGGAATTACTATAGAAACCACTTAATAACGGCTCATGATATCAGGGCTGGCAGTTTTTCTTATTTTCCTTTTCATTTTCCCGCCTTGACAAGCCGATGGGAGGTTGGGCTGGCGCTAGCAACTGGCAACGGGTGCTCCTCCAGTCTCAAAACGAGCAAGCTCGGCAGCCACTTGTCACGCACTTTCTTTGCATCGCTGCTTAGTGAGGGGTTTGTGAAGATAAAAATTGACTTCAGCCTCACTCCGAGACATGGACATTTCTGAACTTTCTGGCAGTTTCTATCTCTAGTCAAGCATTAGGTTTTTATTAAATACCAGCTTATCATCATGTCAAAATATGACGACCTTCGCTTCCACTCTCAGGATGACTGGACTATATTAGGTGAAGACGACGTTGACAAAGGTGTTGTGGAGCTGTTAGAGAAAGATGACGGTGGGATATTTCTTCCACACCACAAGATAGGGCACTGATGCGAACCCTTCTTTAGCAACCGGCCAGTATTCAGGCCGGATGTCAACCTTGGACTGTGAGCTTCCTGTAAGATGGTGAAAGCCCTTCGGTGGGTAAATATAGTCATAACTTCTGTACCTCTTCACTGTAGATGAAAAGCGGCTTCCCCGATGCTGTAGTGTGCGTCCAGGTACACCCCTATTCTTTCAGCAGTCATTAACAAATCTTGGAATGAGCAGATTTGCATCTACCAAAGCGATTGCTACCTGGGTATTCCGACGGAATTATAATATTTTCCCTGCTGGGTTCTGGCCAGTTATAACGAAAAGTCTGAACGGCACCTTCGGCTGCGAATACCATAGAGATCAGGATGGCAAAATTCTAACTCACGGTCGGTTACTTTTCTTTCCCTCGCTCTCTCTCTCTCTCTCTCTCTCTCTCTGGCTGATAATAAAATAGACTCCTGGAGCTGCCTCAAGGTGAAGCGGATCCGGAAAACAGAGCACTCGTTCAAAGTTTATGATAATTGGACCCAGCTTGGGATATTCGTTCGACATCAGTGGGAAACATCAAATCAACTTGTCATATTCTTGAATTGTCCGGAGGAGTTCAAGAAAGACCTGCGTGCTTTACTCCCGTCTGTATTCAAGAGTGACCCCTATGCCTGGCACGCTACCTTTGCCAGTGAGATAGGAAAGGTATTTGAGCAAGCGATTTGGGATCTTCGTGGCGTGGTATGGGAAGTTGAGTTGGTAAGGTCACTCGCAACTCGCTGAAAGATGGTGTGCTCTCGGGGAAAAAAATTGATCGCCCTTTAGTACCAGAAAAAGCTAGGAAGCTTTCAGCCAGAATTTATTCTTCTTCATGACATGGCGAGACATATCAGCCATTCCAAGGAGGTTTTGGAGGTGGCCGCTGACGCGTTGGAAAGCATGATCCACGAACAATCGATCCTTGACGAGCAACATCCTCGTATAACAGAGAGGGTAGATTGGCATTTCAAGCAGATCCAACAGGAGCTGTATTTTGTATCCAAGGGGATCCGTGCAACGAAATTCCGGTGTATTTCACTTAGCGAGCGGCTTCAGAATGAGATCAATTTGGTAAGTCTACCGGGGAGGATTTTCTTGATTATGCTAACATGAACCTCTGTAAGGCATTCAATATTGTTTCTCAACGCAATAATGAAGTCTCGGTCCAAATGGCCCAAAGTGCCTTAACTGATAACACCATGATGAAAACTGTCGCCTTTGTAAGCCTGATTTACCTGCCTGGAACCTTCGTGTCCGTAAGTATCCATCGATCAAGGATATACCAAAGCTTGAAAATGAAGACTTATAAGATTAGGGCATTTTTGGGATGAACTTCTTCGACTTCAATACCCAAGACGGGCCGGGTACGTATACTTGGAGCATGTCAGAGAATTTCTGGCTTTATTGGCTAGTGACAGTTCCCTTGACGCTTGGAACAATGGTGATATGGCTGATATGGTTCAACCGTGGAATAATTACGCGTGTGATCCTCAACTGGACCGGGAGTCAGAGAGCCCGTAGGAGGGGTGTGTTTGATGATAAAAGCACTGGATGCTAGTTGAGGTGTGTCCATTTTATTTTGCTATAAACAGTCGATGGTTTCCTGAAATTCACTCGGCAATAGATTCTCCAATTTTGCTCATAATATTATTAGCCCCCCTAAACGACAGGTAAAAAAAAGGGCAAATGAAAGATGGCTGCGGAAGCCTGGATGACCTGAGTAGAAATCCATGATACCGTGAATGATCCCCAAACAATTGGAGATTACCGATAGTGAATAATCTCAGCGAACAATACCTTGCCTTAAAGTTATTCCCATAATGAAGACCCCTCCCATGTTTCTATGATCGGCATCATCGGACCATTACGCAGTCTTAGCTCATGATTACATGTAGTTGCTGAATAGCGCAATCCTCGGGTGTTGGCGAGTAGAATATCATCGGAGAGCAAGATTTGAAATCAAGCCAAAGGCTAAGAGTCCCTTGCGCCCTGTTCGAGAAAGTTCTCTATCATTCATCATTATTGAGGAAAGCCGAGGGTGAGACCGCAATGAAATGCGATGTCAAAAGAGTTGATTTGTCAGCACCATCTTGGGGTTTAAAAGTGAAGCGATTCCGAAGTCAAAGAGAGGGGATGTTTCCAGATCTCCCCTTCGAGTACATTACATTCTCTACAAAAAAAAATTACACATATATATTGACAAGGTACGAGAGAGGACTACAACAAGGCTCCGTCTACCATGAGTTCAGTGGATCTTGGAACAGCGCCCTCTCCCGCGGTCAAACCCGCGGAGGGCATTCCCTATTTCACCCCCGCTAACAACGGCGGTGCTGCGCTGGACCCCACCGATAAAGACACGCCGACCTTGTTCCGGCCACTGAAGATCCGCGATGTCACCTTCAAGAATCGGGTGTTCGTGGCACCCATGTGCATGTACTCTGCAGCGTCCGACCCCAACTCGCCATATGTGGGAGCATTGACGGACTATCACATCAGCCATTTGGGTCACTTGGCCCTCAAGGGCGTCAGCCTGGTCATCATCGAGGCGACGGCCGTGCAGCCTAACGGGCGCATCTCGCCCAATGATTCGGGCCTGTGGCAAGATGGGACGGACTCGGAGCAATTCCGAGGCCTGAAGCGCGTGGTGGACTTTATCCATAGCCAGGGCGCCCAGGTTGGCATCCAACTGGCCCACGCCGGGAGGAAGGCAAGCACTGTCGCCCCCTGGTTAGCGATGGAGCGGGGTGTGCGAAGTCTGAGAGCCGATGAGAGCGTTCACGGTTGGCCTGATAACGTTGTCGCGCCCAGCGGTGGCGAGGAGTACGTCTGGGGAACCCCTGGCGTAGGGTTCTGGACTCCACGGCAGTTGAGCACGGAGGAGGTGGAGGAGATTGTGAAGGCGTTTGCGAAGAGCGCCGCGCTCGCCGTTCAGGCTGGTGTGGATGTGATCGAAATCCATGGAGCCCATGGGTACCTGATCAACGAATTCCTCAGTCCCATCACCAACCAGCGCACAGACAAGTACGGAGGGAGTTTCGAGAACCGTCTCCGGTTCCTGCAGGAAATCGCCCAGGCCACCCGAGAGGTGATTCCGACGGGGATGCCCTTATTTTTACGGATCAGCGCCACTGAGTGGCTGGAGGAGCAGCCGATCGCTGCAGAGCGTGGGACCTGGGATATGTCTTCGAGCCTCGAGCTTCTAAAATACCTCCCCGAATTTGGGGTTGATTTGCTGGACGTGAGCTCTGGTGGTAACCACAAGGATCAGAAATTCCATCTTTTCAGCGAATATCAGGTGGAGCTAGCCGGGCAGCTTCGCAAGAAAATCCGGGAGTCCGGTGCAAAGACGCTTGTCGGTGCAGTTGGCTTCATCACGGAGGCCGCAGCAGCCTCAAAGATCGTGCAGGGCGCCGACCAGGATGAAGCTGCCCCATCTGGCCCTGGGCCACAGGCCGATGCTGTCTTGATGGCTCGTCAATTTTTGCGTGAACCGGAATGGGTGTTCAATGCGGCGAAGAAATTGGGGGTCAAGATTACTGTTCCTAACCAATTTGGTCGAGCTATTTGATCGGGATAGACTTGATTGGGCGTCGTAGATATAGATAGTGAGTTCAATATTCTAGATACCCAAGATTCAGCCAGGGGCTACGATATTTAAAAAGGGTTACGTTTAAAGAAAATGCTTCCCCCACACACGCTCACGGGTTCAGCAAATCCAGTCTGTACCTAGGAATTCCATTCGTAGTAACTCTATCCATTTTAGGTCCCCGTTGGGGTAGCAGACCCTTCTAGATCTTTCTTTTTCCCTCTTAGTGATTGGCCTGCGCCCTGAAAGCGAGGCTTTTCACCCTCAACAACATTCCCGCCCTCGTCGCGTTTCTGTACGGGCTTGATTGCGTATCCGAAGAATAGTTGGTTGGGTGGTAGGCGCAGGGGCTGTGGCCCGTTTGTCCGTCTTACTGGGGGAGGGTGTTGGGGATTCGTAGCCCCAGGAACAGGGGTTGAAGCAGTTGGGGTGGGAGTTTTGCTTCCTTTTTTAGCATTCAGGCGGTGTCCTCCCGAGAAAAAGTTTGACGACAAAGCTCTCGCGCCCGCAGCAACGTCTGTGGATTCTGGAGCGATAGCCGCGTAATTGATGGCCTGTGCCATGGTGCCATGCGAGTGAAGCAGTCCACTAGCTGGCAGTTTTCCGCCAGCAATACTCCTCGGTGTACTAGTTCCGCTCGGTCGCTGAGGTTCTTCATAGCCGACAGGCGCTGCGAAATCAACTTCTAAATCGGTCTCAAGAACAGAAATTGCGCTTGTCTCATTGGCAGGCTTCGTCTCCAGTACAGCCATCTCAAAAACTTGATCGTTATAGGCAAAGGTGAAGATGTCGTCCTTTGTTAAGCAGGAAAAGTTCCGAAACGCGTTTTCTAGGACTGCCTTGGGATCGCTAATATCCAAAAACGAAGTAGACTGAGCTTGAAGTTTGATAAATCGGCCGGGAGGGAGGTCGGTCGACTTGACTTGCACCAGATCGCCAGGTTCGAGAAGAAGCGTTTGCATCAGCTAGGGAAAAGCACCGTTTGTCAGTATGCACAATGCGAATTCCGTGGAGGGACGTGCCGTCTCACCCAGTAAGGTAGGTAGATTTTCCCCTCCTCCGCAATAAATTCCAAGACACCCGCATGTGACATCTTCTCTTTCGCCCCATTGTGAAGCTCAAAGAGCATGGGGTAGGTAATATGCAGTCGAGTTAATTTATCCAAAGCACTAGGCGGCATGATCACTTTCCCGCCATGATTCACATTCTCTCGTTCAGGTCCAGGCAGCATAGCGACGGGGTAGCAGCGGTAGTATTCATCGAAACGACGGGTAGGGGCGCCATGCCTGAGCATCGAAGAGCCCAAGACTCCATCCATGGGATCATCCTCCCAGTAACCAGGACGGAACTATGGCAGTCAGAACGTATTCAAGTGTCAACAATTCAAGGTGCGTAAGCTTGGGCCCACCACATACCATGGCGGAGGCGGCGATTGTCGGGTATTCGAGTGAGTCAGAGAAGACAGAAGGATAGTAGCCTACTTTATACCGTTAAGATAGAGTAGGAGTAGTATCAGTTGCGGTTTCGTCAACTTCTGATTCAAAAGGGAAAAGAAAGTGAAAGGGCTGTTGACGAAGAGCTGTTCGGAGTTCTAATCGCCCGCAGTGACGCAAATGGCTCCACAACGATTTTCCGACCCGACCAGAACAACAGCTTTGGAATGGAGCTCCGGCCTCAAAGTACCCCCCCATCCAGCGCAAACTGAAACTACACTTTATCAGCGCACTCCTTAATTTCAAGCTATATTTACGAGAAATCCCGCTACCCACCAATGTCCAGCTCACACCCGCGCCCTAAGCGGGCAGGTGAAGACTTTACACGTACCCACAACCAGGATAATGACGATAAGAACGGCTTTTCAAAGAAGGCCCGGTTTGACCTCCGAAACCCGTCTACTCTTGCTCCCGACGCCTTAGAAGATGATGTGGTATTAGATGCCGATGAAATTGGCCGACGCGGTCAACAAGTACGCCGCAAAGCTGTGAACCTCGACGGTTACGATTCGGATAGTGAAAACGAAGGGTTCGATGCGCGCGCCGCTGCCAAGGCAAAAGAGAATAAAGCGAAAAAGGCGGCGGAAGAAGAAGATGATGATGATATGTTTGCGGAACTACAGGAAGACTTTGCTGAGGATGGTGATGACGCAAATGCTTCAAAAAAGGATAAGAAAAATGTAAGATTCTTACGAGACGATGAGATCGAAGGGCAAATTTATTCGTCCAAAGGTGGCGGTGCTCTACGTGCGGACTTGAGTCGAGGAGAGAATGCCGATGATATAAGTGAGGATGAAAGTGAGAGCGATGTTGCGGATGAGGATCGCGCTCGACTTGATAGAGATATGGATGAAGAAGTAGGAGCTGGGGCGAAGAAAAAACACGCACCTTTGTTAGATGCCTTCAACATGCAAAACGAACAGGAAGAGGGCAAATTTGATGACCAAGGAAATTATATCCGGAAGGCCATCGACCCGGATGCTGTTCATGATTCGTGGTTAGAAGGTGTATCAAAGAAAGATATCAGGCGGGCAAAGGAAGCCGCCGAGAAGCGGGAGGAAGAAAGGAAAGAAAAGGATCGCGCGAATGATAGCGTTTTAACTTCAGATGCACTGAGGACTCTTATAGTACACCTACAGCGTGGGGAGACAGCTTTGGACGCCCTAGCGAGGATTGGAAAGGGCAGTCAAAAGAAGCCTAAGTGGCAGGCAAAACGAAACAAGAATCGAAATAAACATAACGCCTCTGAGGCCAACGACACCGAGATGACAGAGGATGATCCTAAGGAAGTCGCCCGAAAAAGATCAATTGACGCTCTGACTAGTGCAGCCGATATTCTCATGGCTAGAGGACAAGCGGAAATATACGACACCGAGCGAGAGGTGCTCACCAGGCAGTACCGCCGCGAAACCGGTGAAGAATGGGTTGATCCCACGGAGAATGGAGTCTTCAACGCGAACGATGCGGGACCTGCGATGTGGGAATTTCGGTGGTCCGATGCTCGCGATGGTGGTATTATTCACGGGCCATATGATGCTGCGACAATGGAGTCGTGGAAGAATGCCGGATACTTCGGGGAAGGAGTTGAGTTCCGACGGCAAGCAGATACGGATGAATGGAGAACTCAAGTCACCTTCTTATGATCGGGGACAGTGTCGATCCAGGTGAATGCCTACATGTATAGTATGACTGGATACCCTTTGGGAATAGTATAATATTCTTCATTATCATTCAATCCAAGCCTCACTTCTGGCATAATTCGACTCAAATCCCGAATAACAAATACCCATGCAATTGAGTTGTAACAAGCGCCAAGATTATCATACATTGATATATCGATGTGAACAACGTAAGATATGAACACATCGTTTTTCTTTTATTCTCTGCCCCTCAGAGAGAGAGAGAGAGAAATGAGTGTCACATGATATACTCCGCCCTACAAACACCGAAAACAATCTAAAAGTCGAGTTGCAAATAAGGTCTATGAGAGCTCCATAGCATCGCCATTAGCAGCGGAGAAGTTCACATTCCCTTGGTCTCCAATGAAACGCTGCTCGTACGCATTGACAAACTTGACGCTCCGAGCAGGGTCAAAGAACAATCGGTAGCTGCGTTGAACATCATCGGCACTAACTTCCTTGGCCTTCCGCTTCTGGCTAAGGAGGTAAGATGTCGTGATAATGTTACTAGCGTATCTAAGATTTGACTCTTGGCCGATTTTTGTGAGGAGTGCCAAAGCATCTGGAGAAAGGTCGATCTCTTCCTCCTGGGCTCTGATCGCGAGAATTTGTTTGATCTCATCGGCGGAATAAGGCTGGGTGCTAACAATAACCACGCGATCGAGGAAATCAAGGGGCAGCCCGTGGGGTGAGGTGTATGTCGTTCCTCGGATTCGAGCTTGGCCACGGTTGCTAGCCATTATAACAATAGGGGCAAGCTCAGCCTCCAAAGCACGGTTAATGTAGGAGAAACACTCAATGTCAAGCATGTGGACTTCATCAATAAACAGCACACCCGGGATAATCTCCGCCTTCCCCTCTTCTTTCCACTCGGCAACTTTTGTGTTGATCTGGTCTCTGACCTCGCTTCTTATTTCACCCGTATCTCCAGAGAAAAGAGCCAAGAAGCCCTGCGACCGGGAGTTGATAACATCGATTTCGTGAAGGCTGACTGTGTGTACTATTTCCTTGCGAACCTGGAGTTCGCCCTCCGGACATTGGACGAATTTAACATCAGCCCCCATGGCATCGTAGTCTCGCGAGCGGGCATACGAACGACCCAGTTTTGTGATTTTCCCCGAGGACTTGTCAATCGAAATTATATCCCCCGCCATTACGCGTTCCTTGGTCATCGAATCGATCATTTTTGTTCCCATATCGTAGATAGTTTCCATATCAGTAGTTTTGATCGTAAGCTTTCCTTGTTTGTTACCCTAAAAGAAAAACCCAAGTTAATCGCACCGATCAAAATGCGGTAGGAAAGAGCAGGAGCTTACACCTGTGACGCTCCTGTCAATCTGGATTTCCACGACTTCGCCCTCGATAATCTCGCTTTCCTCCTTGATGCGAACTCCAATAGATTTGCGGAACGCCTGTGTGAGCGCTTCCGTTTTTGACATCTCCATAGAGAAGATCTCTGAGGATGCAAGCATTGTAAACGGGACATCGGACCCAAGGGATTGCGCCATTCCCATGGCAATAGCTGTTTTACCCGTGCTGGGAGGGCCTGCGATCAACACGGCGCGTCCAGCAATTTTGCCCTCTTTTACCATCTGAAGAATAACAGCAGCAGCTTTCCGTGCCTTCTCCTGACCGACAAGACCCTGTGAAGATGACCTAGGTTGTAGAGAATCGCCATCAACACCTAGTCCTCTAATATGCGAATGGGCTGCGATGAGGTTCAGGCCCCGGAGCTCCTTGGTCTCCGCAATGGTGGAAATTGGCTGAGAGGAAAATCAGCTCCGAGACTAAGCCCGTAAATTTTGCACTACTTGGACTTACCGCAGCCATGATAAAAGCTAGAAATAGGGATAATTCCTGTTGAGGTGATAACCAGGAAGCTGGGACCGCCGTTAAACCCATTTTGACCGCACCCTTTGAATTCTGTGCTTGGGAACTAGAATCTCACCGCCTGGCAGAAACGTTCCCTTTTTTTGCGCCAATACAAGGCAGATGATGTATTCACCCGTGAGCAAATTGGGCGCTTTCTTTGTTACTTTCTTTAATCACTGTTTACGCGAACTCTGCAATTTTTTGGGTTCGAGTCCCAATTCCTCATGCCACGCTCCACGTCGTGGTCTTTAAGATATTGCCCAGTTTCGTCCGTCTTTGGATTCGCAAATGATGAGAGGCTTCTCTTGGGAGCTTCGTTGAGTAGGTCTAGAGCTACACCCTTTTTGTTGCTTCCTTTCGTTTTTGTTTATTTTGGGGGGCGCCTTTCTAATCAACTTTTGATACCAGATCAAGTCCCTTCTCTCTGAGATCTGAAATGGAAGGAGATCCCTCTGCATCACGCGACCCCCGCCTTTCAAGTCGCGCAAACTGGACTACCTCTGCGCGAACGAGTGTAGGTAGCTTAGAAGCACGAAGCCCGACCACATCACGGCCTCCCTATCGTCCAACGGTAGAGGCTCAAAATGGAACATCCAGTGATAATTTTATCCGCGGGATCTCTGATCTGGTACAAGCAGCTGTGGTTGCTGCGACGAGCAGGTCAGACAAAGAAAGACTCCAAAAAAAACGAGAGAACACAGATGATCTACTGAAAAAAGCCAAATCCCACTCCAGCTTCCCATCTACAGCTGAGTTTTTTCAGCAAATTCGGAATGACGAAGACGTGGACATGAAGCGAATAGACGAGTGTATACGACAGTACGAATCAAACTACCGTCGACTGGAGAACGAGCTTAAATCCAGGTGGACTACCTCTGTAGGCTCGCAACCATCCAAGTTCGAGCATAAAATTGACCAACTGGAGCGCGACCTCGTGAGAACAAAGCAGAAGTCATCCGACTCCTATAGTAATACCGAACGCCTAGTTGCTCAAAACAAAACTTTTGATCAGGAGCTCAAAAAACTCCAGGAGAAATTCGATAAAGAGGTCGGCCCATCTCGGGATAAACTCGACAAAGATATGAGAACAATCCAAGACGCTTTGATCAACCAGCGAAAGAGCTTTGCAATCTATACCGAATCTTTAAGTGTCCAAGCGAGGGACTTGCAGCAAAACACCAAGGATATTCAGGAAAACCACAAGGCTATTCAAGCAAACGCCCAGATTTCCCAGGGGAATATCGAACAAATGAAAAAACTAGAGTCAGCTCTAAAGGACGCCTCGTCGAATAAATTGGAAGCCCTATCATCTCAGCATCAGCGCATGATTGATGATTTGAAAAAGGAGGTGAAAGGGTGGGCTGACAAAATTAACGCAATTTGTAAAGAGCATGAAGCCAACTTGATGTTGCCCGAGCAACTGAACAAGAAACTGGAGGACCAACAACGAAAGATAGATCAGCTGGGCAAGTCTCCAGGTATTAACGGAAATGCAGAGTTAGCGGCGCAACCTCTCCTGAACCGCAAATTTGATGAGCTGCAAAACATCCTAAGCACGAAAGATGAGCTCCAATTTGCCGAGATGGAAGAAGTGCAGAAATCAATAAAAGACCTCAGGGAAAATATTGAACGTGTCCCCAGCAACCTCAACAGCTTAACCGCCCAGAGTACAGCCCTCGACACCAGGGTCACGAATTTGGCCTCTGGAATCCACCATTTGCAGCAACACTTCGAGGTTGTTCGGGTTGGGCTCCATTCTTTGGAAACGAGATATAACAATCTCACAACAGAGCCTATAGTCCAGAGCATGGTTGGTGCAATGCATGAAATGTACCCTTCCCTGGACCAAATACTATCAGGCCTATCCGCGCAGAAAAGGCAAATGGACAGTGAATTCCCGCCTGTCAAAGCCAGGCTAGAACAGCTTGAAAGCCAAATCAAGCATACAGCCTTGTCGCACGATGAGATTAATAGGCTAAAGATCGATCAGAGCAACCTCTCACAGTCACTTTCGTCCCTCCGCGATAAATATACCACCCAAAGCCAATTGCCTACCCAGGAGGAGTTTCGCAAGATTCAATCCGATTTTGACGCTCTTTCGGGCAAGTTCAACGACGTCGAAAGCGGACTTAAATCAAGGAAAACCGAGCACGATACGCTGCGAGAAGATATGCGTGAGGAGCGAGGGAGCCTAAACAGTAAAATAACTAGCTTCAACAATATGCTGCAACAACTAAAAGCGGAATTCGACGAAATCAAATCTAATAACAATAGCGAAAGCGCTATGCTTGAATTGTTACCCCGCATTGAGTTCCTCGAAAAGTCCATCGCAGATGGGCACCAGAATTTACGGGACCAGTTAGATAAATTACAAGAGACTGTCAACTCAACAGCCGTTACGTCCAACAACAGTATTTCCCTTATTCAAAGAATCCAAGCACCTGCACGCGAAGGGTCATCGGGAATCAAGAAGCGCCCTCACCCACCATCCGATGATGAAAACTCCTCATTACGAGGGCTCAGTTCGCCTACCCTCCCACCTGACCCCAATACGGCGAAGAGAAAGCATAAGAATAAGAAAAAGAAAAGTAAAAGTCGCCCGGGGAGAGAAGAGGCCACTACAGAAGAGGCCCCTATAGTCCTGCTGGACGACTAGGCAAGATGTTTTTTTTCTTTCCTTTCAAAGTTCTCCCCGCCGATTGTTTGCGGTTTTCTCCTTGGATTCAGCATATTTTGGTGGCTTAATCATGGACGCAGGCCTACTTTAACGACGAGCGCTATGAAAATACTAATTGTTTATATCAAACCACCCCGGGTAACCTATTGTATCTAAACCCTTACCTCCGTCATAATTCTCTTTCCCCCAGTTCGGGCGTGCATTTCTTCGGGATGCCTTCTAATGTGTAAGTCTATTCAGATTCAAAAAGTACATAGGGCCTCTGGCCACTTTATGATAATATCCTATGACGCTTCACTCAAGAATTTCACAACCACTACAGAACCAGTCCGTTAGCTAGTATTGAGAGCAAAGTAATGCCAAGCTTCTTACCTCGTCTGAACGCCTCCGGATTCTCTGAAATCAACCAGTGGCCAGCTTCCACATCCGCTATTTGGGAGTTGGGGAAGAATTTCTTGATGGCAGGGATAGTCTTGTCCGACACATACGGACTCCGAGTCCCTCTCACAAAGAGAGTAGGCCCCTCATATTGCACGGAACCGTCCCGATACGGGAAATCAGCCATACTAGTGAGAGACGAGCCCAGAACAGAGAGAGGGACACGGAATTTCATCGTCTGGTCAGATGAGCGGACTAGATTCGTCAAGAGGAATTGACGGATAGGGAGTGCCTGGAGAAATGAGCAAAAGAAAGGCCCAATCCATAACCACCATTTTGAAAAGAAGGGGGAGGACGGGGAGATATTTTGATGAAACTGGGCTAAACTAACTAACCTCTTCATATTCTTGAAGAATCGCGTCCGCATCTGACTGCTTGGTCACGTTCTCTGCCTCAATACGTTGCATGCCTTCGACGTATTTGCCAAAATCACTCTTCAGGGGAGCATTGACGGGTGCATTGTCAACGGGAATAAGAGATGAGACTAGGCTAGGTTCGCTGAGAGCGACGGTCATGGCTGCTTTGGCGCCCATGGAATGTCCGATGAGAACGCAGCTAGTCAGGCTCTGTTGGTGGATAAAGTTGACCACATCGTCCGCCATCACTGAGTAGTTGTGTTCAGGGTCATGAAAGGAGTTTCCATGGTTCCGGAGATCCTGGAGGGATCGATTGCCATCAATAATCTACTACCTTAGGTGCCCAGATCCTGGTCTTCTTCTGGGGGGGGGAAAGAGAAAGAAAACTAACCACAGTGAAGACTTGACGCTTCAAGTCACGTGCCAATGCTCTGTCCGTTATTAACTTCAAGTTTCTAACTCCATGCAAAGAAGAAAAACAGGAATCATAAAACATGACTCTGGGGGGAATGCATACATACCGGCTAATGCTTCGGTTGTTTTGCTTAGACCCGAATAAGCCATGCAAGAAGACGATTGGGTTGTGACTCGCCTGCTCCTTTTCCGGGCCGAAAACTTGATATGAGAGACCAGGGCGGCTCCGAGAAGTCGAGAACATTCGGATGCTTGAAGCGCCCCGGAGCGCTATTCGTATTGGTAGCATTTCGCAAATTTTATTCACAACGTAGCAAGTCCTTTAAAGCGTCCTGGAGCCTGAACAATGCTCAAGCGGGTGGAAATTTCCCAGGAATCGCTCACGTGATTTGGCTTCGATTGGTCATGTAAGACTATCTACAGGGTAACTAGGTATCGTTTGAAATATATATTCCCCCTAAACCCCCGACCCATGTTAGAAGTGGCAGCATGGGATAAAGTTGGAAAAGTGGCTAGGGGACAACGACGGTAGATTCCCAGGGCCATAAAGATATCCACAGTCTCGTAACCAGTCGAAGTCATTCCAAGTTCCCACCCATTGACGCTGAAGATTTCCCCATCGATCCACACCCCAACGCATAATACACAGCATCATCTGCAATCTCCAGACAAGTGGGTTGCTGGGGGACAGTTATTTTAGTTTGCACTTTGAGAAAGCAAATAAGTAGTACCGTACGTATTTTTCGCTTAAGTACAGATCCATTTGCCTCGTGTTAGTGTTGTGTGGTTCCTTTGAAGGTTTAGAGATGGCATTCGCCTGATACGGTTTTGGGACTGACCCAGCACGGCATACTCGCGAGCTATCGATATTCGACCAACTCTTTCTTATTGTGTTGATCTTCGGCCATAAATAAAAAATTCATTACCAGCATGGTTAGGGGTGAAAGCAGCTTGCGAATTAGGTCTTTTTTCTATGCAATCCTATTTTCACTTTGAAAGTGGATAAGCAAGCTCAGATCGACGAATCATATCCCCAAGTAGATATTCTGCTCCAAAGATTTCTTTTCCTGATATAATCTTGAAGAGGCAGAAACGCTCAATAACCAGGGCGCGGTGCGGTTAACCTGCTCACGATCAATGCGGTTGTAAGGTTGACTTGAGCGGCGGCAGTCCCGACGTGTGATGGGAGCCATTCAACAATGGTATAACGGGGAGGTCGTTCTGATAAGGTCTGGTGATCTAGTTGAGGGGTTCTACCTCGTTCGAGAAGTTGTGAGTTTGGGGTCGGTTTCTCGGCAGTCGGAGGGCTGGATTTCTCTCAACCTAACGAATGTTTTTGGTCCACATCGCTTGTCCTGGTCATTAAAGTCAGCTATATCTTTTCTTTGTGTGCATGTGCTCGCGCAGATTAACAGTTGGGGAATCTCATGAATGTAGGAATGGCAATGGGTAAGAGGCGTAAGGCCCCGGGGACTACAAATAGGGGTTCCAAAAGAAATAATACGACAAGGCGAAGAGCTTGTGTATCCCCTGGGCCTTAGCAATAACGGCCTTCTTGTACGAGCAATGGCCTAAAGGCTCTCCAACCGCAACATACTCAGTCCTAAACAAATATTTCTTCCTTATATTTCTCCCGATATGCCGCTGCGATTTGTTCCATTGTAGACGCATCCGGCATGATATCCGAAGGATTTGCGGTTTGCGTACGAAAATCTTCTCGATTGAGGGGGCGTCCTTTTCGATCTCGAATACATTTTAGCATGGCGATAGTATCGCTCATATCAAACTCGGATTTTCGACCCCTATCAGTAGCAAACATCCTTCGAATTTTGCGTTTCAGAGCCCATTTTATTGGCGCAGCCAGTATGACTAGGTTATCTCCCCTGAAAAGGATGATGTTCTGCTTTTGAGCCTTCCTGAATAGATGGATTCTCGTTTCCTTTGTGACCCACATCGCCATATCCTCGTTGGCCCATGTCTCATGGCACCTCAGCCTTGTAGATACCCGCCGTATAGCTTGCTCCAGAGGCTTTTTGATATCGTCGTCGGCCGCCCATTCTGGGTCGAGGAGATAGTTCATGTCCTTTGTGGAATCTCTGTTTTTAAGGTAGTTGACGGCAAGGAATCCGCCGGTGGTAATCAGTTTTATGGGGGCGAAGGCGACGATAAAGTCGAATTTCCCCAGTTCCTCGTCGAGCGCCTGCAGAGCTTTACTGGGTTAGCTAAGGCGATTGGTGGAGTGAGGCCAACTTGGTGAGACTGACCCGTTTGACTTACCTCTGTGAAAGGCGTTCGCGTCCAAATACTGCTCCGGCTCAGACATTGTGGCTCTTGGCGTGTTTCCCACCTCGGCCGCGGATGCACAAGCATAAAGTCAAAGGGCTGTCCAGAGCCGAGCAATTGGATGTGTCTGGATCGAATTTCTCGATCGTTAGGCGAGAGGGGCGGTTATTCTTGCCAGCAGGTATTGGGGAAAGAACACCGAGGAGGTACCATCACAGCAACAGCAGTAGTAATGGCGCTGTTTGTACCCCGCATTTCATGCTTGGCTGAGGATTTCCACCCAATGCCCCACCACAGAGGCTGTTTATTCCACGAACTCCTCTCTGGTTCTCTCATCATCGTCATATCGTCGATATTTATTGTTAGATTCCTGGCCACTTTTTTTCAGGGGTTTTATATCCAGGCACCCGACATCCGTGGATTCACCAAGTCTTTTTTTTCCTTGATCGCACACCAAACCGGTTTCTGGACTTCCTGCGGCCCAACCCTCACCGTTTCATCTATGAAACGCGTTCTACCTGAGACCTTATATACTCTGTCAACACTCCGAATAATATGCAACCAGATAGCAGCTATTGTGTAGCTACCGTGTTTCACTTTACTCAAGCTTAAATTAGGACCCTCCGCCTGAACTCAATTTCCCAGGTTGTAAAGTTGGTGAGGGAGTTCCATCATTGTTACCTCCCACCTGGGAACATCAAACGAATATAGATGAGAGACTTGACTCAGAACTGTTTATTTTTGCTTTATCATTATTCGAGATTATTTGAGATCATTTTTTATTTTTTAAACCATTTTTTACCGTCAGGTTGCAAATATAAACTTGGGAATTTAGGTTTACTGCAGTCATCACAAGGTTTAAGCACGCACTCTTTTTGGGGATTGTTGCTGGTTACAGGGGAATGGCCTTTTAGCATCTATATTTGACAGTGCCCAAGGTCTGAGTCCAAAATCCTACTTGACATGTGCGGTGATAACTTACGAGTTCTATGGTAAGACTCTTCAGATTATATCAACGGCTCGAAGAATGACAGGTGGTATCTGCTAGCCTTGATATATTTAATATTTGACTAGATAGCAGTTTTAAGTGAAAGTTTATTATTGAGTTTTACTTCTGTGCTGGAACTATTAAGGACGTCGTTGCATGTTGGCTTTGGTTCTCACAGAGGCGCTGCTCGGCCTTTAACTTGCCAATCGGTTGCTTTTCCTTCTCTTTAGAATGTTGCCACCCCCAGACATGAAAAAAAAGCGGAGGCGTCTGATGCCAAGGTGAGCGAGGCAAAAGATTTCTTTGTGTCCGGATCTGGTCGTCGTATTGTGTGCTATTTGGATACCCGGGACCGCGGGAAGGAAGAACATTTGGAGGGGAGGGGGCGGGGGGAGCATAAAAAGTTGGCCAGAAGATGATGGTCAAGATGTAACGGTGTGAACAAGTCCTTGATGCTTTGCAGGGGTTGTATTCTAAATTCAGTTCAAGGATTTTATGGCCTCATTTTCCCTCTCTTGCCAGCACTGATTACTGTGAATTTCTTACTTAATATTGGAGTTCTAGGCCATGAATGCTGACGCCGATATTTTCAGCCGTGGTTGTTGTCTCTTACCAATAACAATAGTTCTTAGCTCGCCTGCCCCAAAGTACCTGGTAATCGAGACTCAAAAGCCGATGATCTGCTGAATAGATACAAGGATGCTGATACCCTTCATCTGGAGGTGGCTTTTGGGTTCGTCTGCTGGTCCTTGAACCCCCCCCCCCCTGGCATCTGACCGGGTTAAGAAGGCTACAGCAGACTAGCGATGCCTCGTGGGATTAATGTAACACAGATCCAGGGGACTCTCATCCCTGGCTGAGACATTGGCAAAGGCCAAAACACCAGGAGTAAAAAAAAAAGAACAGAGACTGGAAAGAAGGTTGTTCCTTGCAGTTTCTCCAATAAAGTCCTCTGAATTCATCGCTCAAGCTCACAGTAGTAAGTTTGATCAAAGCTTAATTACTCGAATGTGAAACGCCTGGAGGCCTGAAGCTAGAAAAAATGGAAGGTTGGGGAGTGGACTCGTCGAATGATTTGGGGTAAAGGGGGGAGGGTAGTGGATATTGATGATGGAGATTAATACGAGGTACTCCGTACCTTGGTGGGCTTCTCATACCTCACTTGAGTGTGGCAGAGCAGTTAGAGTTTTCAAGAATAAAAAAGAAGCAGAATGTCAGGTAAGCCAAGGAGAACCTCTGTGGTGAAGAACGCCCCCTTTTTTCTCTCTCTTTTTGAATGTCAGCTTGTGATGGGGAAACGCGTGTCCCTTATTTCCCCGGAAGCGCCCTTATTTCCCCGGTAGCAGCCGCGATGTCGACTACATTGGGTAATTGGCTCAGAAACTCATCAAGAATTGACCTTTACTGGAGGAGATTATTTCCTTGTTGAAATGCTCTTGCTTCTGACCCAGGTTTTTCGAGGACACCGAGGTTCTCTCGCGCTGAACGAGGTAACGACCCTGGTCTATAGTGATGAGGGATACTGCCTTGGCCCTCATCGCATGTGGATTGTTGACCCCCACTCGCCAAGTGACCAGCCATTTTGATTAGTTCAGGCAAGGAAGTTGAAAGAATCCGTCTGGGACCCACGAATGCCTAGCCTGCCTCGCCAGTTGATTAGGCAGTTTTCCGATCTGGAGAGGAAGATAGTGCCTCCACTGGCTGCTCCGGGATTTCTGCCAACCACCAATCGAACTGCCTGAATTTATCCCACAGGCCTGCCTTTGAAGGCATCTCACATGCGTGTTGGGGCCAACGTCGATTTTCTTCGTTTATCGTAATTGTATCCGATAACCCTGCCTTGAATGGGAAGACACTTATTTCTTTTGGGGGATTAGGGGTATTGGTATCTGTGCCCTTTCGAGAGAATCTTGGCTGTGCTACTCGCTGACTCAGTACTTGCGCTTCACCTTACTCCGTGGCATACCATGTATCAGTCTGGGCCTTCCTGTCACGAGTGTTGCTACATCACATAGCACGTATTTTCATCTTGAATAATTCCTGTAATGGCTTTGTGCATTGCCATTGTCGAAGTGCCCTGCGTAACTCCACTCACTTCGCCTCTTTCGCAAGGCTCCTCTCTCCCTCTCATTTCTTTTTTCCCTTCTCATCCTTCGCTCCGGGCCAAACTCACGCCACCATTTCACCCAATCATGGCCCGCTGTCACGGAATGTAGATCGCCGTTTGGGTCTTCTTCGTGCGGGGTATTGAAACCAGAATGGGACCAGATGACTACGGGCAACGGAATAGTCCCTCTTTCCGCCGGAGGAACAGCTGAACCTTCTAGTCGGAACCTTCGCATCCCTCGGTATCGTACGCGATGATCCCATTCCACCTAGTCCGCTTCCCTGGCCCAAGTCGTCATACTCTATTCACTCCGAGTGCTGGTTCGCGGCATCATTTCTCCTTATTGACGTCCGTTCGGTATAGAGGCCGTTCGCTTTTATCCTCTGTCATCAAAGGGCAAGAGACACTCAGAAACTATATCCTCGGTCGCCAAGTGAGAGAATGTTTCTCCAACAGGGAAGGAGAGCCTCACGCGCCTGTGTTTCATGCCATCAACGGAAGCTCCGTTGTGATGCGTCTTTTCGCGGCTGCCCATGCACAAGATGCGTCCAAGATGGGAAGGAGACATGTATTCTTCGCGAAAAGCTTCCCCGATTGTTAGTGCTATTTACCCAAGGGCCTTCTTTGACAGATATTCCTTTCTTGCTCTCTTTCTCTCCTATTCGTGCCGAATACCTCTACAGACCGGGAACTGATTTTTGTTTTGGGTTAGTTCGAGGAATTACTTTCAAAATGGTCTTACGGCTTCTTCAAACTCGGACGATCGAGTAACGCCAGAAAGGAGGCATACCGGAGGTAATCACACGCACTTGGGCCGGAATAAAATAACCAGCAGACTAACTTATCGCCCACTACCCATCAGAAGAGCGAAGAAAAGAATCGCCACCACTTGGAAATGTTGATTTTTCCCAATACCATTTCCTCGAACTAAACAATCTTCAGTCCCTGGATAAAGAGGACGTTGCGTATTTGCGCTCGAAAGGGTGCCTCACTGTTCCCGACCAACCTGTCCTTGATGAGTTGGTGAATCAATATTTTCTGAACGTACACCCTGAGACTCCTGTGCTGGACGAAGGCAAATTCTGGCGCCTGTACCTTCAAACGGACAACGGCTTGGGTAGATCTAACCAAAAACTGTCGCTATTCGTTTTCCAGGCAATGTTATTCATGGCATGTTCGGTAAGTTATTCCATTTTACCTGTATAACTTCTTATTTCTCACGGGTATAGTATGTCTCCATCGAAAGTATCCGCAAATGTGGGTTTAATAATAAAGAAAACGCAAGGGCTACGTTTTATAGCCGTGCAAAGGTATGTGGTGTGAAGCTGCCCTATCAAAACCACGCAATAGATTCTAAACTGTTGAGACAGTTATTGTTTGATTTGAAGGCAGAAAACCAGCCTCTGAATAAGGCTCAAGGCGCCGTACTTCTTTCGCATCAAGTCTCACCTGATGACCCCCAGACTGGTAGTTTATGGCTAGTATATGCGACCCAAAATACTGTCATTGTGGGACAACAGCCAGTATCTTTCTCAAGTGATGTTGGAGACCCTATGGTTAAAAGGCTCTGGTGGTCTATTCTGCTTCGGGATAGATGTCTCTGTCTTGGGTTGCGACGTCGAACACAAATCACCTCGAAGCATTTCAACGCGGAGACAAGCTATTTAGAGGAAGCTGATTTTGCAGATGAGATAGCGAACTCTAATGTATACGATCAAGACTCTAAACGCCTTCTTTTTGAAACCTTGCAACAACAATGCCGTCTCGCAGTTCTGGTAACCGATATGGCTACGTTTATGTTCACGACAAATGGGGTATCTTCCCCATCGTTGTCATTTAAAGCGTTTCAGGATCATCGATGTGAGATAAAGAGGTTGAAAAATGAGCTTCTCCAATGGGAGAAAAAGTTTTGCCCTCCACGAAATCTGCCGACAAATTTCGCCATACCACCATCTGTTATGACTTTTATTAAGATGACTTATATGTACTACTAGTATGTCTCTTAATAATTCTTTGGTGTGTATGAAACTAACCTTTTTTCAGTTCTTCTCAGCTTAATCTGGCTCACTACGAAGCACTTATAGTGGAAAGCCATGCGAAATTTGCTGGGAAGGACTATATTAACCAATTGTGCGAGTGTGGTAACTACTTAAAGGATGCTGTTTTCAAGTTAACCGAAACTATGGAATACTTCAGCGACAGCAGGAACGTTGAAACTATCCCACTCTGCACGTAAGGACTCAACCTGTCCCTCCAATCCTTGCTCCTTCGTTCCTCCGTATCCTTCGAGTCCTACTGAATGAGTTACTGATTTCGGATGTCGTTGAATAGTCTGGCGTTTGTGGCTACCCCGTTGGTAGTGTCTGCTCTCGACGTAAAGCTTGCTCGATCATATGACGAGATGATTGTTCGCAGGAGACGCGTGGATCTGCTTGCCGATATTTATCGTAGGCTAGCACTTCTGTATGATGTCACAAACTTTGTTGCCGTTGGAACAAACCAGATCCTTCAACTAGTGTACAGCACATCTCGGGAATTGTTGGTCCGAGAACAGCAGCAACTACCACCAACAGGGACTCAATCACAACCGATGAATGAGATGGCTGCCATGGAAAGCGACTACAGGTTACCAATAAGCAATAGATTAAAAAACTGGCTGGACGTCTTTCTCTGTCATCCTCGTGCCTATCTTCTAATATCGACTTCCGTTGACTACAGTCTTTCGGTTGGGCGGCTACCTCACGATAATGATATCCCAGAGTTCCTTCGCAATACACCTTCGGATGCCTTGAAGATTAAACTACCTTGGATGACTGGCTCTGACTTGATAAACCCCCCTGAAGACTCGGGGAATGATTTCTGGTGTCCGTCTACTGGTCTTCCTGCCCAACCACTTTCTGTTATACGACCTCAAACGCACACAATGGATCTCAACAATATCGCCGCTGGCCCACCGACAATGGGCAATTATAAACACCCATTTCAGGTGCAAGCTGCTCCGGGTACACTTTTGCCGGATGGTTCTAGATTTGAGCATATGTACGATTTTCAGGCTTCTACTAAACCGCAAAACCGGGGGCCCATAAACCTCGACTTCCTGAACCCGATGCCACCTACGACAGTGTCATTCTGGCAGCCGTCAACTGAGCAATTGGCTAGATTTGAGAGCTACGAACAAGATAATAGCTCAAATTCCTTGCTGGGAAATGAGATGAACAGCACAGGGGCATATGGACAAGTATACATGAGAGATGACGGTTCCACACCTAACTTGTGGTTGCTTGACTGCTTAAATGAGACTGCCAGTAACGGTCCCTCTTTGTTTAATTCCCTGACGTATGGATACCCTGGCGATGGCCAGATCGACAGCAATGAAGGATTGCGCTAAAAGCCAACCATTTCACAAGTTCATGCCGGTTTTTACCCGCGGCTCCGCGGGCTCATGGCAATCCCGTAAGCGTGTGATCAAGGGTCTCTAGGCTCAAGCTGAATGGCTAGTACTAGTAGGTCTGTGCTGGCACCCAGTCGCTTCATAGCGGCATGATTGGTTCCTTAGAGCTATTTTCATGATATCAGCATCCTCCGGGACCCTCCTAGCGCTCCAGAATACACCCACGGCTCGTCGGACCAAGCCCAGATAGTGGAGGTGGGCGTGTGGGGTGAAATAATGTACTCTCTAATAAGGTTTGGCTGGATATACTCGAGTCAAGGCTATCTGAGCTTAAATTACGGTATTTATTAGGAAATGAGACTGTACCAGCCTTTTTACCCCTCCGGTTGCTCTCTCCTGGATGCAGAATCCTTCCGCGGGGGTTTTGCCTAAATCTTTATGTAAACAGCTGTGTGGCTTAACCCTAAGAAACTTGGGAAATGACGAAGGGATTTGCAGATTTTCAATACACCGGCTCGACAACCCCGCTAGTTTCAACTTGGGTCAATCTACCCATTCGAGCAACCATCTCTTTCGACAGTAGCTAATGGCACGACGTCAGAATAGGGCTCGGAAGCTGAATTTCCGAAATTCAAGAACTCATGGCACTCATCTATAGATGTTGGCGGCTGCATCATAGAGTACGCCCCGCAGGTATGATACGGAAATGAAATCGTAGGTGGGTACTGAGCTTCATTTATCGAGTGATATCCCACAAATGGTGCGTTGTGAATATGAGGGTCCATGTCCGGCAAAGAGTCCGCTGACGTACTGGCTGGAGATATCTGCTGATTTTGCTGGCTTTGTTGTTGCTGTATTTCTTGATTCTCCTCCACACTGCAAGGGTCGAATAGGGTATGAAATGCTGTCGACGCTAAAGAAGGATTTCGTGGGGTCGGGGCGGCGAGAAAATTGGGGTTTTTCAGCTCGTTTCCGGTACTATCAACAAGCAGGTCACCGATCAACTCATGGAGTTCGGTGCTCTCGGGAAAGTACCCACGACTAAATGCATAGTCGAGAGCCAGAGATAGCCGGAGGTACAATCGAGGCGTTTTGGCGAATAGTTCGGACCAACTGCACGAGACAGGGGTTTTTCTTCCTACACGGTAAATGTTCAGCATTCTCAAGTTCATCGAGTGTTAGGCTATGGTTCTATTGTGTGCATACCGTCGGGGGTTTTCTGCGGTATTATTGCTATATTGATTGCATCTGCTAGCTGCAGAGTTTTTTGGATGAACATGGCTACGCTATCTGTGCCATCGTAGCGATGCTGATATAGTTGCATCACGTTGGCATAGTAGCGAAATCGTCGTTTTCTGGTGGCGGATTGTGATTTAGTTGTGGAGAGTTTCACATCTAAGGCGCTCAGAAGTAGCGGAAGAGCAGTAAATGCAATGCTAGATTTGCTTTGTTAGTGGATTATTGTGACAAAAACAAGGATTTGGTATTGAGAAATAAACTTACGTGCTGATTGGAAGATGATGAGCCACACCCTGGGCAAGAAACCGTTTTATAGTATCGGTAATACAGCCCGTGGCATCTTCGAGTTCATCTTGGATTCGCTCGAATA
The DNA here is from genome assembly GCA_027569885.1 of Aspergillus diversus. NCBI lineage: Eukaryota > Fungi > Ascomycota > Eurotiomycetes > Eurotiales > Aspergillaceae > Aspergillus > Aspergillus diversus. The sequence goes on from JAPDKZ010000023.1 coordinate 36,988, forward strand.
GCCCAGGTTGTACATCACCAGTGCGCTCCTTCTGGATTTCCAGAGTTAACGCCTCGAAATGGCATAATGCTAATCGAGCCGCACTATATTCAATGAAGGAACCATTAGCACAGAACCAGAAGAGTTATAAAAGAGGCTAACCGGAAAACTTACTGATAATAGAGAAAGGTCAAGCCAAAGTATAATGCAACGGACTCGTGCGTCATATGGGAGTTCACGACAGATCCAAGCGCTGATTTGGCATTCGTCGACCATCTCATAAGCTTTGCTCTGGCGTCTGATATCCGTTCGAGCGTTCTAGAGAACTCGAGCTCCGCCAGGGATTTCAGCTGTCCGAAACCATTTGGTGTATAGACAAGCATGATAATATCCGTGAAAACCATCGAGAGCTCGCATTGAATGCGAAGCACCCGTGCAAGGAGCCTTTTTGTTTCGGGATCGTAAACCTCCGAATGGTTGATTTCGTCTTCGAGATCTCCTTCCGTTAAATAGTTGAGTGATAGATCGAAATTCCGAGGGGTTATTTGAGGATGGCGTCGGAGACCAAGAGGTAGTATCCTGTCCCGGAGGAGAATACACCACCAGATGCGCTTCTTAGTGTTACTGCAGTAGTCTTTGTCACCCCAGTCATTGCGGTTGTCGGGAACATGAGCGCCATATACAATCGCATTTTGAATTGCGATACTCAACCAAAGACTACCGGCATGTAGGTCGAACGAGGAGCTCTGGTATGTGAGGAGAATAGCACCTTGTACCGTTGAAAGAACATCTTTTTCACATCCTAAATCGTATAGGAACTAGAAGGATTATTAGTTGAAGCCACTCGAGGATATCCCAGGGAACTTACTTTGGCCCTCGTGTAGAAAGTATTTCGTGCAGTTCTGGCATCAACGAAGCCGGCTGACTTTATCGCCTTAGATGAGACAAACTATTGTGAAATATTAGTCTTATCCTGTAGCGGACTGGTGCCTTTGGGTTTTGCCTACCGCACAGCTGGCAAATAGCATAGCCTGGAAGGTAAATAGAGACATTCTGTTGTCCTTTCCCGGTTGCATGGGTTGGTTGTAATACATCCGCCAAAAGTCGGCTTCGTTCAGAAGAGGTAGACACGGATGGACATAAAGGAAGTACTTCCGCACAAACTCATCCAGAGTTGCCCCGGAAGGAACACGCAAGCAGCCTTTCATGTTCAAGTACTCCACATCTTCCTGTGGTACGTCTGGGAGCCCAGGTAGTTTGAGGAATGAATAAAAGGAATAATAGACGTTTGAATTGAATTGGGTATTATTTGGGGAGGTGTTCGGGAGGGTATTGGTAGGGAGGGTGTTTGTATGGGGGGGCGCATTCCATGAAGGCTGTGTTTCTTCTCCTATCGCCCATCTGTTAGAATGCCTATAGTTCCTAATCTCCAAGGGTTGGCTCTGTACCTTCTGTCCAGGAGTGGGATATTAAGGGGCTCTGAGGAGAGGTCTCTGCTGACTGAAAAACCGAGGGCTTTGGTACGCTCGGTGCCGGGGATGGATAGGGTTGCCGGCGAGAGTACCCGGGTTTCCCTGTACCACGAGGAGCTCGAGTTGACCTGCAAGTGACCGGCGATATTTCCATCAATATATTGTTGTGGAATCTAATGCAAATAAACACTTAATACTGGTTGATGGATAGTAGCAGAATGATTTCTCTTCTGGGAATGACTAATAGGGTTAAACTCACTGGGATGCTGAATGCACAGCGCACTCCTGTTGATCAAGTTCGCAGTTTGTACAAGGTATGCCATGACTAGAAGCGTCACAGCGTACTTTGCGGTCCCGACACCATGTGCAAGCAATGCGTGATCGCTTGCGAGGCGGCTTGTTAAACTTCTCTGGTTTGTGCTTTTCTGTTTTGCGGGTTTGTGGAAGGTCCGATGAGCTATCGGAGCTCGAGGCATCTCGTGGGATCTCCACTAATAGAGGCTCGCTTCTATTGGAGTTCATGTTTGCTTGGGTGTGTCGCAAAGGGTGTATCGTAAAGGATATTATCAGCGACAAAAGGAGCAATGGTTGAGCCTCGCGGGGTTTGGTGGTAATAAAGAATCTCAGTGAGACATGCGAACATGAGGAGAGCAAGCTTCCACAATATAAGGACTATCGCTTGCCACTCGGGACCGGCTAGGATTAAGTTACCCCAACTAGGGCGACGCGTACAATAAACCACAATAATGTCTAGGTTTAATGCAGCCGAACGAGCCATTTGGTTCTCCTGACCATCTTTTGCTCAGTGCCTCTCCTAACGTAGTATTCGTGTAACGGTACCAACACTAAACCAGAGGTGCATCGATCTCTGGGGTAAAAAACGAGCCCAGGACGCTACGGCAGTGGGAATAATAGACTTGGTTCAATAGTAAGCCAAGGTAATTGGGTACCTGAAAAGCGCCTCTTGCTTCTAGCAGAAGCCCAACGCCTCTTATATGAGTTTCTCGGTTTTTGATTCTACCCCCTTAACTTTTATGAGAAGTCCCCCCAAAGATAAGAAAGGGATGTACTTGAGTTAGTGAACTGGTGAAATAAATCAATTGTATCAGATAGAGATGGCTGATTTGAAAGCTGTAATTTCTGTTCCTGATTTTGGAGCTTCCGCCCTGGAATTGAACTGAGATGGGTTTCCATAGGTCAGCCGAGCTCCATCCTCTTCCACGTTTTGGATTCACAAGCTTCCGAAACTGTGCCGGGTGCCTGCCCCGGACTCACCCCTCGAACGTAAGGTACCGACCCCGTTTCCCCAGTGGATTGCAAAGCTGGGGATACGGACCAGGGGGACTCCACGGGGGAGGTGGCACTCCACCTGTCACCCTAGCCCGGCCCGAGAGTAAGTACTAAGAAAAAGCCGTTTTATTATTCCTCTTGAAAGTTAATGACTCATGTGTTCGGTTCAAATGTGATTGGTGGATCTGTGGAAAGAGACTTGAGGCGAATTCCATCTATGTGGACGAAAGCAGGACGTCTGATTATTGTGTGGGTCTGTGTTTAGTTGCCTGCACCGAAAAGCTCACACTAGTGTCGGCCCGAAGGTAATGTTCAGGGTCCGTATGGGACACGTAAAATACCAGCCCACTGGGGCCCGTTGGAGGCGCCTTATGCCTGGCGCTTTGGATGATGTGGGTAAAGTTGCCAAGACTGATGGCGCCTCCGAGCGCTAGTTCGGCCCGAAGGTATTATTGTACGACAGCGGTAACGATACGACTGCACGTTGCTGGATCGGGATCTGAGCCCTTGCAGCGGCGACAGCTGGGCTTAGGCCTTAGCGTCCTCTCTGCTGCATGCCCTTGTTGTTTTTCTAAAGCTCTCGAGCTTAGGCTAGACTACAGAGTACTTTGTCATCATTCAAGGTGGGTGGGTTTGTGGATCCCTGTGATATTTTCCCAGTTGTACCAGTACAGGACAATTACACGATTAGATACAGCGAGTATTGCAAGCAAAACAGTCAACGACATGGATCCCCTCTCGCAAGCTTCCCCGCACCCCAGTTGATTCCCCTCTCGTGGCCTAGAGGGCGAGCGCGACACCCAGAATACCCAGGGCAACAAGGACGCTCGTGGAAACGGCTCGACTGGGCTGCATCGCGATAGCACCTGAATCTGGATCCTGTTCGCCGAGGTCCCAGGTGCCATCACCATTGGAATCCCCACCGCTATTGCCCAGACTCGCACCACCAGTAGCCATTGGACCCTCAGGGTTGTAGGTAAGACTTGCACCGGTCATTTGGGCGGCAAACTCGGAGAAGTAGCTCTTGACGCCGGTGGGGAGGTCCTGCCACCATTGTGGGTAGTCGCCGTTGGCAAAGTCTGACTCAAGGGCCGAGCGGGAGGCGGGGTTCATGAGGCCGCTCAGCACACTTGCGGGAATGTTCTCCAGGATATCAGTGAACATGCCTGGGGGTGCTGTCGGGAGCTGGTTCGCAACGTCCGTAATGCTTGCTGGCAGTGTATAACCCGATGGAGGTGTTGGCATCAGGTCGGCGAGAGAGGTTCTGTGGAAGAAATATCAGCTTATTGTTCTTGTAATGGCTTCTCCCAAGCAAGGGATCTCCCTGGGAGCAAGTTCAACTCACAGCTTATCCTCCAAATCTGCAAGGTCATAGGAAGAGGCTGGGTCGTCCGCGCCAAATGCGGTGGCAGCGAACAATACGAGCGAGATGGTGGAGAGACGCATGGTGCTCTTGGAAAGGTTGAAGAAGTTGAATGGTGAAAAGCAAGGACCGAGTTCAGAGACCTTTATCTCGACTGAGAGGAGACAGAGGCTGAAGAGAAATTTTCGAAAAATTGCGGAGAAGCGGGTGGACTTAGGTCATGTATCTATCAAGCAAGCCAAACCCCCAACACCAACGAATATAAGTAAAAATTTAAGGGTTGAGTTCCCCTGATTGTGACCCCACAGACTCTGGGGAAGTACTTCGGAACAATTACTACAAGGAGAAAAAATACTGCTGTTGAACATCATGAATTGCTCCGCGGTCCGGTCAAAGCTCCCGCGGGAAACAAAGGCGAGGTTGCATTCATCGGGAGCCCTGGGGGATTACAAACCGGTTTCCTCACCGGAGTGAAGACTTGTGGAGGCAAATTTGATCACATCAGTAACGCTCACCAAGAGCCAATCAGTTGACCAGTCCGGAGTCAAATCCCAGCCCTCTTCCCCGCGTTGCCGTGGTCGTGGACACGGGATGTTGGCAAATGTCTTGAACCCGAATCCTTTGGGAGACTAGATGTCTTAATTTCCCACCCAGCAGGCTAAAGTTTAATTAATTCAACTTCACCTGATGGTGTGTTAATTTCGATGTTTTCGACCCCTAACCTCCATGACATCACACACTTCATACTCGAGAAAAGATGTTATGCTACGCCCCCGTGACAAAGAAGAATTTCAGATGCGTTGGAAGCCCTCTTGATAATTTTTCTGCCCCCAATATAGATGCTAGCAACAAGAGGGATATTCCGAGAGGGAAATTTTCCGGACTATCAAATAAACTAAGTAACTAGCAAAGGGTTCAAAGCACATGGGTCAGACCGAGTTTACTAGCGCAACCACCCTGCCTGGACAGTACTAGGTGCCGTGGCACCTTTAGCCTTCCTCAATAATAATGTGCCCTGCCAGGCACCCATGCATCTTTAGCTTTGCTAGCTCCCTGCCTTTCGAAGCAAGCTCTTAGGAGTAATTTCCCAGTTTCCTCCGCCTCCCACGAGATCTGAATGATGATGGACCCCGCACAGAGCTAGAAGTGTCCATTCATGATCCTCCCTAGCTATTATTGCCATCGATCCGCGGACCTGGACCGAGTAAGTGGCAAGAAGAATAAGACATGGCATCACATGGGGCTCTACCCCTCGGTGTCCACTGATTGACATGTTATTTCAGGGATCTCTCAACAATCTGTAGTCTCATCTGGAGGTATAAAAGCTGGGACGAGGTACTCTGTCAATTTCCTCTCATCAGCATCCTCGAGAAATCCAATTCCTCAGGCCACCAAGCTCTCTTCCTATTCTCAAGCCTTTGCATCCCAAGCTCATTTCAAACCTTGAGGTTTAAAGTCACCCATTCAAAATGCTGTTCTTCAGATACCTGTGTCTCCTTCTCATGCCCATCGTGGCGCTTGCTATCCCCGCCCCGGATGCCTTGGCCGATCTCAAGAACGCTCTCCAGGCCCGACAGGATGCAGCTGCCAGCAGTGATGGTGGCCTCGGTGGTATCATTGGTGACCTGCTCGGAAGCATTGGTTCGATCGGAGACCTCCTCAACCCGGATACATTCAAGGAGCTTGACACTGTTCTCCGCAATGCCGCTTTCCTCCTTGATGATGAGGGTGTCAAGCGCACGAAGAACCTCATCACGAATGCCAACAACCTCCTCACGCCCACATTTGTCAAGTCCGTGGGTGGATTAATCAACGCTGTTGCTCCAGTAAGTTTCAACCCCCCGTATGAGTGTGGACAGCTTAATAACATGAATTCCTCAACAGCTCATCAACACCGTCGTGCAATTGATCTCTGGAATCATCTCCACTCTCTTCGGTTAAGCCAGAGTGGGGTAGCCATTCCGTGGAGTTCTACATAGCTACTCCATTGACAAGACAGCACTATCCCAGATAGTGTCAACTCTGCGAATGGCATTCATCCGCACGACAGGAATAGTCTACTGCCCGGTTCAGGGCATGGCGGGACGGGGATATTTAATGTTGCCGGTGGTTTCGTTTGTTGGATGGGCTCGCCTCAGGGGTGGAATTTGACGAGAAGAAGTAGCTGTTCGGTTGTAAATAGTCGCAGTGTTTGGAGAGCATGTTATCGAGGCTTTATTTAGCCTTTTAGTTTAATAATAATATGTTTCCCTTGCGAGAAATCTTATCTTGCCTCCTTTTGTGAATTGCTCTGCTACTGCCTCCCATTTAATAATTATTTCGCCGGATCTATCTACGATCGAGCCGACAGCCTTATCCGCAAAAATAAGCCCAGGGACCAAAGCCATGCAAACTCAACATATACTAGTACCGATGAGACTTTTAAGGTACAGGAACCTACTCGTTAGAATATACTCTGTATGCAGGGAGGAGGGCTTGGTTGAATGCGCAATGCATGTAGGCATCAACTCTCCTCAATAAATGCCCCCTTAATTCCGTGGGGTTAAAGGAGCTTTGACTCTGAAGTAACCACTTGCCCAACAAGGTCTCGGGGTCGCTTCGATGAATCATTTTTTCAGAGGGAGGGAAGCTACTGTATTGTGTGTATTGATGTCGTAACTCCTGCCTCCGATAAAAACAACTCTTGCGGAAATTTTAGAGACGATCTAACCTAAAGTAGTTTAGTTTATATCGATCAGCAAAGTGTGGCTCCAGGGTCAGTGGGCCGTTGTACCGAAGAACCTAATTTCTCGCGCTAAGAGGACCAGGGGTAAGATCCACTTGAGATCTTTTCTCTCCGTTATCTTGCAATATTTCACTCCCTGAAGTTGCAAGCACGGTAATCCGTATCTTTCCAAGACAACACCGCATAGTTCTGTTTCCCCCCGGCCGAAGCGGCAAAGTCCTGATGACCTCTCCCCCCACCTCCCCCCTCCTTTACATGGACCAGGTACCTAACTGCATGGATACCAGTCCCTTGCCTGGCTTGTTTTCCCCATGGGCAATCCAACCCCCCACTGGTCACAGAGACCCCCCAGACCCTCGATTAGGCCACAATGCCCCTCAGAAACGTGTCATCTCGTACTATATTCGCCATCTATATTTATAATCAAGCATGAGATTCCTTCGATGCCGTTGCGGTTCGCGGTTCGCGGCTGAAGATCCTCGGCCACTTTCCCCTCAATACTCATGATGAGGAACCATAGATATAATGGAAAGCCACAAATGGTTTGTTGTTGGAACCAGGCTCTGGAATTGCTCTCAGTTATCCTACCTCTCATTTGAATCCCTTGCCACTTTTTGTTACTTTTTTAGCTATAGAAGTTTTGTGTGCAACAGTGAGATAACCAGCTCCAATTTTCAAGATGATGGAAAAGTCTCTCTCCCAGTCTGATGGCTCCTTTGCCATCACCATCGAGGACGAATTTGCGGGCATCTCAGAACTTGCCATGAAGGACCTCAAAAAGGTGGCCAGGGAGGGTATCGCCCTCGCTGGTGGCCCCGCTGCAATCTTGCTACAAATCGCCCACCCACTGGTTGGCCAGGGCGTCGCAGACCACAGTACATTTACGACCAGAGCCATCAGCCGTGTACAATATACTCAAATGTACATCTATGTCATGATTTTCGGCACCCCTGAAGACAAAGCACAAATGAAGGCTTGGGTCGATCAAGCTCATAACCGGGTCAGGGGTGAGGCCCGAGGCAAGTCTTACGATGCGAAAGACCCAGAACTCCAACTCTGGGTTGCTGCAACAATTTATGCCTCCATGGTGGGCATGTACGAATTGATTTACGGACCACTACCCCCCGCGAAAGCCGAGCGTGTTTATCAGGCATACTCTGTTATGGGAACCTCATTACAGGTTCCGCGCGAAATGTGGCCAGCAGACCTGCGTGCCTTTAGAGTATACTGGAAAGATATGACGGAGAATCATCTGCGCGTGACAGCCGATGCTCAACTCGTGCTGAAGGACATCTTCCACCCCGCAAAAAGTGTCCCTTTGTGGGCCCGACCAGCCGTCATAGTGGCGATGCCGTTTATTCGTCGACTGACGACAGAGCAGCTGCCCCCCAGTGTCCGCGAACAGTTCAATCTCAAGTCCACCAAGTCCTCTCGGGCTATCTCCGGTCTTTTTGTATCGGGAATGGCATCCGTATACCCTTTTATGCCGCTTTTCCTCCGGCAGATACCGAAAACTTACGCCATAAAACTATTCCGAAAGAAAGTTAAGAAGAGGGGTGGGCAGCTTGTTAAGCCTTGAAATGTTTCTTGTTTATTCTTTTTTCTTCTAGTATTCAATTTATGACTATATTCTTTCTTTTTCATTGATTTACACTTTCTGGGAGTTCTTGTAATGACCCCCTTCAGTGATATTTCACTCTTTGCGATGTAATGACCTTGTGTACATGACCATAACTCTTTCTTTTTTATAAGGAGACTTAAATTTTACTCTGGTACTCTGTTTCTTTCACTCCATAAAATTATTCATTATTTAAGATGTCGATAAGCAGAACTGGAGACAGACAACCTTAGGGTAAGAAGGAAAGACAAAAAGAGAAAGAATAATATTCTAAAAAAAAAAAAAAAAATAGCGAAATGACCAAGATAAATCGGTCCTTAGCGTGTCATTATCAATCGCGACTCTTGCCAAGTTTAGTGATGTCCGGCCCTAAGATTATTTACCAGCCGAATTATTAATTACCTGTACATCATACCGCCAGTCATGCTCCCCAGGATCATCGTCCATCCACCAACACACTAGAGCCCCGCTAAAGCGCAGATGGCGCGGTGGCACTTGAATCCTGCAGAAGAACCCGAAGGGCATCCATCACGAGCACATCCCTCCGGACACACACCCTTTCCCCGGTTCTTCCCCATGCATGGCAGGGGTTCTATCTTGTATTTTGCCAAAATCGAAAATGTGGAGTTGGTTGTCAATCAGCCCGAACCCCTACCGCGGACCGCCTGTATAGTTATGGCATTCGGCTCGTGAGGGGGGGATATGTCATTTTTTTATTTTTAATTTTTAATATTTCGAAGGTTTGGTGAGGGGAAGAGAAAAGCAGCTGAGACCCACGTATCATGACTTCAATTGTTTGTTGTTCTTCTCCTGTGTGCGATATTTGTTTTCACTGAGAACTGCCCACGGTGTTTCTTGCCCCAATCCAAGCAGTAAGAGAGTAGCCCATATCTTCAACCATGATCCTTACTGCCTTGTCATTTCTGGCGCGTGTGGGCGTTTTCATCGCGTCTGTTATCGTCGTTGGTTTGGGAGCCAAGTTCATCGACAACGCTGCTTGGAATAACGATCTGCTCATATACAATGAGGTTTTCGCCGCAATCAGTATCCTAGCAGCATTCGTGCCGCCTTACCCAAACTTCGTTTATGATCTATTCTGGGCACTTGGCTTCTTACTCGCCGCCATATTTGCTCTAATCATCCAGGTAAAAAAAATTCCCGTGTCCAGTCAGTGGTTTACACACCACTGGCTTTGCTCGCAGAATGCTTTACAATCGAACACGCCCCGAGCTTGATTCCGTCGTTAACCTAGAAACAGTTTGTCGAGTCCGACTGCTACGGTTTCCGACCGCATAGCGAGATCAACTGTTCTACCTACAAGGCGGGGACAGCATTCGCATTTCTGGGTGCATTGGCATGGCTAGCAAGCGCTTTCTTTGTGCGTATAGCCTTTCTATCGTTCCTGTCCCTCGTTTATCATGCATTATAAGCTAACAGAAACTTCATGTAGGGAGGCCTCCGTATCCTAGGAGTCATCTTTAATATAGCGCAGCACACAAACCGTCCGTACGTATCAAGCTTGTCTCGCAGCGAGTATACTAGCTAATATCTTTGCTACAGGCTCTACATTGGAGGTGCAGAGGATGAAAAGGAGGCAAAACTAGCGGAAAAGGAAGCGGACAGGGTTGCGAGAGGTTTGAGAGACGAAGACCCAGAAGAGCTGCCACAAAGAAAGAAGAAGACTATCAAGTTCGCCTCCCGCTTACCAAAACTCTAGTTTTTTCCCTTCTAACAGTTTTATCATAGAGGCTTCGGAAATTCTCACGTTGCTCGGTATTTTGTCTGCTATGGAATATTGGGAGTAGTGCTCGTCGCCGCTGGACTCCCACTTCTGTGCGTTTCTTTCACTCTTAAGCTTCTGGATTCCGTACTGATGGAGAGCTCCCGCAGGATCATGTATGCAGCGCCGGCATTCGGACAGTACCTACTTGACCGGATCCCCATACCCGACGTGAACGTAACTCTCCTGAATCCAACGAACGACAGCATTCAATTTTCCATCTTGAGTAGTATTAGAATACCTGATACCCTCACTGTTAACATCGATCCAACCGAGGCGTCTTTCTTTCTCCCAGACACGAAATCTGACCCTATTCCTTTTGCAACGGTGGATTTGCCAAAACTCACGTTTCCAGCAAATGAGAAGGTTTCGCTAGTAGACCAACGCCTAACCCTTGGGAACTTAGACGAATTCGCCAGGCTGGTCTCGAGCGTCGCCTATAACCCCACCTTCCAGGTTGCAGGTCAAGCTAAAACCAAGGTATCCTTTGGGGGAATCAGCACCTCGGTGAACCTTTACAAAGTGGTGGAGCTACCTGGTAAGAAAGCCTTAGGCACCCTGCCTTCACACGGTGATGCTTACTCCATGATCATTCAGGATTCAACAACTTTCCTAATATTTATATTAAGGAATTTGGTATTCAGCCTGCTGATGAGCAAGGGCGTAACGTGTACGGGGAGGTAGTCGTCACCAATCCTGCACCGGCCACAGTTACTCTTGTAAGTTGCAACCCGCTATTCTCTTCTTCGTCGCCTTCTTCTCCTCTTTATCCTCCCGTTTTCTTTGGACACTTACTAAGATTCCGTGTTCGAATTAAGGGAAACGTTACCTTGGCCGTCTTGGTAGCGGATATCGTTCTGGGTGAAGCTTTTGTGGCAGTTGACAATATTGTCCCTGGCAACAACACGTTTGTTGTCAAAGCGAAACTCAACACAGAAGAAATCGAAACAAACATTACAGATATAGTGAAAGCCGAGATACCCTATCTACAAAAGGAATTGATTATGGCCGAGGCAACAGGAGTGTCGGTAGTTTATGAAGGTCAGCATCTTCCATATTGGGAAAAGGCCTTCCAAACGATCAAAGTCAGCGCCACACGGCCAGTGAAACCCATATTGCAGATGGTGGTAGACAGCGGTGCTTCCATATTGACAGGCAACGCTGCAAGTCCACTTCTTGGCACCATGGTCGGAAATCTACTCGACCAGATTCTCAAGACAATCAAGAGTCTCGGCGAGGGAGATGTTAATGATTATTCAGTGTCTTTGGGAGGTGTTGCCAGACTGATACTAAGGCTTTTGACCTTTTTGGGTTTAATATAGTAATGTAATTAATGATAAATACAAGCTGCATATTTTCTGCTCCGTCTCTAGAAGATCAAGAAGAGAAATCGTTTAGAAGCTACTGTAATTGGTTATCATGGAAACACGTGGAGGCCGAGCTACCTCGGGATCACGGCCTGTCTATTTCCTATCATCGCCTCCCCAAGAAACCCTTCTTTCCATATCAATGATCTCTCTCTTTTCTTTCCTCTTTGCGCTTCGTCACTCGCTCTTTTCTATTCTTTGATCTTTACTTACCTGTGAACGCCGCTCTCCCTTACACACTAGAATTTGCTACCCTCGCCTTGCCAGCTTTCCCGACCTAGGGGGGTCACCCGTAATACCTATTTCCGGCTTCCATCATTTTTTTTTCACCTTTTCGCACCGCTCCAATGGCGTCCCCTAAAAAAAGTTCAGACTATTTAGCGCCCTTTAAACAGTTAGGCCCATCTATTTATGTTCAAGAGCCAGACCCCGCAGCCAACGACACGGGCGATTACCCCAAAACGATCGTGATTGCTTTTTGGATGAATGCTTTCTCGCGGTCGCTTGTGAAATACGTCACCGAATATCGACGGATAGCTCCTTCAGCCAGAATCATCTTCATTCGGACCTCTTCCACAGAGTTCATGCTACGCTCGACAAAACGAGCTCAGTTTTCTCGCCTCAAGCCGGCGGTGGAGGCCCTCCAGGCCTCCCCCGAGCCGGATAGCCCTGTGTTTATCCACATGTTTTCCAATGGGGGTGTATTTGCGGTGACCCACCTTCTTGAAGCCTACCAGCAAGCCGCTGGGCGCCCTCTCCGTGTCTCTTCAATGGTCATCGATAGTGCCCCCGGTACAGCCACATTGTCTGGAGCACTCAAGGCCTTTTCTTATGTGTTGCCCAAAAGGTGGCTCCTGCGTATCTTCAGTAAAATCATTCTATATGCTTTCTTAACATCGCTTTTTGTGATCGGGAAGGTAGCCAGAATACGGGATGCGGTTAGCATCGCCCGTCAAGTCATCAATGATCGCCGGATGATGCTTGGCTGGAAAGAGTCTATCCCGAAGCGATGCTACATATACTCTGACGCAGATGAGTTGGTCGACTGGAAAGACGTCGAGAAACATGCTTCCGACGCAGAAGCCAAGGGTTGGGTTGTCCACCGCGAAAAGTTCCATGGCTCGGAGCACGTATGCCATATGAAAGCTGACCCAGAGCGCTACTGGAATACGGTGCAGAAGTACCTGAAATCCCCGCAATCCGTCTGAGTAGGCTAGCCCTTCTTTCATTCTGTTTATTTTCATCGAACGCCAATAGACTTCATTTCAGCTTTATATATTTATTTCTTGTTTATTCTACGCCTTCCACCTTTTGGGCCATGTCCCGCCGACATTTATTATTTCCGCGATCACCTGGCTTTCAACAGGACACATATAGGCGGATCAATTCATGAATAGACTAATTTAAGCGTTAAGGAATCAGAATACATACATATGATACCCAACTGCGACAATATTTGGAAAACCGTTAATTGCGGTTGCACCCCGGTTGGTGGAATTTCGAAACAAGGGAACGGCTGTGAGGAAAGGAAAGAACTCATTTGGACACAGCAGCAAGACCCTTCAATTTTTCCATAACGTCGTCCTCCGTGTCCGAAACAGGCAACATTTTCAATGTCGCCTCCAACATTCCCCCCTCCCCCTTATTGATCTCCATATACCGTCCCTCCCAGCTATAGATCAACTCCCCATGCCTCTCCGGGTCATTGAACAGCAATACTACACTCTTCGCAACGACCTCGGGCTCCTGCGTCGCAATGCCCAATGAAGCGAGTACGTCTTTTGGAACCAACCCCGTCGCGGTCCACGACGGCGCAATGGCATTCATCCTCACCAAGCCCTCCCTCTGGAGATCCCCCACCAATCCCCGCAAAATCCCCAAGACACCATGCTTCGCCGTGGTGTAATCAGTGGCCCCGAAGTTCTGAAAAGATGATGCAGACGCCGTAAGAACGATGCTCTTCTTCGTGACTCCCTCCGCCGACGAGTCCGACTGTGATCCCTGCCGAAGATAGAACACCCCCAGTCTCACCGTGTTAATCACCCCAAGCAAATTGATATTCACAGTGTCCATCTTCGGCGGGGCAAGGAGATTCTCCTCATCAAACGTCTCCTCGAGGAAATTACTCCGTGGGCCAATCCCCGCGTTCGCAAAGACATGGTCAATGTGGCCGAAATGCTTCTGTCCGGCTATGAACAAGTTTCGGATACTAGCCCAGTCCGTTACGTCGGTTTTCGCGAAGATGAATGCTTGGGATGGTGCTGAGGATTGTTCTGCTGGTGGGGGGCTGAGATCTCCAGCGATGACTTTTGCGCCGAGGTCCAGACAGAGATTCACTGTTGCTTTGCCGATGCCAGAGCTACTTCCTGTAGAGAAATAATATATTAATTTTTTCCTTCCATTTTTTAATTTCTTTTTCTGTCTCTCTATCTATCCACTTTTCTTCAAGACGAATTATATTGGGGGATATATAGTTCGTATGGGATCAAGTTGGGGGAGGACTAACCGGTGATAAGCACAACTTTACCCCGGAGAGGAGTCAGGTTGTCGGGAACAATATGGAATTCGGCCATTTTGCGATTTTGATCTCTCAATTTAGAGATTTGGGTTATCCGTTGGGATGTAGCCAGGTTGATGTTCTTCCTCGTCTAAATCTAACAATATATATACGGTTATACGTCCTGCCGAGGGAAGAGCTCGAAGTGCGGGGAGGTGAGGAGAAATTGAGGAGTTGAGTATCAAACGCGGTACATGGACCGTTTAGACTAAGATTTCATTTGGATCAAAGGACAGGATGAAATCGAAAAAATTGATAGAGGACAAGAAAGCGAAGCTGCATATATCTTGTTTTTTTTCTCACGCGGTCTATAAGTTAATTCGCTATGCATAAAACAATATGTACAAAAAGGACCAAGAATATTGGATAAACTCTTGGGACGCCGTTTCCAATAACTACTTTTTCTGCCCACGAACACCCCATAGAAGAAAAGTAACCAAGAAAAGAAAAAGGAGGGAGTATTTTGTTTGTTTTAAACCAGTGCAAGCGCTGTAAATGCATTACTGTCCCTTCGTCTCGGGAAACTCATCCTCAAGCTTCAACCTTGCGGTGACATTCATACTCATCAGCTCTTGGATCAGAAGCTTGGCTGCGTACGGAATCACCATTTTAACCACACTTCGGGAAGACTTGCAGCGTTGACACCAGTTAAGATAACCCATAAAACCGCACTCCTCGCACACGTCGATCTCGTGCCGATCCGAGGAGATCATGAGCCGCTCCAGGAGGAGTTGACTGGTACCGTAGGCGATTAAACAGTCTCGCTCCATCTCACCTAGACGAAGACCGCCATCTCGGGAGCGACCCTCGGTGGGCTGGCGGGTGAGAATGGCACGAGGCCCACGCGCACGCGAATGCATTTTGTCTTGGACCATGTGCTTCAATTTCTGGTAGTATATGGGCCCGGTGAAAACGTAGAACGGGAGAGCCTCGCCGGTGATACCAGACGTGAGGTAGTCTTTACCACCGTAGCTAAACCCCTTGTCGATTAGGATTTGTGACATTTCCTCGACGGGACTACCACCGAAGCAGGTGCCGTATCCATGCTGCCCGGAAAGAACACCGGCTTTTCCTGCAACGAGTTCCAACATCTTCCCGACTGTCATACGGGAGGGGAAACCGTGAGGGTTCATAATAATATCCGGATTGATTCCTTGGTCCGTGAAAGGCATATCCGCTTGATCAGCGATAATACCAACGACACCCTTTTGTCCGTGCCGAGAGGAGAACTTGTCACCCACTTCTGGTCGCCGGGTTTGGCGAGTGAGGACTTTGATGATCTGATTCTCATTTTCGGTGACTGAAACCATGACTTTATCAATGTACGACGGGTCTGGGAGCTTGTACGTCATAGGTGTGGGGGTATATGACACTGGCCGGCCAGCATCCGAGCCAGTTATTCCGGAGGACATTGACTGGTCCGGCGTGGACTTATTTATGTAAACTTCACCGGCATTGACCTGCTCCCCCACAGCTGCTAAACCGTCGCTTTCCAGAAGAGCGTGTTTTCGGATTGGGGCGTTGTCCTCGTATTGTGGCGGCTTCAGGAGGTCCTTGGTACCATTGGAGTAGCTTTTCAGGTTGGTGACATACTTTTTGAATACCTGGCAGCGTCCAAACCCACGGTCTACAGATCCCTTGTTCAACACTAACGCGTCCTCGATATCATACCCGGAATAACTCATCACAGCAACAGTAGCGTTCTGACCAGCCGGAAGTTGATCATATTTGGTCAATTCGATCGTGCGCGATTTTACCATAGGTTTCTGTGGGTAAACCATAAGATATAGAATAGAATCGATCCGAAGGAACTGGTTGGATGCAATAGACCCAATTGCTTGTTTACCCATGGCACACTGATAGGTGTTACGCGGCGACTGGTTATGATGGGGGTATGGGATTAGACCGGCCACAGCTCCGAGAACAGTGAAAGGCTCAATCTCCAAATGCGTGGTTGTATCGGTGATATCTTTTTCGTAAATAGCAATTAACGAGTCGTTCTCCTCGTTCACATCAAGGTACTCAACCAGGCCTTGAGCGAGGAAATCATCGAATTGCATTGCCCCCTCGCGTAATTGGTTAAGATGGTGTCTCTTGACACGCGACTTGCCATTTTCAACAACAATTAGCGGTCGGCAAATGCGCCCATCGTCGGTCGCGACGTGTACAGCTCGTTGGTGGTGATTAATATAGATGCTAACAAACTCGGATATTCTTCCCATCCGACGCAATCTTCGGAAGGAGTTCAGGAAGAACTTGGGGCGGCGTGTGAGAGCTGTTGGGGTTCCGTTAATAGAGATTGTGTAGCTCCCTGGCCCATAAAGCTCTTTTCCACCAACAGTCTGAATATCTTCCGCGCCCAACATAAATATCAGATTTCTTATCGGGCCCTCTTCATCATTTGTAGTAATATGTGTCATGAGGGCCAAGTTCTTCACAAGTCCGCAAGCTTCACCTTCTGGTGTATCAGCCGGACAAAGCATTCCAAACTGAGAGGGCTGTAAGGCTCGAGGTCCGCTGACCTTCCGCGTCTTTTCAAACTGACTGCTAATTCGCGTCATCATTCCAAGGGCTGCGATATAGCTAAGCCTGCTGAGTACATGCGTTACTCCCGCACGCTCCATACGGAATCGTTTAAGACTCCAATTGCCGGTGGAAATCGCACGGTTCATACCCTGCGTGATATGATTACCGTGCATACCAATCACGTTGAAGGCGTCAAACTGCTCAGCTCGATTGCGCTTGTTCAAGACTTTGTCGATATTCATCTTTATATCGAAACAGAATTTCTTGAAAAGATCCTCAAAAAGGAGGGCCAGAAGTTGACCAGCTAACTCCAAACGTTTGTTTCCGAGATAATCACGATCATCAATCAGCGACGCGTCATTCTTAGCCATTAACACACGGCGTGCCATGTTTGCAACGTATATCGCTTTCGGGCGGAAATTCATATCCTTGACTTCGATATGAGATATAATAACGGAAGCAATAGCTTCAACGGCTTCTTGAATGTGGGTTCGACGATAGGCTGCCTGCCTGCTTCGGTTGATTTTTATCCGAGATCCGATCCAGTCCAAGGCCTGTTGTTGGGTGTATATTCCAGCTTTGATAGCTTCCTCGAAGTTGATAGCGAAGTCTTCTTGGTAGACTTCATCCACACCCGCCACAAGAAGCATCATTTCCTTGTCCGTATGGATGCCCATGGCTTTAAGAAGAATCACGATGGGTATGTCCTCGCTCAGCACGTTGTGTTTCACATAAAGCTTATCCTTCTTCAAGATGATATAGCTTTTGGACTTTCGCTCGTTGGAGGAACTGTGATCATGCGTTAAGATATGCCTGACGTTCAAATTATATAACTCAAATTATTCTCACCTTGTGACTGACGCCTGCACTATCTCCTTCTTTGGATCCGTTTCGACGATAATTCTGTTTTTGCTCAACTGTTCCTGGACCAGAATGACCTTTTCCGTTCCGTTCACGATAAAATATCCGCCAGGATCCAGGGGACACTCATTCAGTACGGTCATCTGTGCTGGACTCTTATTCGCCAAAACGCACTTCGAGCTACGAAGCATAACCGGCATTCTCCCAATAGAAATACCTGTTCTCCTCACCCTCTGGCGGCCACGAATATACTCAAAGTCGACTTGTATCGGGGCGGCGTATGTTGTATCGCGGAGTCGGCACTCTTGGGGAGTCACCGTTGATTCAGAGAATTCAGGTATCACATCTTGCGGCTCGTCCGCCCTTCGGGGAAATCCAAGATAGATGTTGGTAAATTTGATATAGAAGTTGTGGTCGACATCGCTGCGAATTGTGGAGCTTGATTCAACGATTTTTTTCAACTGTACTTCCACCAAGTAGTTATATGAATCAATATGCTGCTTGACGAGACCCTTCACCTTCAAAAATGCCGGCAATAAGTTCCATTTATCTTTAGCGGTATTGATTGGGTCAGTTAGGGATTTATTGTAATAGAAAGGTTCGAGAAGGGCGTCAAAGGGATCACGGTGACGATAGGGTGCATGTAATGGTTCATCCGCTTCAGGATTTTGCTCCCCCAACTCCTCCGTTGATGGTGGTGGCTCTGGATTCGACGGTGGCTTGGGTTGAGAGGGACGCTTTCGTCTTGAAGTGTCAGAAGAGGTAGCAGGTTTCACTGACTATTGCGACGGCGACGAAATGTCAGTATAATCAACTTCACTCAACGAAGAGTCATGCGGAGAACGCTGTCATACCTCTGGCGCTTGAGCAGGTCGCGCGGCAGTTACCGCTCTCCTACGAGGAGGCATCACTATCGAGGTACAAGATCAGCCACAGCTCCGGTACTAAATTTAGTCGATATCAATTAATTCAGGGTCGGGGGTGAATCATGATAAGACTGATAGCTGTGTGCGCAATTTTCTTCTCTATCGGCGGCGAGGGGAAAAGTTCCGATTTAATTTTGGAGAAGAGGGGCGTGTTATGTAATTAAAGCTGTCCAAATACGGCTAGACAAGCAGAGAAGCTGACAAATCTTGAGCCAACCGTAACTTGATTAGCGTATCCCAATAATCTTATCTTATCATCGTTGGTTCTGCATCACCCTCTCGCCTGGTGCCTCATCAGATATATCTCAGTCCAAAGCCAGATACATGCAGAGATATCGTTGCTAAATATAACATAATAAATTCTTGAAATATGGGAAATATCAGTTTATTAGATCACAGGAATAGATGCCACCTCCGGAACTCGTCGCGTAATCGGCAGAAATGTCTTTATAAAAGGCCGTGAGCCGAAAGACTTCGATTTAAAGGCCTCCTCGATTTCGTCAAGTGACCTACCCTTGGTCTCGGGCATAAAAATTGCACATGCTACAGCCGTGATGAGAGAACATCCCCCGAAGAGGAAATATGCCCCGAAGCTGCTCTTGGATAACAAAATGGGCGTCGTGAGAGCTACTAAGAAGTTTGTGGCCCAGTTGCTGCCATGTGCTAGGCTAGTAGCTGATGCGCGAGTTCTTTGAGGCTGAATTTCGGCCGCATATATTTTAATACCGACTGCCCAGCTAAGGGAGAATATTACGGCAAAAATATAAATCGAAACAATGACAACCCAGCGACCGGCGCCAGTTGTGCTGTGGACCGCATTACCAGCATAAAGGGCACCCATTAAAAACATCGTGATACTAATGCCAATGCCACCATAGATGACGCTGTGTCGACGGCCCCACTTGTCTGCCCACATTAGTGCTGGGATAGTCACTGCGAAAATAACTAGAGCTGAAACACCGGATGCGAAGAAGCTAGCGTCCGCGGACGCGAGCCCTGCTTGCTCGAAGAGTAATGGAGCATACTAAATGCGGCATCAGGCTGTGGCTGTCCAAAATCCAATTGTGACTTACTTACATATAGAACCCCATCTATACCGCTGAGCTGTTGCATAGCCATCAAAAAGACGGCTAGAACCGTACGTGTTCGAACATCCTTGGAAAAGATATCCAGAAGTTTATGCTTCACTAATCGGTCTTGAGGCTGGGGCATAGTGGAAGATTGGTCCACATCAGACCCACTGGTGATGTTTTGGGAAACCTGTTCCTGAGTGGCAGTTTCTCTATCTTGCTCGATTTCTACTTTTTCTCGCTCTGCATGGCTGACACCCAATAAATCCCAAGCCGCACTAGCTTCCGCTCGACGACCATGGACTGTCAACCATCTTGGAGACGGAATGAGCCACATTAGCGCAGTAGCTGAGAAAGTGAATGATAGGCAGGCGAGGATGAGGAACGGTATCCTCCAGGAGAACGAAGATTCCAGTCGAGCAGTCCCATAACATGTAAAGAAACCAATCACCAAACCTAGAGTAATTAATAACTGAGGGCCAGTAGTCAGGGCTCCTCTGACAGACGGTGGAGATATCTCGCAAATATAGCTACTAGCCATTAGACACGTAGGAAAACCAGGGCAAATTCCAACTTACACAACCAATGTACCCAGATACAAGCCTTCGCCGATGCCTTCGATACACCTTCCGACGACGAACATAGCGATATGCACGGCCGCGCCTTCAAGGGCAGCACCAATGCCGAATATGAGTACGCCTATACTGATACCTTTTGGACGGCCAAGCTTATCTGCCAAATAACCCGCAAAAAACGAGGATATGGCCGCTGGAATTAAGATAGAGGATACTAGCAGACCATGTACAGTTGCGGACTGATTTCCAAATTCTTCCACGAAAGTCTTCATTACTGTGACAGGACCAATAATTCCGGTATCCATGCTGGAATAATACTTTAGGTTAGCTACATGAGTTTAGAGATAGGTTTCTCTTGTGGAAGGTTGGCGGCATTACCCGAAGAGTAGTCCCCCGCAGGAACACAGTATACTTGCGATAACATATCTAGGAAGTTCGCGGATGAGTTTCATCTTGCTCTTTAGAATTCCTGTATAATCGAGCTTCGCTTGGTAGAGATAACCTGATATATGCTATCCCTTAAAAATGTGAAAATCTGAGAAAGGATTATCGCTCACACCTCAGTTTTGATAGATGGGGGATCAAGGAGAACAAAAAAATTTCGAAGGCCTATAAGACTGAGGGTCCACTTCAGCACCCCCACTCGATTAAAAATCCAATGCTCTCGATCCAGCCATACTTAATATTAATGGAAGTGACCCATTATTAATCCCTATAAAATTGAGCAGGATCTGCTAGTGACTCGGAAACCCTGCCTCGTGCCTTTCAAATCGATAATTGACTCGAATAACTTAGGCCTGTCTGTGAGAAGTTCCCAACTCATACCTAAATATTGAACGAAACTTGCTTATCCGATTATGGGTTACTCTACTCCCTGTGTTTTTGGTGTCAGGTGGGAGGGAGTAGAACCTGCTTCAAGGTCACTTCTGTTATCCTGCTCATAAAGTAGACGGCCCTAGCCGTAACACCAGCACATGGATTTTGCATCATAAAAGGTAAGCTAACGGAGCGTCCATCATAGGCTTGAGATGTTGGTGTGGCAAGTGGATTTAAAATTTCCAACCTGGTTTGGCTCTTTTTTCTCTTCCCCTCGCAGCACCTGGGAAATTCTCATTTAGAACGGGCTCAAAATTCAAAAGTCTGAGCGAAGGAGTGAATAGGTATAGTCACTTACATATCCCTGAGGGTCTTGACGGTGTAAATTAAACCCAGAGTTGCTAACCAAAAATTTACCAAGTATTATTATGATCTATTATCTTCAACTTAGCTTAAGCAACCATCTTGATCACACAGAAGGGTATATTTATGTTGCTCGACTACAGCCCTCACCTAACTATTTCGAAGCAGAATTTAATTTAAGGGCCGGTGACAAAATTGAAAGATTCCCCCGTTAAGTTATAGTACCTAGGTAGGTACCTAGTATATTTGGCAATATGCAGGCTAGAGGTAGGAGGTAGCAGTTTAGCAATGTGGAGTTATCAGTGGAGTCAAACAGATGAGATTATAATGACAACAACTCGCTAAAAATCAGAACTATAGAAAAAGAAGTAGTGCATAGTAACTATTTTCAAATAGAGTCAAATTTTAATCTGCATATTATCTATTTCTCACATCAATACGGGGATATATACGTCGGTGGGTTTACAGATAAATATGCAAATATCCGATGCCAAACTTATCTACTTATAAATCCAAAGGGTCAAAAAAAAAGCCGAGGAATTTCTTCGAAAAGGCTAAGAGAAAATTAGTGTTTGATTTACCCAATTCATACAGGATTGTCTTTTCTTGTAGTCCATTCTAAACGTTTCCTCTGGACTTCCTGCCTTTTCTAGGTATAAGCGTATCTCGACGAGCCCCGAGTTTGTTCAACATACTATGCACCTACTTAGTATAAAATGAATTTTCCGCCATTTTAGATTGATTAGTAAGTACAGCGCAGGGTCTCGGGAATACGGTCTCCTCAAAGTCCACTTAGATAATCTTGAGTGGGTTTTGACTAAGTTATTCTTATCGGGTGTTTAATGACCTCCTCCTACAAGGCACATAGGACGGAGCTATTATGCTATGAGGTCGTACCTAACTAAAGTAATTGACAGGGCCTAGAGCCAAATCGCATATCAAGCTCCCACAACTATCAGACTGGTGTCGCATGTATCAAAATTTATAGCGCCCTAAGGAGTATTATATCTGTATACCTCCAGCGGGGGAGGTATATTGATTCCAACCATCGAATATGACGTCAGACCACGGCGATTGATATTGAAAATGGATGTACTTGACTTTGCCCACTTAATTTTTCTTTAAAATCGCAATTTCTAACCTTAAATTTCCCTTAATATGTAGTTTCACATGCGTATGCGGTTCTTGTCTTAATGGTTCCTCGAGGAGAAGGTGGAAATCATCTGACGGAATATCAAACTCTGATGACTATAGCTGGGACTGGGTATTTTCATCATACCCACCAAGGTACTACTAGTAGGAGTTTTTTCAAAGACTGCAGCTTTTGATGCATGTCATGTATATCCAATTTCGACGCTTGCAGGCCCGATATGTACAGCACGAAGTGAAATTTACTAAACTTACATGACTGCCTAAACGGTTTACACTTTTATGTGATGCCTGACAGGAAAATTGAGCCTGTTCCTGTTCAGAAGGGTCCTGGTGGAGAAGTTCGGCATAAACAAGGAGTGGTATTCACCCATTTGGAGAAAATGTGCCATCATAGCGTTGCTTTCTGGGAATCTGCTCTGTTGTACAACTCACTTGCAGCTTTGTTGATGCAATAGTCACCACGTCTTATAAGCCAATGTAAGATGCCTTCAAGGAATACGTTCATTTCGTGGAGGGGGCTCCATGCACGACACTACTCAGAAAGTTGAATCCGAATCCTCCCTCGGGGGGTACAGTGAAAGAATAATAATAGTGATAAGGAATAAATAGATTAAAGAGAAAAATAAATAATAAGTCTGGTGATGCAGAAGCTATGAGCCTCGATCGCATAGTTATACTCTGTATGCCCCCTGGCTTGATGGTATAGGGTTGCAGTTATTTCAGTTCAAGGTTTGACATAATATTTTCCTTTCTTGGGAATAAGTCAATGTTGCTTCGCTGGATGGGTCATTTAAGATTTCATCTAGACTGTCGCGTCATTCTAAAGTTTGAAGTGCATGTAGCTTTTTCCTCCAGTGAACTATTCTCCTAAGTGTTTTTTGTTCTACGACCTTACGAATAATTATCCAATATTTAGGAGAATAACTCCCGGAATTTATACCCGAAACCCTTCATGGTGATTATTTTTGTTGAAGCATATCCGCCAACTTGGATTTGCGGGGTTGGGCAACAATCACCATTGTTTTTGACCATTTTCCTTCTTTAATACCATCTCTTCTCTTTCTATTTCTTTTCTAAAATTAAAAATTCCCATCCCAGCCAAACAGGGTCCTGCTGTTATTGCCTTAGGCGGATATCGCGCACATGGTGGTTCTGTAAACTGTGAAACAGGAAAGGCTGGAAAAAAGGCCTCTAGATGGCAGATGTGGGGAATCATTCATAATAATACCTCATGCTGGTGGCGGTGGACGAGATATCTTTGACCGCAATTTTGAAACGCCTTGCCAGAGTCGCCAATTTGCCCTCACAGTGCCCCTCGCTTTCGGAGAAATTTGCATTCACCAATGAACGAAAGCACAAATTGCTTTCCGTAATCGATAAACTCTTCGATCAGGCCTTTCAATCTCAAATCCTTAAAAGTAGTTTTGGGCTAGCATTCCCAAGTTATTAAATCACGTGGGTGATCGCAAAGATCTCATCGATTTCTAAGTTATTGGGAATGAAAGAGCCAATCCCAACACTGGCAATTGCGATCAATCCTATGGGAATTGACTTCTTCATTCTGCACATGTGTAACTGTTGACGGGCAGATGAACATACAGAGTACTTCTCCCATGCGAGAGGAATTGACCAAGCAAAACCAAACCGCAATTGGTTTAAAACTTGCATTAAAACCTCGTTGAGCGTGGGGATTAATCCTAACAATTACGGGATCAGTCGGGAAAGCGTCCGCTTTTTAGACCAGTCAAAGAATCTTAATTAGCCTTCTGCATTTTACGGGGTATTCGAAAATAATATAGCGAATCATGTTCTGTCCCCTCATGGTATGCGTCTCCTTTGCTATCAACTGAAAAGCCGGTGGTGGGGGTTGGAGTTTATGCATGATGGCCCTCGGACTTGAAATGCGCCCAACCTTGAGTCAGACCTTCCATCATTCAACTACCTCCCTTAGCTTGATCTGGTTATGGTTATCTCCGTTGCTCTGGCGCACGACCTTTGGTCGATTACTGTAAGAGGACATCGAGGCACTTGGATCCTCTGAAACAACTCACAACATTCTAGTTTGCCCTCTATAAAAAGAGAAGGCGAAATTGCCTAACAGTAAGTACATCATCAGGAATGGAACTCCAATCACAAGGGGGTGCGTCCGTCGAAGAAAGCTAGCCCAAAGCATCATTTGAATAGTATTATTATTGCCATCATTTAGATCGCACTTATGGTTAGCTCATAA
The DNA here is from genome assembly GCA_027569885.1 of Aspergillus diversus. Taxonomy (NCBI): domain Eukaryota; kingdom Fungi; phylum Ascomycota; class Eurotiomycetes; order Eurotiales; family Aspergillaceae; genus Aspergillus; species Aspergillus diversus. The sequence continues at coordinate 61,658 of JAPDKZ010000023.1, forward strand.
TTAATATTTTTACTTGGATCATTAAAAGCATGGCTCTGGAAGTCGAAAAGTGGCTGGCACTAATTGGCCTTGAGGCAGTCTCCAGGCCCCTAGCCTTTTAACTGCTGTCAGTGGGAGTTCACCAACCGAGCAATGTCTCCAATGGTAGGGAGCAAGGTAACCCAATTAGTGAGCATTTGAGACAGATAGGCTCCGCACCGTCATACTTAGTGATAACTGGAAAGAATACCAGAACCTGTTAGTTTTATTATTATCAGAACTTTCGGAGGCTTGAGTTTAGCTCCTCATAGAATGCTCATCATCTGACTGGTCCCGCTTCCTTTGGGGCTCTGTGTAATGACTACTGGGACATGTAGCGACTGAGGTGCACTCCCCATCAAAAAAGCTCCCTCTCCAGATATTCAGCTGTTTTCCGTCTTTATTTTCTTTGACAGCCAGGTTTGACTCCTCTGGTGATACAGAATCTGACCAAGAAGGGATCAAGCAGATGGCAAATGGTCAAAACGCCCGTCTCAAGGGGGTCTCGAAGCGATGGATCAGCGCGCCTGTGGTCTGGTGTTCCCTCCACAGGCTCTATGTACACCGCTTCTCCCTCGCCGTACCAATCAAAATGGATCAGACCCTCAAACTCCTCCCAATTCGTCTTGGGACCATATGAATTCATACGGAGTGGCAAGCCATCGCATCGATTGTGTGATGAGACAATCACCACCATAATAATCATAATCATCCAAGGGTTATTTTGCCGCCTTCTCATTTGCTGGGTTCGAAGCGCTAACACCCTCTTCAACTCAATCGGCCCTACGCCAACAGGAGATGTTGAGCCCACTGATCCATGGAATCAACCTCACCACACCCGAACTTCCCTCAAAGTAATACATAATCTTGTCCAGCTCTGACTGGGCTGTCCGGAAACGAACCGTGGTGCGCACAAGCTGTCCACCAGGAAATTGCCAAGTGGAAATGCTGGAATAACTTAAAATAACGAATACTAGCGGGAGGATCTCTGCTTTCTGGTCCGCTTCCCTGAGAGAAAGATTTCCAGACTCCCACCCACCAGAGTTGGACGTCGCGCGACATTTGGATCGCGCGTGGCAACCCGTAAGAATTGGTTTTGTGGTCTATCTGTACTGGTTCTTTTTTGGCTGATCCATGTGCGATCGTCGGTAATTTCATCAGCATCGAATGCTTTTTTTTTCTCGAAAAATTCCGGCCTAAGGCATTATTTACTCATGTAACAAAGAATGATGAGCGCCAATGAATAATACCTGGTAGTAACCTGTACAAAACCAAGACAGCCTTTTCAACAACTTCAATCTGCTCTTTAGGAGATAGGTATATAATTAACACAACACATTTGCTATCAAAAATACCCAAGAAAAGGGTATTTTTTTGGTTCTGAAGGTTCACTCCATCTTCAAAAATAAAGACAAAGAAGTTGGATCAATCAGCAGACATGGAATTTGGTGCGATGGATGCTTGGACACTTCCACCCAGGTACGTGCAGAGGCTAGGGCGTGATCCGCCGTCACATCTTTCTAATCAATTTGGGTGTCTCCACTTGATGCAGAAACACTTGCAGAGGCCACGCTCTCGACCAGCGCACCCAACAGAAAACGCCCCCTCTTCCCCCTTGCACTGTCTCGAGGTAGGGGGAATGTCGATAAATAGTACTATGAGAAAATATCATTGAAAAATTATAACAAAAATCGCCACCAAAAACTACTTTTGTTGATTTGGAAGACTTCACGAATCTTTGCTTCTGAAGACATTTGTTGAAGGCATTTCGAATCTCAAAATTTCCTTGGTAAGCCCCAATAATTCTTGGTTTGGGAGTGCAAGCTCGTATGTAACTCGATACCTACCCAAGGGAGGAAGAGCTGCTCCTCCATCCCCAACAAAGTATGCATTAGTATCTCCAGGTATTTTGTGTTGCTCTTACAGTCCATGGAATTTGATCCAATCACAATCGACCAGGGAGAGATTTATTCTTAATCCATCCAAAAGTCAATGATCGACCAGAAGGCTGGTCCTAGAAAAGACAGCTCACCAACATAGCAAGTAGGTTATGTTCCGGGAGTACGGAGTACCACTGCACTGATTATTATTATTATGTAGCGAGAATTAATTAATTTTCATAATAGGATTTATTATAGTATTGAATAATAGCGTGCGATCATTTGGCAGCAACAGGAGAAGAAGTTCTCCAAAGGATGTGAACAGGGGAGGTCCTGATACATCTTTGAGCTATCTGACCTAGTAGTCGAACAACAAGGGATGATGCATGAGCAAATCGCCTAGTCTCGACTACCATGACGATAAGAATACTACTTTTTAGGTACCATGTAACCGTCAGACTAGAAGTTGCTGTACGTCCGCCCTTATGGAAAAGGTAAAATAAAAGAAAAAAGAAAAGAGACGAAAAAGCAACGAGGGAACGAACCGGCCAAGAGGGCAAGATGAAATAAAAAAAGGAAACAAAAAAAGGGAAATTAAATAAAGTCCAAAAGCAAGTAAATAAAGGAAAAGAAAAGAGGGGGAGAGGACAAGAAATCAAGAGGATTGACAACCAAAGCTCGGTCAAGTCCCAGAAAACTGGTGAACATTTCATCAGCAAAGCTCCTAAAGCCCACTGCCTAAACGAGTCGAGTCACTCCCCGCTTGTTTTCCCAGCCGCCCACTCGCTCTTCGTTTCTCTCCCCCTCTTGCCTTCCTTCCATTCTCTCTTTCTGCCCTCTCTTCTTCCTCTTTTTTTTGCTTTGGGCCCAACTATCTGTATAACAATTCTTTTACTTTGTTGTTGTCATCCCCACCATCTCTCCCTTATATTTGTTCACTCGTTTTATTCTTATCCGTTCCCGCTGTACTCTATCTCAAGAGAGCGCTGGGTGAACCCAGCATCTGCGATCGAAACATCAGATCTCCGCATTTTTAAGAAGACTGGAAAGTGTGCGAGCCACACCCGAATTCGCTTCCCACAATCCTTACTTGTGTGCTCCAGCAAATAGCTGCCACAAAAGTCTCTTTTGGTCCCTGAAACTCAAACTCTCGAGGCGTTCATTGTGTGTGAGTCGCTGTTCTTTTCCCGAAGATCTACTCCGCCAAATCACCCCTCAGCCCCTCTCAACTCCTTACATGGGGTTTGTTATCTGTGAACACACCGCCAACAGTCACCTCCCCTTCTCCCCTTGGTTCCTGTACTTCAATCTTAGCTCTTTGATCTACTTGCAGTTGTGTTCTAAAAGTTGATACTTCTGCTATCTCATAAATTCTTCTCTCTTCCAACGTAACATGACCTAGCTAACTTTTGACCCGCCGTGACCCCTGAATGGTACTAGTCCTGTGATACCTGTCTCCAAATCGCATGCCCGCCATGGCTTTCAAGAACGGGCTGAGTGAACGCCTCGACGAGCTGCGATTCCCCTCCCCTCGATCCCCCCCTTCGGAATCTACCTTCCCAGGGTATAGTCCGCTTTCCCCAGGCCATCCAAATTTCGCCTCCGCTTTCTCGCGACCTTCCGGCGACGTGCGTGCAAACCTCCAACGCCGCTTCACAACTGATTCCAGCAAGTTATCTTCCTGGAACTACTTGAACCATGTTGGAAGCAACCCCCAGCTACCCGTACCAGATCCTATAGATTTGCTATCATCTGTGAGTTTCTTGCTAGCCATAACCACCCAGGCAGTATTTTCATACCTGAGGTTTGGAAGTAATTGCCTCGTAAATTTTCAGAATGACCTGCGCTACTCCGTTTGGTGTTCACATCATCTTGAAACTCCCTATCTCTTATTCCCTATTGTCCTCGCCTATCTTCACCTCATTCAACCCCCTTCCCCCACCCTTCAAACTCTCTCGCACATTCACTGTGAATAGTCTGTCACATGTACTCTCGCTTTGAGTGTTACTCGCTCTGATCCAGATTCTCACCTTGCTTTACATCGAGTCGAACACCTTGCTGTCCTTAATTCCTATGCCACTCCATTGACTGCGGCTAATTTTATCTTTTTTTTTTTGGCAGTTTGAAAAGAAGCGCCAGCACATCGAATACATGCGAGAACAGAAAAGAAGATTTGAAGAAGATATGAAGCTTCTAGACCTGCAGCACGAGAAGGAGAAGCAGGAAATGGATCAGCTTGCCAAAGATCTTGCCAAAGCTGGTATATCGGGACCAGTCAGCGAGCCAACAACCCCCCCAGAATATCGTGAGAATGGTTTCCCCGGCGGTTTCTCCCGTCCTACGCGCTTCTCTACTTCAAGCGTAACGTCCTCACCGGGCTTCTTCAACGTTTTTGCACCATCATCGGTGACCACCCCGCCAAACCAGGTCAATCAAGACTCCGCCCAAACACCGACGAATCGTTTCGCAGTGCACTCTGTTCCCGGGTCTCGTAGAAACTCTGAAAAAGAAGACTTTGTCCAAGAGCCTACTTCCCCCTTCCGTCCTGGGCCCTCGTAAGTCTTGTCCTCTTTTTTTCCCCAATTTTACCTTGTTTGGCTTCACTCTCCAAATCCTTCCCACTTTTGTTAAAATAGCCCCTGCTGTCAACAAGAGATTAAAAATCCCTATTCTCATATTCCATTCATCTCGAGCTCTGAAACAACTTAACGGCGAACTGGAGGCCGGCCTGCGATTGTCCTTTTTCTTTGCCAGTGTTGCTAGCTAGCCTTTGCTCTTACTAACTTGTGTGACTCTTAGAATTCACCGCTATTCGATGCCTACCACTGGCATGGGGTCTCAAGCTCGTCCCAATATTTCGACTTTTAACAACACGTCCGGGTTAGAGCCATTTAACGCTGCTAAATACTTGCTTCATAACGATGGAGACCACTCGACTTTAAAAGAGGAGGATAGGATTCCAACCCCCGATATTAAGAGTTATCTCAAACTGACAGAGCCTGACGACAAGTTTCCAACCCTGTCTCGTAGAGACGACTCTGGTCTCGTAAGTAATCATTTTTACTTGGTCGTTGCGCCCAATATTACCCATCTCTAATTCGTGGACTCAGCTCTCGGCCAACTCTGATGCTCTCGATCTTGCCAATTCTCGAACTCCAAACCCGGAGTCATGGAATTCACACAACCGCCACCGCTCTTCTCACCAAAGCATGCCCCAAAGCGCTTTGAACATGTTTCGCCTCGGTCAAGTCGGCAGTCCACCTGACGAAAGCCACATTAGCGCACCGAGTACTTCTCGACATGCTGCTAGGCATTCGCTCGAGGCGAATATGCTCTACAATAGCGAGGGTAGTCATGAAAATATTGCTGCCGGGTCTTCAAATAGGCCCGCACCTTTACAATCGTCCTATTCGACTAGCGATCTACCTACAGTCAAGGGAGAGGCTTTCAACCCTGCAATTACCCCACCGAAGACCCATGCTGAGCAGTTTCAACAACACAACGCTAATCTCGGCCGAATCCCGGTAAACGCAATCACAGCAACGACCCGCCAGCAGAAAGATTCGCCCGAGCGCGAAGAAGCAAATTTACAAAGCTCGCGTGCCCAGCAAACAACACTGCAAGCTAACGCCACTCCTTTTGGCCCTCAGCTAAGCACCGCCGCGACAAGTAGCGCCACAGTTTCGCCAACTTCTTTAACTACCTTCCAGACCCCTTTTTATGGCTATGGTATCCAAGCGTACATGGGAGCTCCAATGCAAGTAAATGGGCAAATTCAGAATTACAATCCCTCGCCCTCATTCGGGGGATATCCGCCCTATGGAAACTACCGACTAGCGGAAAGCTCTGCCAAAGCTGTTGGTTCTCGGAGGAATGGTGACGCGGACTCTGCCCAACTGTCTCGTTTTACCAACTTTCCTCTTGAGCATTATCGCGGCGAACTTTATGGCCTTTGCAAAGACCAGCACGGTTGCAGGTACCTACAGCGGAAACTAGAGGAGCGCAACGCCGAACATGTCCAGATGATCTTTGACGAGACTCATCTGCATGTTGTGGAGCTCATGACTGGTACGTCACCCCATCTTTTTTCTAGCCTTCCCAATGATCGGCTGTCTGCTTCTCCTTAGTATTGCCTCCATAACTTACAATTTTTAGATCCCTTTGGTAACTATCTTTGTCAAAAGCTTCTCGAGTACTCCAATGATGACCAGCGAACTGCTTTGATTAATAATGCCGCACACCAGCTCGTTAAAATTGCACTAAATCAACATGGCACAAGAGCTCTCCAGAAGATGATAGAATTCATATCTACATCAGAGCAAACCCAGACCGTGATCCATGCCTTGGAAGATCACGTGGTGGAATTGGTGCAGGACCTAAATGGAAATCATGTCATCCAAAAATGCTTGAACCGCCTGTCTGCCGAAGATGCTCAGTTCATATACGACGCCGTGGGTGCTAATTGTGTCGTGGTTGGTACTCACCGTCACGGATGCTGTGTCTTGCAACGCTGTATCGATCATGCCTCAGGTGAGCAAAGAGCTCGTTTGATTGCACAGATCACTTCGAATGCGTTCGCTCTCGTCCAAGATCCCTTTGGAAATTATGTTGTACAGTACATCCTGGATCTTGCTGAGCCTCATTTTACTGAGCCCCTTTGCCAAACGTTCCGCGGAAATATTCCGGCGTTATCGAAACAAAAATTCAGCTCCAATGTTATTGAAAAATGCCTGCGAACAGCTGATGCGCAGATTCGCCGCCATATGATCGAAGAAATGCTGTCCGGCATTGAATTGGAGAAGATGCTTCGGGATTCCTTCGCAAACTATGTGGTACAGACCGCAATGGATTTTGCTGACCCGGAGACCCGGACCCAAATCGTTGATTCTATTCGTCCTATTTTACCCTCAATTCGCCAGACACCTCACGGCCGACGCATCGCTGGTAAGATGATGGCCGCTGAGAGTTCAGGCAGAGGTAGTGCCGCAACAAGTGGACAGGTCACGCCGAATGAAATGAACTCTGCACAGCTACCGGGTCCGCTGCAGGCCCCGCAAAAATCTTTCTTGTATCAACATACCCCCTTTCCAGTTTCTAACGGTGGAGCCCAGTTTGGAAATCAGAGTTTCGTCCCTGCTTCCGGCACCGGCTCTACCTCTAACACCCCTTCTGGAGCTAGTGAAAATTCCTCCGGTATTTTTAGTGCTGCTATTCAGCAGCCGAACGGCAATCTTGGTGCTCAGAATCATCTTTATGCATACTTTTGATTCTCTCCATGCTCAAGAAGGCCAGTTCTTGTTCATTGAACTGTACTCTTATTGAGATGATGATACGATCTTAATGACTTACGGCCACCTTGACATACAGTCAACATATTGGGTACTTGAACTTTGATACCACAACAAGATCTATATCTTTAATGCAATATGCATTGCATCTTTCTGGCTTATTTTTGATGATACGATGCAGTGCATGACGAAAGCATTAATCTGCATTATCTCTTGTATTCTTTCAGCACTTGGATGCTTACGTTTATCACGTCTCACTACGACAACGTTTGAGCATTTTCTATTTTATTTTGTTTCCTCCTTGTTGGTTCAGTCGGGCGAGTTCGAGGAAACAATGGTGTCTCATACATGTGACTTTTTTTCAAATATTCCCCAAACTGTGCTATTTTCTTATCTTTTTTTTTTTGTTATTTGGATTATGCTGCTTTGTTGCTTGCATCGTGAGTTGGCCCTGTTTGTACCCCGGGTTAAGTTACGTAACCAAATCTTTGTATCAGCCTCTTCCTTTTTTTTCTTCATATTGGGGTGATGATCGCTTGCATGGTTTTTGATGCTATCCGTTCCAGTTTGTCCCAACACCACACAAGGTAGAATAGATGTATCCATACTCTAGGCAACCAAGATTTCTTGTGAATTAGTCTCTTGATCCTCTCCAGAAGAATCAATTCTCTTAGGACTGAATGGCGATGACCCACTTTCTACCGATAACACTGTTATCACCACGTGACCGTAGGAGAAACAGATGCCCACGCGTCTCCTATGATGACTAGAGGTGGGAAGCTTGACGATAGGTTGTCACGTTCTCCAACATTTAAGTTACTGCGCTCAGATTTTGTGCGCTTCTATGCTGCCTGAAGAGATTGCCCGGTCCCTCAGCCAACAATGGCCTTGTCGAGAGGTCCAGGGACGGCAACTAGCTGGTCTCCTTGATGTGAGTTTCATCCTGTCCCCTGCCCACGACCCCAAAACACCCTACCAAAAAAGATACTAATCCACTGAATTCTAATGGGCAGCCCAAAGTCCCTAGCCCATCAACGCTAGTAGTCCATGGAATATCCGCAACATGCAAATCAACGGTCGTTCTCGGCGTCCTTACAGCCCTCACAGTCCCGCACGCTGTGATCCGGAGCTTAGAATGCATCACCGGTCGTCACCTATTGACCAAGATACTATGGGAAACCTTGGAAGCGCTGGGACGGAGGGATGAGTGGGAGAAGTTCGGAAAGGGCAGGTGTGAGCATGTCAGCGCTTTATCAGTGCTCTTAGGAGAATGCCTTGCTTCGAAAGCGGGAAACCCGGTTGAAAAATTTGTGTTGGTGTTGGATGGGATTGACAGACAACGTGAAGCACCCCCTACGCTATTACCCGCGTTAACCAGGTTAGGAGAAGTGGTAAGTCGCAAGCCATGCCGAAAGAAATTCTGAAATTACATCTTAACCGTGCGTAGATTCCGTCCCTCTGCGTTATTCTCATTCTTAACTCCCCTGCCCGCCCTGGTTTCCTCCAGGCAGCCGGGGTCCCGCATATCTATTTCCCACCTTATACTCGCAAAGAGGCGATTGCTATCATCTTAAACTCAGGGCCTCCTGCAGTGATTGGACTTGCAGTGGAAACCTCTGGTCAATTGTACCCCCATTTTGTCTCCGCCCTCTACGATTCCTTGATCGGACCAACAGCCGGTTCAATTCCGGTTTTCAGATCGACATGCGAGAAGTTGTGGCCCCAGTTCGTTTCCCCAATAGTAAACGGCGAAAAACCGCCGGGTGGCAGCAGTGAATGGGATTTTTCACGCCTTCTCGTCAAAAACCGTGCGCTCTTTAGATATCAAGGCGAATCAGCCCTTGTTCATCACATCGTCACCGAAGACGTCTCTCCTCCCAATAGCTCAATCATAAATGCTTCATTATCTGCTGTTTCCGCCCCTTCTCCCCTTCCTTCTCTCCCATATTTCCCAACCTTAATCTTGACCTCCGCCTACCTAGCCTCGCATACACCACAGCGACTTGACACGATCTTCTTTTCGAAATTCTCCTCCTCCTCCCTATCGGCACGAAATAAGCGTGCCCACCACCGAAGACGTCTTAAACTCCTCTCCCAAGGGCAGGCAGAAGATAGCTACGCGGCGAATCATCGTCCGACCACTCCCGGCAAACGGTCAAAGACCCGCATTACCAAATCAACCCTCGAATCCGCATTTGCCACCTCCTCCGCAACAACATCCGCTGCCGGCAGGGGTATTGGCATCACCGGGCCATCCACCATTTTGACAGCTCGCCCGTTTCCATTGGAGCGGCTCCTTGCCATATACCATGCTATTGATCCGAATCCCCCCTCGAATCCAATACGGCTTACGGCAATCTCCGATGCTATCTATGCAGAGCTCGGTACGTTACGTCGGCTACGTCTGGTCGTCCCTGCTGCAGGTCGCGCGAGTGGTAGCCGCATGGGCTTGGGATCTGGAGGGGTAAGCAGCGGGAATACCACTGCTGACGCTGGGGAGAAGTGGTGCGTCAATGTCTCCGGCGACTGGATTGGGGAAATGGCCAAAGGGATTGGTGTTGAGGTCGGCGAATGGCTAGCAGGAGGGCTAGATTGATGCGCAGTTCGTTATATGAGGCCGTGGAATTATTATTCATTTTCTCGATTCGAAGCTATATAACAGTCGCATATATGGCGTTAGATACTTTTAATGTTCTTTGTATTATTATTCTTCATGCCTAAGTTGTTACCAGATCCATTCATCCACTGTAGCCTGAGAGCAAACCAGTAGGCTTGGGGTCTGTGGGCCATGCGAGGACAGGCCCCCCGATTCAAAACAGACCGACGAGATTGGTTCTTTGTATTGCCATTTTGACAGCGGAGAAAAAACTTGTTCACCAGAACGCAGAGAGAAAAGCTGGATTTTGTGATCGTCAGAAGCTGGGATAGCTCATTAGTGAATGGAAACTCGATTTCAGTAGCTTGGGGCCTATGCACTAACTACTAGCAAGCAGTCCCAGTTCCGGGCTGATATCAAAGTCGGGGATTGTGTCAGGTAGGAACTCTCGGAAGTGGAGGTAAGGTCTGGTAGAGGTATGATGTTTGCTATTTGGTTTTGGGTTGCGCTGAATTCCATTAGGGGGGTAGCGAATATCGTACATTTGAAGCTACAAAGCAAAAGCGCTGTCAGTAGGTGTCTAGTGAAAACTCAATGTTCAGGGCTCAACCATAACCGACCATTCAGACAGAAGTAAAGGGGGAAAATGTGGCACTCACTGAATTCAGGCCCGCCACAACAATCCGGTATTCATCAAGCTTCCGGACCTTCGTAACACAATGAGGATGCTGGAGTCTCGTAGCAGAGCCACCACTTCGGAGATCGTGTAAGAAAATAGTAGAATCCTGGACTCCGGCCGCAATAACGTCCGAGGAAAGCCATTCGACGCTAGTGATGACGTGGGATGAGTTTATGAAAGGGCGCTTCGACGGTTTGCGTCTGAAGGCGTCATTGGGGAAGGGCTTTTTGGACAAGGCCCAATAGCTCCCAAAGCCCTCTAACGTGTGTAGGCCGTCGGATGTTCCTACTGCGAAGCGAGGCAAGTCCCCTGTGGGGCAGGAAGAGGAGCACCAGAGGGATGAAGTAGTGTGGATGCGAATAGGATGTGAAACTAATAGGTGAATTCAATAAGAACCTCCATAAAAAAAAATATGTTTTTAAGGGGACCGGTACTAAACTTACAAAAAGGGGGCCATCGATAGTCACCTCCTTCATCTGGATCAGGAAGCATTCGTGGTGCCAGGAAGGAATCGCCGTTGGGACCACTATCCATCGTCGCTCTGGTCATATTAGCAATGCCAAGCAGACGGTAGGATCGATGGGACGAGCTGGCCCTCACAATAGATATCCTGTATGACTTAAAGAGACAGATGAGAGCTAGCCATAGCAAGGTTAGTATATGAATATATAGTGTTAATTATAGGGATTTCGGAAATCCATACCCTATACGGTTCTTTGAAAAGGAGTCGTTCCATGGTCCGATGGTAGGTCCATTTGTCTTGATCGCAATCAGGGAAGCACACTCTAGTACGACAGTTAGCAATTTTTAGGTCGAGGAACTAGTATGACGCCAGATAAGAAGCTCAACTCACGAAACAGAAGATTCACCACCACGATGGCCGCCTTCGAACGTCATTAGCTGCAGCTAAAACAAAAGAGGCAAAACAGCACTCACTAGCAATTAGAATTCCCGACCGTGGGTTACGTAGAACATGTTTGATAGTATACTCGGCTGGCCAAGGCTCGAATTGATGTAATTGACTTCGATGGAACTGGCTCGCGTAAATCAGGCCTCGCTGTTCCTGTTCGGCGCCTCTTGATAAAACGCTCGTTCCTATTTCCCTTCGCGCTTGAATGAGGGGATTCTGCAGACATTCTGCCTTCTTGATTGTTTCTCTCTCTACCCTTCGCATCTGGCGGGCTTTCCTTTGGCGTTTCTATGTGGTCATCAGTTAAAGCAGTAGTAGGTTACGATGATAGGGTACGACCTCCTGATCTGCGCATTTTCGCTTGACTGCATCCTTAGAGTATTGCGAGCTTGGTGTAGCTTTATGGCTGGCCTGGATTTTAAAGTACTTCTTCTTGTCGGGATCTAGGCAGATCATCATCAGTACGTCACTATAATGGAGTTCAGGAAAGCTTGGAACAATCTAATCAACTCACCATAATAAAACCCAGGAATCTCTCTATTCATGATTCTTTATAATGGGATCCCCAAAAAAAGAATATCACAAAAAGCGAAAACAAAAAAGAGTAAAAATCGAAGACCGGGCACGTAGAGCAAAAGAGCTGTAGGTGGGGTCAGAAAAGTAGCTCAAGACGAACAGTGATAACTTCTTTCGCTTGGAGGATAGGTATGCCTCATAGTTGCACTCAAGAAACACGGAAAACTCAAGCTCAGAAATTATTTTCCTGCAAACCCCGCCTCCAACGGAGGTTCGTCATGTTCATTCAACCCTCTTTTAGTTGAAGACTTTTGATCTCTCAGCGAAATCTGCGGCCCTTCGCGTGACGTCGTATGCAAGATTATGTCATCGCCCTTGGATCTTTGATTGGGACTTCGGGAGAATCCACCAAGGCACTCCGAGTGTCCAGGTAATATTCCAGAGTAGAGCAGGCATCACTCACCCTCGTCAGGTACGCCCTGAGTAGCGAGACGGGGAACAATTGAAGATATCGTATTGCAGTCGACGTGTATCCTGAGCACTAGTATTAAGCTTGTCTTAGGTAGAGAGCTCGGAACGGTAAGGTAGTTGCCAGTTGTACCGGTCGGCAGGTCCTTGTATACACACTTCAGCTTCATTGTACCTAGCTTTTGTCCCCGCCTGCTCTTCCTCATACCTTGGCTATCATTTTCATTTTTCGATGAGCAATTTTTCCTTATCCGGATCCCCATCATCAGATGTATCTATCAACCAGAAAATTTACACGGAATAAATTCCTCCCCACACGCCACGCATTGTCCCTTTCTACACCCTTTCCATTGCCTTTAGGTCAAATCAGACCTACTCCTAACCGAGCACATTATCTCGGGCTTCCATTCGCGAATAATCAGACTCGCGAACAAGACAACGCCCGCCCCCCCACCCCTGCCAAACACCTTTTCAATTCGATGGAACTTGTTGATGGCCACATCGGTACGTTAATCTCATTCACTGTATGTTACCTACCTGCCATTTTGGTCCCATTAAATAGCGCGTTGCACCTTCCTCTCCTTCCACCGCAGCTAAAAGATGCCTGCGATTACAAGCTTAGGTCCTTGCAAAACCTCCTGGGGGACATTTGATTCTCGCGTGGGCCTCCGGTTATATAATTCCGTACAATTTTCTTAACAATCAACTTCTATTGTGCTGCAAACGCTATTATTGCTCATATTCACATCTTTACTAACTCCCTACTCGTGGGAAATATTTCACCCACCCCTCGGACAGTTCAAACACCCCTCCACGCAAGAATATGGGTTGTCTGCTAAAGCATTCGGATCAGAAAGCCCCGTTTATTAATGGGATGGCCACCGAGAAAAGGGGACCAATACACACAAGCGGAGATGAGAACGACGTAGAAGAAGATCTTGATAACCTCATAGACGAGCTGTGGTCCTCAGACCTTGAAGATGCTTTGGACAATAGAAAAAGCCTCGAGTCTACCACTTCTCGCGTCCGCATCGCTGCTCCTGAACAACTATACGACACCGACATTAAAAATGGCCTCCGTGAAGACCAAATTCATGCCAGTAGACGAAAGCATGGGCTTAATCAGATGAAAGAAGAAAAGGAGAATCTATGTCTAAAGTTCCTGTCTTACTTTATTGGACCAGTACAATTTGTTATGGAGGTTTGTGTGCACCAGGCTCCCCGGGTTTGACCATACTTATAAGTTTCGTAGGGTGCCGCGATTCTAGCTGCAGGCCTTAGAGACTGGGTGGATTTCGGGGTTATCTGCGCACTCCTTCTACTCAACGCGGCAGTGGGCTTTATCCAAGAGTTCCAGGCGGGCTCGATAGTGGAGGAACTAAAAAAAACTTTAGCGCTCAGGGCCATCCTACTGCGTGAGGGGGAATGGATTGAAGTGGATTCCTGGGAGGTAGTTCCGGGGGATATCCTAAGGATTGACGAGGTACCATCAGTCTCATGTGGTCAAACAAGGAACGGGTTGCTAACTGCAAATAGGGAACTATCGTTGCGGCTGATGGTCGGGTTGTCACTAGTGATACAATCCAGGTGGATCAGTCCTCGATTACAGGGGAGTCTCTCGCCGTTGATAAGTCCAGAGGAGATATCTGTTATGCATCGTCTGCAGTGAAGCGCGGAGAAGCACATCTCATCGTTACCGCTACGGGGGACAAGACCTATGTGGGACAAGCTGCTGCGCTGGTTAATTCCGCTTCATCAAACATAGGCCATTTCACAGAAGTGCTCAATGGAATTGGTGCGGTTCTACTCGTACTCGTCATATTAACTCTTATTGTCGTTTGGGTGTCCTCTTTTTACCGCTCAAACAATACCATTACCATTTTGGAGTTTACCCTAGCTATTACTATGATAGGGGTGCCTGTCGGTTTACCTGCTGTCGTAACCACGACAATGGCTGTTGGGGCCGCTTACTTGGCAAGAAAGCAGGCTATCGTGCAGCGACTATCTGCTATTGAGTCCCTTGCCGGAGTGGAGATACTGTGCTCAGACAAGACAGGTACTTTAACAAAGAACAAGTTGTCGCTGGCAGACCCCTATACAGTGGCTGGAGTGGACCCTGAAGAACTTGTGCTGACAGCATGCTTGGCTGCCTCGAGAAAGAAGAAAGGGATGGACGCTATCGACAAAGCTTTTTTCAGGGCACTCCCAAAATATCCAAAAGCTAAAAAGGCCCTTACTCAATACAGCATACTTGAATTCCATCCTTTTGACCCTGTCTCAAAAAAGGTTATGGCTGTTGTGGAGTCTCCACACGGCCAAAAAATCATCTGCGTGAAGGGAGCTCCCATATTTGTCCTCAAAACCGTCCAGCAAGATCAGCAATTGCCGGAAAATGTTGAAATAGAGTTTAAAGGCAAAGTAAGTGAGTTTGCATCTCGTGGTTTTCGGTCTCTCGGTGTTGCTCGAAAGCGCGAAAATTGCAACTGGGAGATACTTGGCATAATGCCTTGCTCAGACCCGCCACGGTGTGACACCGCGAAGACTATAAACGAAGCTAAAACACTGGGTCTGTCTATCAAGATGCTTACAGGGGATGCAGTTGGTATTGCCCGGGAAACTTCACGCCAGCTGGGATTAGGTACCAACGTATATAACGCGGAACGCCTTGGTTTGGGAGGGGGGGGGACCATGCCTGGGTCCGAAGTATACGATTTTGTAGAAGAGGCTGATGGGTTTGCTGAGGTTTTCCCCCAGCATAAATACAATGTGGTGGAAATCTTACAACAACGTGGATATCTAGTTGCAATGACGGGAGATGGTGTCAACGATGCCCCATCACTCAAGAAAGCAGACACCGGCATCGCAGTAGAGGGCTCCTCTGATGCCGCGCGGTCCGCTGCCGATATTGTCTTTCTTGCACCTGGATTATCCGCGATAATCGACGCACTCAAGACCTCTCGTCAAATATTCCACCGAATGCACGCATATGTGGTGTATCGAATTGCATTATCGCTTCATCTTGAGATATTTCTGGGTCTGTGGATCGCCGTTATGAATGAAAGCTTAAACCTACAGCTCGTAGTTTTCGTCGCCATCTTTGCGGATATCGCCACCTTGGCTATTGCGTACGACAACGCTCCATACTCAAAAACACCTGTTAAGTGGAACCTGCCGAAGCTTTGGGGTCTGTCCGTTGTTCTTGGGGTTGTGCTAGCATTGGGAACTTGGGTCACACTTACAACTATGCTGGCTGCTGGTGAACACGGGGGCATTGTCCAGAACTATGGAAAGCGTGATGAAGTCCTGTTCCTTGAAATTGCACTGACCGAAAATTGGCTGATCTTTATTACCCGCGCAAGTGGCCCTTTTTGGTCTTCCGTCCCTTCCTGGCAACTAACAAGCGCGATCTTGGTCGTCGATCTAATAGCAACATTCTTTTGTGTCTTTGGTTGGTTTGTAGGCGGCCAGACCTCAATTGTTGCTGTTGTGCGTGTCTGGGTATTCTCCTTTGGCGTGTTTTGCATAATGGGAGGGCTTTATTACGTGTTACAGAGTTCCACAGTCTTTGATGATATCATGCATTGCAGATGCCCAAGGAGGCGCAAACCCGCAAGAAGGACTCGAGACGACTTGAGTAAGTAATTCTGCTCTTCGTTATTAAAGCTTCGTGACTAATTATAGATAGCGGTCACCATGAAAAGAGAGTCATCAAAACACGAGAAAAGCTCAATGCGATCTGAGAAAAGCCAGTCGAGTCACCAAATCTGATGGCCATGGGAAACTGTCGATTCTCATGTATATGTATTGTTAAGTCTCGTATGGAAATTCCTCTCAAGTCTCCAAAACATAAGGATGCCAGCCTCTGCATGAATTAAAGATAAGAGTCCTGCTTAAAAAGCAGCGAGGACAAATATAATATGGATGTGAATCACAACAACCCCTCATGCTGTTTTGCTGTGCTACCTCCTGTAACAGCTTGATGCCAGAAATAAAATCCGTTAATCCATCCGATTACAATACCCGAGGCAAGCTAAGCGCTAAGGGCTCTCCGGCATCGATAGTCTAGCAATGGATACACTTGAGTTCGACACAGTAAAAATATATAAATAATTAGTTTGATTATCACAGTAGCCGGTCTTTTTTGGCTTTCTCACGGTCTCGTAGCTTGATCTTAGATTACATTGGTAGCCATACAAATAGTTAGGTAAGGGAGAGAGCTAGGCGGGAGGCTGGGTAGTTGAATATACATGACAACAATAATGATATGCAAATCAAGTCAAATACAAGTCAGACAGGATAGGAAAGGGATAGAAGTGAATGAGGGGCTAAAAGAGAGAGAGAGAGAGAGAGAGAGAGAGAAATAAAATGAAATGTGGGCGGAAAGGAACGAAAAAAAAAAAGGAAAGAAAGGAAGAGCAGAACTATGTGCAACGGGTGGTAAATGAATGAGCGGGAACTATGATGTTGAAGTCAGGTGGTCAACCGCCTATGGGGGAAGTCAGACATTAGTTATAATCACCTAAACGAAGTGGGCCGTTTGAGAAGAGCATACCTTATCGATGTTATAGTCAAATTTTTCTAACGCAGCAAGGGAAGCATCCCGTGGAAAGCCCATACCCGTCAGTCGTTGGAGGTTCGGATCATCTTGTGTGTCGCTCTGGAGGGCCCATCCGGGCGGCTTGGTTCCGGGCGTAGCAGCCGAGGGGGAAGTAGCTCCATTGGTTCCCTCTGTACCAGGAGATTTCGCATTCTCGAGCGGGGCGAACAGCGCTTCCCAATCGTGGTTCTGCGGGTTTGTAGCGGCATTATTGTTAGATGACGTGGAAGTTGGAGCGTCGACATTTTTCTCAAAGTTAAAGAAATCCGACTGGGTATTTCTGGGATTGGCGCTTGGGGATTTAGTCTTTTGGGCTGGGGATGAGTCGAACGAGAAGTCAAAGTCCATGTTATTGCGTCCGTCAGACGATGGTTCAAATTCGTCGTCATCATCATCTGCTTCCTTTGCTGGTGCTAAATTCATCCCAGCAAAGGCAGCTTCGAAATCGGGCACTTTGTTTCCGCTTTCACTGTGGGCAGACCGAGCCTCCCCGCCAACAACGGGAGCGCCTGTCTTAGAGTCCACAGAATTAGGATCATCTGCAACTGCAGTTGGGTCTACACGGGTTGGGAGCAGGCCGTCAAAACCCGGCGGAATGCCGCCCGCGGCCTCCGTTTCAGCTTTCACATCATACTTAGGGGGGCTTGGCTGAGACTCTACCGCGGGGGGTAGGGTAGGGCTAGTTGCTGTGGCTGGACTCGGAAAGGCAGCCAGCTGCGCTGGTTCAATGCCTTCGGATTTAGACGCCACCTGGCTCTGTGGGGGGAAAACAGGAGTAAAATTGTCATCAAACCCCATTGGTGCCTCACTGTCCGTACTATCATCATCGTCGTCGTCATCGTCATCATCATCATCAATCTCACGAATGGGTGGGAACTCCGAATCAACGGGACCGGACGGGGTGCCATTTGTCTTATCTGTATTAGGACCCTGCTTCATAGCAGCGAAGGCCTCCTCGAAGTCATTCTCTTTTTGTGATTGAGATCGTTTATGAGCCGGGCCCCCAAATAGCTCGTCGAAACTCAGGTCCTTTACCCCAACTACCTTCTCATCACCGGGAGGGAATGTAGCTGATTCTGGTGGAGTCTCAAACGATTCGGCTATTTCTGGGAATCTCTTTTTTGATTCCTCACTCTCGTCAAAAGGAGATCCAGAGGTAGGAGCAACTTCTGATGCGGGCCCCACACTCGAAGTATCCTGCCCGCTGAACCGGCTGGCAGGGGGAGAAACTTTGGTCGAGGTAGTTGCCGATGGCGCATCACCCAAAGGGAGAGCGTTTGGTGTTATTTGCCTCGATAACTCTGGAGGTGGGGGAGACACGGAGGGCGTTGGTACCGCCGAAGTACTAGGAGACCTCGCAGAGGCCTGCTGGGAGTCCGCACGGAATGAGGTTGGAGGTGGCGGGGTGGCACCAGTTGCCGGAGCGCCAAAGGCTGGTCCAAAAAGACTATCAAAGGCACGTTGTTGATCATTTGAAATCTGAGGCGATAGGGCATTGTTGCCGTCGCTCGATCCGGTAACAGTACGCTTGAAAAACGGATTGGTGTTCTGGCTAGTGGTGGACGGTGCAGGGCTGGTGACGGAGGGAAACCCACCAGTCGGGGACGCGACCTCCTCGGACTCGCCGGGCTGTTCCCTGGCAAGATTATTAATCTCCTCCTGTGTCTTGTCGCGCTCGCCTTCTACGGTTGCTAGTTGCTTCTTATTGATCGCGACTAGGCCTTTCTGCTGACGTGCATTCGATCGGGCTTTCTCGAGCGCTGGCTTCAGCTGGGATATAGCAAGGTTCGCTTCTCGGATCTTTTCCTTGAGGCTAGCATTCTCCTGCTGATCTGCCGCGAGGGCCGCTGTTACCTGGTTATATTGGTTTTGGAGATCCTGCCTGCTGCCCTCAAGAAGAGCGTATTCCTGTTGCAATTTACTAGTCTCCGCCTTCGAGACATTCAGTCGTTCTTCTAAAGCCTTAAAGTTCTTAACCTCTTGATCGTACATGGCCCTAGCCTGAGCAAGCCTGGTTTCAAAATCACGCTTTTGTTGGGAGGTTTGCGATAGGTCTTGCTCGGCAGTTGTCCGCTTTGTCTGGACATTCTGCATCTCATTCGCTAGTGAACCAATTTGGTTAGATAAATTAGCAAGCTCCGTGGTCTCTTGGGTCAACTTTTTGGATTCTTCAGGGTCATTGTCTCCAAGAAGATCATCCGAAGGCTGGGTAGGAGAGCGAGCCGCTGGGGCACCGGATGAAGCGCCGGTTACCTGTGGTTGTAGACTTTGGCCAAACGATGAGGTTGGAACAAAAGGTTTGAATGTTGTGGCACTCCCTGGAGGGGATGTCCGTGATACAGGAGAGCCCGGTGTCTGAAATGGCGGATTCGAACCTCCTGTGGACTGGGGTATCTGAGAAGGTGCTGGGACAGCTGGCGATGCCGCGAATGCATCGAGGCCAAAGAGGTCATCGGCAGCAGAACGCTGAGTAGGTGCTGGAGCCGGAGCTGGAGCCTGCACCTGAGCAGAGCCCGCCCGCGCAGAGCCTGACTGACGCATACTTGGTGGAATCAGCGCCGGGGGTAAGGTTTGAGGAAGCTGTCCCTTCCCCGTGAATTGTTGTTGTCGGATCAAATACATGGCAACCGCAAATTCATCCCTTGTCAATTGACCATCGGCGTCAATATCCGCAAGATCCCAGATCTGGGCCAATGTTTCCTCAGGCAACCGTGCTTGGGTAAAAAATGCCACTGCCTGATCACCACTGATCAGCCCACTCTTCGCTATATCAAGAGTGTTGAAATAGTTGTCGAATTGAATTTTCTCCTGGGGCGAAACAAGCCAATCACCACCCGTCGACTGTGTAGAAACAGGAGAGCCGAACTGTTGCCTATTAATCGGACTCTGAGCCCGTTGGCTCTGGGGTCCCGTGAACTGCTTTGGAATGGCAGGTACCGGGGGAACATCTAGCCCGGGTCGCGAGCCGACGGAGGAGCGGGAAACGCCTCTTCGAGCGGCAGCATCGAATAAACCAGGTGGTAGCGATAGAGGAATTCCTCTCATGGAACCGGATTTATAGGATGTCAGAAGGTGCATCGCAATGATAAATTCCGTCACATCAAGTAGACCCCGTTGCTTCGTATCCGCCAGATTCCATATTCGACCGAGGATCTCATTAGGTAGCCTGGCGCGTTCGAAAATCTGCTTCGCGGTTTCACCTATAGAGATAGCATTCAATTTAGCCAAAACGAACTTGTCTCAGGGCCGGGGGATTTCCCAAGAATATGAATACCTGAAATATTCCCGCTTCGAGTCACGTCCGACTTCTCAAAGAGAGACACAAATTTGCCAACATCGTCGGGATTTAGGGCAGGCACTCGTATTGTGCCTCCAGTGTTGGCTGGTGGAGGGCTCGTTGCCCCAACCTCACGGGGAAGGGGCGCGTTGGTATCAATTTGAAGACCGTCAAACTTAGGTAATGGACCAGCTAGAACGAAGGCAAGGATTCCGAATCAATACACCTGTAAATAAAATCGTGACGAAGAGAACGGGGGAACTACTCCTCCCGAACGTAACTCACATTGCATGGCCAGTTCCTCTGTCGGATTGCGACCGGCTTGGGCATGTCCAATCAATCGCAGAACGATTCCAAACCCAGAGGGTGTCAAAAGCCCCCTGTTTTCCTTGTCGGCAATCTGCCATATCTATTATTGTTCAAAATACACAGTTAGCTAGCACTGCTGTGAAATGACGAGCATTTCCCTAGTAGAGTGAGGAAGGGAGAGGGAATTGACGTACAAGTCCGAGAGTTTCCGGGGCGAGCTTGGTCTTCTCAAAGAACGGAACGGCGACCTCACCGGTAATGACACCGAGATTGGTCGTATCGGCAGCTTGGAATAGTTGGTAGAAAGCCCGCTTTTCTTCGGGGGTCAGATTCAGATTCGGATTGCGTGCTATTTGGGAGGTGAGACTCCGTCAGTTCCGTTGTAACATCGTCATCAATTCACGAGGTAACCCCCTCCGTACGACTCCTGAGAGCTTGTCCAACCAGCGACATCAGGTTGAACGTTGGGAATAGGGAAACAGCTCACCATTATCAGCCATGACGATAGCTCAGGAGGAGCAGGCCTCCCCTCCTTGATAACCCTTTTTCTCCGGACCGTTGTGGAGTATCGGACAATGCACGAGGACGTCAAAGGAGGTTACCAGAAGATGCCACGGGCATAGACGGCCAAGGCGGCAGTTTTCTGGGAGTAACGATGGGAGCGGCAAACGGAAAGATGGAGAAGTGTGGGGAGTAGGGTAATCGGATGAGCAAGTGCCGGGACTGAATCAGGTTACGAGAGAAAATTGCGATCAAAGCAGGTTCGTAGGAGGAGTGAAGAGTATCGTGGGAAGTGGTCCAAATGCGAAAGAGGGGGCTGATCGCCATTGTTATTCTTAGTAGTCGGATGTGGTGTTGGCTGGGCGGTCAGCTCCCCGGGACAACCTACTACCTACATCTGAGCGTCCTGTATTTTTATACATTGTTATATAGAGTTTATATATTATTTGGCTTTCATTTGTCATAATGATTATATCTCCCTTCAATGGCAACTTTATCAATGTTATTTGAGAAAGTGGGCGCAATTTGGTTTACCCCTTTGAATCCGACCTCTCCCTCCAACAATTACCAGCCCTCTTAGATCCCAATTATTCTTCCAACCTTACGGACGGCTCCCAAACAGCACGGGGGATTTAGGGGGGAAAAGATATCAAATATAGTCAACGAGCAGAAACTTTTCCGCCGCTTCAGGGATATTAAAATTATATCAAACAAAAGAAAGCATAGATAGTCTGTACTAAACCAATCTTCTCTCCTATTTGCAGGCAGCGAGTGTCGTAGCTCAAGATTGTAACCTGGACTAACGCCCTGTTCTCAACAAAACCACTACAAAGACAACCCGTTACATCCATCCAATGCCGTCCACCTAATACTCAGCCTCAACTTCCTCCTCCTCCAGCGAGTCACTGGCAACTTCCTCGTAGTCACGCTCCAGGGCAGCCAAGTCCTCACGAGCCTCAGAGAATTCACCCTCCTCCATACCCTCACCAACGTACCAGTGAACGAAGGCACGCTTGGAGTACATGAGGTCGAACTTGTGGTCGAGAGCGGACCACGCTTCGGCGATAGCAGTGGTGTTGGACAGCATGCAACTACTGAGTGTCAGATCCGTCATTTGTAATTTCCTCTCGGCGAAAAAGGAATAAAGAAGGAGAAAACGGAATAACTTACACAGCACGGTCGAGCTTGGCCAGGTCGCCGTTGGGAACCTGCTGAGGAGGCTGGTAGCAGATACCGATCTTGAAACCGGTAGGACACCAATCAACAAACTGGATGGTCCTCTTGGTCTTAAGAGTAGCCACGGCAGCGTGAGACTCTTTGGGCACAACGTCACCACGGTAGAGCAAGCAAGTGGCCATATACTTGCCATTGCGGGGGTCACACTTGACCATCTGATTGTTGCTCTCGAAGCAAGACATCGTGATCTCATTGACAGAGTTGGCCTCGTGAGAGGCCTTCGATGTGGAGATTACGGGGGCATAAGCGACCAGAGGGAAGTGGATACGGGGGTAAGGCACCAGGTTGGTCTGGAACTCGTTCAGGTCAACGTTGAGGGAGCCATCGAAACGGAGGGAGGCGGTGATAGAGGAGACGACCTGGGCGATCAGGCGGTTCAGGTTGTCATAGCTAGGGCGCTCGATCCCGAGGTTGCGGCGGCAGATATCATAGATAGCCTCGTTGTCGACCATGAAACTGCAGTCGGAGTGCTCCAGGGTGGTGTGGGTAGTCAAGATCGAGTTGTAGGGCTCAACGACGGACGTGGCGTTCTGGGGAGCAGGGTAGACACAGAACTCCAATTTGGACTTCTTGCCATAGTCGACAGAGAGACGCTCCATCAACAGAGCACCGAATCCAGAACCAGTACCACCACCGAAAGAGTGGAAGACCAGGAAGCCCTGAAGACCAGCGCAGTTGTCGGCAACTCGACGAACCTTATCGAGGACCCGGTCGATCATCTCCTTACCAACGGTGTAGTGGCCACGAGCATAGTTGTTTGAGGCATCCTCCTTACCCGTAATCATGTTCTCAGGGTGGAAAAGATTACGGTAGGTGCCAGTGCGAACCTCATCGACGACATTGGGCTCGAGATCGCAGTAGATGGTGCGAGGAACATACTTTCCCTGACCTACAATATAGAATCACCAAGTCAGAAGACGGGGGTATCGACTACAGGAAAGCCAGGTTCGAAACATACCTGTCTCAGAGAAGAAGGTGCTGAAACCATGGTCGGGGTCGCTGTTCTTGCGTTCTTCGGTCAAATATCCATCGGGCTAAACATAATCAGCACGTTTCCCACAAATATGATTCCCTTGACGCGATCGAGTATACACGCAGCAAGTCTGAGCGAAAAAGATTTCAATATCCTCCGCCCACAGTCACGTACCTGGATACCGTGTTCGAGGCAGTAAAGCTAAACAAAAACAACGCGGTCAGCACGTAAAATCCTCCCCAAGATCAGTGTCTCATGTGTAAATTTTCCCTCTACAGCAAACACAAAAAGATATCCGAAGGGCAATCAGGGTTTATTTACCTCCCAGCAGGAATTGGCGATTTGACAACCAGCCTGACCGACTAAGGTGTGAAAGAAAACATTAGTAACACAACACTCAGCAAGCGAACAACCGAGGGGCACGGGAAACAAGACACACCGTTCAAACTAATAACTTCTCTCATCTTGTCGAGTCGAATTGACAGGGGTTAAAGGTAAAGAAAAATGGGAGGTGGATGGAATTTCAAAAGAGAGGGAGAGGGTAAAAATTAAAGAGGCCCAAAAGGACGATCTGGAGTTCTGGACGGAAGTTTCAGGGGTAAGAGTAAGTTGACGGAACCACAAAAAGAGAGATACGGGGAGAGAGGGGGGTGGAAAAGAGACTCGGGAGAGGGAACAGGTGGGAGGGGAGCTACAGGCGGAAAACCGACTATTGACAGGGCGGGAAACAGACTTACCTGAAGATGGAAGCAACTGCCTAGGATTCAAGATGATCGGTCAATTCGATTTGTTGAGGTTGTTCTCTTTTTTCTTAGTCCCTTATTTTTTTTTTTTTACCCTTCTCCATTCATGCGCTGTCAACCCAACCTAACACCGGTGTCGTGGTCGTGGCTGATCCGTTGTTGATCCGTCTGGGTCGCGTTAGGCCTGAAAGCCCCTGATTGGCCTCCTGCTGCCCACCCTAGTGACCTGGCGGTGAGGCAGCTGAATCATCCACCCTCGTTGCTGATCACGTGTCTCATGACGGCAGATCTTTGATGAAGCTATTCAACGGACCACAGAGTAAGGATGCCTCCCAAACTTACAGGGAAACCCGCAGGACGGGTGTAATCCGTGCCAATTCCGTATATGTGGTATGTGACATCTTATCTTATATACTTACCCTCTATTCCCCGATCCAATATAGATATACCCATCCAACCCAGGACAGCAAAGCTCTCCCCACCAACCGTCTCAGAAAAATGAAGACTAGCCGGAATGATCAAGACCCTCAGATCACTGTCAAATGTGAAACGGAGGATAAAATAAATGAATTCGGTCAATCAGCCAATTTGTCTCAGGTCTAATTAACGCTAGTATCGACCATTGCCTTCCCACCAAGAGAAACCATCTCCCATTCCACGATGCTACTTCTCTCTCTCTACCTCCTGTCACACCTCTGCGCCTTCGCGGTAGCCAATGTCGAGAAAGCCATATTTGTCGCCCCGTCCACACTCACGGTACCCACTATTGACCCGGCTTTAGATGACCTCGGCCTTGAGCGACTCTCACCCTCCAACAGCTTTCTCCGGACAAAGGTGAACGTATCGTTCCCAACTGATGAATCCCCGGGTATGGAGTCATGGTTTTTCCTAGAGAATCTTAATCCGGGACAACGGTATGAAGTGCGCATCTGCTGGCTCGCCACGGTATGTACCCCCCCCCTCCTGTTGGACAAGTTTACCCGCTAACTCCAATTAGCAACCAACCGCCTTTGACCTCCGCACGTACAGTCTCCCAGATATTCTCGAGGATCAATCCCTTCTCTCTGCCCTTAGTCTCTACTCATCCGCCCGTCTCTCCACCTCCCAACCCCCCTTTAACCAACATGTTTCCCCCTCGGTTGGCCCAGCTCCGTCTTCCGACTCTGTGCTCTTTCTCCGGATCCTTGCCGCCGCCGATTATTTCTCCTTGAATCAGCACCTTATGGACAACCCACCCGCCGTTACAGCCGATGTGATTCTGGACCCATTTCTAGGAAACGTATTCCCGAAGAGTTTAGTGCTCACTGCATGCTGGGTGAGTGTGGTAGCTTGTTTGGCAATCGTGGTCGCCCGGTGGACAGTGAGAGAGTTCGGCAGAGCGGCGGAGACAATATCAACTTCATATAAAAGAAAGGATCAATGATCCCTATTATCAAGGTCCCACTTATTCCTAGGTGCATTAGCAGAAATATTCATTCTTAAGTCATAAAATATAAACCAACCTTCAGGACCTAAGGACCCCCTGTTGTGGATAATTTTACGGTTTCCCCCATGTGTTTCGTAACCACTTCCTACTTAGTCCTGACCCAACTACCATAGTACACCAACCGGGAATTCGAAACTCCAAAAAAAACCAATAACTAGGATGGGAAGGTATTTTAATATTTAATCAGATAAACCTTATAGACTTCCGGATTAAACTGTTGGATAATACTATATCTTAAATCACTTTCCTGGAGTATCATTACCATCTAACCAACCCCGACACATCTTTGATCATGAAACTACTTTATATCTCACAAGTTTTTAACTCGCAGTATCAAAGTTTCAACTGTGATAACACTACAGGTATTACTAGTAAAAATACTTTTTATAATTTATATATAAATAATCCCGGGGACACGTTCTATCTAGGTAGACCTTTTTCCCCCATGTTATCCCCTGCTGTTTGATTTTTTATGGTTGGGATATCATTATTGTTAAGGTGTCGGGGGTGGCTATAATCCTTTCAGATTATATATTAGCCCCTAGTTTCTTATATATATCAATAAGTATTTTTTACGCGCTACCTCCTAAATAAACTCATATTAAATATTTTTTTGCAAAACATTCATACTAAATTTAAAAAGAATATTGTGATTATTACTTTATACTAGATTGGTGAATAAGTATCGAGTAATGGGAGGTAGTATAGGTAAGCTAATGCTGAAGTCAATTTTAAGTTATATTAAGGATTGCTAAGTATTCTAGACTAAGGCTATTATCTAAATAATTATGTAAATAATTGACTTTTGCTGGGAAAGATAGCTCTATACCAAGGAAACTGTTCTTAAGCTGTGTGTATAAGTTTCTAGGGCATTGCAGCGTAAAAAAGACAGAACATAGGAACATGAAAAGTTAACAAGGCAACATGCAACAAATTCCAAGAGGGGGAAATAGGAAAACCAACACCATGGGGGAATATCATATTCAGCGGCATCAGCATTAAAAATGTAAAATAAAAAAGAAGCCAAGAAGGTTGATAGTTCATGCTCCCGGCCAAACCAACTTTACCATCCACCAAAAAAAAAAAAAACTCGTAAGGCGCAAAGGAAAATATGAGATCATTAATCCTCAAAAAAGTGAAGCACTGCGCGAATTCCCCTCGACCCCAGCCCATGGGGTGGGTAGGCAATGTAAAGGGGTTCTTCTTGCGCCCCCAGTTTCGCCCGAAAATCGCTCTTGCGCACCAAATGAAATTGTTTTGCTAGAGCATCATAGGTGTGTTGCAACATTTTAACCTTGGCACCGTGCATATTATGGCCTGGTATCAGGGAGGTTGTTGCACCCGCACCGAAAGTAAGTGTCTTCACGCCTGACCGCGCTGCGGTCTGGATGGCATGGGTGATGAGAGACTCAATAACACCGTTAGGTGAGCCAGGGAAATCAAAAGTGTGCTTCACCTGGAGGCCGTGAGAGGGTGATATAGTAGCCAAGGCTACGAAGGCGCAGATTGTACCTTGCTTGTCTACTGCATAAAAGTACCATCGGTGAGAGTGGTCGCGCCATGGATGAATTTCCGAAAGATGCACTTGGGTGCCCTTGCGGTTCGCCTTCCAGTCTTCAATGCGTTGGTTAATCGTCTCACGAATACTCTCGGGTGGTATTTCTCCTTGGTTAAGCGCCACGAGCTTGACACCCTCGTTTTCGGCGTGCCGGATCTTGCGGGCAATCTCGCCTTCAATAGCGGCCTGGTTGCGCGTGGGATCCACACGTTCTTCCGCGATGCAAGACAAGCTGCGCCAGCCCAGTCTCTCCCCCAGGATAGTCTCAACTTCCGGAGAGCATAGGAGCCACACTGGTTTATACTTGGTTTCACGACGTAGCCACTGCAGAAACTGTGTGACAATCCGAGTATACTGCCGTGGATCACAGAGTGGGTTGCCTGGGATCACTGCGTAGTTACTGCTGCTGACCACGTATGCAACGGCAGCGCCAGTTCCCATGTCTCGCCAAACCTTGAAGCGCTCGTCGCCCCAGGAAGTAGAAGTAGCGTCTCCATAATTTGCGATCAGGTGTTCCAGTGGCTGTAGTTCGTCTATACTTGAAGCCACAGGGCCCTTCTTCTCGCGAACCCACGGTGGCTCGACGGTGGATGATTCTGGATGTCGCAGTTGTATGGCTGGTGGCTTTGCCGGGAAACTCTTTGGGTCTCGATAGAATAGTGAGGCCAAGCGAATGTTACCCAGTTTCAAAATGAGCATCAGAATGCGTTCTAATCCCACACCAGCTCCTGCATGCGGAGGTGCTCCCCAGCGGAACCCTTCCATGTATTCCTCCATTGAGTCGGGGTTGATTCCAACACGACGCATATTTTCTTCCAGCATATGTGGTTCGTGGATACGTTGGC
The DNA here is from genome assembly GCA_027569885.1 of Aspergillus diversus. Classification (NCBI taxonomy): domain Eukaryota; kingdom Fungi; phylum Ascomycota; class Eurotiomycetes; order Eurotiales; family Aspergillaceae; genus Aspergillus; species Aspergillus diversus. The sequence goes on from JAPDKZ010000023.1 coordinate 89,538, forward strand.
CACCAGAAACGATCTCTTGACCACGGATAAACATATCAAAAGAATTTGTAAAGCGGCCATCGTCAGGGTCGGGCATTGTGTAGAAGGGACGCGCATCAACAGGAAATTTGTCGAGAACGTAGTAGTCGGTGCCATATTTCTCCTTAATTAACTCACCCAAGCGGATTTCGTCCCGAGTATGCAGGTCTTGATCCTCCGGTAATAGATTGCCTTCCTCGTCGCGCCATCCCGAGTCATTGAGCATTTTGATGCCTTCGGAAAAGCGGATGATTGGTGTCTCATCTAACCAGACAAGATCATCGGCGGGAAATTGGTGTTTCACAATCTCAACTTCACGGCGGTAACGCCCATAGACGCCCTTCAATATATTCTTAATCACTGCATCAAGAACCTCTAACATCTCATGATAATGCTCTTCAATGGCCATTTCAATGTCCAACCCCGTATATTCGGTCAGGTGGCGGTGGGTGTTGGAATTCTCAGCGCGAAAAACGGCTCCAATCTCATACACACGTCCAAAGTCTGCGGCAATGGCCATCTGTTTCGCAAGCTGGGGGCTTTGGGCTAGAAAAGCCTCCCGACCAAAGTAGTTGACCTCAAAAACGCTGGCGCCTGACTCCGTGGCTGACCCTTGCAATTTAGGGGTATGGATTTCAATAAATCCCTGCTCATCGAGGGCATTCCGGAAAAGGTTCCCAATACCCGATTGAACTCGAAAGATGGACTGTGAGGTTGGGGTGCGCAAATCGACCAAGCGATTCGTCAGCCGGGTGCGATCTGGGATCCTGCTTCGGCGGCCCTCCACAAACTCCTCTTCAGGGGTGCTGATCTCGGCTTCGTAAACGCTGAAGGGGACAGGCTCCTCGCGATGGACCACCAAATGGATCTCGTCGACGGCCAACTCAACGTCGTGGACGCTGCAGCCCAAAACCGGTACATCCGGGGTCTGGATTGTACCCCGAACGCGCACAATGGAACCTATCCGCAGATGTTCGGCCCACTGGACCATTGCAATAGATTTCTCCCCCGTGATCTGGTGGAGAACGCCCTGAAAAGTAGACAACTGCTGCCGGAAAACCAGGAAGACAAGTTTGGAGCTCATTCGACGTACAATGTGCAGTCTGGCTGTGAATAGTACTTGTCTTCCCGACCAGGACCCAGTGATTTCATCAAACCTGATGCGAGGTTCTAGGGTGCGTGACTTCGACTGTGTAAGAGGTAACTCCCCATAGCGCGCCCTCATCTCAGCAGTTTCCGCGCGGATCGCTTGAGCAACCTCTTCTTTCCGACGATTTTCGGAACCAGACGAGTTGTGCTCCTCACTGAGACGCGATCTCTCAGTCTTCCGCTGTTGACGTGCCAATCGTTTCTGCTGGTTTTTACTCAAAGCAGCTCCAGTGTTACTGGAGTCGTCAGAGACATCATCCGAAGAGGAAACATAATCCCGGTCCCGGAGGAAATTACTGAGGATACTTCGGCGAGGAGAAGATGGAGAGGAGCCCGATCTTCTCCGTGGGGAGGCCGGAATGGATGGGATAGAAGGGAGCGATGGTAGCGAGGGCAGGGAAGGCAGGGAAGCCTCTGGCTTAATTTTGTTGAATGCCCGTTTGATAGACATGGCGATTATGAGGGAAGTAATCCCCTTCCTTTTCTCTCTCTCTCTTCCTTTTTCTTCTTCCTTTGTTGTTATAAGTGGGGGTAAAGGAGAAACGTCTTGTGGGAGGACGAGCGGATTGAAGTATAAGTATCGACGTAATTGATTGTGAGAACTTAAACAGAGACAAAATTCAGGCCACACAAAAAAGTGCTTCCAGATGGGACATTGGGTAAGAAATAATATTATTAGTGATGATTCTGTCAAGCCGAGGAAGAGGGCAGAGAAAGAAAAAGAAGTTTATTTCTGTGCTTATAGAACATTAATAATGCGAAATGCTAAATTCTCACGGCGCCTTTTTCTACTTGGGCCATGCCAGCGACAACCGGGCGTGATGTCATCGCTGCCGCGCCAAATCCGGGAATGGCCAAGTCGACGACGATTCTGGATTCTGGATTCTGGAAAGGTACCGAATTCACAAACTCAATCCATCGTCATTCCATTGTGGACGTCCCGATTCCTATTATTCCCGCCCTCTAACCCCCCTGTATCGGCCTCCAAATCGAGCTCTATTATAAGGGGCCCGTTCCTTAAGACCGAGACTCCGAAGTAGCGCCTTTTTTCTTGTTCATCTGATCATCGCCTTAGCCCTGCATCAACCCATCCGCTCGGCCTCTTGGCTTGAGCTTCTCTCGTTCTCGGTTCTCAGGTTCGGGGTGGGAACAAAGACTTAAATCTTCGAGCTCTTGTCATCCATCGTGCCAGCCGTCCATCCTCTGTGACTGGTTGTCCCCCTTGCGTTTTTCATTTGGCCTCCCTCTTTGGTTCTCCAATCTAGTTGGCTCGGTTCTCCATCCCCTCGGCTTTTTTCTTTTTCTTCTTTTTTCTCCACGTGCATCATTAGTGACTGCCATGGCCTCTTCTCGCTGGTGGCTCCTCGTGCAAGCCGTCTTTTGGCGTTGTTTGATGCGTATAGGCATGTTTCTACACAACCTTTCCTTTCCGCGCCCTCCGCGCCCTACTTTTACCCGATCCTTCCCCTCTGGCTCCTCTAAAGTTGTCTTGCTTTTTTACTGTCCACCCGGTTATTACCGTGGTCGCAAGGAAGGCCGCCGGGTTCCGGTCGTAGTTAACTTTCACGGTGGTGGCTTCACGCTAGGGTGCCCGACCGATGATTGTCGCTGGGCACAGTGCGTTTTATCGGATGTTGGGGCCGTCGTCGTTAGCGTGGGCTACCGCCGAGCCCCCGAACATCCGTTTCCCGCCGCTGTTGACGATGGTGTCGCCGCTCTGCGGTATCTCGCTGCACATTCTGTCGAGTTAGGACTTGACGTCTCTCGTATCGCGCTCAGTGGGTTTTCTGCGGGCGGAAATCTAGCTGTCACGGTGCCACTACGACTGAGAGATCGGATTGAGCAGGAATCGCGGGATCGCTGGCTAGGAAGAGCCGATTCCACCCAGCAACTGGTGAGTGCGGCTGCCAGCGACCTGAATATTGTCGCCCTTTTTTGCTGGTACCCAATTCTGGATTTTGAGGAACCTCGTGACCACCGTCGTGCGATGAGTATCATGCCTGACGAAACACTTCCCTCATTCTTTACCGATCTCTTTGATGAGTCCTACCTTCCCGATCTTGAGGAACGTCGATCGCCCTTTGCATCGCCTGTGCATGCTACGGATGAAAGCATCAAGGACGCCCTCCCGCACGATATATTCTTCTATATCTGCGAATGGGATATGCTTTTGAATGAAGGTCAGGCATTCGTACGACGTCTACAAGCCATCGATAAACACGTACGGGCCATGATGATTGAGAAGGCACGACATGCCTGGGATAAATCCCCCAACCCTTTCCGCGACCAAAATCAGGTGAACATACTCTATCGTGATGCCTGTGCTGACATGAAGGCCATCTTTGATAAATGAGCCCTTCCCCCTTCCTATATTTCTGCGGATTTCCCTTCCTTCCATTTTACCCCAAGTCTTTTTTTTTTTTTTTCAGCGATGATATGATGACATGCAAGGGCACCACTGGCGTTTCGTGGGGTTTTTGTTTTACATAAGATTCCATGTACAATACAACAGCATCAAGTAATATGTTATACTACTAATTATTGTCAAACTCCGGTCCCCAGCTCTCAAGAACAAGACGAAAGAAAGGCCACAAACTGGTGTTCATCCATCCCCACTCCATCGATCCTTAGTTGTGGGTCTGACCTCTTGGCGCTGCCATCCGAATACGACGCTTTCCAGAAACGGAAATCATCTGTCGTCGCATGGCGATTCCTTTGCTCTGAGCCTCTCAGTCTTCGCCATACTCGTATCGTCGCTGGTCCACTCAGATGGGAGCTTTTTGATTTTTAAAGGGATTTTCCATCCTCTAATGCCTTGTTCCAAGAGTGGAGGTGGGTGGCGAGTGCGCATATCTCCAGATGTATATATATATAGTTGCTGGGACTATCCAGGAATCTCTCTGGTAGATGACCACTTTCCTTCCTTTTTACAAGTTGTACCGTGAGATCGAGAAACACAACCACTAAAATGCGCTTCTCTTACCAAATATTCGCTACGGCTCTGCTCCCCATCACACTCGCTCAGTTTCCCTCTGCGCCTTCTCTAGAGCCAATTCCGTCTTACACCCGCTGCCCTCCCGATGGCCCTCTTCTGCCCCGTCCATCTAACCTAGCCCAGTCAAAGTATGTTCAAGATGCTGCAAATTCTCTGACGACCGCCCTAGATTCCGCAGTTCGAGGCGACATCAAAGCTGGCTGGGTTGTCGACAATGTCACCTTCTCTCTAGCAATGGTTTCTCCTCAGGGCGGATTGGGCAATAGCAATGGGAAACCGTTCTGGGAATATCACCACCATGGAAAGAACAACGTCCGAGGATCACAGCAAGTGACGGGTGTTACACAATACATGATAGGATCAATCTCTAAGGTCTTTTCTGACCTCCTGCTTCTCAAATCGGGGATCGACCTCGACGCTCCAGTCACGCATTTTTTCCCAGAGCTGCTCTCGAATAAATCCCTGATTCGGTGGGAAAATATCACGTTAGAGGCTCTGGCCGATCACCTAGCAGGGATTCCCCCTAATGGTAAGAGAGCCCTTGCTTTTCCTTTGCTGTTCACCATAATGCCTTATGCTAATTGAACACAGGCTTTTATGAGTTCCCCTTCCTAAATTCCTTCCACGAGAGCCTTGGTCTGCCACATCTGAATGAATCCGACTACCCTAATTGCGGAGTTTTAGGGCTGAATGGTGGTTGTACTAAACAGCGTATGTGCTGGTCGCCTGGCCTGCTATCATAGTTATATGCTAATTCCCACAGAAATACTGGAAAGTCTTCTCTCCAAAGACCCCGTTGTTCCAGTCAATTCAAAGCCAGTATACTCGCAGCTCTCGTTCACGCTCTTCGTTTTCTGTCTCGAAGTCGCTAGTGGGAAAAACTATTCGCAACTCCTTGACGAGTACATCATTAGCCCTATGAATTTGGTCAACACTGGCGTATCTCCTGGAAACTTGGCCAAGGCCGCTATTCCAGCTGGTCCCGCTGAAATGTCATCATGGGGTAGTGATTTTGGATCCAACACCCCGTAAGCCTCTCTTGGACTGTTGCTTATCATTAAGAGTAGCTCGCTAATAAGACATATAGCGGTGGTGGACTCTATTCCTCCGCCAATGATCTTAGTAGTATGGTAAGCGCAATATTAGACCGATCAATCCTTCCAACACCAGCAGATGTCCGCAAATGGCTCAAACCAAGGTCTCAAACTAGCTCCCTGTCTACCTTAGTTGGCAGGCCCTGGGAAATTCTACGCACCCAAGACCTCACACCTGATTCTCCTCATACCATCGACATATACGGCAAATCAGGCGGCGCGATGGGCTACATGTCCCAAATCGCAGTTATCGACCAGTACGGGGTAGGAGCAGCGATCCTGACCGCTGGACCTGTTGATTCCATGAATATCCTTTACCGCGCTGTTGTTGGAACCATGATTCCAGCCCTTGAGAAAGAAGCGCGACTGCAGAGCCGTCGTTACATTGGCAACTGGACCACCGCAAGGACGAGCAATCGCAGCAGCAGTGCATCTTCAATTAGCCTTGACATTTCTCTCGACGACGGCCCAGGGCTCAAACTAAACTCACTGGTAAGGAATGGCTCTTCAATACTAACGGCCATCCAAAAAATGTGGGAAATGGAATACCTGCCTCTAGGCTTCGGGATTCTCAGCCTAGAATTCCGAATCTATCCCACCGAAGTTGAGACCGCTCTCTCGGCCTCCGAATCACGGGCTCTACTGGCCCATGCTGGTCTCCCTTTCAATGATACCGTCAAATTGATCCGTCAGGACTGGCGTATAAACATGGAGATCGTCCCCATAGATGGCCAGTCTATGTCAGATCTGCCGACGCAGAACACCCTAACCACCTACTGTGGAGCGTGGCAAGTGGTTGACTGGATGACTTATGGTGGGATATCGCTGGATAAGATTGTGTTTGTGTTGGAGAAAAATTCTGGGCGCATTATTGGAGTCGAAGTACCGAGTCTTCGGGGTGATCTTTTGGTTTAATCGGGGTCGATGTATTGAGCTTGAGTTTTGTTTATCTTGTGCAGGCTTTTTATAGTTGTACTCCGAATACAAACTGTTTAGACTTGTATATATTTGGCTCACAAATCATCCTATTTCAAGTGAAATGCAAGCCAGAGGAATTTAGGTCAAAAACGCTTTCGAATTCGTATATACATAGAGGTAGATAGGTAAGTTGATGTACATGTATATATATGCTTTATAACTCTTTTTTGGTTTCCCGTAAATGTTGTTCATTAGATTTCGTGATCTGTTTCCGTCTCGTCGCTTAAATCACCATCAGATTCACCGTCATCATCTACATCACTGTCATCATCATCTCTATCATCGAGACCGGGGATGCCTCGCCAATCGACATAATCGCCCTCCAACCAGCGCCGACTGCGCGGTAGGTGGTAAGGGTCGAAAGGGAAATAAGCATCCAGCTGGTAGCCAAGGTCATCGCCAGCGCGGGTCTCGCGCTCAACTTGACTGAAACGGGGGTCTGCAAGGGTAGCGATACTCCGGAAAGAGGATATGCGGAGACGCTTGTTTGTTTCTAGGATGGAGAAGACATATATGAAGTTAAGGTGTTGGGACATACGGGCGAACTCAGACACGATAGCGGGGGAGCAAACTTTTAGAGGGTTGAGTTTGGAGTGGATGGCTTTGTTCAGGACGTCTCTGACGTTGAGGGGAAAGGAGATATGTTCGGGCTCGAGCTCGTCAACTTGTTCTGGCGTGTCACCCTCGATAGCGGCGGTTGTGAGGTCCCGCCACCGGAAGCAAAAAATGTAGAGGAGGGCCTGGGCGGTAGAGTAGAATGGGCCGTATCGGCGAAGATCGGGGCCACGGCAAGTGGCCTCGTAGTCGAGACGGAGATTATTGAGGTGGGTTCCAAGAAGATCAAAGACGTCGCGGACGACTTCACCAGAGATATGAGCGCCTCGGGAGACGAAGCTGGCGAGGTAGGCAGCAGCAGACTGACGAATGATAGCGGGCTGAGCTTTATTGAAGATAAGCTGGACGCAAGTGGCAGCGAAGCGGTCCACGAGGATCGGGGATGACTGGGAAAAGTGGAAAAGCAGGAACTGTGAATGGCGGGAACGGTAAGTGGGAAGGATGATGTTTTGGAAGTGACTCAGTAAAAGTTCCAGGGCGTTCTCCTTGTCATCAAGGGTGCCGGTTGTGAATGGAGGTGCGTAATATTCGAAAAGGCTGTCAATCATGCCATCGAGTTTCAGGATGTTGTCCTTAATGGTCTTCGCTTGGCGGGATGCTAGGTCGATCGACTCATCACTCATGATGGAGGCATTGTCATCGTTATCGTTGTCAAGGTCATCCCCGAACATTGCGGTTTCCGGTGAGACATCATGGAGTACGCCTTCACCTTCTTCATCCTCGATATCTTCCATGTCCACCTGGATTTGCACGTCTATCTTGACAAGTTTTTCGGTGATGAGAGCGAGGATGTCTGCCTGGAGTTCCGGGGTATAGCCGATGACTCGAATGAGATTTCGCGTGTACGCAATGTTTGCCCTGGCCGAGTCGGTATCAAACGGGAATTGCGTGGACAAGAGGGGCGAGAGCGACCCGCTCCCTGACGGGATCAAGTGCATCACATGGCGAAGGGCCATGTGGACTCGGGTGTAGACCTCAGAGCCATGGACTGGAGCGTAGCCCGGCACCTTTCCAGTCCCCTTGGGCAGCTCTCCCAGATGACCGACCAGCATTTTAAGCACGGATCCCAGATAGGACCCCTGGGCAGCCGCAAGATTACCCAAAAATCTGATATACAGTTTGACATACGACTCGTCCCGACCGAGCCACTCACTGTTCAAGACAGCCTGGACGAGTCCATTGCAGCTGCGATCGAGAGCCGCCACATTGGACAGAAGACCCATTATATGATGTTTCAAGGTAGTGTGTGTAGGTACATTGTATGCCACCGCGCCATCCTCATCCCGGCGCCGGGGGTCGATTGCAAAGATCTCCTTAACGCGGTCGTAGGCCTCGCTATCGCCACCGAAAGCATGCCGTTGGATAGCTCTTCGCACTTCTTCCCGCACAAGAGCCGCACTCTTCTCCGTTGTCCCAGAGTTTGCATCTTGAGTTGTGTTGCTGTATGGAATGTCCCGCATTTCCACATCCTTCTCAAATTGAACCCGAACCCGCTTTCGGGGACTGGTCTGGTCATCACAGTCAGAAACGACCGACGACGGTGGCGAGAGAGAGAGATCTATCTCCTCCATCCTGTGTTTTACCCCCGCCACTGAGTTTTGCGGCTTCGATGTCTTCAAGATCGGTACTGGCGAAGGCGTTGCCACCAGCATTTTAGAAGGGGTGCTAGGCACCGCTGCCGTCGATGAGCGGCGCGTGGCGCTTGCAAAGGAGACCATGACAAGAACCACGCGAGATTTCTATGCTCTAAGCTGCTGGGAACGAATATAATGCCCAGGGCTTTCCCACTCACTGCACCCAAAAGGTCCACCTTTCAGAGACAGGGGAGATAAAAGGAAGAAAAGCACAGGCACACGACAGGGACAGGCTAACTCCCCTTGGTATAGTTGCTACAGCGTATGGGCGCAGTGGGGGGGCGATATTTGACTCATCTGTCCATCAAACGCACTCGAGCGATGGAAAAAAGACCGAGTGCGTATAGAGAGTGATGGTCGTGAGGAGTGGGGGATGGATCGAGGGAACGAAGGGGAAGGGCTCTCTCTCAGGCAAGAAGCTGACAGAAACTCGAAATTTTTTTGTGGGGCCGTCAGTGGAGCCTGAGGCCGCAAGCCCGGGTGACCGTGCACTTTCACGAACCCTACGCCTTTCCTATTTAGGTTATATAGTTCAATTGTAGTGCAGTGGCACTGGGCATTTGCAAGATAGCCTCCAATATTATATTTCATAGCTCTACTCGTTACGCATGGCCGGAGATATTATTGAAACAGAATCGAGTTAGAGTGTCTGGGACTTTGGAGCACTAACACTAAGAAAAACTCTCAAATCTCAAAAAGACTCGGGTTAGGTCTCGTAGGAGGTAGACGTATCATATCCCATTCAAATCCGGCAATCATATCAAAAGAAACAACAACAGAGATAACTTAGGGTAATGGTAGCCCTCCCATGGTATATAGCCGTTAAAAAAAATAAAAGCAAATAAAAAGCAATAGAACACATAAAACACCGATTGAGTGGTGGAACATACAAGAGCGAATATCAGTTGGTCGTAATAAAATTGACACCCTCCCGTGGCAAATAGACCATCTAATTGCCCATTTCCTTGGATTAGGGATAGACGCCGTCAAAATGGCTTTCTTTTCAGCAAATGACGGGAATATTATTTGGGGTTTGGTTTGTTTTTCCCTTTCAAAGCCAGGGCCCGGAACTTATCGGTCCCAGCCGATCATTGAAAATACTGCCATATAGGTCTTCAATTTCCACGAGGTAGTCGTTTACCGAGTATTTCCTCAGCCCTTTACTCCGGAGAATACGTTCTTCCTCATCAAACAAAGGCGCACCACCGAATTCTTCGACGACCTCGTTGACTTGCTCCAGCTCCTTTCCGAATGGATGCGGCTCCGCATTGTAATAATCCTGGGAGGGTCGAGCCGGGGGATTGCTGCGGAGCGAGCTTATGGGGGGAGGAGACATTCGAGACAACGAGCGTTGGCGTGCAAGCTCCTGGTGTGTCCGCTTTGTGTGGGAAAGAGCGCGCTTGGGAACCAGAGGAGCGTCATTTGATGAGGTGGTGGATGTCGATGAGCGGGGATGACTTGTTACTGTCGCAGAACGTTTCGGGAAATAAGCCGATAGAGGATTGGGTTCAATCGGAGAATCCTCGGGTGTAGTCGTGGGCGAGGGGATGCTGCGCTGAACGAAGGAACCATCCGAGTCATCTGGGGATTGTAGTGAAGAGGTAGACGATGAACCAGCAGAGTGGATATCAGGAGCATTGTATGCGAGCATGTTGGTAGTGGACAGCAGCTCTACCGGCGCTGAGATCTTGCCCCGCTTAATAGTACCTGCGGAGAACTTGACTTGACCATCGCGATAGGGCATTGGTGCAGAGACCTCAGGACGTTTGTGGCGTTTAGTAAATGCTCGAGTAAGTGTTGACATACTGGCGGCGGTAGAAAGAAAGGCGGCGAGTGCGAAATAATATCAGCGATAGCGTTTAACACATCAGCCCCCGACTAGAGGACCGATAGTTATATGTTTGTTTGTATTGAGGTTGCTGTTATAGGTAAAAGATCACCTTAAAACGCTCTTCGGTCGCTTTCCTATTTTTAGTGGCTTCAGATGGTCGTTTGCGATACTTCGAAACACTATTCTCTGCGAAATAATGACGAGGAATGCGTGGTTGACGATCGCGGACGTGGAGAAGTGGAAAGAATGGAAGGTTGATCAACGGAATGCCCGTTATCTGATTTGTGCTTTGGTATACAAAAATAGTCAATATCTCGTTTTAGAGATAGTTTGTTGAATGAGCGCAAAAAAAATCCACAGATCCCAATGCTTTTTTGCACAGCAAAAAAGGAAAATGGGATAAATGGATGGATGGAAGTGTCGTCTCCGAAACTTGTGGGCTGCCTGACTCAAGGGATGGGTGAGTTGCTGCAGCAGCACCAAAATTGTACGGTAAATCTCAAGCTAGGCGGACAACCAGGACTCGCCACAAGAAAGAAAAGAGTCGAGTAATAAAAAAGGTGGTGAAATAAGGACAGGAAGAAAGGAAGGAATCCAGGATACTCCGATCAAGGAGTAGAGAATGGAAAGGAAAGACGAAGGAATCCAGGGAATGACGAGGATGGGAGGGAAGGGAGGCGAAAAGAGAGTGAAGAGGAGGAAGTGAATAAGAAGGAAATAGTCATGGAACCAGTGGAAACCAGGGAGATTCTGGGCTGTTCAAGACGGGCGAGACGAAGTATGGCAGCCAGAACCCCAGCACCAGTCACTCGAGTACCCAAACCTAGGCCCTTGTCGTCGGGCCACTCACTGCGAGCGCTGAACCGCCTTTCCTTGGATCCGGTCTGTTCGTTTCCCCGATTCCTTTCTTTTTCCAACGGTTTGTTCCAAGAAGCCAACGGAGGGCGCTTTAACTTTTCCGTTTTTTCTTTTTTTTTTTTTTTTTTGCCCCTGCTCCAGTGAGGGAAATTTTGGTGATGGTTCGCCCGTTATGATTGATGAACCACTCTGAAATCCTGTCTGTCACCCATGGAAGCACTCTTTTAGGAATGGAAAAAAGGCCTTGAGAACCATGCCCTACAAATACAAGTCGTCAAAGTGAGGGATAATTGTTAATATTATTTATTATTATTATTATTATGACGATGAAGACTCGCTTCCCCAACAGCTAGAGCCAGCTGATACATTCGATGTGTGGGTGACAAGCCTGAATTTTCCACCCCCTCGATCGCCTCTTTTAGGTTGTCACACTTCCGAATCCAGATGGAGCAGAGGATCAGATCATGGAAACCCCAAAAGGACTTTTTGAAAAGTCTCCTTCGTTTTGATTTGAGGGGACGAACACAACCCTGCCGAGCCGACGTGGGCTAGATTATGATTGGAGATGGGCCCCATCCCAAGCTCGACAGGACTACGATTGAGAGGAAGAGTTAATCAATTATATCCAGTCAGAGGCATGCTTTGTCCATGCGCGCATCGACGCCGGTGCTTTTTTGGCGCCAGGAACGGCAACGCGGCGACCACTGGAAACCGCCATCTGCTTCAAGTGGTGGAGATGAAACAATCTTTCCCGCTGACCCGTCTCAGAAAGATCACCTTTCTTTATTATTTTTTTTTTCTCTTTGAAGCAGGGTGAAGAAAAAGGGAGGGGGTATGACCGATGACATATGATCATTTTTGCTTTCTATCTCATGCCGACCGCCCTATCGGCACATATGCAGTGTATGTCCAGCATGTCCAAATTGAGGGAAGTGACACCACAACTCGGAAGTTCCCTAAAGATCTGAAAATGGACAATCGTTTTGTCACGTCCACTTCTTCGATGTTGGCCTGGGCGGGTCGTTCCCCACTTGGTGGGCCGACCTTAATAAGATTCATTGATAGTGAAGTTGCACTGAGGGAGCCTGGAGCGTGAGTTCTCAGTGGGCTCTCAGGTAATGATATGTAGGAACAACGCATCTCAGGGTGTAGAGTTCCTGCAACCGAAAGAGGAAGAAGCAACAGAACATTTGACAGATGATACGTCCAACACATGATTCTTCATATTTTATTTATCCAAAAATATCTGCCGTTCTTCAGGTCGACTCAGACCTGGGGAACCACCACCCAAGTTTCCGCCTCAACTTGGCCCAATAATTTTGGATATTATTTGTACCTGTCTTTCGGCTATATCACATTTTTCATTGTATTAATTAAATTAATAAATTAATAAACTAAGAGTAATATCTCCGATGGTTATTTTCAGGGTTTCTTCAGATTATTGCCATCGTTTCCTCCAGACGGTTTGCCTCCAGCCAACTGCCTTCTCTGTGAAGAAGAAAATATTTGGAACCAAAGGGTCTTTTGCCCCTCAAAAAAAGCGGATTCTCTTCCCGTAAATTACTGCCTGATCCCTGCCTTAAAAAAATCCTGAGTCGGACTCGCTCTGAGTTTGTTTTGTTTGATCGGACTTCCGGTTGCGGTAATACGGTATGTCAATCAATCAGCAAAAGTGGAGGATCCTCTAAACTTGGAACTGAACCCTTCATATCCCAGGATGGCGGGGAAGAGGAGAGGAGCATTTTCCAAACTGTATGACACTAAGTGCGTCCTCGAGGTCATATTTTGAGACCGGTTACGTCTATTTCACAGCTGCATTATGTAACGACAGCTCAAGCACGCTGGAATAAGAGAAGGTCGAACGCAGGATCCCTCTGAATAGGTATCACAACCTTTCTATTTAACGATAATTCAGAGTTTACAGGGAAGGAAGAGTACCACTATCTCAGTAAAAACAAAAAGAGGGGAAACCATCCGATACTCTAAATGCAATCATCGTTATACAGAAATCCTTTTTGCAAAAATTTACCCTTTTCGTGATGTCCGTTGTTCAAAATATTAGTCCTCGTCCATCGACTCCCAGCCATCCGCTCCTGCAGCGGCACCGGTCTCCGGCCCGGCGTCATCGTCGTCCGATTCATTCTGATCGGGTTGCATTCCCACCATGCGCTCCTGCACGTCGCCCTCCAGAGAAGGCATCCGCGACACGAATGCCCGACGTACCGCACCGTTGGTCGACGTGTCCCAGATCTGAACTACACCCTTGCTTCCTGCCACCGCCAACCGGAAACTCACCTCGGGATCCGGCGCAAAGGTAGTAGAGAAGATTTTGCCTATCTCCAGCTTGCGGGAGACCACCATGCTAGGTTTGTCGTTCTCGACGTTCCAAAGCTTGACCTGCTTGTCGGTAGACCCTGTCACGAGGAATCCAGGAATGGTTGAGTTGATGTCGAATGATGACACCGAAGAGTCATGTGCCTGCAAGGACCACACGGGTTTGGATTCTTTAGGGGAAGCGGGCACATTCCGCACATCGTAGCGGTAGACCATCCCCGCGTCCGTCGTGACATAGAAGTAGTTAGGGTCGTGGATATCCCAACGCACGGCCTCGACATCAGCATCCACACCCCAGCGCGCCTTTGCGTCGGGAGCCCTCATATCCGCAGCCACCACAGTCCGGTCGTAGCTTCCACTCAGGAGGACAGTTGACTCCTTCGGGTGCCAGTCCAGGGAGCATACCTTATCTGTATGGTGGGCGTAAGACTTGGCGCACTTGGTAGTGTTCAAATCCCAGAGCTTGACAGTCCGGTCTGCGGAGGCCGATGCCAGCAAGTTGCGGTGTTGCCGGTTAGCGGCGAGTGCCAGGATCGAGTCGACATGGAACTCGGTATTGGCTTTGGTCTTCTTTTGCTTCTTCTTAGACTTTTTCACATCGTTTCCGAGATCTGCGCCGCCCTGGCCGAGTATGGCATTGGGGTACATGCAGTCGACGACGTCGAGATCCCAGATCTCAATATCGGGTTCCATTGTACCCACCGCGACGAAGTTACCCGTCTCACGCCCTTCAGAGGTCTTCCCAACAGGGAAGTCCAGCCATTCCAGACACAGCGGAATGGCGGGTAACATAATATCATGATGCACGTAAAGATTATCCGCTTCGTCTTCGTACACATAGACCTCGAGGTGTGCCACCTCGTCCTCAACCTTACCCGCGAGCAACAAGTTGTCCGTCGGTAATACTTGGAGCTCCTCTCGATCTTCCTCATCCTGCTCATCCTCCGGGAGCACAAGGTACGGGTCCGCCTCGTTGGGCTGATGATATGCCAACGACTGGACGTTTCCGAACATCGTAACTTTCTCGCCATCATCATCGACCTCGTCACTATCATAATGGTCGAGATCGTATTCTTTGAGATCGTCGTCGTCGGTCCTATTTTAGTATTCAAATTAGCTCTCCCACCCGCCCCAGAAGCCAAACTGACCACCAGCCATGACTTACGTTTTGCTCTCAGTCCCGTCCCTCTTTTCCGGTTTGCTGTCTACATCGTCTTGATCCATCACATCGTCGTCCTTCCGGTCATGATCCCCATTCTCCCCTCCTTGGGCAGCGCTCAATTCATCACGTGCATCTTCAAGCTGCATCCGCGCAAGTTTCGATATGCGATTCATTTCATCCTCGTCAATTTCATACTTGGTTGGAAACTGGGCCGATACGCCGCGGCGCACCCAGGCGGAGGTTGTAATCATAGATGACATTGCGCCAAAAAAAAAAAAAAAAAATCCAACCTCCAACTCTGAAGTTTTCGATATAAAAAAATTAAACAAAATAAAAAGGTTATAAAAAAGGGGGTATTAGGGACTGGATACAGAACAAAATGGATCTGTACCAATTGAAAAGAGAAACGATCTCTTGAAAAATCCACTCCCTCGAAGTGAAAGAAGTTCTTCGATTTCAAAACCCCTCCACTATCCGGAATCTCAATCAGTAAATTTTTTTTTGCTACATAATTTACACGAGGCAGAACCTAATCGCCGCCTACTTCACCGCCCAACGAAGACCCGCTGGAGATTTCACAGATTGGCCTTAACGAACCAGAAACGCATCAATTAACTGGAACTACTATTACAAGTTTACCTTTCTCCAATTAACCCCGAAAAAATAAATAATTAAAATAGAAAGAAAGAAACAAAGAAAGCAAATATGCATTCCCACCTCCACACCCCTCAAAATATCAGTATGCTTCAGGTCCTTCCCTTCCCCGGAGTGTAATCCCCACTAATATTGTGACACAAAAAGACTGCGAGGAAATCATGACAGCCCTCGACGAATGCCACGCAAGAGGATTCCTCCACAAAGCACTCGGCAATTGCAATGATATTAAACGGGAAGTGAATCGCTGTCTAGCTGGGGAGCGGTACGAGCGTGCAAAGCGAAATCGGGACCAAGCTAGGGAGAACCGGAAGCGGATCGAGAAGATTTGGGCGGATGAGAAGGCGACCGCGCTGGGAGTTTCAAGCGAGGCGAGCGATGAGCAGAAGTAATTGAAACGGCCCGTTGATCTACGATTTTTGAGGAGGGAGGGAACTGGGGAAGAGCGCGGGGGGGGGGGGGAACCCTGAAGATGCCGCGGGTGCTGTTGTGTACTACTATATTAGTCGGTCCTTGCATTTTTGAGGGGTTTTTGGATATGGCGTTTTAATTTTGAAGGGGGAATATCTTCGCTATTTTCTCGTATATATCTTATGTATAATATAAGGGTACTGCTGAAGAGCAGGCTTGTATAAATTTGATTCAAAGACGGAAAAAAGAATGCATTGTATATCTGTGCATCAATGGACTTCACAGTGTCCAGTCCCAAACGCCATTCCGTAGAGAAAAGGTAGCAAAAACCATTTTTTCAGTCGCTCATCGCATCAATAGCACCCATAGCCGCCAGTTCAGACACCGGTGCATCACCGATATCACCTTGTTTCGCACTGCTTTTATGATGGCGTCGTCTCCTTTTCGCTTTTGGCAGAGTATCTCCATCCTCCGCAAGATCCTCGGGGTTGGGACCGGGGCCCCCATCCCGATTATCCTTGTTTGAGTTTTCCGGTTTCGAACCGGCTGGTTGCTGCGTTTCTCTTTTTTTAGGCTTCTTCACACTCAACGGGTTCGGCGCTTTAGGCTTCTTCGGTCCTTTCTTCTCCTTGTCCTTGCTGGCTCCATCCACCTTACCACCCTCTGTTTTCTGGCTAAGGCCCACCCGGAACTTATCCTTCTCTACACCCTCCCGTATATTGTCCGAGGGCGAACTCATGGGCTCCAGAATCATCACCGAGCGCTTAACATATACAATCGGTACGCCGGGGATAGATCTGGCGGCGCGTCGGAGCATCTGCGCTTTCCGGAGTTCGTCGATTCCATCATCCGGGCCCCGCTTGCGTTTCTTCCCTGGCTCCAGCGGCGTAGATCTAGCTTTCTCGATGGCAGCAGCGGAAGCAGGATCGGCTGTCGCAAGGATATAGTGCTCCTTATTTCGCTTTACGTCTGTCGCTGGCGATAGTAGGGAGAGGAGACAACTGGCTTCGTCGATGGGTGTCGAGTCCTTATTGTGGGAGCAGTGGCGCAGTGGTAGAGTCGTTGGAGGGGGGAGATGTTCGGGGCGCACAGGGTTGTTGGTTCGCGGATTTATGGGTTGAGAGGCCATAATTGCGGCTAGGGAGCATTTTGTCAATACTGGAGCTAGGATTAGTTTTTGCTTCTTGAATGAGGCACCTATGAACGGCCTTGGGAGGGAACTCTTTGCGGGGAAAACATACATGGTTTGACTTTGCCTTGTAGTGTGCGTTCCAACGCAGGAATCAAATCCATTTTAAAGGAGTGAACTGCGCGAAGTAAATTGGAATCCACTAAACAGTTCATCATTTAGCATCAGATTCCAAGTCCGATGGCCAAGGGGCCCAGATATCTCGGGGGAGAAGGAAAACAGGACGTGTATACCTAGGACTTGGTAAGGCTCGCGGAAACCAAATGTAAGCTCATACTGATGCATGAGCTTGCGATACTTCTTCGATCGTTTAGCCCTCATTTTGAATGTGAATTAGTTCAGACCGTTACTTCTATTGAAATGTCTCTCAATTTGATTGAAGTTTTTTTTTTCCGGACTTTCTTTTTCTGCCAGGCGGAGAGATAGCTTTAGATGTGGTCTGTGCGTCACAGATCATCTGAGCACTTGTGAGTAATGAAGGGCAAACATTGTACGAGTGCAAAACTAAGATATGAAATGACAGAATTTTGAGTCTAATGTATTAAATTTTGATAGTATCTATTTGTTTTCTTGTTGCCATAGTTTGGTATCTCACATCACCATGCGATTTCATTACCCATGCAAATGCCAGTGCCTTAAAACCAAATATTAGGATTATTGTACTCCGTATATCACCTCCCCATATGCAATATGTTCTCTCAAGGTTACGCCGCACCATCTATTGAGAATCTGCTGGCGTAGCAGATAACCCCAAAAAGCTATAGGCTTTCTCTCCTCTTACATACGCCAACAACTACACTAATATCGTCCATTTTCCCTGCTCGGTTGTTAGTTACTATATTCTAAATATAGTCTCATCAAGGGTTCACATACCGCCTTGGATAGCGAGGCCTTCGTCAACCGCCTTCTCCATGTAGGGACTCTCAGCAAATGGGTCCTGGGCCACGGCCAGTGCACTTCTAAGTAGTTCTCGAGCGACAAAAACCATGCGCTCTTCTGCCAGCCCAGTGGGAGGCGCCCAATCAAGCTCCTTACTATCGTGTCGGCCATGATCCCATTTCTTGAGGCTCTCGACGGTGACAGAAAGCACTTCGTGTTCCCAGAGGTTGTCGAGAACACCATCCGAAAGAGCGAGAACGATATCCCCTTCCTCCAAGTCGACCAGCGACAACACTGCGTTCCCGCGGGGTGTATCCACGCTATTCGTTCCCAGCTGCATGGGGCAATCAAACCAGTGATATTGTTCTTGGGTTCGGAAAAGGACCTTCTCCTCACTTGGCCGGATTACCAGGACCTTACAGTCTCCGATGTTTGTCACGTAAAGCAAAGGTTTCTCGGTTCCGGAGCTATCGAGCCTCTTGTGGAGGAGTGCTGTCACCGACGTTGTCGTCCCGAACCACTCGCTGGGAAATGTAGTTGCTCGAGTCGTCTCTTCGTAGGCTCGTTGGAGATACTCGACGGGGTCTAATCTTGCGTCCTCGTTGGCGACTCGTTCCACCTCTAAAGCCCAGAAATGTAGGATAAGTCTGGACCAGAGACTTGTTTTATGAAGCGAAAGGATTAGCACTGGAAAAGAGAGTGGATGTCGAAGGGAGTCGAAAACAAATTGGAATGGAGTAGGCAAAAAAAAAAAATTAAATAAAACAAAGTAGGATAGGGAAAATCGAAGACTTACGCAGCATGCCCTCGCGGCCTCGTCGCCCACGCTCCCACCCCATCATTCACCCCCAGAAAATTCTCTGTGACCAAGACGGCATCGTCGCCATTATTCAGGCCGCGAACCAGCTCCCCCTGGACGGATAATCTCTTATCCTGACTTTGAAAGTGGGTAGTCAGTGGATCTGAGAAGGATGAAGATGGCGGAGATAGGAACGGTGGGGGGAAGGGTCGGGACGTCCGTTTGGCGCAGAGCGCATAGCCCGTCTGGAAGTAGAATGGAGATCTGTAAATGGGGTTCTGGGGATGGCGATCGGGGGCCGGCGTTGTGATGCCGTACGAGGGCCAGACGGTACGATATCGCCGTTGCACCAAAGTCTTGGGGGCCTTGATCCACCGCGGAAATGAGGATAAAGGAGATGACACAAGCAACAAGGACGAGGTCGACGAGGAGAAGCAAGGAAACGATACTATGGAAGGAGTAGCCAAAATCTTAGGCACCATGCCCGCAAGAATTTTTTTCAGCTATTTTTTTTTTTGGCTTTCCCTTTTTTGATGGTTTCTGTTCCCAAACAGCACACTCTCTCCGCGGGGGGGAAGGACGTGGAGATGAGCTAATGGTGGGAAGTGGGAGGTTTTTTCTTTACCCGGACACCTTTGAGGTTAGTAGTAGTTGGGTTGGGGGTTTGCAGCTTAACACTTTTTTCAAAAAGTTGACAATGAACGTGAAGGCGGCTGGGCTTGCCCCGTCCAGCCCTGTTGAGCCGATCGGTGAGCGCCGAGACGCTCAAATACGATCGATAGTCTGATATTTACTCTGTATTTCTTAGGCTACTTAACTCTTCCTGGCCCTCGGTACACCTGATTGCGTCGTTTCATTGGGAGTCTCAACTACACGGGCACTCCTCCGTGCTTTGGAGACGGCCACTGGACGATGGCCCGTTTTTGTTCGCTATTTGGCACGTTATTATTTGCTATGGCGAATTATAGCGTTGAAATATCCAGGGGCCACAAAATGATTGATGAATATCTCATGCCTGTAGATTGACTAACTAGTTAACTAACTATTGGGTAGGTCTTCTTTGCCCTGTAGATACAGTTATCGTTATCAAATTTGGCTTCCTCGGGAATCACCCCATTTCCGACCCGCTTTCCGCTTCCTAGATTAACTATCCGCGTTGCCTCCCTTCGTGTCATATCAAAGTGTTTTGGAGAGAGCAGCTGCAGTGCGCTGCTTTTGAATCTCCTCTGCAAAAATCAAAAGCGCACGGTCCATTTCGGTCGCAAGTTCCATATCATCCGAATCTTGCTTGAGGGATGCAACCCCCTGAAATATGGCCTTGGCGAGGCTAGAGCATCGGGGGCCGAATGGAAGCGGGCCGACACTCCTACGACGTTTCGCCACCATGATCGTCAACATCCGTTCGGCACAGGGGCAGGGACGCTCGACATCTACCGTACAGTCCCAAGCACAGCTGCATACACAGCGGCAGATGCATTTTCGCTCTCGAACCAAGTCGATCAGCCGTCGTCGGTCATCGTCGAGGCGGAGGTCTCCAATACACCTGCCCTCGAGCTTTGCTAGTGTCGCCTGTCGATTATCTAGGATAACTTCGCGCTCCCAAACGTCTGGATGAACCGAGCGACGATCAACGAAGGGAAGGTCTAGCACAGGAGCTGCAAAGCGGGACGCCATTTTCGGTATAAACGCAAGGTATTTCTCCGACTGCGTCGCAAGGATCTCTTCGGGGGGCATCTGATATATCATCGAAGAGTTGATCCATTTCGCGCAAAACTCCGAGGACTTATTATTGATGATATCGAGTGCGTAACGACGATATCCAATCAGATCGTCAAGAATGAATCCGATGCCGATCACCTTGTTCACGGAACGGCGAATAAACTCGACTTGATGCTGTTTGATAAGTTCTCTGTTGGGATTGCTACATACAGTCGGATCGTCCAAGATTTCCTTGCAGAGAAGCAGGATCCTGCACAGATGTGCCGGCTCAGGAAGGATAAAACTTTCATTAGTAGCCAAGCGACGCACGTCGAGTTTAAAAGACGCACAGAGATCGACATTGGCAATCTCCATAACAAGTCTTGCATAAAGAGCATAGTATAGATTATCAACATTTTCAATCAGATCTGTGATTGACTCAGATGTTACAATCTGCTCTGCACGTCGTATATGAAGCAAGATACCGTCAGGGATATCCTCTAGCTGGATATTTCACGCAATCATCAGTTAATAAGAGTTAACTAACAACAATAATAAGTGACATGTTCGCACCTCAACTCCATAATGCAAAAAGACTGTGACCATGATCTTTGAGACAGTATAGACTCTGGAGTAGACCGACAATACGCTGTGGAGCCATTCGGTGGCACTTCCACCACGAAGTTCATCCAGGTATTTGACAGATGGTGAGAAAATATTCCACTCAGGAGAACCGACGGTATACGGGAGTGTAGGGCGCTCAACCGGATCCATGAGCTGTATTCATTTCAGCTGTGCGTCTCTATCTCCGATCACCTGCTGTTGACTTACTGCAGATGTGTACGATGCTGCGGTGCTGTTCGAAGATCGCATCCTCAATTCTTCCTCGAGCCTCTGGTTTTCCTGTTCTATCAAATCCTGGGAATACATGTAAAAACCATCTTTTGGGTCGTCGATCAGAGAGGGGTCGGAGACAGCACGGTCTTCGGAGCTCTGGCTCTTGGGTAGAGATGGGCGTTTAGGGAGAAGCTTTCGCATGGTCTGTTCCCAAAGGTAGGATGCAGACCTGTGGGTGTTACCCATGTTGGGCTGTCGAAGGCTTGAATCAATAAAGAAGAGTATGTGTCGTATAAAGAAGGGTCGTGAGAAAACGACAGCGGAATATAAAAGGGAGAGGAGGGTAGGTAGAGAAGGGAAATACATGAGAGCACAATAACTAATGTGAATGTGAATGAGAAGCCGGGTGAGTGAATAAATAAAAAAACAACTATTACAGTGAAGTTTTCCCTCCCCTCTCACTTCACAGGCAAGATTTGGGAAGTACTCCCATGATGGGCATCCTCTGTACCTACCTGGAAGAAAGACAGCCAGTGACCATGGATTCCGAACCGTCCGACATATGAATATGTCTATTTTTCTAGCCCATACTCTGCTATGAATATGACGCGGCTGTTACTTACTTCAGGAGCAGTTATCAGGACCGTATAGGTAATACATGCCTTCCGGTTCCTAGCCTAGGTGACGCCCTTCAGCTTGGGTAATCCGAGAGATAAAACAAAGTGTATATGGTAAGACTGATATTAAAATCTATTCCAAAATATAAGCCGCTATTCCAATAATCCCATCCGTGTACTTTTGATATTCCCGGTGTAAAATTTAGAAGGGAAGAACCCAAAACCCTTGTGAAAATATCCAATCCTTCACCATTACAGGGGTATATGATAAGAAAAAGAAAAGACTACATCCACATAGGATCAACCTCAATGGATGAATTCCCATTATCAAGAGGCCATGGTGGTATGACCTCTGAGATACCCCAAATCGTCCTGTTTGCGCGGTCGACGAATTCAGGTGGCAGATTGGCGCTTTCGCTGAAGGATAGAGACTTATCAAGTACCGTAAGCATCCACATTCTAACAGCATAATGGGCAATCTCGGAGCTGATGCCCGTGTGCAATAGGGGGTCTTACCTTTAAATTCCCCAAACTTCTAACCCATTCAAGACCATAGTCACAGACCTCATCTGGAAGGTCTTCATAGTGTTCGATTGGATGTTGGAGCAACCGATGGCAATGTTCGAGCCAAAGCACCTCCAGCTTCGCCCCAGGAGCCATGCCATTAACATGTGCTACCTTGGGCTCTTCCACGTCCTTTTCAATAGCGCCAAGCCAGTTCAAAAACTCCGGCTGTGCGCCACGGCATGTTCTCAGCTTGAGAACAGTCAAATTGGGATTGGTCTTCACAAGCATCATCAGCTGCCACGGAGTGATACCGGCCCGCTCCATAACCAGGCTTTCGAGGCCAGTCAGCCCCATATGTCGGTATTTCCCCGACCCGACAAGCATGTTCCATACCCCACTTCCAGGGGCGGGGTGAAGCCAGGCACTTGGCCGCATTGGTCCATCCCGAATGTGTTGGTGTTCAAACCGCAGTGCCAGATGGCGCAAGGAACGCTGGCATTTTGTTCCTAGCGCCCTTGCGCCTTCTAGATCAAGATCATATGCCATAAATTCGAGCCTGAGGAGTGTTGGGCCATATCTGCGCAGAACCTTAGTGAATATTCGGTTTTGCAGCCGAATCATTTGTTCCAGTGTCCGGCATTTTTCCGGCTGATGCACGATATATCTTCGAGAATCGACGGCTCGGAAGGGAGATTTATGAGAAATATCCTGCTTTATCGGCCTAGGTTTGGGGTGGATCACGGAGATGGTGTAATTGGTCCCGTTGTCAGCCCTTGCCCTGCTGTCGGCGAGTTGATCGGGAGTAGCCCAACCAGCTTGGAGCAGAGATATCACAGAGTGAATACGTTTTTCGAAGACCCCTAATCGCAGACGTTTGAGACTAATGATGTGATATTCATAGTTTGTGTGAGAAGTCTCTCCAAAGGATAACAGAGCTTCAAATGGAAGGTAAGACAGTATGTGAAGCACTATCTCCACAGGTAAAAGCTTTATCATATCCATCATGATAGGACCACACCTCGTGGTCTGTGATGTTGATTGGGGCCTCTCAGGTATCTCGTGTGCGGCCGGCATTTGGGTTAATTTTTGAGTTCTGTCACATTCGACTTTACTATAGTCTTCTAAAACACATACCGCCCTTTGGTTTTGGCGAAAGAACTCGTGGGACACTCCGGATAGCGCAGCCAGGCTTTGGGTCAGGAGACAGCCGGCAGGGCTCCTCTTTCAATTGTACGGAATTCGCGTGGTCTGACAAAGAGGCGATTTTGGCCCTATTGTTCCTTTACAATGCGTAAAGTAAGCGACGAGGGCAGGGGACGGAATAAGAGCTTATTATTGGACTGGGATTGACTGTTAACTATATAATTCCAGGGAGCCGAAGCTTGAAGAGACACCGAAATAGTGTAGCCCGAAGAGGATAGAGCCCCCATATCACTCTTAGGGAACGAGGGGATTCAATAAGGCCTACCTCTGTTGATATTTTGGTATGAAAGATTTTCCCTTGATTTTGAATGGGTTGGAAAAACTGCGATATGATGTAAGGAGGAAGCTTTTGATCGAGATTTGACCGTGAAAGAGAGTCAGATCGACAAAGGGGATAGTAATCGTGAAATCGTCCGCAACAAGGCAAAAGCAAATACGGCCATAAACATGACCTGTCAAAGTTTCGGAGGAAGACAGTTGCTTGTCATGCCTTTATAAAAACCGTTCATAAAGTTATAAGCCCTCGGTATGCTTGGCTGCAGGCCAGCATTGGCCCTTGCGCGCAGCCAAAATCCAGCGAAATGTCGCGGTAAGACAAGCTCGGAACGTGTTCTTTGTATGGGCATTCCGCAGGTGGGCGCTGTCATCAAGATCGTCCAGAGTTCGAACCATTTAAGGTTCCACAAACATTTTTTGGAGGCGGGGGTGCTTAGGCCATAATGGATTACTCAGGGATGTTTTCTTTTTTTTTTCCTTTCGATCCACCAGATTGGGAATGCCGTCCTCAGGGAATTGTACTTTCCCAGTGGATGTGGGACTCAGGATCCACCAGAAAGGGGCCGGATTTTGTAGATAACTTATCCAGCGAGTGCACTCAGAACCATGGAAAGCGTCCTTTCAGATGAATCCGGAAACCTGGAAACTGGACCTTCCCTCAGGGATCATAGTGGGACCGGTCCTCCTGGCTTCATTACAGTATGGAGCTGCTGACTCTGGACCAAAGAATTCCGACTGGAGCTTTGCAGTTTGGGGCCCTGATCAGTTCCATTGCATCCGAAGCAAGGATCCTGGACACCCAGCATTCAGCTGTACTGATTGTGCGACACCGAACCATTCTGCTGGGACGACCCGTCCAATCGAAACTTCTATTATGTGATGAGGGAAATGATTGATGCATGCTCAGCGCGCTGATCATGAATAGCCAGCGCCGCCAAGAGCATTCCCAAAAAATGATCTGTCGAAAAGTGCCATCAATGCACCATGTTGGTTGTTTCCATGTCAAAGCCATCCAGTGGTAGCCACCTCCCCTGTTTCCATCTATTGGCCGATTTCCCATACCCACCCTGGATGCTGTCGCTAGTACCGGTAAGTCGTAGCCTAGTACTCCATCCACACCACTAGCCCGAACGCCCAAGGCTTTAACTGTTGATGAGCTGTGGGCCTGATGCACTTTCTTCTGTCCATCCCATCACCTCCGCCAGGCCGGAGTTGTTTCCCATGATATACAAATCCATGGAAATAATATGCGCAAGGAGAGCTGACTGTCAGTAAATAAGATGTCAGCCCAACAAATATTATTAATATTAACTTCTTTGTTTCCCCATCCCGCGCTGGATGTGGTTCTTCATTGATTGGGTAGTTCTAGAACATTCCCATATTCAGATCCTGCCACCGGAGGCCTTGTAAATGGGATGAATTCACTGTAAAAGCTGACCCACCTGGCACCACCCCTTTATATTCACTACTACCTAGGTACCTACTATTTACGAAGGAGTATCCTTGGCCACGAAATTGGGTAATTCCCGAGCTTGTCAAAAATCTCAATAAAAAAATGCTAACCATCTCATGGTTTGCATCAGAATACCTATCTTGATGGAAAGAAACTACTCTGTAGGTACCATTGCTGGACATATAATGTGATGTTTAGTCATTAAACTCTCCGACGGTTTCTACATACGGTATCTGTGGCTTGTATAAAAACTCGGAAATTACCCAATTTCGTGGCCAGGAGCAGTATGTATGTCCTCGAGTCCCAACACCCTTCATCGACTCAGACAGAGCCCAATTTGGGGGATATCTAAAAAAACAAGTGACGCACACCTACGGATCATCATTTAACTTGCAGAAGGCCACCCCCAGTTGGTTAAACAGTTCTTCTCATCATTAGCTTGTTCTTGAGCTTCGTTTCGTCCATGCCAAAAGTGAAACAAGGTACTATTGTTTGGAGAGTTTGTTGAAGAGGGGCATTGGCTAACATATTGAATCCTCCTTCAGACCCAAAGGTCAATTTGATTAGCTTCCCTCCATCATGAGCTTGGGAGGAGAGTTCAATTCATCTTTCAGTCAAACCTCTTGCATTTTATTATCATCAATAGAAATAAATTATCTGTCAAAAGATAGAGAATTGCCTAGCAGGACAGAAACAGCGTGGCACTGCCCTTTCTCGCATAGACCAATGATAGGCACAAATGTGATGGTTTGTTCGGCGTTAATCGCTCGTTGAGAACGCCGCGTAAAAGCGAACCCCTTCCCAATGAGGCCCGAGGTTCTCCGGCGACAGGCGACAGTGAGCAATTTCTTGGCTTCATACCTTCTCCTGAGTAAAGTTTTGAAAAAAAGAATACTTCGACATTCTTCTGTAAAAACAATTGGAATGGAACCTTTGTATAGAATTTCACACTAGTCATTATTTGCATCCTACACATCCCCGGGGAGAAAGCATATAGGGTTGTCCCTGTCAGAAGGCTCCCCTCCCGTCTTATAATCCACGATTTACAGTCAAAAATAGGAATAATCAAGGTTATTGATCCAATTATCCCTGGACTCTAAAAGTGCGGCCGCTGGCGGTTTTCCGTTCCCGCTCCTCGTTCTCCGGTCGTGCTCGGTTGAGAACTGCTCTACATTAGTAAAACCGCAAGTCTGCGACCATTGGCGAGCACACATACCTTGAAGGAAGTCGGCGGTTCGCTTGCGCATTCTGGTGTGGATGTACGCCTGGGGAGAAAAGTAAGCATGAGGGTGCTAGGTACAACAAGTAACTAATCTTACCTTTGACGCTTTAATGTGGTAGTGGAAATAGTCTCGGAATGTCTGAATATGGGAAATGTTTTCCTGGCGCTGTTGGGGGGTTAAATGGCGAGGGAAAAGAACTGATCTTATCAGTGGCTATACTTTATTCAGGGACCTCCACCGGGTATTACCAAAAGTGACATAGCTGATCTTGCCATCGCCAGCGTCCTGAAGACCAGGTACTCCCGCCAGCTCCAAGGGAGGGTCATTTCGGAAAAGCACCTGAGGTGCATTCTGTAGTGTCAAAACACGTCGTCGAGCGTCAACGAATTCTTGCAAGAAGACCTTGCCAAAGATCCGATCTGTCTCTTCCCGGAAGACTGTGCTGAATATCACTGTAACTCGATCATGACTAGCCTTGATATAAATCGCCTCTTCCTCCCGGTAATGGATCGCCATCACTTCCCCTCCTTCCTCTACACCCTGGGGAGCTGCTTCCGATGTGTATCGTGAGGCCTCCTCGGCTAGCTGGGCGAATTCATCGAACGCTCTTTCAAATGGGGCGGCCATCGCATTCCGCTTCAAAAGCGCAAGTCGCATGATGAGGTCGTCTCTCGCCTCCTGATCAGTTGGAAGGTTCTCCAAGTCGATAAGGACGGAGAAGTCATAACCGGGCTCAGGAGCAACAATATAGGGGCCGTATTCCCTCTCCAAGACCTGCTGGGCACCGTATTGGACCAACTCTCGGAAACATTTCACATTGATAGAAATAAGAATCTTTGTTTTAGACTCTGGAGTGGATAAGTGGAAGGTGACGCCGTCAAAATCCGACACGATCTGGTCAATGGACACGGGCGGGGCTCTGGATGGGCAGGTAAGCTGTCAGCTGGAGATTCAAGGTATAGATACTGGGGACTTTAGGCCGGGCAGGCAAGGGAAAGTACCCTGAGAACCGCTCCGTCAGGAGAGATTGGATGAGAACATTCTGGTAGTCGAGCAAAAGCATTGTGATAAACACCTCAAAAATTCGGACTGTCAATTCGTCTCCCGGGTTCCTGTCCTCCTGCCTTGGATGCAAGTGACGTTTTGTTGGTGGGTGGACTGAAGGAGGAAACAGCAGGCGGTGGGGCAGCATCCGCTCTGGTCGCTGTCGTCGCCCGTAATATTTTGCGACCGCTTTTTTGCGCCTATCGATAGCAGCCAAAATTTTTTTGCCTTGTCGAGATACAGGTGTCCAACAATGGTAAAGTCATATCTGTAAGCGCTGTGTTCATATTCCCGGCAAGAATCTTGAGTACAGTCTAATTGTTAATTATCTGCAGAAAATTTGAGCATTCCAACACCTTTGGGCTCGTGACGTCTGCGTCGTCGAACGCGATCTGGGTCCCAGATGATGAGATTGCGGGAGCTGCACGGCGGACGGGCGCTGGGCGGGCCGTGGTAGGTGCCAGTGAAGAAGTTCTATGCTGGGATATCAAGAAGGGGGAATTGTTGGGAAAGTGGAAGGACTCGTCTTGTAAGGCGCAAGTCACAGTGGTCAGCCAGAGCAGGCCAGATCCAGATATTTTCGCGGTCGGGTAGGTGCACGCCTTTTTCTGACTCTTTGTTGGTTCGATTTACTTATACTTACTTGTTTCTCGCACTAGGTACGAGGATGGCAGTATCAGACTTTGGGACTCAAGAACGGCGTCCGTGATGATATCGTTCAATGGTCACAAGTCCGCCGTCACCCAGCTAGCCTTCGACAATGCTGGCGTTCGTCTTGCAAGCGGCTCGAAGGACACAAATATCATAGTTTGGGATTTGATATCCGAGGTTGGATTGTTCAAGCTACGAGGGCATACCGACCAAATCACCTCACTCCATTTCATTTTTCCGTCACCTACATTGTTAAGCACGGCTGGATTGACCGATCATACTGGATTTCTCATAACTACCGGCAAGGATTCGCTCATCAAAATCTGGGATCTATCCTCACAGCATTGTATCGAAACACATGTTGCTCAATCAAATGGGGAGTGTTGGAGTTTGGGCCTCGCTCCTGACCAGAGTGGTTGTATCACTGGAGGAAATGATGGTGAGCTCAAAGTCTGGTCAGTCGACGAGGGCGCTATGATCGAGATTTCCAAAGAGAAGGTTGGGTCAGAGAACCGAAGAATTTTAACGGATAGAGGGACATTCTACCGCAGTGGCAAAGACCGAACACTCGGTATTAGCTTTCACCCACGATCGGACTACCTAGGATTCCACGGCCCAGATAAGGCGGTAGAGATCTGGCGCATCCGCTCAGAAACAGAGGTCCAAAAGAGTCTTGCAAGGAAACGGAAAAGAAGAAAGGAAAAGGAATCCCAGCGTGCTGCAGGTAATGGCGAAGCTGCTGACGTACGCAACGAGGACAAAATTGAGGATGACATTTCATCCGCACCCGTCACTGAGATCTTTGTGCCCCATGTTATTGTTCGCACTGGTGGCAAAGTTAGATCCTTCGGTTGGATCAGGACGAAGTCCGGCAAGCTCCAGCTTCTCGTTGCTACTGCCAATAACCAATTGGAAGCCTACAACGTCGTTACCTACAACAAGAAAAACAACGACGAGGAAGAATCCGAGTACAACCGAGCTTTAGCTGTAGATATTCCCGGGCACCGTACCGACATTCGGTCAGTCGCACTGAGCTCGGACGATCGAATGCTAGCCTCTGCTTCGAACGGCAGTCTCAAGATTTGGAACGTGCGAACCCAGAACTGTTTGCGTACCCTAGAATGTGGTTATGCCCTCTGCTCTGCCTTTCTTCCGGGTGACAAGATTGTTGTTGTTGGAAACAAAGACGGCGGCCTGGAAATTTTTGATATTGCATCATCCACTCTGCTAGACACAATCAAAGCACACGATGGCCCGGTATGGTCTTTACAAGTTCACCCAGACGGGAAGTCTCTGGTGAGTGGCAGTGCCGACAAATCCGCCAAATTCTGGAACTTCCAAGTCGTCCAGGAAGAGATCCCCGGTACCAAGAGGACCACACCACGACTCAAGCTAGTACATTCCCGGACACTGAAGGTTTCCGACGATATTCTCAGCGTCCGATTTTCGCCCGACGCGCGCCTTCTCGCCGTTGCCCTCCTAGATAACACTGTAAAGGTGTTCTTCGTTGATTCTCTGAAGCTCTTCCTGAACCTTTACGGCCACAAACTTCCCGTCCTGAGCATGGACATATCATATGACAGCAAGCTGATTGTAACCTGCTCGGCGGACAAAACCGTCCGTATATGGGGGTTGGACTTTGGTGACTGCCACAAGTCATTCTTGGCCCACGAAGACAGCGTTATGGCCGTGGCTTTCGTGCCTAACAACAATGAAGGGAATGGCCATAACTTCTTCAGCGCTAGCAAGGATCGTTTGATAAAATATTGGGATGGTGATAAGTTCGAACATATTCAGAAACTTCCTGGGCATTATGGAGAAATTTGGGCGATGGTGATTAGCCACTCAGGCGAGTTTATCATCAGCGCAAGTCATGACAAGAGTCTCCGCACCTGGCAGCAGACAGATGAGCCTCTGTTTCTCGAAGAAGAAAGGGAAAAGGAGCTGGAAGAGATGTATGATAGCAACCTCGCCAACTCCCTCGATGATGAGGAGGGCGAAGGTGAGGAGAAGGCTGAAGCCGTTGATGCTGGCAAACAAACAACGGAAACCCTCATGGCTGGTGAAAAAATCATGGAGGCCTTGGATTTGGGAATGGAAGACTTGCAGATCATGCGTGAATGGCGTGAAATCAAGAAAACCCAACCCAATGCCGCACCGCCCGCCCGCAATGCCTTGTACATGGCTTTAGGCAACATTTCCGCTGAGCAGCATCTCCTCAATGTCGTTCAAAGAATCCCGCCTGCTGCTCTCCAGGATGCTCTCCTCGTGCTCCCGTTCTCAAAAATCCCCTCGCTCTTCACTTTCCTCAACATCTGGGCTAAGCGAGAGTGGAACATCCCCCTGACCTGTCGTGTTCTGTTCTTCATGCTCAAGACTCACCATCGTCAGATTATCGCAAGCAAGATGATGAGGCCCATGTTAGACAACATCCGATCCTCACTTCGGCAGGTTCTTACGCGCCAAAAGAATGAAATGGGTTTCAACCTTTCCGCTTTGCAGTTTGTGGGCCAACAAATCCAGGAACATGGGACCAAAGACTACATTGATGTAGAGGGTTGGGAGGAACAAGAAAGGAGTACAGGGACGGGTAAAAAGCGGGCATTCACTAGCATTGCTTGATTAGACTCATGATATACTGTGTATCGCTATTATTTTGTATACCTGCATGTGATTGGCGTTGACCATTTTTTTCCCTTTTCCTTTGGATTGGTGGCTACAGAAAAGTTTTATATCCTTGGCTTATGCTCAAAATTCAACATATTACTGATATATGGAAAAAGGTCAAGTGTTAACATTAAATTGGCATTGATACTAGCTAGAAAAGTGCAAACTTTGTAAGTAAAGAGAATGAGTGCCAAGACCCGGGCTTTGAGATTTTATGGAAGACCTGTAAGGAGCAACGGTCAGCATTTACTCCAACACCTTCGTCACTAGGAGAAAGCAAACGAGAGAGGAAATCATCCCCCCGGTACAAGTGTAGGCGCAAGCCGATCCCAATTCCACAGCCAAAACGCCATTCAGAAGAACCATTCTAAGCACCGACGACAAGGATATTATAGATCTCTTGTCATACCTATTCCGGCTCTTCCTAAAAATACCGGTTCTGGAATAATGTCCTCATCATTTGGAGCTGGCAATGGAAGGGGTGGGATTGGCTGAGCGTTTTTGTTGATTGTTGATCTTCAACATTGATTCGTGGGGGTATTGGAGTTAATAGAGACTATGCATGCATACCTGAATAGCTTGTTTTTAGTTTAGCTGGGTTTTGTCTGTTTGCTGGGCCTCCACGTCGAGTGTTTCGCTGGCAGAGACCATTCATTCGGCTCGAATGTGGTGTGGAAAAGAAAGAGAAAAAAGAACTGAAGAAAAGATGAATGTTTAATTGGATTAGTCATCATTTAGTCAAACACGTGCTCCCCCAAGTAACGTAATTCACAAGCGAGCAACGCATACAAGCGAGCGGTGCACCCTAGTATCCCATACAAAATGGCAAATTTTAACCCTTTGTATCTCCACCACTTCAAGCTTATTTTAATATATATTTGAGTTGCTATAACTAGATATTATATTTAGTGTAAGGTTGGATTTTTAAACAGTGTACTCTGTTAGTTACCATATTAATATAAATTACGCTGTATTTTTGTGTATCTTATATTATTGTAGTAAACAATAGAGTAAGCTGCCTAAAAATTATAGTACAGGCTGGCTATATCCTCTAATTACAGTGGATCAAATATCTTTTAAAATAAGCTTGAAGTGGTGGAGATATAAAGGGTTAAAATTTGCCATTTTGTATGGGATACTGGGGTGCACCGCTCGCTTGTATGCGTTGCTCGCTTGTGAATTACGTTAGTTAGTTACGACGAGTTACCTGTTAACTAAGTAAGGCCTGAGGCCCTCTACCACATCTCCACTGTCGTACAGAGGGTACAGTAATAGTCATTGCCACTAAAGACACCGTGGAGAAACCTAAATGGGTTGACTTGAGGTCTCAGCTCTTCAATGCAATCAGTCATGATTGATCGCAGGGGACCTCGCAACTCAGACCATGATCATGTGACCCATCATTGATTACCGAACTTTATCGCCATATCCGTCTTATCGAGATTTTTAGCTATCACCTGTCAGACAGCCGACTACAACCACCCGTCAAGATGACCAGTGACGATCAGTTCTTTTTTGACTATGTGAGGCCCTAACAGGTTTCAATATTCCCGTCTATGTTCTAATGTGAAGGCGTGCTCCTCCAGCTTGCTTCGATCCCCCATGACGTAAGACGATACTCGTTGCAGGTTGCGGATTCGATTGACCATCATGTCGACCAAGCCGCAAATGTGCTTCGAGATACGCTCTCCGGCCAGCGGTGGCTTCCGCCAACCATCCGCCCTTCCCCAAGAACATATCCTCGACACCCTCAGTCGCAGTCTTTCGTTAGTCGTGTCCATAGTTGGGCTCTCCAGAATCGCGCATGGAGCGCTGCCATCCTAGCCTTCTTAGGAACCACATGCGTCTTGTATCTTGGAAGCAGGAGCAAGAGGCTGAGGGCCAGGCGGAGGAGAGCAAGGAGGGCCGCAAATGGGGCCCGCAAGGAGATAATCGGTACGTTACTAAGACACCATACAGCTTATATTTGTATCTCACCTTTGTGATAGTTATTGCTGGTTCTATACATGAGCCAATGACCAGATCCATAGCGGCCGATCTAGATCGACGTGGTTATATTGTTTATATCACGGTGGTTTCCGCCGAGGAGGAGCATCTGGTCCAATCCGAGAATAGATCCGATATCAGGCCCTTATGGCTTGACCTGACAACAGTAAGACAGAGGACCTCCCGGGAAATTCTTAGGGTCATACTAATGTTACCAGTTACCATCATCCCCGTCAGAAATTCACTTATCTTTGAATGAAATCCATTCATTAATCACCCAACCTCAATCCCCGATGCCTGGGGTACCACCACACATTTGCCAGCTGAGTGGACTTATACTGGTACCTTCACCAAATTATGCCGCCGGCCCTGTCGCGACGATTCCGTCGTCCGCGTTGTTGGATACTATCAACACGCGACTTTTATCCCCTATTTTAACAACCCAGCTCTTCCTGCCCCTTCTCACCCTTCGCAACACGAACAGCACCATCGTTGTCATCTACCCTTCGATATCATCTTCATTATCTGCCCCTTATACCGTCCCGGAAACGGTCACAACCCGTGCGCTATCAGGGTTTGCGATGTCATTACGAAGGGAATTGAGGCTTCTCCCACAAAGTCATATTGACGTAGTTGAATTGAAGCTTGGGAATATTGATCTTGGGCCTCATTACCGAAACGGGCAGAGCCACATTGTGGGAACCGAGGTCCTTGCCTGGAGTGTTCAGCAGCGAGCTCTTTACGGCCCTCAATATCTCAACAGTATTGAACAGCGGCCCGCAGCATCTGCCGGGCCCAGCATGGTTCGGGGATCACCGGCCCGAACCCTCCATTACGCAGTGATGGACGCTTTAGAGCCGCCATCAAAGGATTTGTTCGGAAACAGGGTAGCGAAGACGCCCGTTTTGTTTGCTGGGCGGGGGGCGTGGTCCTACAATATTATAGGCGAATGGGCTCCCCCCGGCCTTGTAGGATGGATGCTGGGCCTTCGAGGAGGATATACCCTCTCGGGGGGGAGTATCAGTGGTAGCAGTAGCGAGACTGGATGGGAAAAAGTTGACAAATAACCGCTCTGTATTTACTCCTCGTCTGATGATCACATACTGCATCACTTCTCCCAAATAAAACTTCTCTCTTCTCGTTCACGGAATTCCTCCCTAAAAGGCAACATCTAGCTTGTATACATATGTGTATAAACAACTACCCGTGTGGGTGCGGGGATTTTATTTGGGAAAATAAAGGGAGTTAAGAAGATATTAATAACAGGCGAGTGACGTCGAAATTCGGCTCAGAGTAGGACAGGAAGTCACACAGAAAAGCTCATTCATCTTTGTTTTGTTGTTGGAATCGCACCCGACAACTCCTAACTCCGTACGAGAAAATGTGCTAGGTTACTTTTCTGGGTATACTTTGAGGCTATCATAATATAAGAGTGGTACCAGGGGTAGGAAGAGAAAGAAAAAGTACCACTAAAATATATATAATTTTTCGTTTCTTCTTGCATGAAAAAATAATAATAAATAAATAAATCAAGAATCATCAAATGGAAGCTTAAAACTCAGGAAAAGAGCAGCTTGTCTTGTCCCAATCACCAGACTCACAGCCGAGTAAACAATGCCAAATAATCTAGATCCATTTCCACTAGAGATTGTCTATGGGATTTACTGTGTTTGTCAACTGGTCCATGGTTGCGTTTTTATTGGGTCGGGAAATTTTTTTCAACGGCATAAAAATAGAGGCTTTCTCCACTGGGTTGCGCGTGAAGAGGATGAACCAAACTAAGGTGTTCCGTCGTCCGTTAATCCTTAGTACGGTTGGTCGTTGACAAGCTATGTCGCTCTAGTCTGCCAGACAAGGAAGGGAGTGACCATCATCACTTCGGTCTGGGTCTGTTTTTGGTAGGCATTCTTCTAGAAGCCTGGAAAGAGAAAGTGTCCAGATTGCCCGTGCGCCTCTTGGAGACCAAATCTTCAGGACACCAGGCAGAAACGGGCACCAATAATAATAACAGGAAGGAATCTTGGGGATCATGATGGTACCTTATGACGATGATGGCGATGGGGACACTGATGCTGAAACCCCCCGACCATCCACAGAGGTAACTAAGGCCACCATCAATAATAGGTTAGTAGTCACTGTAAAT
The DNA here is from genome assembly GCA_027569885.1 of Aspergillus diversus. Lineage (NCBI taxonomy): Eukaryota > Fungi > Ascomycota > Eurotiomycetes > Eurotiales > Aspergillaceae > Aspergillus > Aspergillus diversus. Next base: position 124,443 of record JAPDKZ010000023.1, read on the forward strand.
GATGGTTTGTCACCCCTCAGGAGTTATTATTATTATTATTATTATTCCACTCCCTCTTCAACCCCTGACTCGGTCTGGCTGGGCTGGTGTATGATATGTATGTATGTAATGGTTTTCCGGTGTGACATAATTTCCCTAGGCCAACCAGACAGCGGAAACTACCTTGCGCTGATGCCATTTGGGGGACATCCTGCAGGTAATGGCATTACGGCCGGCCAGCGCATACGGGCCAGATACAGAAAAGGAGACAGGCTCATCCGCGTGGGGACCAGCCCAAGCCCACTGACTGCCGCTCGCCCCTCGTTTGTTTAGGGATCGTCAGGGCGTAACAAAACTCATTCTTTCACCACTGGAAATCAGCCGCCATGACGGTCTGAGCATTTGGAACCTTTTTCCTTTCCCTCTTCTTTTCATTCTCTTTGTTCTTCGCCTCCAAGTTGCCTCTGTCTGTGTTGAAGATCACGATGCTTGCCCATCGTCCTTCTCCCTGGCCTGTAAATCCTTTTGCTATCTAATCGTCAATCCATACCACTTTGCCTGAACTTATCCTTCTGCCTGCGTCACTCCCTTCTCCCTCAGACTCTCAAACGCTGGCTTGGTCGCCAGAGCTGTTCGCTTCCTTTTCACTTTTTCTCCCGTTCTTGATTTGGGGCTGTCATTCCTTTCAGTATTTCGCCCCCCATTCCCCTTTGTACGTAAGGTGCTTTGATTCCCCCTCCCCCCGCTCTCTCTCTCTTTAATATTCCCTGGCCTCCTTTCTTAGGCTCTCCTTTGCGCCAGTACTGACCACCTCCAGACCGCCAAGGTTCCTCGCCATTTTAACCGCCGTCTCTCATTTTCGATGCGAATTCGTTGAACCTCTTATACGTTACGATCCTGGGTGAGCTGATTGACCGTACGGTGGTTTTAATCGCGATATACAGATTCACCGAACAATCGCCTTCTCTTTCTGTGCGGGTTGAAGGTAACTCGGTCTACCTACTATGGTGTACCGGCCACAATTTGGTTCCCGCTCCCCTTCCCGCGACACCCTTGGGAGCGGGGCCGCTTCGCCGCGCATAGAGCATTTTGACGGCGAAATCCCCCCTGCACTTTCCCCTCTCGATGCCTTCGCTGCGCAGGGCCGCCTCCTGGCTCGACAGCTCGAAGAATCGGGCCGAGGGGACCGGCGAATGAGCAGATTACCTCCCTCGAGTGTTGCACGATCATTATCGCAGCCTCGCCCTGGCTACTTCCGCTCTCCCTCGTCGGGCGACTCGTCGCAGGGGCGAGGGCTGTCACGACAACCTACGCAGAAGGCTCGCCCAGAGGTAGAGGAACCGAAGTTCCGCCCGCAGTCCGAACACCCCCGCCTGAGCTCAGTTTCGCATCTCACAAGCGATATGAGCCTTCCCGAGGATGAAAATGCGACCCCCCAAAATGAGGCTTCTAGCGTCTACCATGGGGGCTTCACCTTTGATGCAGTGCGAGCCGAATCCCCAGAGGATATGTCCGTACACGGTAGATCAGAAGGCCCCCGCCGGTTCTACAGTGCATCTCCTGCTGGCAATGCGTTACCTGGGGCTGACTCGTCAATTGATTCTTCCTCGCGCCTGAATATCCCTCGAAGTCTAGCTCCGCCAGCCTCGCCGTTCTCAAGACCGTCTAGTAGCTCTCGTGCTCCACAACCGGAAAGTTCCGATGATGATTACAGCAGCTCCAATGCGGGGTCAACATTCTCAAAACCCCGCAAATTGTCTTCTAGTAGCGCGATGTCCTTGCCATATTCTCCCATGTCTACCATGGCTCGGTCACATCCTCGATCGCCGTCTATAAGTTCGGAGGCGTCGAACAACGGAGGTCATCTTCCACGGCCATCATACAACTTCTCCCGCCCATTGAGCAGATCTAGCACCAGTCTTTCTGCTCCCCTACCAACTGGTCAAACAGAGCCTTCGCCCGCCAATCAAGCCTCTCTGAGTGCCATGAACCGCCTCAACAAGCCGAGTCCAATTGTGGTGCCGACGCACTCTGACATGACTAAAAACCCTGACGACCCATCATCTGCCGTATCTTCCTACATATACGCAAAGTACGCTCTTCCTCGTGGGCGTGGTATGTCTAGGGACTCTGTCATTTTCTCCGGCTTGCAGACACCTCATTTCGAGTGGCAGGAGCCGCTTTTTGAAAGTCCGGAACGACCGAGGACCGCAGAGCCTCAGAGGCCCACAAGGACGCCATCCCCCTCGCCATCGCATCTAGAGCCAGCATTGCCGCAGATAGCGCGCTCGATCCACGAGTCGCCAAAATCAGAAGGTAAACTGTCGTCGCCTGAGGTTAACCCAGGAACAAGCCAGATCACGACGGCGTCCGAGAAGCATAAACCGGACTCCGCACCATCCCCGCGGCAAAGCTCAGAGACGACCAGAACCGAAGACCATACGGAAACGACTTCCTCAGCAGACTCTGCATCCACACTTCGACCACAGACAGCAAGGACGCTCGCGCCATCATCTATAGTCACTGCAGAAGAGCATGTGGCAAAGGGTATCGAATGTCACGAAAATGGATCTCTGAATGAGTCGACCTATCATCTACGGATTGCAGCAAAACAAGATCACCCAGTTGGAATGCTCCTTTATGCTTTAGCCTGTCGACATGGATGGGGTATGCGGCCGAATCAACGGGAGGGCGTACGTTGGTTGCGGAAGGCCATGGACTCTATCGGTCTCGAGCTATCGGGAGACTCTGACCCATCTGTTTCCGCAAAAACCAAGGAGTTACAGAAAGCCTACCGTGCTCAATTTGCCTTAAGCGTCTACGAGCTTGGAGTAAGCCATCTTAACGGGTGGGGTATTGAGCAAGATAAAGCTCTGGCCCTCCGTTGCTTTGAGACTGCTGGGCGATGGGGGGACGCAGATGCCCTTGCTGAAGCGGGATTCTGTTACGCGGAGGGGGTTGGTTGTAAAAAGGATTTGAAGAAAGCCGCAAAGTACTACCGTCAAGCCGAAGCGAAGGGTATGAGTATGGTTGGTAACAGTTGGTACGTCAATCCGCGAACCTAACGTCGCACTTGGCCCTTTCCGCGTGGATGCTAATTTTCTTCTTTGTATAGGATTTACAAGGATAAATACATGTCCGATGATGAACCCAGTACCCGTTCGCGAGGGCGTCAGGCTGGCACACCCGAAAAGAAACGAAGCAAATCTCGCACTCGAACTCTTTTCCAGCGCAAAAAGTCCAATGCCACCGAAGCGTAGATGGTTTTGTTTATTTTTACATTCTTGCATTGGGTAAAGTTGGTTATTTGCATCATAAAAAAAAACAGGTGGAGCCACTTGTTCTTGTGACAGCTACCTACCTTGTTTCTGATTCTTTTCTATATTGCATCCGTTTTTTCATTCTTTCCCTCCTATTCCTTGTCCCTTGCCTCCGCCATCAGCACAACAGCATGTCACTGCTGGGTTGGGCATTAGTCTTTATAATTTCTCTTCTGAGCGGGACTTTTGAGCTGCTCCTAATTTTGGAATGGAGCGCCTGTTTTATGATTTTGTTTCCCATTTTTCGTTTTCTTTTTTTTTTTTTGGCTGGGCATCAAATTTGTTTCTTGGATACCCTTATTCTCTTTCTCCCTCTTTTTCTCTTTCTTTCCTCTTTCTTTCATTTCTCTAGTCACCGTGTGACGCTCTTCTTCATCCGATTCTGATTCTCCCGCATCTTGTTAGCATTGCCTCCACTTTATTCCTCGTCATTTTCAGAAGCATTTGCAATCTTTCGCTACATTCGTTAAACAAGCTATCCAGTTTGTGTTCAGATTTGATACTTGACGATCTTCATGATAGTCTCATATTTCTGGAATATTTTCAGCGGTCAATGGATTAGCCTGGTATCTTCCTGTTTAGTATTCTGCGCGTCTTGCCTACTGGTTTCCTATCATACCTATACAAGTATATAAAGCGCTATTTCTGCAGCTATAAATCTCATCGACTCGAAGGGCAAGAAAAATGGGATGGGCCTTTACTTTTTCCTGAATAATCAACCTGAAGGTTAATATATCGATCGCAAACTCTAGTTGTGGTGCGAGCTCGTCCGTCCCTTGGCCTTATCAGAAGGTAAATAAGAAAAGATTTCTGATTGATCCATGGTCGGTTGGTCGGAAGGGGCCGACAGAGCCTTGAAAACCTTCGAACAAAGTCACGAGTCTTCGCTCAGCAACGGGCGTTTGGCGACCACCCAACACTTCGTTCGCAAATTAATATTGAAAGCAGAAGGCGGGCGTTCCTGGTCTCATTTGATTTGCCCTTGTCGATCCATGGCACTTTAGCGGGCGAACTGTCGAACCAGCGTCTGACAATTTCATTAATAATGAATCTCGACTGGGGGAGTGGCTGAGTCGACTTGTTGTTTCCGTCTCGCGGCGCTAAGAGCCAAAATCTCAGACCAACCACGGAGCACTGACCCAAGGTGGTTTGGCTCCAGGTCACACTCGAACGGCAGGCGACCTCGACCAACAGACTAGGACTCTAGGACACATTAGCCCTCGTTTAACGTCGTCAGACTCGCCACCTTCCGTGGATATCATTCGCTTCCCCACTGGTCTTTGCGTGGGTTCCTTGGCTTCGGGTGTCAACTTATTCTACGCTAGAAGTCCAATCTTGGCCCCCAGCCCAATGATATCCCAGCTCACGGCCAAGCAAGGGATCGCCATGGGGTAATTTTGGGGAAGGTGGGCGTTGCATCGCATTCTTTTCCTGACTTGCAGAGGCGACCTCGAAAGAAATTTGGCTAGTGCGCTGAGAAAGCGCCCCTCCCCTGACGTGAACATGCATCAAATGGCTCCTTTCGAAGTTTCCATTCATATGCACCTCGGTTCATCTGAAAATTGTTTCACGTCACTCCCCACGGGGAGGGAAGAAAAGCAAAAAAACTAAAACGGAAAAAAGCGAAACAATGGGCAAAGCGGATCAGGCTGATCCTGAGGTCCTGCTTTTCAGCAGATGGTCCGCCGAGGTCTTTTATATCCCGATTCCACTGGCGCCAGACACAATCCCCGGTTGCTTGCCCCCCTTTTCCCCCGTATCGTCCACATCGGACGGTGTTCTTACACGAGACTGGTATGGTGCTTGAACCCTTTCTCCACTGCTAGAGAACAGTCTGTGGTGCTTGATTCCTGGTAGTTGCTTTCTCTGTACATGTGATCGTCTAGGCCCCTCTGAGCAAAGATAGATAAAATGCTCAGGGATCCATTGACCTAGTTTTCTAACCTTGTTGCCGACTTTTCTCTTCTTCCCTTCCCCGTCCCCTAGTCTCGCTCGATTGAGACGACAACCAAGAAGTTGACGGTCGTGTTTTCACTTCTTGCCACTCTTTCATTGCCAGTTTTTTGATCTTTTTAGTTTTGCTTTTCTTCTTCAATTCTAACAAAAGAAAATAAAAGGCCGTAAGACGGGTAAGCAACTCGATGACAAACTGTGTTTTATGTGCGTTAAGTAGTTGACCAGGGCGGCTAATATTTGAAATAGTTTACACTACCATTGATCAGAATTATACTTCTGTATGTCCAATAAAGCATTCGTGCGTTTCAGCCACAAACTGACCCGTTAGGGAGTGCCACACTCTTAGAATAGCTCCAACAAATATACAAGATGTCTGGTGATAAATCAGTCGAGGCTCTGCCTGTCGGCACGAAGCCTAGCTTTGGTGCTCGCCTCAAAGCCCATTTTAAGAAGTGGTGGTGGGTTCATCTCATTGTCTTGTGCGTGGTTGTTCTGGTCATTGCGCTGCCATTGTAAGTTTTCTCTCCTTATATTCCTGTCCTCTCATCCCTAGCGATAAATGGACAACATGAGGTTAATCAGTTATGATCCGGGTAGGGTTTATGTCGGCTATCCCAACATTGCCCAAAACGACATCAACGACTCGACCCTGGAGGTCGAATCCATGATTATCACCGACCCTTCACCCGAAGGTTTCCATGTCCAACAGACCCAGATCATTGGAAGCGATAGCGTTTTCCACCCTAAGATTTACAGCTTCGACGCCGAGGTTGGTCTTGAGGGAGCCGCCAAGCCCTTCGCAACCATCACAGTCCCTGAAGTCCAGGCCAAGGACGGTGTGGTTGTGCATGTCGACCAGCAGCTCACTTTCACCGACGCCGATGCTTTTACAGAGTTCTCGACTGCCGTGATTTTGAGGGAGGAAATTGGCTTGACTGTTAAGGGCAATCCTAACCTGAAGCTGGGAGCGCTGCCCACAATTGATGTCGACTATGACAAGGTTGTGCCAATGAAAGGTATGGCGTGTGGTTTAACAAAAATATGATGAAATTAAAGGCTCACTTGGGATTATATAGGCCTGAATAAGCTCGCCGGATTCAAAGTTGTTGAGATGCACCTCGATTCGGACCGAGACGACGGAAACAACGCCAATGGAACCGTGTTCATCCCTAACCCCTCTGTGATGACAATTACCATGGTATGGATGAATATGATATGCATATCTAATTATGTAACCATATTAACTCTGTTCTTTGCTAATCTGTATTTTCTCTCTCTCTTTTCTCTAGGGCAATGTCACCTTGGATCTCTCTTCGAACGGAACTGCCATTGGCCAATCCTTCCTGAACAATCTGGTTCTTAAGCCCGGTGGTGGTCAATTCCCCATGCTGGCAAAGGTGGATAATCTTAAGCTGATCCGCATGATGCCTCGTCAACCCCCGTATGATGTGCCTGTAGATATTACCGGCAACTCGTCCGTGTACAACGGCAAAGAGCTTGAATACTTTTCGAAAGCACTGGCTGCCAACCCTCTGAAGATTCAGCTGGACATTGGCGAGGTGGTTGGTGCTAATTAGTAGCCGGAAGTCTGATGCCCTTGGATTTCACTTTGGATAGTTATTTAACTTTTTTTTTGGCTGCCTTGATATATCCAGAATATTTTTTGTTCCTGATAATGCCGTCGACATGACCGGATGGATCCCAATACCACACCCTTGCTTCTAATTCTTAGGTATTTAGTATAACTACAAATTTATTGCAATTCATGATTCTTATTAGTCCCCATTATTATTCCTATCTCCCAGGTGATAGCGAATACGTTATCTCTGGACTCAAGCTCCATTGCTGATAAGCAGCCCGCTTGGCGGTCCACTCTTTCTCTCCGTTCTGGATGTTGGGTCGCAGGTCCCTCCATTCACACGCCACCCTAAACTGACATTGGAGATGATATCGGACCGTTTATTTGCAACTATCGCCTGCTTGGGTTTGGGGGAGGAATCCCCATATCTACCAGGATCCGCAGTTGGAGGAGGTGGAATCTCCAATTATGCCCTGCCGATGCACATATAAAGAGGTGCTTCTCTCCAATTTTCGAAAGCTGAGGAAGTTGAAGGGAAAGCAAGAGATCAAACTGGCCTCATTATAATCATTACCATGGGTTTGCAGCTCAAGAATCTCGTCGTGGCAGCGCTGGCTACCGTCAGCCAGGGTTCCCCTCTCCTCCTCCCTCGAGAGGACTCCAACGTCACATATGCATACACCAACCCCAATGGGTTAAATTTCACGCAGATGAACACCACCCTCCCCAATGTGACCATCTTTGCTACAGGTATATAATGTTCTCTTTCCTCCTCCCTTTCCCTCCCCAGCCCGCGGGCAACATGCTCCAGGCGAGTCTCAAAGTTTCTTTCCTCACCTTTTCCTACATATAGGTGGTACCATTGCCGGGTCCAGCGCCGACAACACCGCAACAACAGGCTACCAAGCGGGCGCAATCGGAATCCAGACTCTCATCGATGCTGTACCCGAGATGCTAGATGTGGCCAACGTCGCAGGGGTGCAAATTGCCAACGTTGGAAGCCCCGACATCACTTCCAGCATCCTCCTCGAGATGGCCCACCGTCTCAACAAGGTTGTCTGCGATGATCCCACCATGAGCGGTGCCGTTGTCACCCACGGCACCGACACTCTCGAGGAGACCGCGTTCTTCCTTGATGCCACAGTAACCTGTGGTAAGCCTATCGTTGTTGTCGGCGCCATGCGCCCGGCCACTGCCATCTCCGCGGATGGGCCGTTCAACCTGCTGCAATCGGTGACGGTCGCGGCGAGCCCAAAGGCACGGGATCGCGGCGCCCTCGTAGTCCTGAACGACCGGATCGCGTCCGCTTACTTTGTTTCCAAGACCAATGCCAATACCATGGATACTTTTAAGGCCGTTGAGATGGGATACCTAGGCACCATCGTGTCCAATACACCTTATTTCTACTACCCGCCTGTCCTACCCAATGGGAAGACGGAGTTTGATATCAGGAATATCTCGCGGATTCCGCGCGTTGATATCCTCTACTCATACCAGGATATGAGCAAAGATACACTCTTCGATGCAGTGAAGAATGGGGCAAAGGCTATCGTCGTATGTATATCTTATCCTACAAAAAAAAAAAAAAAAAAAAAAACCTAGAACGACAACAACAACAATAACCTTGTAAATAAGGTTACCTTTAATCCTTTATTACATTTGTCCTAATTAGTATCAAACAGATCGCTGGCTCCGGCGCTGGTTCCGTTTCAAGCGACTTCGACGCGGGTATCACGCACGTCACAACTAAAAAACACATCCCTATCGTTCACAGTACGCGCACAGGTAACGGCGAGGTCCCCTACTCTGCTGGATCGGACGGGATCTCAAGTGGATTTTTGAACCCGCAGAAGTCACGGATCCTGCTTGGATTGCTCCTGGCGCAGGGTAAGGATGCGGAGCAGATCCGGGAGGTTTTTGGTAAAGTGGCCGTGTAGGGCGGGCATGGACGGATCGATCTAATTATTTTTGGTTATTATATTATATGTATTTATTCATATAAACATATAAACATAATAATTATATAAACTCGTATATAGGGGGGAAAAACGCTATTTATCATTTAGGTCGGTATTTAACCATGTGTTGGCGGCAGTTAACTAGTGGTGGTTTGGTGTTAGATGGCGCTTACGCAGCAAAACCCACGTGCAAGGTGATAACGACAATTCTGCACTGATGAGGTGAGTGAGCGATATAATAATAGACGTAAACCCCTTCCCCTCCCCCTAACTCAATTCCAATTAAGCACTAGGAAGCTAGAACGGATCGACTTGCATCCAGAGTGTGATTTGCTGATAGGGTTCCTCAGGATGGGATGGATTCCCGGATCTGGTGCATCTGGTCCCTATGAGAACCGAGTATCTTATCGATCCTACCAGGATCCATCCCAAAGCTTATCATTTACTTCCTTCCTGTGCTCCTTTTTATTCCAGCGTTTTCTTTGTTTCTTATTTTGACGTTTTCTCTTTCATTATTATTATTTTTTTTTTTTTTTAATAAAAGGAGTATCATCACTAATTATAGTCACACTACGCTGTCAAGTGAAAGATAACTAAAGGAGTAAGCCGCCCATTTTTTTCTGGTGTCCTGGTTTCCACATCGTCCTTGTTGAATTTCCCACCCAGACATCGCAAACAAATCGATAGACAAAAAAAGGAGCACTATGACCATTCTCATGATAATAGTAGCATAACAAAAAGCCATCACCCTACATATCATGCAACGTATTATAACCCGTCTCAATCAAACTTCGTGGACCGCGCGCGTCTCCGCCGATATGCCAATAAAACAATCCCCCGAGTTTTTCCCTTGTTACAAACTCCGCTTTTTGTTGTACGGACTGTGGCGTGTCGTATGTCACAAACCCGCCGTCTCCACCAACGCAATACGCGGCTCCGGCCTCAGCATCGTGATATTCCTTTGCGCCAGGTCGCGGGAGCTCGCTGTAATCGAAAACGCCATTGTCTCCGCCGGTCCCAGCATATCGTTGGCCAATGTTGTTACTACCTAAGAAGGATCGACCGTAGGTCGGAACCCCGAGAAGAAGCTTCTTGGGGTGAACTCCCTGGGAGAGCGCATACGAAACAGCCGATTGGCAGGATGTCTCCGCGGAACTGGTACTGTACAACTGGGCATGGTGACCCGTTTCCCCCGTCCATGGGCCCGAGAAGTCATAGGCCATGATATTGATCAGATCAAGATAATTCTGCGCTTTTGCAAGATCAATATTCTGAAGCGCCCACTGTCCAGCTGGGAGGCAGGTCGCTAATACGTATCGTGGTGAGGGTAGATAATCTCGGAGTCTGGTGAGAAGGTGGATGTAATCCAAACCTTGCTGCGGATCCGAGGGATGTTCCCAATCCACTGAGAGAAGGTCAGCAGGTAGTTCCCCCCAGAGAAAGCGGCCTATATGCAGGTAAACAAAACGGAGGAACCCCACCATCGACCCCATCCAGACCAAATTCATCGACCAATTGCTTGGCAGTTTGGGCAAATCGTTCGGTTCGGGATTGACTCCGAGTTACCACGGCAAAGTTTTCGCTCCCTTTCCCCCCTCCTCCGATGGAAAGGATGAGTTTCATCTTGGAATATTGGGGTTTTAGCTGTGAGAATGCCCGAAGACAACCGTTGGTGCCATCCACTGGCATCTGTGCATCCGCCCATTCATCACTCAGCTAAGTTGGAGGTTTACTCAGGTTAGCAGGATGAAAACTAAGCAAGCAGGTGAGGGGGAAGAAGGGAAATGATCATATTATGAGAATGGTAGGATTTACATAGACAGTGCCGTCTTCTTTGACCCTAGAAAGAAAGAAACAAAACAAGGCTGGTTAACATCTGAATCTACTTTGGTCAGGTGGATTAACCCCCTCGGTGGTATGACAAGTATGTACCAGGCAAATGCGTAGAAGATATGAGAGATGAATCCCAATCTCAGAGATGACGGAGGCTGCTTCCGATATATTCGCCAGTTCGGATAATAAGCAGCATTCATGAAGAACGGTACCTCATAGGAGCTCCCGCTGGAGCGTTCTGCTGCCTTGCGGCGCCAGTGGGGAAAAATAGAGCCAGAGAACATGGCTATAGTGTGCAGAAATACAAACACGAGTGGGCAAAAGAGTGTCGTCCAAGCCTTAATCTTCCCAGCGACGAAGAGTCGAGCAGATATGAAAGAGAAGAATGCTATACATAAACCTGGCAGGGACGAAAGACGAGATCGAAAAACAAAAAATAGAAGAAAAAAAAAAAGAAAATAATAGAAGCCAGAGGATGAAGACAAACAGCACCTTCTCAATTAAGGCCTGCGTCACGTGTGGAATATCCTCTTTTTCCCTTCTCTTTTCACTTTTCTGTCTGTTGATTCTGATTTGCTTTTGTTTTTGGAAACCAACAAAAACTATAAAACCCCTCAATGAGGAGGGAAAAGAAGGCAACCAGGGCTCCGATCAGCTCTGACAAGATCCCAGCCCAGAGGATTCAATGACATAAATCCGATCGAGGCGCTACGCCCGCAGAATTTTTTATTTTATTTTATTTTTAATTTTTTACATTATGGCCGCCCATGGCATTAATACGACCACTCCCCCCCCCCCGCCTTTGCCAGCATCGATCATCTACCACTGCTCTTGTTGGAGAAATGAGAAGGAAGAGACAGAGATGACGGAACAGGAGGGGCAAAGAAAAGGAGGAAAACACACACAAAACAAACAGAGAAGGGAAGGAACGATCTTGGTGCCTGTGAGATGCTCACTCATTCGTCCCTCTTGATTTGTACAGTTCCTACGCGGCCGATTTGCAGACACCTCTTTGCCCACGTATTTCCTCTGTTCGATGCAGCCAGAATGTCGGCAAAGTGAGGGATGCCCATTCGCTCGATCTAGGTTATTATTTATTTGTTTATTCATTATTATAACTCTCGGGGGGAAAGTCTTCTCAGGTCGAGGTCCAAACGCCCTGGATTACGCTCACCCCCGCCTTGGTTTTTACTCGGTTTATTTTTAACTAATTTTGTTTTTAATTTGCCCCAAATCTGGAGACAGGGTAATCACCGAGGCGGTGATCATTGGGTGCCCTGAAAGCTTCGTCCACCTCATCTGGTGGAAGCAGGGAAAGCCTGTTTGGTCCAGAAGACCTTTCGGACACCCGGTGAGAAGAAACTGGTGTGTACGAGTCCAGTGGCAATAACAATAGGTTTTTACTTAGCCTCACTCCAAGACGCCAGGTGGATCACGATCGAGATTTCTCGTTTTCCAACTTGACTTGGGGGAGGGGGCTGGGAGAGGGGAAAGGGAAAAGGGGAAGACCATCGACATGCAGAAAAGGCTGGCTCAGGGCGAGAAGGACCCCTCGTCAGAATAGACATGAACGACCGCCGTTCCGGCTCAAACTGGGGGATCGGCTGGGCCGTGTGGAGGGCTGCTTTTCCCCTCTCCCGCCCTTGAGTACTATTTCATTTTATGGATCTCTTTTTGTGTTTTTTGCTTTTTCCCTCCTTCCCTTTTAAGTTTCAATCTTCTTCGCTTTCTCCCCCTCGAGGATGCGGACCCTGTGGGGACTAGTGATTTTTCTCCCCGCATGACAGCCTGTTCACAATGCACATATGATTTTTTAATAAGATTGGAAGGGCTTTCACACGAGTGAGGTTGTGATCTGATTCAATGATTCTTAACCTATCAATTTTGATGACCATGCATCCAGAACCTCAGGGTTGCCAGCATCTAATAAATCGGCAGGTTGGCGAAACAACTCGCAAAGGTAAATTTGTTAGGTCCTGCCTGCAATGGGTCTTCATTGTCTTATTTAAGGCTGCCGACACCAGAAGCGACAACACACCCAGTGCTGAAGAGAAGAATACTTTACAAAATTGGCTGCCTGCCATTGTTCTTTTGCGATATTTTATAGGGAATGCAATTTGCCCAAGGCAAATAATACTTCTTCACAGGTTGCAGCGCAAAACCTACTTCTGGCGTCAGAGCAACAGCCCATGTGATACCTTCCTTTGCCAATAATTCTCGTATGCAGGGGCAGAAGGGCTTTTGGGCGACATGGGAATCATACCCGTTGGCTTGCTGCAGTTGTGCCGTGTCTCCCCAGCCAGGTGCCAGGACCGAGCACCGCATAACTACTAGGTACTCTGTAGTTACGGCCTGATTCATCTTAGCTCATCCTGCTTTGTCCGGAATAATGTTGAGGAGCATCCGTTGCTTCAGCCCAAACAGTGGCACACGAGTCTCGGGAATAGCGTATTCAATTACGTGATGATGTGATGGAAGTGCCCTCTGAAGATGCCTCTCCTGATTCGACAATCCTTTTTGAGCGAGGATAAAGATGAAGTTTTCGCTTTTTCCCTGCAACATGCTGACTAATGAAAACCACCCCACCGCTTTCCCTATCTGTAATTAATGCTTCTTCTCTTGAGCATCTCGCCGTGAAGCGTGATTCTCTCTTTCTTCATTTTCGCCTCCTTTCTACGCGCAGCCAATTGTTTGCGATTTTATAGCCTCTCAATTCAGGATTGCGTGTCTGCCTTGAAATACCCTTTACCATTTGGCCTGGGTTGTCGCGAAGGCTGACCTTGACTCCTCGGCAACGGTTTGCTCGAGTTGCCTCTCCTGCCTGTGTTAAATCTTCCTCCAACTTCCGATTGCTCCTTGGATCCCATGGCTGCAGACGTTGGTTATGCTGCGGCCCAAGTCTTATCCACAGAGCGTACCCGCGACCCTACCTATAACGACTTCTCCTTCACCCCCTTCTTGCGTAAGAGCTTTGGCTTCGGGCTTGCAAGCGATGTACCCGTGTGCAAAGCCTACAGCGAGGGTCACTGCCCACTAGGCCCAGCCTGTCCTGACCGACATCCGACCCCATCTCGTGTAACCACATCGACTACCACCGCCTCTGGGCTTGCTCCGTCCACGACTCACGGGTCCCTCGTCTGTAAGCATTTTCTCAAGGGACTTTGCAAAAAGGGCCTGAAATGCGAGTACCTCCACGAATATAACCTTCGACGCATGCCAGAATGCCAAACTTTCTCTCGGTCTGGATACTGCCCCAACGGTGACGACTGCCTGTACCAGCACGTCCGAGAACAGGCGCGACTCCCCCCTTGCGAGCACTATGACCGAGGCTTCTGTGAGCTGGGTTCCCTGTGCGCAAAACGGCATGTCCGCCGCCGCATATGTCGTTACTACCTTGCTGGGTTTTGTCCGGAGGGTAAATCTTGTGTCGATGCCCACCCCCGCTGGGCAGAGAATCTCCCCAAACCCACAGTGAGAGTGGAAAAGACCGAAGAGGAGTTGGAGAGGGAGAGGGACCTAATACGCGAAGAGCAAGAGAGGGAGAAGGAGCGCGAGCGTGAGTGGAGAAGCGAACGGGGTCGCGGGGGAGGATTTATGCGTGGCCGATACCGCGGACGGGGTCGGGGTTAAAACCCTCTCTTGACTCGAGCTTGAATTCATTCATTGACTGGGCCTACATACTCGCTCCTTTAGAGCGACGATCTGCGAACCCCAAGCTAGCTTTTTAGTACGTCGTTGTGCATAGACTGAGGCCACAGATTGACTTCAACGGCCCGAACTATTTTGTCCTTGCCATCAACGTTTGATCCCACATGTGTCGCGGTTTGGATAATCTTCCTACTTCCGTCCGATTACTGAATGGAATACACACGGAGTATTGCACTAGTGGGTAGTGTATTGATGGGTCATGTTGAGAGATATCGTCGGGGGCACCTATTTAAGAGCACTTGTGCCACAAACGAATAGCGGGGCGTTCTACGCAGCCTATGGACGCGCTTTAATTTTTGCAGTCCCCCATAGTGGCGGTGTGATATTATTGATATCAAATATGCAGGACCATCACCCTGGTTGTGATTGGCCGTGCTGGTTGTCTTGTTCTTTCTTTTGAAACACTACTACCTGGAGATAAATACCCTGTTTGCTTGAAACGAGTTGTCGAATGGCCAATCCACCCCCGCTTCATGATACAAAATCACTTTCTTTATATTGTTCCTTTTTTCTAGTTACAAATATCCCCACGCATCAGCAAAACTGCCGATTGGGAGATAGAAAATAATGAAAAGAAAGGAAGGGAGAGAAGAAAGATGACGCCTGCCAAAATCCAATGTTGGTGATGTTTGGGTCCCAGCTCGGTGTAATGTTTGGGGCTGTACTGTTCAAATTGCATATAGTAATAATTACCTAATTAATCTGGATTAACTATTAGACTAACTAGTAGTGAAGCTACTAGTAGTACTGAGAGGAGAGTACCAGGAATAGAAAAACCGGTGGGAATTGGTGAATGGAGGAAATCTTTCAAGCTTCTGTTAATTCCAGTCCTCGAGAAAATATGAATTTTTTTTTTTTCCTATTTGGTTATTTCCCATGGAGAATCACCATATTTGTATAGCGTTGAGTGCGATACAGTCATGGCTTTCCAATTGTTCTCCAAAATCGAATGGGCCAATAAGAAAGTCGAGCTGTATGATATCACCACCCTTCCCAGCTTATCTGGACGAGGGGGATAAAATCTTCTCCCGAGATACAGGGGCAGGAAGGGGCGTAGAATCCAAGAATGGAAACCAAAGCCAATGGATGCGAGAGTCGGCTGGTCCATCCGGAAGTCACCCTTCTCCTGATCCCTGATCCCCAACGCAGCTCCATTACCTATTCAACTTAAAGTAATTTGTCAATGATCAGTAAGAATGAACTAAGAACCCAGAAGCTCTAAATGGGACGACTAGCTGCGGGATGCTCCACCAGTCCTCCCTGTGTGCCAATCAGCACCAGGTCTGAGGCGCCTGGACAGCATCTGTAATCGATGACAATTACAATCTGCCCCTCATGGCGGCTCTGACGAAACCGGCGCTCCGTCCTTCTACCTCAACCCGGTTTTTTCCGTGAAGCTGGGAGTATCTATATAAGGTTCCCCGTCACAATGCCTCCAATTGAAGCCTTGATCATTCTCATCACACTCATCTTCTCTTTTCTTTCTCTGTCCTAGCATTACCCCCCACCATCACAATGGCTCCCAAGATCGCGATTGTCTACGTATGTGATATTCTTTCTTGCCTCATTTATTTGGTTTTTGAAAAGGAAACCTTACTATTCCTTTCTATTGTATCGCGCCCTATTCAACGGATAATCTAACTAACAATTGTTGAATATCTAGTACTCCATGTACGGCCACATTAAGCAGTTGGCTGAGGCTGAGCAGAAGGGCATCAAGGCCGCCGGCGGCTCCGCCGATATCTACCAGTGAGTCCATCACTGGCGGCGAAATTAAGAGACTCTCGAATCATGAGCTGCCATGTATTGACATTGCTCCACCTAGGATCGAAGAGACTCTCTCCGATGATGTTCTCTCCAAGATGCACGCCCCCCCTAAGGCTGATTACCCCGTTATTAAGCCCGAGCAGCTGAAGGAATACGATGCCGTCCTCTTCGGTATCCCCACTCGTTACGGTAACTTCCCCGCCCAGTGGAAGGCTTTCTGGGACCGCACCGGCGGTATCTGGGCCACTGGTGGCTACTGGGGCAAGTATGCCGGTCTGTTCGTCTCCACTGGTACCATGGGTGGTGGTCAGGAGTCTACCGCCATTGCTGCCATGAGTACTCTCTCCCACCACGGCATGATCTACGTCCCTCTCGGCTACAAGACTGTCTTCCCTCTTCTGTCCAACTTAGAGGAGATCCACGGTGGTAGCCCCTGGGGTGCTGGTACTTTCGCTGTACGTTTGCTTAACAACAAACCTCCTCTCCCTTCCTACGTTGTGTACTTAGGAATTTACTAACTCCTGACCCATCACAGGCCGCCGATGGCTCCCGCCAGCCTACCGCACTAGAGCTAGAGATTGCCGAGAGCCAGGGCAAGGCTTTCTTCGAGCACGTCTCCAAGGTCAGCTTCGCGTGACTACATGGTGGCGAGGAGTCCAAGTCGGAAGCACAGCCTGAGGCAGCTCGGCAGAGCAAGAAGACGACTGAAACTCCCGGTGCCCAGCAGACTCAACAACAAAGCACTCAAGGAGCAAAGGCAGAGAAGAGTGAGGAGGGCCCCTGCGGCCTCCCTAAAAAATGCAACATTCTCTGAACGGATTAATTTATATACCCTTGACTGCCTGTTTTGTTTTGTTTGATTCGGAGTTTGGGTTGGGGGGGTTTTGTTTGTCTTTTACGCACAATACCGGAGACCATCCACGTATTATAACATAAGTATCATCAATAGAGGAATACGGATCCTGGTGTCTCGAGACCTTAAAAATGGTTAATAGATCCATTTCACATTTCACATTACCGATTATTGGATTCTAAAAAAATAGGAGGCTTATCAATAAAGATATACACAAGTTGCGGATCATGAAATCAAAGAAACTTCCCTGTTGTAAACCGAGACCCAAAATCAGAGGACTTTTTAATCAATTCACGACGTTGAGCATGGGTGAGCTTAGACGAAAGAGCCATATCTTTCTCCTTATCAAAGGCTCGACTGCTGGGATCATCCTCTTCTTCCTCCTCTTTGCCGTGACCGCTCGATTGCGAAGCCACACCCCTTCGTTTCTCCTCATTATATCTCTGGATTTTCTCTCTCATAGCCTCAGACGACTTGGACTCCCGCTCGCGTGCTCCCGCATCACCACCGCCGCCACCGCTCCCCTTCGAGCTAATCCCCAAAGCTTCATTCTGAAGACGCTTCATCTTCTCCTCTGGCGTTTCTGTCCATGCCGCATCCACCCCCCCGGCGGAGGCGCTACTTCCCTGCGCCGCCCTCCCCGTTTGAAATTTCCGATTTCGTAATTTCGTTGGGTCCACCCTAGATCCCCGATCTAGCTCCGATGGTGGTAGGAGCATCCAAGCGTCCCGTTGGGGTTTACTACTCTCTGCGTCTGTATTTTTGCTCCCCCCGTCTCTGTAGGAAGAATTGGGGGGGAGTGCATCACTGCTCGCCACCACTGCCGGTAATGCGCCCTTTGGAGGAGGCAAGCTAGGCCCAAAGCCATCGTCGTCGCTATCGCTGTCTCCTTCCTCTTCTTCTGAGCTTTCTACTGCCTGCGGTGGGGGCAGGGATGGCCCGATTACCTTGCGCCGCTTGTCGGCAGCACCGCTGGCGTTCTCATTATTCCTGTCTGCAGTGACTCCCTCTTGCTTTCGCTTTTCTGGTTTTTCCATTTTTTTTGTCTTGCAATGTAGAGAAAGAGGTGGGCAGAATGGGAGAGTCAAAATACCCAATAGTTTTTTTTCTTAAAAGCTAGTCCCTGTTGATAGTTAGAGTTTGTCCTTGGCGTAAAGAGGGATTGGAAACTGGCATTGCCGTGATACTTACAACAGACCACCGTAAAGCGTGGAGAATGTGTATATGAGTATATGAATTTGGGGGTCAAGCAGCCCCGAGACATTTATAGATGCAAACTCGTCAAACCTTGATACCCGAATTGCGATCACGTGATCGTCATTATTTGCCTGAGGCGATAAAGTGCTTTTTGATGCCCGTTCCCAACTGGTTCTAGATCTCCATCTCGCTATAATTCGATGGACTTTATTTATTGGTAGAGCAGAATATTTGAAGATAGTATTCCAAACAAAGTTGAGGAGAGTCATGAAGTCGCCTGCCGCGAAGTGCGAAGAGCTGTGTAAGCAGAATACCTAATTTACGTCATCTTTCGACAGCCTAAGCGGCAGGGGCAGTAACACGACGGTACTGGCCCGATGACGATAGAGCTTCTCTGTTGACTTCTTCCTGCTTCTCCGACAAGCTTCACTTGCCTCTTGAACACGGTCTCCTCTTTTCAACTCCCACCCCTTTCCTTCTTCCACCATAATGACCTCATGAACTATATATCTACATCTGAACCCTAAATAGCCTCCCCCCAATTCACCGCCCCGATCTCATCAACATGGCCCCTACCATGATTCTGAGATTCGAGAGCCGAAACGGCCAGTTTCGGCTGACGGTCAGTCCACAGGATCAATTTCCGTCTTTAATATCGAAGGTATGAATGTCATATTCACTTAGTACCGATCATTAAATCATAATGAATGCAAATATAGAAGGGGGTGATTTGATGCTGACATTTGGGTTGTGTTAGATTTTGGAACATCTACCTCCAGATGTCCAGCCCTCGTCCCTCAACCTCTCCAACAAGCCCATAGGTGCTGGTGGCGAAGAAAGGTTTTTGAATACTCTGGAAGGAGTCTCATTTGAACAAGTCGGTTTGAAGTCAGTGACTCCCCAGATTTTGCTCTCGCTATGGTATCTGGGATGAAGTCGAACTTTACTGACGTCGGTGAGCGAAGACATGGAGACAAGCTCTACATAGGCTATAAAACCAACCAGGAAACCCATGGTAGTGTTACTAATGGACCCACGTCCGTGTCATCCTCGCGACGCTTAAACGGGGCTCCCTTGCTTCAAAGCGAAACGCCAACTCCTCGATCATCAAACCCAGCCTCTATCCCGATTAAGAATCCGTGGGAAGTGGTTAAGCAATCGCCACTCGATGACCTATTAGACAAGAAAGATGGTAAAATAAAACGCAGCCGTGACATGAAAATGTGCAAACACGGTGCGAAGGGCATGTGCGATTATTGCATGCCGCTCGAGCCTTACGACCCGAAGTATCTAGCAGAGAAGAAGATTAAACATCTCTCATTCCACTCATATCTGCGGAAAGTCAATGCCGCCACTAACAAGGCGGAACTCAAGAGCTCATTCATGCCTCCACTTAACGAACCATACTATCGGGTAAGGCCGGATTGTCCGTCCGGACACCCTCCCTGGCCAGAGGGTATCTGTACCAAATGCCAGCCTAGTGCTATCAGTCTACAACCTCAAGAATACCGTATGGTTGACCATGTGGAGTTTGCTACCCCTGATCTTATTAACTCGTTACTTGACTTTTGGCGAAAATCGGGCTCTCAGCGCCTAGGTTTCCTTTACGGCACCTTTGAGGAGTATGCCGAGGTTCCTCTTGGAATTAAAGCAGTGGTACAGGCAATCTACGAACCACCACAAGTGGATGAGATTGACGGAGTCACTCTTCATGAGTGGGAAAATGAGAAAGAGGTAGATGAGACTGCTCGTTTGTGTGGGCTAGAAAAAGTGGGGGTTATCTTTACCGACTTGCTCGACGCAGGGCAGGGTGATGGCTCCGTTATATGCAAACGCCATATTGATTCATACTATCTCTCATCCTTGGAGATTGCCTTTGCATCACGGCTCCAGTCGCAGTATCCAAAAGCCACAAAATGGAGCCGAACCGGGCACTTTGGTTCTAACTTTGTTACCTGCGTTCTCAGTGGAGATGAGCAAGGCGCTATCACCGTGAGCTCCTACCAGGCTTCTATTACTGCAGTTGAAATGGCAAGAGCCGATATCATCGAACCTTCCGCCGAACCCTCTGTGATGCTAGTCCAATCAGAAGACGACCCCGATAGTAAGTCACGGTATATCCCGGAAGTTTTCTATCGAAAGATCAACGAATACGGCGTATCCGCACAGGTAAACGCAAAGCCTAGCTTTCCGGTCGAGTATCTCTTGGTGACCCTGACCCACGGTTTCCCCACGGAGTCATCACCGCTTTTTGTCGACAGCAACTTCCCCATTGGGAATCGTGATGTTATTGGCGAGAGCCAGGAACTTCGATCCGTCGCGAGGAAGCTTGTTTCACATGGAGATCCCGATAGGGCTATCCGGGCGGTTTCGGACTTCCATCTTCTATGCTACCTTCGCTCCTTGTCTACGTTCAGCAAGGTAAGTTGTCCCAACGAATCTAGTCTAGATGTTCACTAGTTCCCCCCTCCCCCCCACGCATGCATGAATAGCGGAAACCGGCTCATCATGGGGATCGAACTGAAATAGGAAGAGGAAGCCCTCCTTTGTCGCGTAGCAACATCTCAGAGCCCTGCAGATGGCCTACAGCTCATCAATACCCCTGGATGGGCTACCTTGATCACAATTCTTCAGGAAAGCGGTGAGCGCCCCCCCAAGCGTTCCTTTCCTCCCTCAAGGCCTGATTCTCCCAAATCTGAAAGTGAACAGCTTGCTAAGAGGTTTAAGGGAGCTAGTATAAGATGACTGGCCGATATTCCCCCCTTTCGCATCGCAGCCCACACACTTTCCTCTCGCCCCTTCAAAATAGTGGAGAATGTCTGTGACCGTTGACTGGCTTGGATCTCACGCAATTGCCCATCCACACTGTTCGACGTTGAGCCCAGCCATCTCTTATCTACCTCCTTCGTCGACGTGTTCACGAGGGGCCTTGAAATGGACTCATTGCCATCCAACTAGCTTTGACCAGTCCAGACGGCGGGTATATACGAACCGTTACCCTTATCATAACATGCGAGGTGAACCTACTCTGATGGGGTGCTTGCGGTTGAAGTTTCATTTAATGATGCTTGGGCGACGAATACCGGTAACATTTGAGCATAAGTCATAGACTAGCTCAATAAACAAAACTAGATTGATTCATGCAGTTTGAAGAGTAGATCATTATAGGGTACAGCGCGAGCGTTAAGATTGGCGTCTTCGAAAGTAAATACTCAAAAGCAAAGATGCAAATAATATAGAAAGGGGAAAGAAAATAAATCATTCGCCTCTGATAACCTCCCGCAATCTGTTCTCCACAACCTGTCGGCCTTCGACGGTGTTCCAAACTTCGTGCGGGGCATCCTCAACGATATCCCAGCCTTTAAGGTTTTTGGTGATCTTGGTTAGATCTTCCTGAGACTCGGCCCAACGCTTACTCCTTTTTACCTCCTCACCAGAACTAATCACAACAAGAGGGGTATCGGGCATTTGGACGTGTTTCGCGGCCTGAATTTCCGCCGACGTCATTGATCCCGCAACCAAGTTTTCCTGAAGCTTAGCTCTGATGACCTTGCCGGTCTGATATGCGCTCCGACCGAAAACCCTATCCTCGCGGGTCCGGCCTCTGAATATAGCCCCCAGCGTACGATCCAATCCGAGAGGAGAGAGAATACCGCGAATCCAGAGCCCGAAGCCGCGACCTGACGAAGCCACCGAAGAAAGATAGTCTTCATGCATGCTATCGATCAAGAAGATCCCACCCACCTGAAGGAGATGCCGACTGGCAAAGATGCGGGAGTATATACCCCCTACCCCGGCGGACAGCACAACCCAAGGGCCTTGCTCGTCAGCGAGAGCGAGGGCTTCGGAAAGGACATCGGCTGCCATTCCGGCTGAGAATGGGGAGGGCGCATTGTCGGACCACCCATAACCAGGTCTATCCCAGTAGCAGTAACGGTCGATGGCCCCTTTTTGGTAAAGTTCATCGATGAAGGGTTGAAGAGAGTGTTCGGAGGGACCATCACCCGCTTCAACCAGGACGGTGGGTGTTTGCTCCCTGACTGTGTTCGGGTGGGTGCTGTTGCCCACGCAGGCGAGATGAACTTCGTAATTTCGGGCGCTGACGTAGTATTTCTGACCCGGAGGAGGGAGGGTAGCATCTCGAGCACGGAGGATCAGAGTAGTCATGAACAGAATAGATATGAGAGCAATGATGACCATGAAAAGGGTCTCGACTACTACAGCTAGCCATTCTCGAAGGGAACGACGGCTCTCTTCTCGTCCTGTCAGCCTTTCCTCCTCTTCTTTCTTACCCCAAGCAACAGAGCGGTTCTGGAGGATGTTGTGGATCGAAATGAGAGTCGCCCAGACTACTGAGGCAATCCCGACCCAGCCCTCTTCTACACGAATGCGTGGTACCCCGACTGTGATGCACATGTCGATACACAGGAAGAGGGACAGTACGAGGCCACATATTGTCATGGGCTTCGACGGGACAGAAAAGAAAAGCAGCCCAAAGACGAGATATCCAACGGTAAGGGTTGTGTAGGTAAAGGCAAAGAAACCGGAGCCGCGCGTGTGCATCGCAGGAGCGCTAACGAAGAGAGATATCAATAGGAAGGCCCACCAGATGAAGGTAAGTGCCAGGAAGCCGGATGATAAGCCCCGAAGAGCTCGAATGCTCCAAAGGTTGTAGGGAGAAACCTGAATATTCCATGTATTATTATACATCGGTTTTTTTTTTTTTTTTTCTCGTGGGCGACGGGGATAGTTATGCTCACAGCCGGATCATCAGGGCTCAAATATGGGGAGTCCTGTCGAGGTAGAAGCCGTGTTCTTTCATCTGGGGAAAGGCTTTGATTGTCCTCGCCTCTACCATCACGATCTTCCTCATCATGCCTTGGTTTATGCCAGAATGAAACCATTGTGGTTTTCTGAGGGTTGCTAGTTCTGAGATTGCAGAAAGTTATGAAGTAAGCTAGAAAGGATCATGGTGATATAAGGAACTATAAGTAATACCTATATCGAACTTCTAAGTTGTTGACGTCATTATCTGCGCCTTTGTTCCAAACCATGGAACTGAGCAAGCTGGACATGCAACCTTAAACATAGGCATAGGCATTCTTCGTGGTAACAAACTTGAATTTGTGATAGAATCAAGTATCTGAAGTCCACCAAGTTTCTCGCTAGCTATCCATCATTTTTTTGGTCTTAGGCCTCGTAGGTTTTGGTTCATATGTATCCCAAGACAGTAACTGGGAGAGTAGACCGATGATGTCATCCTTGCGGGTGCAGGACGTCTGCTTGGGGAGAGCGGTAGGGTTGGAATGAAGTTCAATACCCGGGGAGGCTTTGACGATGATGGATTTTGGTGGGATTAGGGCAGCAGCAAAGAGAAAAGGGTAAGTAAAGCAAAAGACTCCCCTGAGAAGGAAAGAAAAAGAAGTTTCGGCCAATGAGTGTGGGGGGTGTCCCAAAGAAGTCGGGACCATGACTTTGAAACCCCACCACGAAAACAGCCTCTTTTCCCCGCGTTCGCTTTTCCCTCCGACAACTAACCACTCTCGCCAGTCCCAGAGACTCACCCCATGAGTGAACTGCAGAAGTCCTTCGCCAAGGCAAAACTGGCCAAGCTACCTCCCGAACCTCCTCCGATTTCCGACCCCTCCTCACCAATGGAAACCCTGAGTGAGGCGCATGATGAATCCTCTTCCGCATCATCAACAGACACCATAATTCCTTCTTCCACTAAACAATTATTTGCCCGACCGCTTGGTGGTCGAAGGTGCGTTACCCCTTTTATCTTTGACTACTCGCACAGCTTAGTTCCTTGTTTTCCTTTCTTCCTATCTTTTTTTCCTTTAAGAAAAAACCGAAACCAAAGCTGACGTGAAGATGCATAAACCAGTTCTTCAACCACTTTGAACTGGACCGACTTCTTTTCGCAAGAACTCTTTCTCCCCCAACAAAGCAACGACAACATCCACATCGTCCACCATGTATATCTTACCCCACCCACGGGCGGCGACAATGCCCCTCTTTTCGTCATGCACCACGGTGCCGGTTCCTCGGGTCTTTCCTTCGCGACCTGCGCAGCGGAGATCCGTAAGATTCTTCCAAACGCGGGGATTCTTTCAGCAGACGCTCGCGATCATGGAAGTACAATCGTCACCAGAGGTGGAGAAGAGAAACCCGACCCTGACCTGAGCTTGGAAACCCTCCACCGAGACCTTTTCTTTGTTATCCGTGAGACGCAGAATCGTATGGGTTGGTCCAGCCTCCCGGATATTGTCCTCGTTGGACATAGTCTGGGGGGTGCGGTTATCACGGACCTGGCTAGGACGGGCGAGTTGGGCTCGAAATTACTGGCGTATGCGGTTCTGGATGTTGTTGAGGGTAGGTGGTATGATCCTTGAACGCTTCGACTGTTTCTCTGCTCTGACGTCTTGTTGCCGGGATACATATTAGGCTCTGCAATTGACGCCCTCCAGAGCATGGAACAATATCTTTCAACTCGTCCCTCCCGGTTCCCGTCTGTGGCATCGGGCATAGAATGGCAGTACGTTCCCATCCTTTTCACTGATACAATATAATACCTCTTAATTGTTCTTCTTCCTTCCTGCCCACTCTAACAACTCAACTTCTCCATAGCACCCGCTCGCGGACAATCCGAAACAGAACCTCGGCGCGAGCTTCCGTCCCATCTCTACTATATGAAGAAGATCCACCCCAGGACCCTTCAAAACCCTGGGTGTGGCGGACCAACCTAGCCGAAACAAAACCCTTCTGGGAGGGTTGGTTCGTCGGACTAAGCCGCAAGTTCCTCGAGGCGCGAGGGGGCAAACTTCTGCTCCTCGCCGGTACAGATAGGCTTGATAAGGAATTGATGATTGGACAGATGCAAGGTATGTATTCGATTTCTTCTCTACATATTTTTTCCTTCGTAAAAGAACCAGCCCATTTTGACTAATCGTTGTATCATGGAAAGGCAAATATCAACTCCAGGTCTTTCCGGAAGCAGGTCACTTTATTCACGAGGACCAGCCTACAAAGACTGCGCAGGTTCTAGCCGATTTCTACAGGCGCAATGACCGGAGTGCATTAGTGCTCCCCCCAAAGGTGGCCGATACGCAGGCCTTTGCAGCTATGAATCAGGGAATAGGCGCGCCTTCCCTGGAGCAGGGGGTAGCGCAGGATCACTCAAACCCTAGTTTAGAATCCGGGTGATGGGTTATGGGTTGCATATCCCTAAACGTAGCTGGTCTACGTCGGGAAACTGAAACACATACAAATTCGAGTGACATGCTCCACTTTGGACGATTTTCCAAAGGGTTTCTATTTTGCAATTGGTGGGACAAAGATATGTCAGGAATAAAATATATCGTTAATACAAAACCGTCCCTCCCCAACACCAATGCCATCCTAAATCCATACCAGGACGCCGTTAAGTGTCCAGCTATTAAATATAAATGCAGTGGATCGTCAATGTGTTTCAAAAATGCGCTTAATAGGCAACCAACAGACTTGGAAATGATTAAGAAGAGGTGTAACAATAAAAAGCGAAAGGGTATCCGGCACCAATTTGCATGTTTTTCCATCTCTCCATCACGGAAGATAAGCGCCCCCAGAAATTATCAGGTTCATGTTGGTAAATTTTACCTTGTAGACGGGGCTCTTCTTGGTTGGGAAAGCACTGATTTGATCAGGGGTGACAATCACGTCCTTTCCCTTCTTCTTGGGGCCAACCGAGCTCGACGCCTGGGTGCTGTTAGGAGGAGGGTTATTTCCATCGATCTTTGTCCCTGCTCCTCCTTCGCCCACGACACGCCCTTGAGATGGGTCATGGGCAGGGCCGGTGATATCCCATACACGGACAGTGCCATCTGCACCGCCGGAAACTAAAACCGTGGATTCAACACTCCAGCTGAGCGACCAAATTCCGCCTTTCCCATGGCCGCGCATGCGCTTCAGGAGCCGACCAGGGCCGAGGTCCCAAAGAAGAATTGATCCATGATCGTCTGCGGACGCAAGAAGCTTACCATCTCGGCTACACGCTAAGGCAGTGATATTTCCGGTATGCCCGGTGAACATACGAACTGCATTTCCTGTTGTCACTGCCCACATGCGCACAGTGTGGTCGGAGCTTCCAGTAAAGATATAAGCTGAATTCGGATGAAAGCAAACACAGTCAACATCTTGGTCGTGCCCGACGAAGATACGTTGTTGGCGTATATGGTCGGTGACCCAAAGTCGGGCTGTTTTGTCGTGGCCGCCAGAAACAAAATAGTGTCCAAACGGTCCCCATTGCAGATCCCAGACAGGCTGATCATGTCCTTTATAAACAACCATACACTGCCATAGATCTAGAGACCAAAGCCGGATAGTCTTGTCTGCGGAGGACGATAGTAGCCAACGGGCATTTGTTGGTGCGATTGCATCATCTGATCGGGAGGCTGACGGAGCAAATGTAACAGCATATACAGGCCCCGAGTGCCCAATTAGACGTCGAGAGTTTGACGGAGGAGCATCGTCCGTATTTTCGTATGTTGTTGGGATTTTTTTGCCATCCGTGCTCCAAACACGGATGTACGACTCTTGCATACCAGCTGCAACGAGCATATTATCATCAGAAAAGTCCAAGCAATTAACACTAAATCAAAGGTCAGCAAGCAAATTTAGGTATTTGAGGCAGGATGAGGGTCTAACCCGTCGTAAGTGTTGTGGAAGGTGAACATGCAGACACTAACGGCAGGTCCGACTCCGCCTGTTCTACTTTCAATCCTGAATCGGTCTCGATTTTCCTTGACTTTTTGGACCTCCATGGCAACGTCACGTGCGGTCGATGGGGGATAAGGAATATCAGCACGGGTGGGTGCTTCGTCGTCGTCTTCTTTCTTGATGATTTGGTCAAGCTCCTGGACTAATGTGTTTTGGCCTGGTCCCGGCGGATTCTTGAGGTCCTCATCTGCTAGCTCAGCACGTACGTCGCCTTCGAGGGTTTGCTCCATGGGAAGTTTTCCAAGCTTGAGCCTTGGCAAGGTGCCGGCCATCGCCGGATTGTCACCGGTGTATGCAGAGCCGGGGTGGTGACCGGGAATTCCTTCATCCTCTGTGGGGAAGGTCTGACCCATACCGGCTTGGCCAAGCAATGCCGCAAAACTAAACCGGTCATCAACTGCGCGTTCTTTGGTGATAACGGTGCAAAAACTGCTCAGAATGGCAGACATGACAGAGCCGCCCTCTTTCTGTTTGCTTTCAAGAAATTGCATAAGGTTAGCAAATGCTGGGTTGCTCAGAACCAAGCGATACTTGTTCGTCCGGTACAGCTTAGCAGTTGAGTTATCCTGTACGTGCTCGGGAAGGTTGATTGGTTCTAAAGCGCGCACATCCTCGGTGTGTTCCGGAAGGAAAAGGTTCTTGTTGAGATCAAAGAACTGCCTCGCGTCCGGAGAATAGAAAGACGTGACCATATTCAAAAAGGAGTAAACAAATAGCGGCCAAAGGACGCGTCTGAGTTCGGGCTAGCAGAGGGTAAGTGGACGTCAAAACACTCAGTGGCAAAAGAACGTACTTTATATAAATCTAAGTTATCTTCTACCCAGACTTTGAGTAAATCTAGAAGCAAATCGCATTAGCAAGCAACTAAGCCATATCACATTGCACAACTTAGACCTTGAAAATTGCATACCAAAGCCAATTCTGTACTTGGGGCGAGCATCTTCTCCCAGTGGAGGTAAAGGACGGCCATCAATTTCCTGGTTTGCAGATTCCATGCGGAGCATAGCTTCGGTACGACTGTAACCTTTCTTGGCCAAGTAGTCGATGACCTAGATTGAGTTAGAAATAAAGCAGCTTAGTGGGATGCGACGAATAAAATATTGCTATTAACACTCATTTGACGATAAATTTCACCGCAAATCCAATCAACCGAAAAAATTACACAAATCCAAGAGCCGGCCGCAGCCGGAATACAATAATCTACAATATAAGGCGACAACGAGTTCCGTAACAGAAAACACAAGTCTCAATCAAACACCCGAGTCGGATCGAACTTGCGACGAAGAAAAAAGGCAGACTTATCTAAGAGATCGAACACACTTACGATTTGGTTCAAGTTCTGCTGAGACATAGCTCCACTAGGCGGAGGAGGGGGGCCTGGAGGAGGCCCTCCAACAGGGGTGGAAGCCATTGGTTGTTGTTGAGGAGGCATTGACATTCCACCAGCAGGACCGCCAGTACTACCACCGGGACCCATACTCCCACTTCGGGCAGCAGGGCTCGGGGCCCCGCCAGGTGCAGACATGGGCTTCTAGTCGTGAAGGTTTAGATAAGCTCTGATTGGCCTAATTAACCTGTGGAGGAAGAAGCGGGAGATGAAAAGAGAGGTCGGGATGCCGATACGACGATGTCGAAAGACGGGAAGAAAGGTTTTGGACCATCATCTTTTTTGATAGAAGAGGAAGTTGTGGTTACGAGTCTCCTTTCCGCTTATATAAGCATATCTTCCTCCGCACCGCAACACGTGATACTCCATGGGAACATACTTGAATCCAACAACTCTCAACTCCCTCACTCTTTCAACGACTGCTTCATTTTCATGGTTGACAGGTGGAGGAAAAGAAATGGCAGACAGCAGGGATTTGGGTAAACCGGTTCAGGTCTTTACCTCGGCCGATCGCATCAGGCAATTGAATGAAGTGGACAAGGTAAGAAGAGGGCGAAGTGAACGCAGCCAGCTTTTCTCCACAACAGCGCTATAAGAAACTGCAGATACATAAAAAAACCACCTCACGCATCACACTACTAACCGCCACTGAAAATTGATAGGATGTAGCAAGATTAATTCATTCCGCCGGTCTTGCCATTCAAGCGCTCACCAACGCCAAGCCGGGCGACCCAGCTGCCGTCAACAACTCGCTCGATTCCCACAAAGCCCAGTTTAAAGAGGCTACCTCGCAGTATTTTGCTCTCCTTTCGTCCATTGATGTTCGACTTCGTCGTCAGGTTTACGCTCTAGAAGAAGCCTCGATCCTTGCACCGGATTCTTCCTCCTCAAGAGCGGGCGACTTAGCTGGATCGGGTACCAGTACTGCGGGCGCAGCTGCCAACCCATTGGATGTTAGCTGGTTAAACAGTCGAAAGGATACCGTGGGCAAGGATAAAGAGGCTGAACTATGGGCTGCCGCGAAAGATTTTGTCGATCAGATGGGAAATGCAAATACCGATAAGGAGAGACTGAATACAAGGCAGGGCCCTGAAAGCATGGAGGTAGATTAATGCAGCGTCTGCATATTATGGGGCTTGGGTTCCAGGTTCCCGATGTATCGGCTTCCGTGGGGATATTATAAGCTATGATATCTCTACATTTTGAGCGTGTGGTCTCCCCCCTTTTTTACTAGAGCGGGTCTAGAGGTCTTCTCCTTCTGTTTTGGCACGGCCCTGTTTAAATCCGTTGAGTGGCATGGATGACCTGGAGCCACCGCTGTACCTCGGGCGGTATAAATGTTTATGATACCCAGATTTGTAGGTTTTCTTTCAGCAAAGGCAAACTTACAGTTTCTTGAAGGTATGGGACATCTACACGACGAGAACATTAAGCAATATACCCATACCAGCGAAGTGCGAAGTAGAATTTAGCTCCTTAATGCGGAACTTTAGAAAACTTAGGCTACAGCACTAAAACATGGGAATAGATCGGCCTGAAAAGTACTACAGAAATAAATGCTCATTTACGTGAACGATGGTAAACGGAAATTCTTGTATAGCGTAACATCGGCTACCTCGCGAGACCGCGGATCATTTCTTGATGGGTAGCTCTCTCCTTATTCGTTTCCGAAAGGGGCACAAGGCCTAGTTATTTATGAGCACCAAACAGCCAGTTCAAGCAGAAGCTGGAAAGTAAAAGAAAGGAACTTACTTCGAAGCTCGCCGACGACATCTTTGGCCTTACCAAAGTAGACTTCTTCTGTAACGACCGTCAAGTTAGCGAAGGGGTTTTCAGAGTGCACAGACCCTTGGGCGATGGTGGGGATATATTAGAAGTCCGTACGTAGCAGATTCCTCATCTTTAACTCCATATCCTCGACGAGCCGGCCAACGTTTGCAACATGACTAGCATCGGATTCAACGGGCAAATCCACTTCAACCTGTCGAGTCATGTTCCCACTCAGGTCCATCTCCCCAAGAGCCTCTGATTCATTTGCTAGGTGAAGGATCACAGTGCTAGTTAGCTTGTAGTGGGACATGCGCGCCCGGTCAGTAGCCTCAAAAACGTGAATGCTGTCCCATTCTCCTGAATTTCTCGCTCCAGGTGTGACACCTATTCGCAAGGGAAATTAGCACCGTAGATGAGGAGAAGATCTCTCAACTTGAATCTGGCGTGAAGAATTTGTATAGCCGAAACATACCCTTTTTCAAAAGTATTACGCCTGCAAACCCGTCGTCCAAATCCCAGAAATAAACACTCCCAACACCACCCTCGTAGTACAGTTCTCGGTAGACATCGAACGCATCGTTGGCGGCAACTTCTAGCTTCCTAACTCTCTCACTTGGCACCGTTCCATCGTCCAACGGAGGGTCAAACTCGTTGCTCCAGGGGGATCTGTAGCTGTCACCGTCTCGATTGTAATCGCAGAGCAGGTAGTCGCGCTTGGTCTTAGGGCATCGGCGGATTTCAAGGGGCTGGTCGACAGATGACAGAAGATCTTCGGTGAGGTCGGGGATAATCGAGGTAATAGCTTGTAGATTCTGCTTTGTGTCACGGGGGTTGAGACGTCGGAGGAGGTCGCTGTGGATGGCAAGTATTATGGTCAGCGGGAAAGCGGGGTTTCAACATTGGCAAGGGAGCTCCTTTCCTCTGTAGAGGCAGAGCGATATCAAATCTGAACAAGGCTATACTTGAGAGTAGTACATACAGCGCACTGTCAAATTGAGCATCCGCCATAGTTACGGGAATATGAGGTCTGGTCGTCTCAGGGTGCTGTTTACTTGCTCTGTTTGGAGGCGGGCGAACTCCAAGTTGGTCGAAAGGTGCGTGGGGGCAACGAAGCGGGAAGTGGCATTTACATAACAGCCAGTGGCCACGGTATACTTGGGAAGTTTTCTCAACAATAAAAACAAGTATGCGGGTCAAAAGTCTCTATCCCAAGAATAATTATACAATGTCCAAAAAGAGAGGATTATCCGAGAATTAATTGCCACTGTCATCATCATCATCATCAAGAACCATTCTACCCCGGTGTCGCAAAGCCCTTTGCGCTGTGTTCTCAGCGAAAAGTGTGTCAGGGTCGGGGGGGTCAAATTCATCGTCTAGTTCTTTGGCTTGACTGATTCTGCGCGGTGGGCGAAAGGGGTTTGGTTTAGTTTGACTTTCGGAGGCCGAAAAGAGCTTGCTCGGGGATGGTATTTCGGTATCAGAGTTGTCGTCATCATGAGTTTTCGGTTCTTGTGCAGGATGAGGCATGGGTGATTTGAAAGCTGTCGAACTGAGATTAGATGTCAATTTCCTATTTATTTTGTTGTGGCGAGACTTTCTCGGGATTACAGAATCCGTATATGGTATTCTGGACTCGAGGTCTAATATCTCCGAGAAGCGATCCCCGTAGCCCGCATGAACCTGGTTCATCTTTTGCAATGCGCCAATCATACGATGGGTCAAGGAGCCATGGTTCACCAGATTTGTTGGCCTCGGGACAGCTTGAAGCTGGGGAAAGGCATCGTTTCTAGGAAAGCAAATAAATTCTGGGCTTGTGCCTCCTATATTACGATAATGGCGCTCCAGCTCTCCTTGCTGCGCTGGTGTAAGTAAAACGCCGTTGAGGTCAGGCATCTCCATAGTCTCCGGTGTTGGCACTCGAAGTTTTTTGGTTTTCTCAGGCTTATGTTTCGGTGTACTGGTCAAGTGAGATGCCTTGGTAAAGCCGGTTTCAACATCATCCGGCATATGGAATTTCTTTGGGGGTCGTTTTGGTGCTCTTCCTCGTTTTCTAGACGGCTCTGGTAATTCTCGAGATGAATTTTCGTCTGGAATATCGATATGCCGTTTATCTGCAACGGGCTTCACTCCTGGAGGTAATATGCGCGGCGATCTATCATCGTGAAAGGTGAATCGAGTTCCACTAGCAATCATTTGCTGCATTTTTTCATAGTTGTCTTTCGCTTTGAGATAGGATTCTTCCTCTTTACCCTGCATGAGGAGAAGAACAATGTTTCCCGCCCTCTTTCGACCTGTTCGCCCCATCCGTTGTAGCATACGAATAGGAGACGCAGAAGAATCGTAGCAAACGATCAGATCGACCTCTCCGATGTCTAAACCTTCCTCACCAATGGAGGTGGCGACTATTGTATTGTAAGTACCCTTTTTGAACTTTTGCACAATCTCAAGTTGAGTTTTTTGGCCCATCCCATCAGATCCCTTAGCACTGCTCTGTCCAACAAAGACATGAGGCCGAATCATGGGTTCGTATCGTTTCAAGACCCTTGTCACTTCCTCGGCGCTGTCCCGGAAATGTACGAAAATCATAACTCTAGTAGCCTGTTGGTTCTCCGTCTCATTCTCATGGACACCCTCTCCAGCGTCCATGAAATGGTTCAAGACGACTTGCTTCAAATATTCAAGCTTCGGATGACCGATAAACTCGGGATTCTTGGTCCACGGCCCAAGGTAGTTCATTAGCTTCTTGAAGTGTTCATCGTGAGCTATCTGGCGCTGGTATTTCCCGCCCTTCTGCCCACTGGTGTTAGATTGGAAATGTAAGAGATGGCGATATAACGGAGTGATTCCATGATACTTCAATAAATCAATACCGTGGGCCATGCTCGCAAGAACCGCAAAAATCGCTTTCACCATTGCCTTCAGGCCGACGGTGGCATTTCTCCCGGCATCCGATAGGATCCACTGCTGTCTAGCTTTTGTGAGTCCATACGCAGTAAGTGTCATTGGATCCCTACCCCAATAAGCATTCAGGTTGCGCAGCTTATCTACAAGTGGCTGCAGTGTGCTAGACAAGAGATCCATGCACAAGGTCATCTCATCCGAATTTTGAAACGTTTTTACATCGGTGTTTCGAGCATGAACGTATTCTCGGATGTCTAGAGATTGTTCTGTGCGTATCTCAACTTTTGAAATATCTAGACCGTCAATCACAGCTTGCACAGACTCGACGGTAGATCCCGGCGTCGCCGTTAGGGCAAGGACGCGAAAACTCTTGTTGAAGCGCCGGAGGAACTTCACGACTTCCACATAAGCATAAGCACCAGTGGCACGGTGAGCTTCGTCAACCACGAGCAAAACGATCCGCTTTGGGTCTGCTATACCAGATTTAAGATCATTTGTTAATGTTTGGGGTGTCATGAAAAATATGCGTTTGGATTTCCACTCCTCTGCACGAATTCCAGGAGCAGCCCCGCCTGTGAGCATGGTAGTCTTGGACCGGGGAATGCCCGCAACTTCTAGGCATGCGGAAATCTGTTGCGCTACCAGCGGCTTTGTCGGCGCAACAAAAATAATCTGAGCATCTTTCGTCCACCGCAACCAATTGAGCATAATGGTTGCGGCAATAAATGTTTTCCCAAGACCGGTGGGCAGCGCCACAAGGACGTTATGGAACAATCCCTTTTGCGCGATATTAAACTGGTAGTCGCGGGTTTTGCCCAGATTCGTAGGGTATATCCATGTATCGAGCGTGCCTTCGTTCAGTCTATGCTGAGTTGGAGGCTCGTCCTTTAGGGGAGGAGACCATAATTGCTCTCCGCGCAGGGGCTGTGTCGCTGGGTTCCGGGTATGCATGTCAAACAACGTAGTTTGGCGGACCCCTAGGGGTCGGTTTTTGGCTTGAGAGGTGGACCAAGTTACAGACTGAGGTACTGGCTTAGAGGGGGGTGATAGCGATAAATCGGAATCGAACGCATCATCGGGAATGTCATCGAAGGCGTTAACAGTCTCGGCTGGTATGGTAGTAGACGGGGCTCTAGGAGCATCCGAGCTGAAGGAGGCTATCGTATGGGAGCTCTCTTCTTCGAATGATCGTAACGATGCTTCAATTGCAGCCCTCAGTCCTGGATCCTCATCGCCGTATTTATTCCGTCCGCCATTGCCTACCTGGGGTTGTGAAGGTGGTGAATCCATAGCTGGAGGATAAGGAGGAGAGGGATCAGGCTTTTTCCATCGAGGGCCACGTATCATTTCCGGAGGCGAAGGAGGTTGAGTCAATTGTGTGACGAATATATTTTCCTGAATGTTATTGTGTTTAGGTCTGAAAACCTTGTGTTTCGACTTTGCGTCCGGATCCTCTGTCAAATGGTAAGCCCGTCCGGATGCCGATAAAGCATCCCAATTCACATCTGAATCCGCACCCGACTCCGAATCGAGACCCCCGCTCTCATGGCCATCTTCAGTGGTCGTGTTTCGAAGTCCTGGTCGGCGCGTGTCTATGGGTGGTTCCCATTCATTGAGGCGGCGGCGTTTTGCCGACCCGGAAGATGTCTCACTGTCGACCACAAAACCATCACTAATACCAGAGTAGTCGGAAGAAGCAGCGTCAAAATCAGACATGACGCTGTTTTTGGCCCGCCAGAGTGATGGTGAGATCATTAAAGAAAAGGAAACGCGACTTTCCGCGACACGAGATCACGTGACTTCTGTATTTATATGACAGGCCGCCTCAGACCATTTGGAATCTCTGGTGTCCTTCCTTTGTCCTTGACAAGTTAGTGCTGCCTTAGTTGCCTTTAGTTTTACGTATTGTGGCCACTTGGGCGACGAGGAGAATGAACCAATTCCGACAAGCCAATAAATTAGTGCCAATCACAGGGCTGGTGATGGGGAGATGATTATTTCCTTTTGAGTGTGGATAATCCGAATCTAGGGTCCTCCACAAGAGGGTCATACCCATGCTTTTATTGGCTCCATTGAAAAGCCTTTCCGAACCTTCTCCCCAGATTTCACCTCGCCCTTCACTTTCTCGAGGATTCGACTGGTCTGGGTCGAATACCGATTCGCAGTCGCCTGGACGTGGTGTTTCATCACAGGAACAGCAGGTCAATTGACACCTCACATTTGCATATCCCTTTATCACGATCAGCCAATCGCTGCCCCAATTACTACCCCCTTCAATCGAATGAGAGGCTGCTTTTAATGATCTTGCCGCCGAGACCAATCACCTAATATCCAAGACACCCCCAATTGAGGAGGAGTCGAAGTCGAGGGTTCGGGATGGAGTCACGGCACACTTCCCGTGTCATACACGAATCGAGAGTAATTGTTGTGGGTTGTACAACGGTCTTGAATTTTGACCAGATGATCCTCGATCTAGCCGACTGTCATTTTAATTCCTGCTCTGGATCAGGTTGGAGCCGACCCAGGGAATGAGCCAGTGCCACGGCGACAAGTGCTGAAACTCAGCTAATGAAAGGGCGCCATGAGCGACAAGGCCGGGTCGGGGTTTCAATCAGAGTAGCTCTGGGCGTTTGGATTCGAGGTTTATTAATATGAATACGATTTAGTGAATATCCTCTGCAGGAAATTTAATAATATTTTCAAGGTCGCACCAGCTGCTAAATCTGGAAACTCGCTTTGTTCCTTATTTTGCTTTTTGTCTCAATTTATTGATCTTCCTCGCTCTTTCCCTTCTGTTAGTCTCCTCTTCTTTCCTCTTCTCCTTTCCTCCCCACCGTCCTTCGTTTAATAATTCTGCCAATACTTCTACGTCCCTCGTTTGTTTATAATTAATATTTCTCCCGCTTGTAATCTCAGTGTCTGTCATTTCCGACTTAAATTGTCAAAATGAAGCTCAACCTCATTGCTGTCTCGTCGGTCCTTGCTGTGGCTCTCGCCCAGGAGTCATCCACCACTACTGCTGCTCCCACCCATAGCCTGACTCCTCAGGAACGGTGCGCGGAACAATGTATGACGCCCCTCTGTCCAGACTTACTCTCCCTAGAAAATAAGTGTCTGGGAGAGAAAAAAAATTTTTGCCCACTTGTATACTAATCCGAGGACAGGTGGTGATAGCGACCTCTGCTGCAAGGCTCAGTGTTACAATGTGCCCTGCCCAAGCGAGCAGATGGCCAACGACACCACCAGCTGTGTGGCTGACTGCGACCAGGGTGATGGATCTCCTGCTGACACTGAGGCCTATGCCGCGTGCCAGCAACGATGCTACACCACCCACTTCTTCCCCGCCACGGTCACCGTGACTGATGCCCCCAGTGGCACCAACACTGGCGCATCTACTGCCACTACTACTGGCGATTCTGATAGCGGCAGCGGTATGTCATAGAACCTTCTCCATATCTTTTTCTTTCTTCGCAAGTACAAGGGGGACTAACTTTCTATGATACCAGACTCTGGTGATTCCGGCTCTGGTGACTCTGAATCGGGCACTCCCACTGATAGCGCCGCTCCCACTACAACCCCCAATGCAGCTACTATGACCCAGCTGAAGGTCGGTGTCTCTGCCGCCGGTCTAGCCGGCTTCCTGCTGGCTGCCTGGGCACTGTAATCGAGCAAAAATTGGGGATATGAATAGCGCCAAGGGATTGTACATGAGGGTTATGGAAAGGAATGGGACGGCAAGGAACGCAATTTGTCTAATGGTCTGCCTTCATAGTTAATTTTTGCTAGCTTCCCCGCTGTGATAATATCTACTTTTTCTTTTCTTTCTTCTTCGCAGCCTTGCCGATACCATACGTTATCAAGATTGACCTAGAGAACTGATTTGAGTCATTTGACTGGGTGGAATTGCCGATCAATGTTGTTCTGTGGACCATCTCCCGAAGACCCATAATAATAATTGACTCGATAAATCAGACCCAAAGATTTCTACTCCTAAGCTTCTATTATTATTGTTAGGATTTAGCCCTTTTTACAGAGGAGCTCCTGCAGCCTGATGTTTTCATCAATTTTCCTGACCCCCTCTGGAAATTATCAAAAAACTCCAACACGCACACCGCTTCACCCCTCTCCAACCTCAATTCAACTTGTTAGATAACTAAAGAAAATATACTCCCCTCGGGTAAAACAACAAAAACAAAAAAGAATAAACAATCCTGCAATCATGTCCACAAAGACCGATAACCGCCCTCTGATTTCCGCCATCACCACCTTCGTCACAAACTGCATGAAAGACCATGACCCCTCTCACAACCCCTCCCATATCCACCGCGTCGAGACTCTTGCGCTCTCCATCCTCAAATCCGAGGAATCTCTCAATCCCGCCCGCAACCACTACGACCCACTGATCGTCCACCTCTCCGCTCTTCTCCACGATATTGGAGATAGAAAGTATCTCCCGCAGGTTTTACTCGCCTCCTCAACCAACCCGGGTAAGGAAGAAGCAACAATCCCTGCCAACAAAATGGTCGAAGCCGCACTCCTGTCGCACGGGGCACCTGCGGAGGTAGCTGTACGGGTTCAGACTATCGTCTCGCATGTCTCCTACACAACTGAGCGTAAGGATCCTGACCGGGTGCGTCGCCTTATTGAGGAAGAGGGGTACCCGGAGCTAGCTATTGTGCAGGATGCGGATCGATTGGATGCGATTGGGGCGGTGGGGATTGGCCGGTGCTTTACGTTTTTGGGGGCGAGAGGGAAGGATATGGTGCCTCCGGGTGGCGAGTGGTTGATGGATGGTGCGATTGAGCATTTTGGGGATAAGCTGGAGAAGCTGGAAGGGATGATGAAGACGGAGACAGGTAGGAGGATGGCAAGGAGGAGAACGGAGAGATTGGAAGTATTTCGGAGCTGGTGGGTGGAGGAGATGGAGGAGTGCTCATATAGTACTTAAATCACCGTATGGTAGATTATTAGGAACGAGATTGTTGACCAAAGTGATTTGATATTGTGTCTATTAATTTCTGACTGCAGTTCCATGGGCTATGTACTAATGACCCGACTTATACTAATAATAATAATAGGGGGGAAGATAATAGTATCTGAAATCCAGCGTGTAGATGTCCAACAAACGAAAGTCGACCCAAGCCGGCCCAGAGAAAGCGAAACACCGTAAGATCTTATAAAGGGTATGGATTGTTGAAACATATGGCGGCAAACACTGAACCGGGGGTGATAGAGGTAGAAAAGAGGGAGAAGAGAAAAAAAAATAATCCAAACATACCAAACGCCAAACCAGTATAATGTCTAAAAGGTTGCAAACTATCACGATTTCTCCCAGGCCCATATTTATGCTATCACCTATTCCAGGACTAAACACGATCAACGGCAAAGTCCAATACCTCACAATCATCTTCGAAAAATCCATCATCAACCCCGCCAGGTTGGTGGAGTTGAGAGGCATGCTTCTTCTTCCTGCGCGTAGTAATGACAACCTCCTCAACGTTGCCAGTACTATTGCTCAGGCTGATAAGGTTCTCAATTCCTCCAACGAGCCCTTGGTGGTGTTCAAGTACCATAGTATCGCCGCTGTCTTCACTGCCGGCGGTAAAAGGACGGACGTGGAGCTTAGACATCGAGATACCGCCACCGAAAACCCACTGACCCATGGGAACAGATGGAGTGACACTGTCTTCCTCACCCGTTTCAGAGTAAGTGAAGAGGCTTACCCTCTGATCCGTATGGAAGGGCTGGAATGGTGTGTTTGTCTCGAGCTCTGCTTGGGAGAGTGGTTGGCATTTGAGTTTACCTGTAGAAGATGGCCGCAAACTTGATGTGGGCAAAGCCAAGGATGCATGAACTGTCACTCCAGCGGGCAAGCTTCCAATTGCCATGGGTCCACAAGGGTTCATGAGAGTCGCCGAAAGTCGAACTTCAGCCTCCTTATTTCCGACTACCGACTGAGGCTGCCGACTCTTGTGAGATGATAAGGAACGCCTGATTCTATATAATCGGAAGTATCCGTTGTCGATCAAGGCTAAAAATGGTTGGCCCTTATTGGTAATCCACGTAACGCGTGCTGTAGCAGGGTCACGAGCCAACCCGGGCAAATGTAGGCGGTTTTCACCGACATGCCGTAGGGTATTAACTGTGCCAGTCGCTGCTCCCATAGATTTACTCAAACCGGCGGCAACTACTTTCCCGCCCCGAACCCCCGCCGCAGATGGTATTGCAAATCCGCTCACAGCAGGAAATGCAGCTCCCGCGGATGGGGTACGGCCTCTGACGGCGGCAAGAATAGGTTGGGTTTTGCCCCCCACCAATTTGATCGCCGCACTCAAAGGATTCGCACTAGTTGCTTTATCAGATATCTCATCAACGGGTGAATCATTCGTTGGCGGTTTACTGCGCGAGGGCCGGGCTCGACGAAATGGAGGCCACTGGAAAGCACTTCTTGGTAGATCGAATACATGGACTGTTCCTTTGCGGGTAATAACGGCCAACCTATCTCCTGATGGAGGACACCAAATCACATCTACGATATTGGACGCCGTCAATCGAGCATACCGTGCGATCTGCCGTACACTGGAACATGCTGCAGCCGAATCGTCTGATAGAAAAGCTCCAGCTCGGCAATATTTTGCCTGCATGAGATCCCAGACATATTGGACATCCCCTTTCTTACTGGCCGTGAGCATCATCAGCCCGTTGGGCGAGAATGAAAGGAAGCTGCAGCCGTTGGGAACCTGGAAAGTAGCAACTGGGTTGAACGCCGAGGCATTCTTTGCTTCTCCGCCCTCTTCAAGCCGTTTAAGATCCATAATCGATACAAGATCAGGTTCTGTGGGCGAGGTAGCCTGTGTTTCTTGAGC
Source organism: Aspergillus diversus (assembly GCA_027569885.1). NCBI lineage: Eukaryota > Fungi > Ascomycota > Eurotiomycetes > Eurotiales > Aspergillaceae > Aspergillus > Aspergillus diversus. The sequence continues at coordinate 164,274 of JAPDKZ010000023.1, forward strand.
ATGTGTAGGAGGGAACATGTATCCAGGCTGTGGGAAGTCCATGATTTGAGAACGCCGTGGCTGAATGTTCTGCGGATTATCCTTGTTCCAGTAACTGTTCCAAGCCTGCAGCCCTTGATCCCCCATCCAGCGTGCACCCCGTACAAGCTCTTGCGTGACACCTCGAGCCATCTTGTCCAGAAGGCTTTCACCTTCGCCAACATCGGTGGCACAAGTGATCACTGGCCGGGACGGGGGGCTACGGGTCTCAAGGCCAAAGGCTTTCCCATGAAGCAAAGAGTTCGGTACTGTTCCGCCAATGGAGGCTTTATATGTCGTCGACGGTGATACAATTGCTAGCCATCTTCCCTTTAAAGCGAGAATTGGGGTATCACAACTGGAAGATCCATGGGGAGAATCATTTCGCGATCCATCGGGATCGGTGGAGCTCGACGAGGCAGAATATCGTCGAGTTTCCCGCAGCTGAATATTCGTCCAAGTTTTGCCGAGGCAATGATACTCGTCCATCGTGTAAATAAATACTTCTCCGCTGATTCCAGAGGCTAAAGCAATGTATTTACCACTGGCATGAAGTTTCAGGTTTCCAGCGGGCGAAGTATATGAAGGTAGTCCGGGTATATTCTCAAAACACGGACTTGGTTTGGTTGCCAGCAAAGTCGTAATGTGGTCGCCCGTTCTTAGCGAGTACACTTCGACTCTTGTTTGATAAGATTTAGAATCCTCCTTACCCTGTCGTTTCTCAGGAGTTGGGTATCGCCCCGTGGGTACGGCGGTGGCCTCATTTGTCTCCGAGCTATTGGATGACGCATGGTCGCCATCGTCACATGGGAGACAGGGCCCATGAATAACGATGGCGACATGTGGTCGGGACGCTGGGGATGTGTCATTAGGTGAATTACAGTTCAACATCTTGGCCTCAACGACTCTTCCATTAAGACCATCCAGCTTCCCAATAAGACGAGCTTTGCGGTCCTCAACGGTGAAAACCTCCAAGGCCCCGTCAGTGCCGACCAGAAGAACACTTCCCCCCATTCTGGAGGATTTCAGAGACGGGCTTGGAATATAGTCGAAGGCGCAAAATGTATATTGTCCGTCTGCTGGTGACCGATTGTGATTCGGAAAAGGCGAGAGATCGATATCCGGGGCTCCGTAAAAATGGGGTTGTGGTAGGTGGGGGAGAGGAATTTGGTGATTAAACGGCGAGTTAGCGGAGTGACTCTTTTGTCTATCGACCGACTGTTGTCGAGAAAAGCTGCTATTTGACTGCCCATTTCCATAACTTAGGGGCCGTGTCCTGGGGGGAGGAGAAGCAGATGACGGATGGCTAAAGCCACCCTTATCTTGACTTGTGAGGAAGCCGAAGGGGGATCCGCTAGCAGGAAGTTGGTCGTCGAGTACATCGTTTGGGGGGCTCTTCCCAAACGGAATGGACTTAGCCCAGGTGTCCGTTCGATAGGCAAGGTCCTGATCCGGCGGTGTATCCCCCAACGATTCTAGAGCATCCAGAACCGGGGACACGATATTGTTATTCGCGGGAGGTTCTAGTGGCGGGTTGGGACAGGAAGATAGCCCAGTGGGTAAAGGGGGTGATCCTTCTAGCCTGCGCATCATACGTCAATTCGGGTTCAGTTCATGGGTTAGGGCAATGCTTACGGATCTTCGGGGTGGGCCTTGGACGCCACCTTGGCACCCTTCTTCTTGGATCCGCTTTTCCCCTTTTTCTTGCTCTTCCCCCCGGTATCATTCTCCGGAATCGCGCGGCTTGCTTCCTCAGGTAAAGGGTTGGTATCACCGAGGGACTGGCTCTGCTGGCGGAACAAGTCGTCCGAAGCTGCCGAGGGCATCCAAGTGGATAAATTGCCTCCTCGAGGCAAGACGGTTCCAGTAAGAACAACCGCCCTCAAGACCCTCGATGAGGCCCGAGAACGGAGGGTTAACTATGTCGTCAACCAACAACGACCTTCGCGGCAACCTGTCTTCCTTGTGTCGAGTCGGCGGGAACCTGCGAGCCACCCATCAACAAACACCTGTCAGCATGACTCATCAACACCAATAACAAGCACTCGGAGGCGAGATGGGATTCGCACAGATTCGTTTATACGTATGACGATTCCTATGGTGTTAAAAAGGGGGGAAGTTGATATGGGGTGATAGTCGAGGAGAGGGATGGTGGTGATGGAAGCGTATCTAAACCGGTATCTTGGTGGATACGCGTCGATCTCGGGGAAGCAGGACAACTCGGAAGCACAGCTTGTACCGTTTGTCCAGGTTCCAGAAAAGGATCTGATGTGCAATCTGGGTGCAGACTTAGGATTTAATTCTGAATACGCAAGTTGATTAGGACACAGCCAAAAAATATTGAGTTACAGGCTTGGGAGGTGAAAGAGGAAGAAGGGCGATAGTAGATAGAGGGGAGAGGGGATGATGGGGTAGGGGAGGGGGAGGGGGGCCGGATCAGGTCAGGAGCAAAGGATGACGGACATCTCAGTCGCGGTAGGCTGACAAGTACCGATGGCCAGGTAATTTCCCACAACTCGGACTGAGTCCCACCTCCAGGTATTACAAATTACCCTATGATGACTACTACTCGTAGCAGTACTATTATTACTGCTCGTACCAGCTGCCCACAACCATCGTTTACCCCCGGGTCGATACTATACTACTACTAGTACCTCCAATCTCTCGGAGTAGGAACCGTCAGTTTGGGCCACCCCTCCATTCTGGGAGGTTCCCATGACGAGGAGCGGCAAGATTATTGGCCACTCGCACAAGTTACAGAGACATGACCGTCATAACATGACGCAGGTCCTGTCTTTCGACCCTGGTACAGGGTGTGTATGCGCCTAAACGCCTGGCACTTTGGATGTGTCGTCAGGTTCGGGTACGAGATCCTAAGGTATGTAAGGGGCGTCGTCTGTACGGAAGATCGGGCAGAGAATGTGAGAGATTGCCATGATGTATGCCCGCATCAACGCATACCCTTATGCGCCCCTGGGCATTTGGCGGGAGTAGTACTACAAGTAAAACAAGCACTATAGTAGTCCTCAGGACTATATGGACAGATACGAGTACAGGTAGATTTCGTCTCCTTACTCAGTCTTTTCCTGCCGTATCTATGAGGGGTTCAGCCCAGTACAAACAGGACAAACAGACCAATCTGGGCATGGCTGCTATTTTACCACGTGACCCAGTTGCCAGTGTGGCTGGGCATTCACCCTCTTCAAAGTAGGCTCGTGGGGCAGACCGTGGTTCATCTCGTCAGTTTGGACTTTTCCGGCACTAACCGTTCACCTAGGCTTCCTTTTTTTACAGGAATGTGGCTATGACCCCAGGTGCGTGACCATCAGTCACGGGAACCGCCCATTTATTGTCATACGTGAGGTCGGACATGGTCAGTGGTACATCCACAAAGAAGGTGACAACAGCATGCTGTTGCCGATCAAATCAGATACTTATTATTAGGGTTATTTGGTGCTTTTTCTAATGGTATTATGCCTCCGCGGCGTACCCAACCACATAATGAGATTTGGTAGGTGTATGCCAGTATACTTCGACCTTGGCGTGAGACTTTCGTAAAGACCAGTAACCTCGCCAATATTTAGGGGAAATGTAAAATCATGGATCAAAAAAGGTATTGGTACAACGGACAAACATCAAGACAATGTCCTCCAGGTCCTCATTTATCGCACCCTTGTCGCGTTCGAAACGGAGGACCAGCTATTTCAGTCGCATCGTTTAGTTCTTCTTCTTAGCGGCAGCCTTGGCCTTAGCTGCCTTCTTCTTGTTGCTGTTGATCATCACAATCCCTATGAATGTACCAACAACGGCTGAACCCAGAAGTGTGAGAATCACTGGGATGCGAATAGCCCATACGCGAGGAAGGAAGAAATCGTGGAGAGGATGACCAGGGTCAACGAACGGCTGGTGAGAGTTAACAAGGTTTCAACAAAATCGCGCGAGAGTAGATAGAGAATACCATAAGAAGGGTCCACGCCGTGTAGTAAAGGAAGATCGCGGTAGCGACCAGAAGCATGGCAGTTCCCACGAGTTGGCCCAGCTAGGAGATTCATGAAGTCAGCATCACAAGACACCACCGCTATCAATGGTTGGAAACCATCATCCTATTTCTTACCATAGTGATGGTTAAGCAACCCCCGACTGGACACGCGAGGAGCAAATGCGAGATCTCAAACTTTGGACGGTTTGCTTTGTGTATTAACATGGCTTAGCAGTGCCAGCCTGTCTCCTATACGGTCACGTGATACCGACCTCCGTCGCGCTAAGACTTTCTCTTTCGCCGCCTCGCAATCTGCTCAACATATTTCATCCAGGCCTTCTATTTGACAACCACCTACAGGCTATCTAGACGCTAGTGGAGCTCTGTAAGGGCTGCAAATAATCATGGCTGATCCGGTTGTCTTACAGTCGGCAGTACGAGTGCCTACCCCCCCTCCGGGCACCTCATACTCTCCGCAACCCTCAGGTTCACGAAAGCGCTCGCCTCCGTCTCGTTCGCCTTCGCCCAATCGACGACGTTCTCCTCCTGGCGATTCCTTGGGCGCGGACACTGGTGTACCCAAGATTGACTCGGAACGTGCAATCGAAAGAGAGCGACAGCTAGCGGAGCGTGTCCGCCAGCATGAGAAGCAAGAAGCCGCGCGGAAGCCAATGACGGAGGACGAAAAGCAAGCTGCAGCCAAAGCGGAATATGAGAAACTCCTCAATATGCGCTCGGGTGGCACATACATTCCTCCTGCTCGGCTTCGTGCACTGCAAGCGCAGATTACGGATAAGACCAGCAAAGAGTACCAACGGATGGCTTGGGAAGCTCTGAAGAAATCCATCAACGGTCTGATCAATAAGGTCAATGTGTCAAATATCAAGTATATTGTTCCTGAACTGTTTGGTGAAAACCTTGTCCGAGGGCGGGGGTTGTTTTGCAGGAGCATCATGAAGGCCCAGGCAGCGAGTTTACCATTCACGCCGATTTATGCTGCAATGGCCGCAATCGTCAACACCAAACTACCTCAGGTAGGCGAACTGCTGCTTAACCGGTTAATTGTGCAGTTCCGAAAAGCCTTCAAGCGAAACGACAAGGCGGTATGCATATCCTCCACTACTTTCATCGCACATTTGTGCAATCAACAAGTCGTGCACGAAATGCTTGCAGCCCAGATCCTCCTCCTATTGCTGCACAAGCCTACCGACGATAGTGTCGAAATTGCTGTCGGCTTAACCAGAGAAGTTGGACAACATTTAGAGGAGATGAGCGGACCAATAGCTCTCGCAGTGTTTGACCAGTTTCGGAACATACTCCACGAGGCCGATATTGACAAACGTGTCCAATACATGATAGAGGTGCTCTTCCAGGTTCGGAAAGATCGCTACAAGGACAACCCAGCGATCAAAGAAGAACTTGATCTAGTGGAGGAAGAGGATCAGATAACCCACCGGATTGGACTAGATGATGAGATTGAGACCCAGGACAGCCTGAACATTTTTAAATTTGACGCCCAGTGGGAGGATCGCGAGGAGGCTTACAAGAGATTGAAAGCAGAAATCTTGGGAGAAGGTAGCGATGATGAAGAAGACGAAGATGAAAGCGACGAAAGCTCAGACGAAGAATCTGATGAGGACCGGAAGATGGACATCAAGGACCAGAGCAACACGGATCTCGTCAATTTACGCCGAACCATTTACCTGACAATCATGTCCAGCATTGATTTCGAAGAATGTTGCCACAAGCTGATGAAGATTTCGCTCCCAGCAGGTCTAGAACCGGAACTTCCATCCATGGTTATTGAATGTTGTTCCCAGGAGCGAACGTACTCGAAGTTCTACGGCCTCATTGGCGAAAGGTTTGCGAAGATCAATCGACTTTGGTCGGACCTTTTCGAAGCTGCATTCGCCAAATATTACGATACCATCCATCGGTATGAAACCAACCGGTTACGCAACATTGCCCGTTTCTTCGGGCACATGCTCAGTAATGATGCAATTGGCTGGCATGTCCTATCGATTATTCATATGAATGAAGAAGAAACGACATCGAGCAGTCGTATCTTCATCAAAATCCTTTTTCAAGACCTCGGGGAGCATCTGGGCATGCCCAAACTGCAGGAGCGCATGCGCGACGAGGTCCTACGACCCAGCTTCGACGGTCTTTTCCCACTGGACAACCCACGAAACACTCGCTTCTCCGTCAACTACTTCACCAGCATCGGGTTTGGTGCTTTGACGGAAGAGATGCGCGAGCATCTAAAGAACTTACCAAAACCTACGGTTCCCGCTTTGCCTCCGGCTCGCGACACCGGGGTGGAGTCAGACTCGGAGTCCGTCAGGTCACATTCGACCTGTTCCACATGCATCAGTTCCAGATCTCGCTCCCGCTCCTATTCTTACTCCCGCTCCCCGTCTCGAAGCCGTGCTCGCAGGCATTCAACTAGCCGTGGAAGGTCATACACTCGATCTCTTTCCGGGTCCTCCCGCCGTAGTTACACACCGAGCTCATACACTGCTTCTCCCTCTCGTTCTAGATCACCAGTGTCTCGTAACCGCCGCCGACGGTCTATCTCATACAGTCGGTCCCCGTCCAGATCACGCAGCCCCCCCTCCCGGCGACCCCGTGGAGGACACGCCAGTTCCCAACCCCGCCGTTCGTTATCTCGGTCCGTCACTCCTCTTCGACGGCGTAGTGGTAACAGAGATCGGAGTTACTCGAGGTCACCGTCGCGATCAATCACACCGCCTCCTCAACGGGGAGGAGCGAGAGGAGGAACAGGCAGAAGACAGCCATCGGAATCTTTATCGCCTCGTCCCCGCAGACGGGTTGAACGAACTAGTATATCTAGATCCCGATCACCGCCACGACGACCTGCTCCAGGTCGTCGGGCCCGTGATGACCCGGTCTCCCGCTCGCCTAGCCCTCCTCCACGCGCCGGGAGGGATCAGAGGCGACGACGAAACTCTAGTTCGGTGTCGCTGTCTCGATCTCCCCCTCTTCGCCGTCGTCGATCTCTGTCTTATAGCCCTCCTCCCCGCCGCGGCAGGGCTGGGAACCATAGTTAATTTCTCCAAAGTCAAGGGGTACAAAATAGAATATTGAAAAATGGTAGGGAAACAAAAGGTAGATTGAAAGGAATTCAAAGAATTGTATTTGTACCAACTCCATATGTATGTAGCCCGACATGAATTGAAACTAGCAGTCCCGCAAAATATGAATCCCGTAATTTTTTTATATCCAAATTTAAACCCTGCTTTTTTGTCTACCCATGCGTTTATTCGTCTATATTACATTACATGGTCCTCCCCGGCCTCCCAAACACACCTCTTACACAAGCACCACCCACCTAATGCACCCCTTGCCCACTCCCTCCTCTCCTTCACATCCAGCCCAATATCACAATAGTGATTGAGAATCTCCTCATCCTTCCTAATACCCTTGTACCCACCATCTCCACCCTTCACCACAGGTGGACCCCCGTTCTCCTCCCCACCCGCCTGATTTCTCCGCTTCCAAACGGCCCTCTCCTCCGCCGTCCGAACGCTGAAGGTAATCTCCCCTCCCCACTCCCACCTAACATTCGGGTCACACGAATGATTCGCCAGGCACCAGAGCGGATGCACAGCGCAAAGTTCCGGCCCCCCATCCCACGTCGAAAGACGCCCGGAGGCCGTTCCTCGGAACTTGGCGTAGAGCGTGTTGAGAACCCAGGTGTCGTATCTTGGCAGAGTAGCGTACGGGTCCAATTCCATTTCCTCGAGGATGCGCATGGGCTGGAGAATGTTGAGTTGGAAACTGAAGGGAAGGGTTGCATCAATGCCGTTATTATCATCTGCTGCTGTCGAATTCAGAGGCTCGTGGTGGTAGTCGTGGAAATCACCCCAGATGTACTTCACCTCGGGGAGATCAAGGGGGTGCATATCTTGTGTTGCAGCCATGGCTAGGGCACGTCCCAGTAGCAGCAGGTAAAGGTAATCTGCCTTGTCCTTGGGGTCAGGGATGTCCTTGCCGATTGACTCGAGATTGTCCATGAGGCCGCAGACGGCGCCGTGGTAGATTTCTTGGGCTTGGTCGTGGCAAGTTTGGCAGCAGAAGATGGTGTCGTCACAGTCCGCACATGCAACAGGTGGGTTCTCAGACGCGAGATCGGGAAGGGGCCCATTGCAGGCGTCGCAGAGGTCATCGTGGAGACGGTTTGTTGCGGTAAGCAGAGAAGATTCGTGGAGAATAGCGCTACCGACGGGGATATCCTCTTTAGCGAAGAGGCCAAGTTGGATTGAGACCTCCCCTTCTTCATATTTTTCTTTTTCTACTGCTGCTGCTGAGTCTCCCTCGCGTTTTGCCTCGGTGGCCTGGCCGGGGGTGGCAGTATGTAAGGCAGGTAAGGCAACGGCTCTCACCTCACATTTTGGTGCAACCATCTTTAAACGGTCATTGAGAAGTTGCAATGTCTCTTCAGATTTGCGGTCGGGTTCGTGCTCGTTCCAGGGGTATAGAACTCTGCGGGCAAACCCTTGGGCTTTCAATGTCGTTGGGTTGATGGTACCTGAAGTCTCCCCCTCGATTTGGTGCAGCTGGGATGCATGGCTCTGTCGAATGAGATCCACTTGCTCCTCGAGAACTCTCTTAGGTAACGACGAAGCTTCATCGTTTTGCGACATCTCCTCCAATTGATTGAGTCCGCGCAGAGCGAACTCATACGCATCACGCAAGCATCCACAGCGCACGAGACTCTTGACAAGCAATGCATACACAGGTCCAATCAAAGCATTGTATTCTTTCTGCGTGATAGGAATATAACCTTCATCTTCTTCATCCTCTTTATCTTCTTCTCCACCGCCTGTGAGATCCTTTCTCCCATCCTCTCCCTCGTCTAGGTGCTGAGATGTTGCTGGAGAATCTTGAACCTTCCGTCGAGCATGAAATTCACAACCATCCGGGTCAACCACGGAGTCCAGTAATGACAATGCCCGATAGGCGTCTGCGGACGCAAGATCTGGAAATCCCAGCCGGTCATGGATGAGGCCTCTCTCCAGGTGAAGGTGGGGGTTGTGGGGATCTTTATAGACCTGAGAGGTGATGAGAGATTGTTCTCTGAGCCCTTCCATTTTGTTATATGACCGTAAGGCCTCTTTCTCCTTTCTTACTTTCTTTTTTCTGCACCTTGTACGGGCTATTTCTTTCCTCCCCGCCGAGTGAACTAGTATCGATCGTACCGCCACAGACCAGGAAATGGCCTTCAGTTGAGATTTCTGGACTCAACTCGCGATAACTATGAGTAGGGTGGGTGACTTCGGCTGTCCATATAGTACCTATGCTACCCCACTTCGAGTCCAGCGTGCGCAACAGACTAGTTAGATCCAATCTGCAACGGTTCTTTGCTTGTTCAATCTTTTTGTGCAGAGAAAATTCGAGCCCCGCGGACGGTCACCTGACCAGGCCCATCAGAAAAGCAGGAACAAACAGTCCTGTGTATATGCCCGGAAATGCAGAGTTCCACTACTATCTATCTACTTAGGACTTACTACCCCTACCTAGGTAAGTTTCCAAGCCCCGAATAAGCGCGCAAGGATCCTCTGGACTTGCTTACCTACATCATGCATGCAATATTTTCGTTGAAGGAAATGTAGCTAGCTACAGGAAGAACAAATCGAGAACACGGAGTAAATTTATGCAGTCTTAAAACTTCTTGACAGTAAATAAAAGGTTTCTTCTGAAAGATAATCACAGACATCGGGTCGTTCACACTATTGCCCAGGCTTATTGAACAGCACACCTAGGATCAACCCTCACGCCATAACCGACGACTAAAAAGAATGTGACACGACGGTACATATCTCCTTAGGGCTCGGAAGTCGGGCTAAAATTCGGGCATTTCGGAGCCATCAATCATCCCAGTCCCACCCCTAGATGTCACATAACCTACCCAAGAAAAACTCTGTTAGAAGCGGACTCGATGGGTAGGAAAAGACTTACACTGCAACTTTCATCTAAAACAATCCTCGCGTGCTCGCCCGGGACCAGCCCACCCCGTTGATCCCTCACACTTGCAGCAAACTGAGCCAACATATGTCTCTACTCATAAGATTAGATACTGTTTACCAACCCAAATCAGGGCCAGGATGCAGAAACAGGGGTTCAGTATATTAATTGTACTGGCTTACCGTGAGAGATGCATCACTCAAACCTCCTTGCCGTTGAACATCATTCTCGCTCATGATTCGATAGCTATCATGGATACATTTGCAACTCTTGAGACCCCCGTAACCCGGTCCCACGGCATTAGCTGGATTGGATGGGTCTAATATATTGATACCATTACGCGCATCCTCCTGGGCACGCTGGTCCGGCGAGAATATCTTGACGGTGTAGTCGATCCCAGAAGCCGCAATGGTTGGTTCATAAGGGTGCCCTACAGATTTTTTTTGTTAGTTCAAAAAGCGGTAAAAGGGGGTTGAGAACCAGTAACCCACCTTGCACAACGTTGACGACCTCATCATCACCCTTGAGTATATTGACCAATTTGCAGGTATCTCGCTCCCAGATGAATAAATGGCCCGAGTCACTACCGCTAACAACGTATTCATCATTCAGTCCGAAATAGTTGGTATCCTTAACTGTCTTGATATTGCAGTGTCCCCTGTAAACCCTTGTGTGCGAGGAGCATGGAACATCATTTTCAACTTCCTCCCTTTTACTCCTTTGGAATCCATAATCTCTGAAAATCTGCTCAGCAAAATCGGAATCCGCATCGTCGTCGTCGTCGTCGTCGTCGTCATCAAGGTCGTCATCTTCCTCATCCCGAGCCTCGCTATCAGAAGAGTCATCAATGGTTATACTGAACTCATCTAGGTCTCCCCCGTTCTCTGTGTTTTCTTCTTCATGGTCAGCGTCGTCGGCGCCATTGAACTCGTTCTCATCATCGATGTCGGCGACGTGAGAACGGACTCCGATCTCCCCCTCGGTATTCCAGGCACGGCTATTGAGAGAATTCCCATTTCGTGTCAAACTAATATTCCGAATGGGCTCATCTTCGAAGTTTGCTTCGGCGTCATCCTGGCAACGCTCTAGCTCCATTTCGTTATCAGACCCGTCTTCGATATTAGTGTTTAAACCCCCAAACGCTCTATTGACGAATTCAAAGTTCACACCGGTGCCGGTAGTCATCAGAACCCCCCGGGCCACCTCCAGAAGCCAGAATCGTATCAGTGAAAGCCGGTGGGTGGAATGATTCTCTTTGAGGCTCGCATTGTCGGAGTTGGTATTCAATAGATCTTCGGTAGAAAAATTCATCTTTAAAAAGTTCGCAAAGGCGAACACCGCATCGCTTTGGGATGCAAAGATCATGCGGGTTTCATCATGCTCGAATCGCGAAGCATCAACGTTCACAACCGGAATATCCTCTGCTAGCTCCCGCAAATAAGGGATCAGTACACTTTCAAGTGCACCCTCATCGGCTGATTCGGATATTGGGAAGCGGACTCTATTCCGACGATGAACTGAGTCGCGTTTGAAACCTGAAAGTACAGAATCTCGACCACCCTCAATAAACAAAATTATTGCCTTCAAAAAATCATAGCCAAATTGCTCTTTTCGGTCAATGGTATTATCCTCTCCTGGTGCAGGGGTTATATATTGGAACAAGTCCAAACTGCTTTCATCAATATCAGGAGTTTGAATTTCCCTTCCTAAGACACGTGCTAGGGTTCCAGCAGCCTGTATAAACCTGTACGATGATTCTCGATTACGGCGAAGTGACTGCTGGACACGTACGACCTCCTCTGTTGGGTTGAGGGGATACCCCCATGTGCGCATAACTTCATCCATTTGAGGTAAGAAATTTGAGGCTCGAAGGAGAACAGCAGAGAATGACTCTTTGAATGGCGCCATGGAGAATGGTTCTGATACCCAGGCCTCCTCACGGGCAGAGGCGTCCAGCGAGAAAAGGGCCCTTCGAAGCTTGACAAGGCCCTTTGCGATAGATAAACTGAGACGTTGTGTTTCGGTAAGTACTGAATACCTCGCTTGTTCTAACATTTCAGTCGGCGTGATATCCTGCGTAGCAGGCCGGTCTGGCAAGAGAGATGGAATTGGAATATTCTCTATCTCTCCATTTCCATATCGAACACGGACGGCCAAATCCCCGTTATCATGCGTCATGTCGGGCCGACGAGATCGGCGGTGACTTTCACTAGATGGAGAAGACATCGATGTTCCATTCTGACGCTTACGTTTTCTATTTTTGGAGCTCCACCTCTTACGCGGGCCAGATTTCCCGTTGATGGACTTTCGGGATTCCAATTTGGTCTCAGTTGCATCAGGGCTCCGGATTAGGTCAAAACTGTATATGTGGTCTCCAGACCAGCTCACAATCATCTCGTTTGGATTGGCATCGCTGATTTTACAAGCAGAGATATGACCCTTATAACGCGACTTTGTCTGCGCTTTGCCGTTGGGCGCGAATCTCCGAACGCATCTTGTTGCCCGGCTCATCTGGTCTTCATCATAACTGCTACCGATTTCAGGGGAAATTCCAGGGTCACCCTTTTCTTCAGAAAGGTCACGCCCCAGCATGCGCCTGTCGTGTAGGAAGCAATGGAGATGTGCACCACCTAGTGCGATGTAATGCGGTTGACTTGAGGAGCATGATATAGTGTTAAGGTCCAGCCTGTGGCGTTTGTACGAGATCAGTGGCGGGGGCACATTTGAGTCATCATGATCTTGTCCGGAACGGTGGGCCATATACAAAATTCCACCTCGTGGTTTTGGGTAGGCAGAAGAAGGTTGGCGCAGATCCCACTGGCGAACCTCACCATCCTCAGAACAGGTCAAAAAAAGGTATGGAGAAGATTCCGTCACAATCCGTTTCACGCGATCCGCGTGACTGCGGTAAATTCGCGCATTGGTATTTCCGACGCTTAAGTACCGCGTATTTCCGAAAAACTGATTGAAATGTTGATTTCTAGTGGAGGCGGAGAACACGGAAGTAGCTGCACTGTCGCCATTTCTGCTAGAATGTTCGATGTCGAAAATCCGTACCTGAGAATCACCTGCCGCGGTCACCAACGTTCGGTCGTTTGAGTGTGGCATAAATGCGACGGAAAATATATTGCCACTATGGCCGGTATAGACGCTGGTATTCAAAGAAAAGGGGGCGTTCGATGAGTCAGGTTGGTAGGAATAAATGTTCAAGTGATAGTCGTCCGAACCTGAAGCCAAAAGCCGACCAGACCGCGACCAACTATAAAGCATCCAAATCAGCATCAAGAATTTCCAAGGTAAAGTCGCACGATAAATTTTTATCCCAAGAGAAAACACTATCACACCTTAATGCATTGACACAGCCATTATGTCCTCCCAACTCGTTAACAATATCAAGATTCTCTACCCATTCCTTGGAGCCATAGAGGCCTCGAATGTTCGCCAAAGGGGACGTCTCTCCGGCTTCCCGGCGCCAAATACGGTCATACAACGACCTAGTCATTTTTGCGATATGGGCGCTTCTCAATCGGTAGGGTTTTTAAATCCCTCGAGTCTGAAGCATTGCGTGTAGCGCGAATCGCGCCAACGAGCTCCGCTGTGGTGACGTCAAGCTCAGGCTATTAGGACAACGAAGAAAAGTGTTCGGAGAGACATCAATCACGAAGACGATTAAGAGTCATAGAGTGATCAAGGAAAGACACGAAAAAAATTTAAGAGAAATCGTCAAAAGAGCGCGCAGCCAAGAGGCAAAAAAAAAATTTCGAGTCTCAGCTAGGTCCTGCGGCACTTGCTTGTTGGATATACCGAGTGTGGTGAAGGAGAAGGGTTCAGGGGGGTAGGTGAAGAGGGCAGGTCGTCTGCGAGAGGGAAGGTTTACTTGGAGCGTTCACTCTTGGAAAGAGGATCACGGGAGATAGGAGAGAAATACTGTGAAGTGTGAGAGAGGAGTAAGATAGAAGAGGAAAACGAATGCCAAATGGAGGTGCTAGGAGGAAACCTGAAAGATCCACCTGGTCCAGAACTTGCTGGTGGTAATTAGTGGTCCAGACGAAAGGCTAATATGACCCAAAGTCGGAGGCTCGTCTTAATGGAGGCCGCCGCATCAATCCTCAAGTCAGGCCATCAAATAAATTCGCGAGGGAGGCACCTAGAGTTCCGCTGTCAACCGAGAGATGGTTCCCCATCCATACAAGTGATTTGCGATAAGATTCCCTCGCTGGTCGATTTGAAATCCAGACAAACGACTACTCCTAACCAGCCGCAGTACTTCTGGCTCCCTCCTCGGGAAGGAAAAGAAGGCCTAGGCCGATGATGTCACACATGTCGGCCGTCGTACCCTTTTTTCATTGCTCAAGCGCAATGTTTGGTAACAGTCCCAACTAACCTACCCTCCATCTTGAAGAGGGGTAACTTCTGCTCATAATCCAAACCTGGGGGAAGGTTCAGGTTCCATACACACGGGCAGTTTGGATGGATCAGTCGAGAACGACTTGAAAACGTAGAAATTCTAAATTCCTTCATGCGACCAAACGAGATTCTGGGTTATGACGACACTCTTAGATGAGTAATCCACTATTTTGCCTCCTCCTCCACGCTCAACTCACTATTGGTTCGGTGCTTATTACTAAATTAATTCTGTGGGCATTACTACTAGTAGTACCATTTAGTATAGTACTTTGCTTTACCTTCTCAGATATCAGATCAATTTTATTCTTTCATCACGAAGATTTTATTTATCTGGTTTAAGGGGGAAACAGAATGAGGAAATCTAAAACCTTGCTCCTTCGCGAATTGTCAAAAAGAAAGAAAAAAAAAAAATCAAATTGGACCCAGTTTAATTCTACTGAGTGTCAAATACGGAGGAGATTTCCCGCTAGTATTATCCAATAAAATCTGTTACTTTGGTAAAGACCGGTCACAGGCTCACAACAACGGTTGCACAAAGGCCTACTACTGAGGAAGGAAGGTCAGCAATTATGACAGCGGTGCCAGACAGCTCGCGTAAACCTTTCATGCCCCATGGTCTATCACCGCCCCCGATGTGAGAACTTATCAGAGTATGCGAGGGGGCGAAAAGAAAGAAAATGGAAGGAAAGGAAAAACAAATAATGGGAAGATATTCCCGTCCGGTATTTTTACCACCCATCCCACAGTCCAGTCAAATCAATGATCTCGGAGCCTGTTAGGTAGGGAAATACAAGGAGCCTGAACAGCCTGGGGAAAGCCAGCGATACAGAGCATTTTCCAACCGCACCACGCCTTGCTGCGGCCAAGGATTGTGCTGGCAGCGAACGGGGTAACATCGTGTCTCAGGGGTCATCCAAAATCTAGATCCATCAACCTTTCGGTCGGGTAAAGAAACAGAGCCAGAACCCGGTCGAGCATAAGTATTCCAGGGAATTCGCCACACTTTATCAAGTTCCAGGGGTAAATTCAGGAATTAATTCGACACAGTCTTTGCCTGCAAACTAGTAATTACCCTTTTAGTCGAATGTTTGTGGGCACAATCAGGTTTTAAGATGCAGAGTTTGATGGCAACCAGCAAGAACCAACTCTCATAAGGTGGGTGATCTAGCCGTGTGAAACTAGTAATTCACAGGTATGGAGATGTAAGGCTTTCAAGAAACAGGTTTTCCTTCAGGATGACACATTCGTGACTGGATAGGTGATGGTGGGTATGCCAGGATAATAATATCCACTAATTCATGTCAGGTCCTCCAAAACCTGTCGATAATAATCTCTCGCAAAGGCAAGAAAAGAAAGGAAATGAAAAAGATTAAAAACTTGCTTTCCCTTGTTTTTAACCCACTCAGATATAGCCCTCGCCGTTCTTTTTCGGGGAGGTTCAAGAATATTTAAGACAGGGATCATAATTCTAAATCTGTTTTAGGAAATGAGAAAGATAATCGAATGAGGCTATCATGGTATCCACGACGATCGCGTCCATATTCCGACTCTCGAGACTCGTTCCTCCTGGGAATGTGTTGTAGATATCTCGTTGGCCAGGTGGCGAACCCATGTGTTTTCTGACTTGACAAGGTCGGCCTCGATTTTGCGTATTGCATTCAGTCCGTCAATCATCAGTCGCGTCATTTCTTCGAGGCCTTTGGCTATCCGGAAGACCGCAGAGGCCCTCGGGACCTCCGCATCGTCATAGCCAAAAATATCCAGGCTTTGCAGCTGACTCGAAAATAATTCTAGCTTCATGGCCATGGACCGCGTCTCTTCCTTCCAGCTTCGGGGTAGCGGATCAATAAATGCCCCCGGTTCCAGTATTCCCGTTTGCGCAGGCCGGGAATTTCTAATGATCTCAACTTCTTCGAGCCATGCTTCAAATTCCCTGACGACCATTGTATAACGACCCTGCGGGCTAGAGTTGAAATCAATCACTCCCTGAGCAACTTGCGAAAGAAGCTGGATTTGTTCCGCAAACCTCTGCTTCCCTGTGCGTTCAAATGTGTTTTTGAGCCAACAGTTCAATGCGTACGCATTGAGTCGTCTTTGCAACTCTTTTTCTACATCTAAAATAGCTCTGTAACCTCCGGCGACCGAGTCATATTTACTCCGTAGCTGCGACTCGGCATCGACCTCCCATTCCAAAGCTTGCTGTAAGGACAGCCCACGCAGCAGACTCATTTGTAGAAGTTCCGTTTGCAACGCTGCAATCTCCGGCCAGGATGAAGGTATCAAGGAAAGATCCAAGTCCCGAGTTGTTCCACGCGGTGCAGCAATAACTGATGGGTTTGGAGCCTTCTTTGGTGAGAATTGATGTTGGAAAGTCGTGAACTGGGTCCGAAGTCGGGACGTTGTCCCTATGCCTGAGGTCTGAGGAGTTTCGGTCTGCTTAGAAACGTGGGTAGAAGGCGGTACTACTACCTGGCTACGATGGCGTACATGCCCCCTAGATCCAGCTGGAGCTCCGGAGCTTGAACTTGCTGTCTGCCTTAGGGATGCCGACCGAGCAGGACGTTGTGGAGGAGGCATATCTAGTTTCCTCGGCGATAATGGCCGTCCATTATTCTTGGTAGAGTGTTCCTGTTTTAGCGGTGAAGGAGGTCCCCGGCCGGCCGGCACTCTTTTATTAGTCGTAGGAATAGCGGTAGCCCTCGAGGACGAAGCCTTCAGCTGGCTGGGTCGGGCTAAGCTTTGGCGACGAGTGAGACTGGGAGGGTCCTGTGTCTGATTTTGCTCATCCTGTTGTTGCACCTTCCCCTTAGACAACGGCTTACTTGTGCGCTGAGAGAGTCGACTCTCCTGTTGGCGCCCCATGAGACGGGTATCAGAGGCCGGTAGGTTTCGATGCTTATTCAAGGCATTGTCGTTGCTAGATGCACCGTTGGGAGGGATTTCATCTCCTGTCGTTGTACTGGCCGAGGTTGTCCTCTTCGTAATTAAACGTCCTCCATTGGCAGGCTTTGGTGGTGGGTATCAGCAGAGCCCGGATGACTGCATGCAAGGAGTTGGAGAGCGGGTTCTGATAAAAACACACCTGCTTACGAGAGTCCCGTACAAATATCGAGCGCGTCGGGATTGGCATATTCGCCTAAAGCGTTGTGTAACTGGGTTTGAGTCATTCGAGTGTCAGATCCCCAGAATTAACAAGAGTCAGAACAAGGGGAAGTTGGGAAGAGGTCTCAGCGCAGCTCGGATGATGGGAGACACCCCGAACTGCGGTGAGATCCAGTGTTCGTCAAATCGCGAAAGCTTGGCGCACGGGGCTGATCCAATGATCGCCTGGCAAGGCCATGCTTTTGTTTTTGTTGGGGCAAAAAATGTCCTGCCCTGACAGAATCGACCCACGGCTCAGTCCCACCTTCTTTTTTTAGTCTACCTGAGGGCAATTGCAAGGTATCGACTGTCAAGTACCTACTCCGGAGTAGGTACGGACTCGGAGTAGTAGGTGAACTATTTGGTAGGCGAGGTACTACTACTTAGTACTAGTACGGAGTAGTAGTACAACTTTAGTAGTTGGTGCTCTAGTGCTATAGTATACTACATACCAACTCGCCGTAAGTGGTTGGTCTTCTTCTCTTTGACTGTGAAGGATTCTTGGGATCAATTATCTCGGTTTATTTTTGTTGTGGTATGATTTCTTCCTTGCTTCCTACCTTCGCAATCTATGGTCCCTACGCTCCTCTGTTTGCTTTGCCATTTTACTCAACCGTAGAAATACGCAAACCAAAAGATTATTGACTCCATAGTACCAAGCTCAATCCAAAAATCTCATCTTCACGTTCCCAAGACCTGTCCCTACTAGATATCGGGGCATCCTCTTAGGAGTTTCAGGTTAATACCTCATTTTACCCTGCACCATAGTTTATCCAGAGGATCCTGAAGATTAAATTCAGCTATGTGCATATGAGCGGAGTGGGTGGTGCCTACCAAGGCATTAAACTCGGCGGAGATACATACTACTGCCTACGTATATCCCTATTGTAGATGGAACCCCGTAACTCGAATTACCCCGCTATATTCATTCAAATTGCGAGGTTAAAAGTACTATAGTGGTTTATTGCGCCTAGATGGATGCCTGCTGCGCATCGAGGCCAGAGAGAGGCCAGTGCCTTCTTTCTCCATTATTAACTTGAATTGTAAAAAAGGTAGAAACCTCCCTTCCAGTCTGAAGAAGGCAACAAATATAAGGTGGATGCCTCTACATGAATTGACGCGCCGTGTGTGATCCCCAGTATGATAGAAGTAATTATCACACCCCCTTCCCCTGTCAAGAAAATACTTGATCGATAATAATAATTAGCAAAGAAACTACTACTGTTTGGCTCCGAAATTGATAACTCAAATTCCCAATGGAGAAGGCGGTGATTTATGGCAAACCTTGTCTCCATGTTGCTGACCTAATCTTGCTCCGGTCACCGAGGTTAGTTGCCTAACTTGTACTAGTTCATGATCGAACAAGGCGGTTTTCCATCCAATGAAACCGTGGCACCTCTGCTGACGTCGTGGACAACTTGACCTTCTCTCCACACTCCTTTCTTTCTCACTCCATTTTGCCTTTTGGATTTTGCCTCATCAGAGCTCTATTACTAATTAAATTGATTGCTTTGTTAGGATATCCCAAAAGCTTCACTCGTCTCCCATCCCCACTAAACGACCCTTGCTTTAATGACTCTTCCTACCTGAAATCAAATTTCCTCCAGCAGATCTAATGGTCTGGAGAACATCGATTGGCATCTACTCCCGTCGCTATCGGATACACCGCCGCATCCTACAATTTTTCCTTTTATTCTTATGTATCTGGTTCGGAACCGGGATTGTATCTGTTCGCCAGTATCTAGGGGCAGCGGACGTAGCTGAGCCAGAGTATCCTGCCCGAGCGGAGCGGATATTCATCGCGAGCATCCACTGGAACAACGAAGCTATTCTTCGCAGCCACTGGAACAGTGCCGTCGTAAATCTGGTCCAGGCGCTTGGAATAGGCAATGTGTATGTAAGCATCTTTGAAAGTGGGAGCTGGGATAACTCCAAGGGCGCGCTGCTGGAGTTGGATGCGGAGCTCGACCGCCTCGGTGTCCGGCGCAATGTCACTCTGTCCGATGTGACACACCAAGACGAAATCTCCGCAGTTCCAGGAAACTGTGGGTGGATCGATACACCGCGGGGCCATCGGGAGCTCAGGCGCATTCCATATTTAGCGCGACTACGCAACCTAACCCTCGAGCCTCTGAAGGAGCTTGCGGACCAGGGTATCTTTTTCGACAAGGTCCTCTTCCTCAATGATGTAGTTTTCACAGTATTTACACCCTTTCCCTACTATACACGATATATCCATCTGCCTAGAAACATGGCCACTAACAAAGGATATCTCTCTAGACGCAGGATGTATTCAAACTTTTAAATACAAATGACGGTTCGTACGCCGCTGCCTGCTCGCTCGACTTCTCGAAACCCCCCCGATACTACGATACATTTGCTCTTCGCGACGCTGGGGGGTACGAACATGTAATGCAAAAGTGGCCATATTTCCGCTCCTCTAAATCTCGAAATGCATTGCTGAAAATGGAGCCTGTGCCAGTCACCAGCTGCTGGAACGGCATGGGTAAGATGCCTCTTCCCTCTCTCATTTCTCTCTTCATCCGTCGACATCTATACAAACAATTATGCTTCGAAAGATAACAAAAAATAATAATAGTTGCCATGGACTCCGAACCCTTCCTCTCCGTAACCTCCCCCCTCCGTTTCCGCGGCATTCCTGATTCCCTCGCCCTCTCCCACCTCGAAGGCTCCGAATGCTGCCTCATCCATGCCGATAATCCTCTCTCCAGATCAAAGGGTGTCTATCTCAACCCCCGCGTCCGGGTAGGGTACAACGGCCCTGCCTATTCCGCCGTCCACCCCACTCGCGGCTGGCTTTCCCTTTCCGAGATTGCCTTGTCCCTGTGGGAGAACTGGTGGCGACGCACCTTCACTACACAGCGGTTTAAGCAGATTGCAGTGCATCGCAGGGTCATGAACTGGGAAAACAAGGACATGCATCATCGGGAACCAGGGGAATATTGCTTGATCAATGAGATGCAGGTGCTTGTTCGTAATGGTTGGGCGCACGTTTAACCAGCCCTTTTCTTTCCGGCTGCCTCAAGCGGCGATATGTGCGGAAAAAAAAAGGTAAATATGTAAATATGCACACATTCATATATCATTGATCTTCGTGTGCTATATTTACTCAAATGTGGTGGTGCAGTGGCGCGGATCTCCTTACTTCACCTTGCAAAACAGCTACTACCCTAGTCAGACACCACATTGGCGAAGGAGTGACTGGAATTCTGTTTGCTTCTTGATAAAAATTGGTTGTAAAACTAGAATGATTAACGGTAGAAGGCTCATTTTATTAACCCGACTTGTGTGAGAGACACAGCTTCCACAGGGTTCTGTGCAAATGGAGATAGGTACTTAGGTAGGCACATTAGTTGCCTCAACATACATTACAGATCCATCCAATGGGTACCGAAGCAAGCGGCTTTCTAACCTCAGTGGTTTTTTTTTTTTTTGGCCACACCTTGAAGAATTGGAGTTTAGTTGAGTTCGATTACCAGAATTTCTCTAAATATATCGTCAATGGCTCAATTACACAGTCAAGGTTAATTCAGAATGGGAGATCAGGCTAGCCTGTCGGCTGTTCTGAGTAACCACAGGCTTCTTTCCAATTTCTTGCCCCTATGAACGCGCTCCACTCCTTATTACCTCATTCGGTTCAAAAAGCCACTGGTGGTATCAAATGAAAGCAATTCAATCAAGGTCAAACTTTTGGTCGTATGTAAAGCGAGGGGGGTCGAGGACGTAGAACCACCGCGATAGGCGTAGTAAAAGCAATAAAAGATAAACCATAACCTTCTTTGTACTTTTCCGGACCATCTTCCATCCATGCCCCCTCTAAAAGGTGGAACACAGGACTGATGTCATATTGTTGATTTGATCAATATCTGTAGGTTTTTCCTTTTTTAACCCCATTTTTCCCCTCTCTTTATTTCTCTGGGGGACTTGGTTTCGATCGCGCCATCAAATTATAGGCTGCCACGTCTTGGGAAAGCAACGCCCTCCACAGCTGGATAGTCGGTGAACCAGCTCACCTTATCGCCTGCTCCTTGGTTGACAAGAGAGGATGGAAGGCTTCTTCCCTCCTCTGCATCGAATATCTGCTTCATAATGTCCTTTTTCCCGGCACCAGTAGCGACGAAGGCGATGTTCACGGCATGGGTAACCACGGGTAGTGTGAGGGTGATACGTCTGGGTGGTGGTTTAGGGGAGTCGCTGATTGGGGACACCCATGCATCCTTCTCCCGCAGCAATTCGTGCCCAGGGAAGAGACTGCAAGTGTGACCATCCGGGCCACATCCCAGGAGAATTAGGTCGAATACTGGTAATTTAACACTGTCTTTTGCCGCAAAAGATCGCATAAGCTCCTCCTGATACAAGTCCGCGAGCTCCTGAGGGTCCTCATCATTGGCGTGGGCCTCATCGATGGGGTGCACCTTCGGAGCACCCAGCTCCGACGGGATTTTCTCGAGTAGCTCGTCCTTCAAAAGGCGGTAATTGCTGTCTGCGTGGTCGAGTGGAACTGCGCGCTCATCCGCGAAAAAGATTTCCCACTTCGAGAACTGAGGCGTGTCTTCCAGAGTATCATCTCCAGGTGAAAGAAGGGCCTTGGCGAGGACTGCTGGGAGCGAACCGCCTGAAACTGCGAGTCGGAAAGTGGTGTGGCGGGTAAGAGCAGCGTTTTGGGCACGAAGAATGTATGGCCGTAATTGCTGGGCGAGAGCGTCTGAATTGGGGTAACTGTAGAGATTGGGAGCTGGACCAGCCATGGTGAAGGAGTTGAGATGGTAATGAGAGGTCAGCGAGCGAAATGAAGGGGAGAGGTCGAGAGGGAAAGATAGAAAGGGGGAGAAAGAGGAAGGATGCTGTCTCGGGACGCCGGTCAGACGTGGTGGTGACAGCTTCGGGTGGGGTGGCGGGGCAGAAGCTGTGCTGGATGAATCGCCCGTTCCTGCCAGAAGCGAAGGCCTCACGTGGGGTTGGAAGAACTGTCTTAGGTAAGGGCGATGGGGTCTTTTCTCGCTTTGGCAGAGGCGGTCTCTGTAACTATAGTTATCGCGTCGTCAGTTAGATAAGAAGAATTACAAAATTGTAATTTTCGCAGTACGATCGGAGTTGGAGGAGAGATGGCCGGGGTTTCTGGTGATGAGGGGTCGGCAAAATAGATCCCAATCGCGATTGCTCCGAATGTCGTCAACCCACCGTTGGCCTCCTGCCATGACGTCGTTTTCCCATTTCCACTGGTCGCGCAAGGGAAAGCCGTCATTGCCGGCCACAGCACGAAAAGAAGAAGGGGGGAGAAAGTAGGGCTTTCCAATTGAGCCCAGGCATATGATAGGGCTCATTCATCCATCTTTAAATGTTCCCAATTCTCTCTGGTGGTCGCAAGAGGTCTAGACAACATGCGCAAGATCTCGAGACTACAAGCCAGCTTTCTCTGTTTGAGGGGAAATCTAGCTGATGCATGTGCTATGATGTCACCGATTCTCTCGTGTGGATCAGAGGCAGCACAAGATGTCGAGGCGCATGGAGAACGGTTATCAAGAGAGACGAGTTCTCGATTTCATCAGATCCCACAGCAGTGATTGGGCAGTTGCTCAGTAGTGCCCTGGGATGGTTGGAGGGGTGAACCTTTTTCGTCCTCTTGCATTTCCGCCAACGAACAGTAGGCTCTATTTTACATGCGCTATTACACCATCCTGCAGACACTAGAATATGGTTATACTGCTTTGGGCTTTATCCATTGCATTGACAGACTGAACGATTGAGAGGCAGAGCGAGCAATGCAGGACGGGAAGTTCGGTTTCCACCACGCCATGGAGCAAGAACCCATGTAGTACTTACTACCTCTGTGTGAAAATAGTGGAGTCACGCACTCCATGTTTTTTTTATGTATGGTAAACGCGCTACTCTATATATGCATGGAGACAGGGCTTTCATCTTGGAGAATGTGAATAAGAAAAGAACAGTACTGGTGTAAGTAATAAATTATTCTTAAAGAGGGGTAGACAGGTGCCCTGTGAGTTCCAACAATAGATGAGGGCTCCCCTGGGTCTAGGATCCAAGAACTCAACCATTGTAAACAGATCAGGCGATGCGGTGCCTTTAAAATGAGACAGTCTGCCTGCGCAACAAGGATATGCAGCAACGGTGAGGGGATAGAGTTGAACAGTAATGAGGTTATTTATGAGTAATGCAGGATTTGAATGATAGTTTTCTTTCCTTATTTTCTCAAAAAATATATTTTTCTCTCTTTTTTTCTTTTTAAAAATACTTTTACTTTTCATTTCCACGTGAAGCTCTCATGTATCATCATTGGTAAAAATCTTTTATTGAACATGTATATATATATACTTGGAAGGATGGACCCAAAGGGCGCAATCGGCAAATAACGGGTGACAGAAAATAAGACCAGAAAGCTACCATTATTTTGGGCACCTTGAAAATGGTAAAAGAGGCTCAGGAGTTTTTTAAAAGGAAAAGAAAACCAAAAAATGAAATAAAAAAAGAACCAGGGGGGCAGAAATCCTGTTGTCCTGAGGAGCCGGACAAAAGAGGGGATGGATAAAAATGGCCATAATGAAAAAAAATCCAATATCAAATTAATTTCATTGTGCCAATGGTGAAGAGATAATTTCGACTAACCCTCTCTGCTATTTTATGCTTATCTCTTATTTTTGCTTTCCCTTCAAGGAAACCAGCGGAGGGAATCGTGAAAATAACAACAACAATAATAAAATCATTAGTAATCCCTCTCTATTTGAAGTCACACATGACCCCGTTGCTTGTGTGGTTTCCAGGACTGGAGCACGAAGGAATTGTAGACGGCTACTCGGTAAATAGTACCCTCCCTTTGTTTCTTCAGGTGCGTCAAGATCAGACCTCTATTCTTGTTTTCCATGATTGAGGAAACGTTTTCTCCTCAGACCACCCGCTAAGCTGCCAGTTCCAAACTAAGGTGGAAGGAGGGAGGGGAAAAAAAAGGAAACCGAACCCGTTAACTTGACTTGGGACGCTGCCGATCAACGAGAACCCAGCTAGGGACCAGGGTGAGAACCACACCCCCAAAGGTGCAATGATTACTCCTCAAAAGGGTACTGGGCGGATCGAATAACCGAGTCCACTTTCTCCCATCCGACGATCCTGCAACTTGGTAAATGCTCAAAGGGGGCAAAATAAACCCTGAGGAGGAGCCACCTCGTTGTTTTGATGCTTCAAAGAACGAGGAATGATTGACATAGAACAGGCGGGCGAAGCCGTGAAGGGCATGACAGGCAGGAATTCTGAAACGCCCAGTGTGGATCTCGTCGGGGATGAGCAACTTGAAGTTACCGCCTCACCAGCGATTCCAGCACCTTGGTCTTACGCGCTTGGCCAGGGATTGGATTGGTGGGCTGCGTACCAGACAGTACTCCGCTTGAATTGACACCCTGTTTTTGTGTTCCGTGGTTTCCTCCGAGTTCTCAAAGGGAGGAACCAGATTTACCTTATCTGCTCAGAGTGAAGTGAGGGTGGAGATGATTGACACAGAATTAAAAGAGAAAAAAAAGAAAAGGTGTTGAATCAGCAGTCAGGGCCTTCTGAGGGTGTGACTCGGAGTTAACTCACTTGTTGATGATGGCGCTTACTCACAGCCACCTGAGCCCATCATCCTGCCTGACTGCTCTTTGGAAGAGGAAAGGCTGGGTTGGAAAGACGATGGGACGACTTGAGGCTACCAAAATTTACCATACAGATGAGTTTTGAATTGAGAGGAAACCGCTGAGGACCTTGAAAAACCACATGCGCTAGGATTATTCATGGTCCAATCTCTCCCAATTTGGTACACCAGTGTGGCTCAACTACTCTGTATGTTGCGAGGCGGAAAGCGGCGAAACGGGAGGAAAGAGTGGATACACGAGGAGAGCAATAATACTCTTACTCTTACTCGTCGTAGTTTCTTATGGTTTCTTATCTTATTGTTATTATTTTGGACAGTACCAATGATCCTCCGACCGTGGACTAAAGGATAACAGGAGGCCAAAAACGGGCCTGAGTGTTCCTGGGGGGAAGGCAGATCACAGAATGGGCAAGATGATCGATCCTCCCAGTCAAATCCGTCAACCAGGTTCAGTCATGACGACACGACCCTCGGGGCTGGGAAGGCGTGGATGAGAACATTGAGAAGTGGTCAATAATAGCGCATTGATAGCGGGATGACGGCAAAACCGAGGTGGTGTTGGTGCAGGAAACCAAGCCTCTTTGGCTATGCCAACCTGCTGTAGTGCTGCGTCTTACCCCCTGCAAGACATGCTGAAGGATGGAGTTCTGCACTCAAATTCAAAATAGAGGCCATCCCAAGAAGAGTCTGGGTAATAATATTCAGTGAATAATTTCAGTACGATATCAAAGGCATAAAAATTACCTTTTTGGTTTGCAAATTTAGTTGACTGGATGACCTTTCAACCCAACCTGACTTAAGTACCTACTCATAGTACTTGGTCTGTACTCATAGCACTTTTCCGAGCCCACCAAAAAAGGGTATACCAACTAAAAACTTGAAGGACAGTTGGTTGGAAAAACTGGCCATGGGTATATAATCTCCTATCTGATAATATTCAAAATAGAAGTTTTTTTTTAAAAAAAAGAGAATAAAATGGTATCTCCGATTCTCTATATTGTGAAGGCTATAAAAACAAAACCACCAAAAATTCTGAGAATAGAAAAGAGAGGAAATTAATACTACTAGTATTCTCCAGAGCGGATTGTTCTCTGTTTTACTATTATTGACACAGAATCATTCTGAAACAAAGCCCACATTTTTTTGTCAAGTTCTCAGAAAGCATTCAGGAAAAATAAAAGAAAGGGGAGAGAAAGAAGAGAGGGGAAATAATCTGAGATGTCTGGTGATATTTCATCAGCTTTTTTCAATGAAGGGTACTTGGTAATAAACCCTCATTTTTGTAATCTTAACATTTATTTTATCCTAAATTTTCATTACAGCCAAAAAATAAAATAATGAGAATAATGAAATAAAAGTAAAGGTAAAAAATAAAAAAGGATTTAAAATTTTGTACAGACGCTAAACAGGGCGGATACCAACAGGGAGGGGAGAGGAAAAGAGAAAAAAAAAGAAAGACAGGAAACAAAGTGGATCGATCTGACCTTAAACATCTCCTTGGCGCTGGGCACTGACCGTATAGAAGCCTCCAGGACAGCCCTGAGCTGGTGACTGACTCCTTTTAAACAACTTCCTCTTCCTGCTGGCCTTTCCCTCACGGTCGCCTTTTCTTTTGCCTAGGAGCTAGCTGGCAATATTGACAATAAGATAAGGGAAATAAAAGGCTGCCTGTTGCGCCAGGGAAGACCAGTCGCACTTCCCTATTCATTTACGCTTTCTCTGTTTTTGGAGCCCGTTCCATATAGTGCTGGTCACCTTTCTCGACCATCACGACACTGTTGCCACAAACCTTTTCAATTGTATCGCGTACATCGCCGATATCCTCCAACCATGAGTTCCTCCTCTGTTCAAATACGCTCCTCGGCTTCCGGCACTGGTACTGCTTCCTCATCGACGGGGACTAGTCCCGGTTCCATGAATTTCGATGTGGTCCGTTGTTCTCGGTGCCAGCGCTCTATGAGCCTCGAAAACCAATCCTCCCCGGGTGTTGTCCGCTTCGGCATGAATTCGTATTACTGCAGTCGCTGTGCCTCCATGGTTGGTTTCATCCGCTGAAACTGGGGTTTGAACGTCGTTGTACCCTGAGCAGTACGGGAACTTACATCGCACCACCCAACCCACCTTTCCTATCCATGGCACCAATAACAAGCGGGCGTTGAGTGCCTGAGGTTCTCGGATATAGTTTCCTTTGGCCCTTCGACTACCTTTTCGAAAGACACTCTTCCGGTTCGAAGCCCTTCCGGCTCATTTTCACTGTTGTCGAACCGCTTGCCCAACTTAGCACTTCGATGGCAGAATTTGACAACCAGGCAGCAATGGCTGCCATCCTTGGAAAGCCGGATGCATTATCTTGAAGCATACCAATGCTTTTCAACCCCTTCCAGTCTGTGCACCCAAAGAGAGTCTGTGCTAGCGCCAAGATCTCCCTGTGCGTATCACAGGGTGCCTAGAAGTTGTTCATACACAGATATGGGGGATCATGTATCGGGAATTAGCTATCTGGAGGTAGACTGCAGGCGGAGAGTTCGCCTTCACAGTCGAAAAAAGCCACAGACTCAATTTCCCTCGACTTCGGGATTATTGCCAATAGCCTCTTCGCTCTGAATGCATTGACTCGTATCACCTCATGTGAAATTTTGGAGATACTTTGAATTTGTTTTGATTCTCATTAACAGCTAATAGACGAACTCATAAGTTCGAACCTTTCGTGTTCTGTGTATCCTTGATCTAGATATCTTTTAATTTGATTTTTTTCTCCTGTGCATCCTTCCCGAACCAGTAAGAATATGGTACAGAACTACTTACTACTGGGAGGAACTTTCCCCCTTCCCATTCCGTAACTACCCCACCACGGAGAAACATGCCCTTAAAACGGCGCACGGAGTTTGCCTCTTTTTTGTTGGGGGAGTAAATTGATTGTGATATGCGCACTAATAAGCTTGAATCGAAGTTCAAGTCTGCAGACTGCAAATGATCGAACAAATGGGTATCGTCTGGTCCCCTAGTGGAGGACCGTAATGTCCATCGTAATCTCTCTCTCGATTCAGCCCAGAGATCCTCGCTCGCATCATCACAAACATCTGTGCATCAGTGTCAACTGAGTACCTTGCACTACCTTTCATGAGCACGTTGGATTTGGTGGTTAACTGTTACATGGAATTCCTAGTTGCACTTGTCCTCTCCATTAATATTGTGGTTTTGGCTCCATACTACTTCTGATGATGAGATCCGCTTTCACCATAATCTCGGGCCAAAAGTTTTGACTCTCTCCTAATATCCCTCTTCCCCACCAATAAACCACATGGAGTCCCAACCACTAGTTACAAGAGCCTTCCCACAAAGTCCATACAATGCCCCTTCCCCCCGCTCATGCAACCCTACCAACCCCAATCCCGACAACTAGCCTTTTACTAACAGAATCGATAAATCCAAATATGAGGCGCCAAAATGTCATAGCGCCCCGTCCCAACCACGAGGTAACGTCGTGGACTGCATTCTTATTCCCAGTTAGGTTTAGGAACTGGATACTTGTTCCCTCCCCAGACCCTTTGCGGTCACTGCGGTGCCACAGAGAGCCTGTGTATGGAATAGAGTGTCTCCCGGATATTTGCCCTCCCAGAGGACGGCCCCTCTTCCTTTGCTGCAAGGGGGAAAAAGCAGAGGAGAAATGTGCTGCATGATGGAGCCTTTACCCTGGTTGCCTGGGCCACAAGGTGTCTAAAATCAATTGACGAATGGCGAATCGGCTGAGCCTTGAGAGAGGCCAGGACACAAGAAACTATCTTATTGTAAAGTACTGATCGGAGAAGTCCGTCCCAGATCCCCTCTTTTCCTTTTGGTGCTCTACCTGTTGTCTCTGCTGGCTCCGAGTACACTGCCCCCATGCGACAAGAGTGGTCATTGCGACTGGACAGGGGAATTTGCCAGAAAAAGGCAGGCAGGTTGGTCAGCCACAAGGAAAAAGAAAATAATGAGAGAACAGGCAGCCCCTTTTTTGATGATTCCGAAGAAGTGGAGTGTCGTTGATCAGTGGGTCTTGGCTTCATTTCAGATGGTTTGGCCCATTTAGGTTTGTTTCATCCATTCTTTTGTTCCACTTCCTCAAATCTGCTGGAACAGTGGCAATAATACTTGCCTGGGGAAAAGGGAGAAAGGCTGACAATAGATCAAACCTCAGCCAGCTGAGGGTTCTTTGATCATTTTTTGCTCCTTTTTTACCGTTCCTTTTTTTTTTTTAATGAAACCGGGCCTGAATAATGGGTAATTTTCAACATGAGAGCTTCAAGAATCGGTGGGGCAATTGATATCACGACCATTCCATTGATCCCATGCCTTCATAAATCATGCCATATGTCATGAGCATTATTAACACGTTTGGAAATTGATGGGCAATAATAATGCTATGTGACCTTGTCTTGTGAGCCTTGCCGACATGTGAATTTCTTTGAGCTGAGCCGATAAAGATAACTGGTTTTTCTGACTGAACGTGTGAGCTGCAGGCTGAAGCAGCCATCAGATCCAATAACTCTCGCTTTCTCCGCGAGTTCAGTATTATTGCTCATATTAACTGTTGTTTTGTCATCTCGTGGTTCCCACGACAAAGACTTGTTTGGAGAAATTTTGGTGTCAGATCCCATCCCCAGGTGCGCCTTGTTCAGCCCCAGAATCCTCGAGAGGGCTCAAGCACCCTTCATGCGGTCAGTGATGGTTTGTCTTAGTGCTCAATAGCCCCAAGCCTTCCCCCAGAAATGGAAGGTGCGATGGAAGCTTCGCTGTCCACGCGACCAGCATGACTCATGATACTCGTATTTCCCTTTCTTCTTATGGAAGGTGAAGAGGAGCACGGGCAGACACTGGATGAGGCTACAGATACTCGAACCAGTTAGCAAAGTCGGGTAGGCATTATTGGATAATCCAGAGAAACTCGGAAATAAGAGGAGTAATTCTTACAATATCCCCGAATCCCGGGGCTGCCGGGGCTCCCGACTCAAGAGCCTTGGAATCTTTCTATTGTTGGGACATGGAAAAAGCCACATTCAAACCTCAGACTAGTGGAAGATCTAACCATTGTCATGGAACCTATGCGAAAGGCTGTCTATCGATCGATCGTTCCGACTATCGAATTTGGGTGGGACAATGCGGTATTATTTATGTAATTTATTTTTGTGCCAATTTTCCTTCTTCCATTTTTCGCTTGACTTGTGACCTTTTAGGGTCGCAATTCTGATCCGACTTTTATCTCGTAATATTAATGATGAGTAAGATTGACATTATGATTGTGATGGCCAAGCCCGGTTTGATGGGGAACGGTAGTTCTGGACTCACAGAATGGCTTGATGAAGCCAGTTCTCAGGGCAATATGGAAACTAAAAGGGGAGAGAGAGAAACATCCTTCCAAGTTGACCATTATTCGTCTTAGTTGTTAACTAACCAGGTAGTTAATTTTTAGCGCAAGAATGACAAAGAAGCAGCTTCCATTGCGGAGAAGCACACTTTCCAAATATCTACGAGGCGAAGCTGGAGCTCGGGGGCGTGATCGACAAATGGGCGAGAAATCTCATCAGTCCCAATAATTCTGAAGCGGATATCTGATGAAAGTGGGCCGGAAGTGAACTGTCTTACCCGGGGCGAAGACGAGAATCAGCCATCTGATCGCTGAGCTCCTGCTTAGAGCATTGGGGGCAGCTCATTTCCTAGCTCATACCTCAGGTTCTTGTTTCTACAACCTATGGTAAATTTCCGTTGGCTTCCCCCTCCTCTCCTTCCAAAACCCCTCTTGAGGAGTGACAACATACAGAATACAGCATGCCTCATCCACTCCAGTGAAACATGCGTTTGAAGCATCGCCAATGACTGGATGGGGGCGGCAGTGGCAATGTCAATCGATGTATGTGCATGGATAAGACAGGACGGGACATGCACCTGAACTCCTCGTCGTTGGTTTGATGAAGCTGGAATGGATACCTCATATGCATGCTGGTCTTAGGATCATCCCGAATGAATTAGAGTCGCGACGAATCCCGAATCAGATGCCAGAGGGTCATTATTACACCCATGTCCTTCTGCTCACCTCAACAAAGTACGGGTTTTGCCTTTTGTCCAATGCCACGAGAAGACTGTTTGAACGAGGGGGAAATTTCCTTACTTTCTCTCCTTTACCTTCGCTAACAGGATGAAGAAGATAAGGAAAGAGACCCTCATGAGAAGAAGGAGAAAAAAGAAAAGATGGAAAATTAATAGTCTTCCCTTGGCCCCTGTCCTGGTTTGTTATCAAACCTGATACATCAAAACAGTCAGAGATAATCTCTCCCACACTTCCTCTCTCACTCTTTTTCACTTGTAAAAAGAAAAGGCAGAAAAATTAAAATGGGCTGTGAACTCATATTCCACGCTTCCAATTAACATCAATGGTGTGCATTTCATCCCGGATCTACGGAGTATGGAGTAAATATTTGATCTCCATTTCAGTATCCCTCAATCCAAGCAATTCTTTTTCTTTTTTTTGATGGACGCTAGAACTTGATGCCATTCCCATTCTCCTTTAGCTTACCTTTCCTTCCCTCAGATCCATCAACCAACCAAATCTCCAGTCTCGTTAATCACCCATCACCAGAACTCCAGTTTTCGGTGCTATCTACCCCATGGAACGGAATTATGCAAGGTCGACAGCTCACCATTTAGCGACCTCACTACCATCCGAGTTCAGCTTCTACGGTGGCTGCCCTGAGATCTAGCGGTGTAACTTTGACAACACCAAGAGAGATACCTGGGGAATTGAATGTGTTGTTCCTATGGAGTTTCCGAGGTCAAGCAGGAATTACATATAGTCTCTAGCATGGAAATTAAATGATTCCCTCTGTGCTCGATTAATAAGGTTGGAGGTTATCTTGACGATCGCCTCTAACCTGTCGGATTAGATTTCGATATCCGATCCAACACTCGATAGAAAGCAAAAATAAAACGAAGGAAAAGTACGGAGTAGAGAGGGGCAAAAGAGGAGCTCGCAGGATGCAGGAAGCAGGAAATATGAAAAAAGAGAGAGAGAGCAAAGAGAGAAGAAAAAGCAAAGAAAGTGTCTTGTCGCTTTTCGTCCCCTTTCCATCCACCACAGTTGATCATGCATGACATATCAGGCTACTTCTGCGCATCTACCTTGATCCCCTCGATTTCACCCAAACTGACACATCCCAGCGCCCAGGTTTCTCTCGCGCTGTCAGAACTGCGCCCCTTTATTCGTCAGCCGTTTCGTCGGGAGTCCTCTCTTGCTCTTTGCCATCTCGCGCCTCGATGAAGCAGTTCTTGCGTTCACCTTTCTCCCTTCATTCGGCTTGCTTCTCCATTTGCCGTTATCCAGGGCTGTCATTGGGTCGCTCACCTCGCCCCGATGCTGCGGCTGTAACTATTGCCCCCTCCCCTCCAGCCCACTCTGTTCCATCCGTGGATCCGTTGGCCTTCTTTCGATGTACGGAGTAGACCTCACATCGGTCTCGATTTCTCTCTTTCCTTTTTGGCTTTTTGGCTGTTTGTTTCCCCCCCTCTAACTTCCGTTTCGACCCCATTCGTCTTTTTATTTAAAAGCGAAGGTCTTGTTTCCTTCATTGAATCTGGGCTCGGGATCAAGACCATCCTACTTGATACTGGCGATCACGGCATTCCTAATCGCTCAAAGGTAGGATGACAGTTTTTAAAATACCTCTATTGCACTGCTAAGGGAAACCAAAACTCTGATCCTTCCCGTTCCAGTGAGCGTTTATCCCACTTGTTCTGACGGCCTCGCCTGCCTGCTGCTCCAGTATTCTCCGGTATTGGGATATCAACTACGTTTGTCGGACAGCAAAAGAATCCGTGACACCGTCCGTCGGGATTTATGCAACCTACTTGTGGCCAACGCATTGAGATTTTCTAGAAACATTCAGCGGAAAGAAAGACCGCGAAGCAGCAGTACATGAAAATGCCTTCCCCCTCGCGAGAGAAAGCACGAGCTGCGAGACCTCGAGGGTCTGAGGAAGAGTTTGTCCTCTTTCTCCAGGGTGTCAGTTTCCCAGTCCCTCCTGGAAGCCAATAGTGAGATGATGAATCTTACTGAAATTACAGATTCCAGCCCGCTGTCGCTGGCAAGAACTGAAAGATTTGGTCCGTCAGACAGCCCTACATATCCGACAAGCAGTAGTATATGACGACCACCACGGATTTCCTACCGGTCTTGGCCAGATTATCGTGAAGAACGAAGACGAAGCGTGGCGAACATATCGTACGTACCTGCGCTCGCTTGCATTGCCTCTCTTCCCTCCTTGTACAGAGACGCCGTAGCTGACGGCGGGTTGTTCTTTCCTTTCTGCAGACAGATTATGTACCAACGGTTGGGAGGGACAAAGTCTGGTGGTCACTCTTGCTCGAACCACTTCACCCACACGCCCTATTGCTGGGCCTACCAAGAGCCCGTCCTGTGTGATTCCACCCAACTATGTCGCGGGGTATTCAACGCCCCCAAGAGTCACCCAAAATATGGCGATCCCCCCTTCTCCAATATCACCCGAGTAAGTCAGCAGCTCGCAGAAAGCGTACCTCTATCTAGCACCAAAAGTCTTGATGCCTACTTACATCACAAAGGCCCGTAATATCTAGCAGTCCTACATACCACGGCCCCGAATACGGCCCAGTGATGAGCCCTATGGCGATTCCTCACCAGCCTTTCATACCAATTTTCACAGATCCTCTATCTCAAACAGTTCCGGGCATGCCAAACTCGCCGGCTCTTCGGCCTTCATTCAGCGACTCAATTGCCTTCAGCGTTCTACCAGCCTATCCGATATCTCATATACACCACCCGCTCCATGAAGCGGCTATTACGAATATCATGCGAATGAATCACCGACAAGCAAACAATTGCAACAATACCAACAACAGTATTCCCCGCAAAATCGTATATAATTATCAAAACAGCCCGGCACTGCCTTCATACTCCAACTCCCCGTCGCGCCAATCTGTTCGTCGAACAATCTTCATGCAGAATCTCAACCCACAAACTACCACTAAAGATCTACAGAACTTCTTTCACGAATCGGGGAATATCGAACAGTGCGAGTTGCCCACCGACCCAGAATCAAGTCGCTGCAAAGGATTCGCACGCGTTACATTCCATTCTGCCGACGAGGCCAAACGCGTGGTCGCCCTGCACAACGGTGCCGTCTTCATGGGTAACAAGATCCGCGTTAAAATCGACAGGAGCATCCACACAGCCTCATACAGTCTTGCTCCCGGAACCGGTCAGAATACGGATGCTGCGCTTGTGACAGCTCGCATCAATAGCACGGATCGGACACAGATGATGCAGACGCAGAGCACGCCATCTGAGAGCTCAACCCCGGAGAAGATGCTACGCGAGTGCCCCCCCACCCCGAAGCCAGTTGATAGGTGTCAGCCACTAGTTGTCAATGGGTCTGGAGTCGGAAGCGGAAGGAGAGCCGCGGTAACCACTTAATTTCAGCCGATATGAATGTCCTTTTTTCTTCCTACCTCCTCCGGTTATCTTTGCTGTATGATCTTTGAAACAAAGGTGGTCTGCGTGCGTACCCGTCTGTTATCACGTCGAAAAAGCAAGGTCGGTTGTGGATTTGGGTGTTCTTCTATGTATTGTGCTTTAGTTTATTCCTCTTGTTTCTTTTTCATATCTATCTTATGTGTAGGAGGCGTACATATGGTGTGAAAAAACAGACATAGAATCATGCTTTATTTAAACATAAACATAAATGAGTTTTTAACTATGCAATGCAGTTCATTCATTCATTCATCAGTCATCTATCAGTCCCAGGCTGAGTCACGATAATTCAAATCATTTTCTTTCCTTTTCGTTTTTTTTCCCTCTTTTCCCTTCCATTCTTAACCATCATGCTATCATGCTCTCATCTCGTCAATAGTACAATGCCTCATGCCATTAGCCTTGGGGAGGCGAATCCAGAAAAATAAAAACTCAAATACTCAAACAAAAAATCAAGCCCCTCGAAAAACAATAAAATAAAATAAATAATAGAAATTGAAGAAAGGCAAGAAAATTAAAAGGCGCCGTCGTGTATACGAACCCGGGCAGAACAGGGGACGGGGACATAAAATAGGCAAAACTGATAGAATACAAGGATACCTCAGATAGCTCACGAAGCTATCAACCATTTGAACCATGGTTCATCTGGTTCATTATTTGGCGTGGTCGATCAGCTCGGCATACAATGGTTCTGGGATCTTTCGGACGATCAGAACAGCCAGGGCGATGATCTCTTTAGCGTCAAGAGGCGGGAAGGATCGGAGGATTTTGTTTGGGCTAGAGCTCATATTAACGAGTCAGATAATGTGGAGAATATAAATTGCATGTGACTGGTCAAGTTTTTTTTCTTTTCTTTTCTTTCATTTCCCATTTCCTTCATGGTTGGAGCCCCTGACGGGGTTTTTGCCTGGGCAACTGAAAGTGGGACGAGTAGGGGAGAGATGACATTTCCCCCGCCCCTGCCAAAAAAAAAAAAGAAAGAAAGAAAGAAATGGGGGAGGGGGAGGGGGGGAATGGGACATTGCAGTAACACCGCGTACCTTGGACTTCTGAGAAGGGTATCTCTCATTCGGATTAACTGTGCCACAATGCAGAGGATGTTCAAGTGAGGTCCATAGGCGAAAAGGAAATCCCATAGGTGAAGTACTTCTGGTAAGGGGGGTGTACAGGCGCAGAGTGTCAGGACGGAAGGAAACGCGTAGAGTTTGGCCTGCAACCCTTTGGAGAAGAGGTAAGCGGCGAGCTTTGGCTCGACGATCTCCAAACACCGATCTACCAGGACGAGGCCGCGATGGACGCCATCCATTGCACCACGGATGTATCCCGGACACTCGCGGGTGATGAAGGTGTGGAACAGGGCGAAGGCCTCTACCTCACTGCGAGCCGCGTATAAAAAGGGCGCACACAGAACGTTCATGCCTTGGACGTAGATTGCGGATTCACTCGTTATTCCAAGACCGTTGCTGTTGCTAATGTTGGTATAGGCGCTGCTGCTGGGAGAGGTCATGTCGTCTATGGGTGGCTCTTCTGCGATACTTGGGGGGGTGTTGATGAGTAGCTCCATTTCCCGTCGGCGAGACGAAGGCCGTGACTTGGGCTTTTGTTTGACCTTAGCATCATGAAGTCTCCACGCTACCGCATTTAGTAATCGTATTAGGCTTGCTTCTGTGACGCGACGTTTGAATAAGGGGTCTGTTGCTAGTGTGCGAAAGGTATCATTGCGAATCTTGGCGTAGGTGGGCGAACGACCCCGGTGGACGAGGGAGATGTATTCGTCTGCTGGGAGAGGGGGAATATCTAGTAGAATTAACCATAAATAGACCCGATATGTTGACTAGAGGTAAGGAGTTAGTGGAGAGCATGAACAGAAGGGTGTGGATAGGAGAGGGAGAAACCGCATACCATGCCATCACCGTCTGCTTCC
This sequence comes from Aspergillus diversus, assembly GCA_027569885.1. Lineage (NCBI taxonomy): Eukaryota > Fungi > Ascomycota > Eurotiomycetes > Eurotiales > Aspergillaceae > Aspergillus > Aspergillus diversus. The sequence goes on from JAPDKZ010000023.1 coordinate 200,929, forward strand.
ACCCTCGTAGATAAAACCAAGTATCGCAGTTCCTGAAGTGCCTCCTGAACATCCCCCTGCTGGGGACCATCTCGTAGTAAGGTTTCTAACAGTGACCTCTTGACCCCGAATCCCGAGCCAGTTTTCCTCCCTGGCCTTCTCTGGGTTGGTATCACTGGGACTTCGCGGGATCCAGCGTCACTATTCGATCGAGCCCGGCGATGAGTACGAAGGCGGACGGGCGAGTCCAGCTGAGTCTGTTGGGCGAGTTCTTCCGGTCCAGCGGAGGACCGGGTTGTCGATGGGGGAACGGTAATTGACGAGCTGGATGAAAGGGTTTGGTGAGACTGGATCTTACGCAAACCTCGCATGTTTCGTGGTGGTGGGGATGCAGCCAGAGCAGCTAGGTTGAGCTGGGCCTGTGTAGGGGGTTGGCACGACATGATGCTGGTTGGCTTGCGTTGGTGTGTTGGGAGCAGTGACGACGACGATCGGGAGTGGTTCTGGAATGTAGTGGAGTCGCCAGGGAGCTCACCATCTTCCGGTCAACCAAAACCAGCAAGACGGTCCATGAATGAGCGGAGGGTCTCGACAGGAGTGGTTTCTCTGTGGAAGGCTTGTTGAGGAGGAAGAGGGGGGAGGTTCACTCTGTTAATTTGGTGGCGGCCTTTTTTTTGCCAGTCGAAGAAATAATGCGGAGACGCTCCAACACGCAACTGCGCGGTTATTAGTTCCAAACTACGGGTCAGACTAACCACGAGGAGCTTGTTGCTACGGTGCTGCGTCTAATCAGCTTACTGCTTTTAGCTGCGGGATTTGATTGATAGTAAACGAGAGAGTTAAACCTGAATTTAGCAGTCTGTTAAATCGCCGAGGGCGAGGTCCTTAACTATATTGAATATGCGGTAGTGATATAGCTTCCAGCGCCAGAAAGAAAAAAAAAAATTACTGTATGGTAGAATGCCAGTTCCCCTCAATCATATCCGAATAGAGACCCAACCAAAATCAATCCAATGGAATATTTTCCACAAACATCAGGTATCCCGCCGTCCGTTTGCCTGTCCGTTCTCCGCCCCTCCAATCATTCCATTAACAAGCTCCTGGTATCGAAGTACTTCTCCCCGCTTTCCACATCCTGTCGACTTACCCCCTTTTCCCCCAAACGCTCTTCGACCTGTGAATCCATTAAGAACCCCATTGATCTCTCGATCCGTTAGTGGACGCTCTCCATCGTCCGGTGCCGTGTGTAGAAGCGCATCACGCAACTCCTCTACATCGATCTGGCCACTGTCATCTTCATCAAACGCTGCCAAAGCATTCACCAATTCCTGTCGGGATGAAAGCGGGGCTAGAAGTTGAGAAAGTATATTCAAGAATGTAGGGAAATTGACGGTCGGAGAGCTTCCTGAAGGGAAAAACTTGGACACAGCGGAAGGGTCTTGGCCTGGATATGTGTTTTTGTAAGCTTGCATCCCGAGGACATCACAACGACGAGTACTATAAATAATTGTTTTCGGAGTAACGCACCCACGTTGACAAGCACATCTGCGACATCCTCCTTGTCGACGGAACCGTCATTATCGCGGTCTAGGACCTGGAATGCCTCCCGAATCTCTCTGAGTTGTGCCGGGCTTAACTTGGCTGCTGCATCTGATGTCGCAGCCATGAGACTGGTGGCTTTGGCCTCCATTGTGAAGGGGGAGCTCGTGACTGTGTCCGCTCCCCTAGTCGGGGACACGGGTATCTCTCTCGAGAACTGGGGCTGGGGTATCGGGCCACTATTCTTGGGGGGTGCATCGCGATCCTCGACCGTGTAGGACTGGTTTAATTTACTAGGCGACACAACTGGGGTGAACCCTCGACTTGGAGAACTCCCGGGAGTGACCGGGCGGGTTTGCGTAGGCGAGGAATTTGATGTCGACGGACGACGGAATGGTGACGCACGCGGGGATCCAAAAGATAGAGGCGAAGGCCGAAAAGGAGCATTGTTGGAGGGTACCTAGGATGGGGAACAATCAGCTCAGGCAAGAGAGTACAAATAGAAGGGGACCAATTACCATGGTGTGGGAGTGCAGGACGCAGGAAGGTGCAATATACACAAGGCGAGCAGCTTCAAGCTACCAAGCAAAACAGAGGTCGGAGAGTGAATAATAATGTGTGCTACTGAGGTGGACACGAGATACTCGGTCGTACACAGTATTTCGGCTGCTGCTTCTCCGCTTCGACGAGTGCCCGATAATATCATACTTCCTAGAAAGGTAAGACCCCCAAACAAAACAAACAAGTGCTGGTGGTATGAGTCCGGCCTGGAGTCGGTCCGGTCCAGCACGTGCCTGGCGTCCCGTGGTACAGTTCCAAGATATCCATAACCATAACCACCCAACAATCGTCCATTGATATTAAAATCAACCCCACGGGCAGTCCCAGTAATCAGAATAGGATCACCAAACATGCGAACTCCCGAATGTATGTACAAAAAACTATCCCTTCCTCCGCACTGAATGGAGGCCCACAAGTTAGAGGAGGACAACAGCCTCCCGACTGGATCAAACTGGTGTTTTTGATGGCTTCGTTGTCCCCTTGAAATTTTACCTGAATCTCAACCCAACTGCCGCACCATAGCTATTAATGTTATCCTTCTTTCTTTTATCCTTCTTCCCATCTTTTTCCTCTATTTCATGTCACTAATCATACGAGAATTGAGGAATTATCGAAGAAAAAAAACATGTGAAAAAGATTGAGATCAATTCTACTCACGCAAGCTTGCTATTAATAGGTTCCCCAAACCTACCTCAGATATAGAGTGTGTAGAACCGAGGTTCCAAGGCCCAACAAAGGAGGGGGGGATGAATGAATTCCGCCGCGACTCACACGGTGATTCACAATTAAATAAAGGATATACTCCGGTATATCCAAGGAGGATTGGGTTTTGGGGCTGATTATTGGTTGAATAGGTTATATGTATTTCTGTAGGTTTAGGCACTATAATAGCTAAAATACAAACAAACGTCGGAGGATATAGACGAAGAGTCGAAAGAAAAGAAAAATAAAGACCAGTCGCTTTCGTGAACCTATGCATAACCCAAGAGCTTAGAACGACCAAATAAAGGAAATAACGAAAAAACTCCAAGGAAATTGGTCGGAGAGTACGTTGTAAATGGAATCGGTAGAAAAAGACAATAGGATGAATGAGTTTTGTGTAGTAATTAAGGAGAATGGAAGAAGTCCATTGGAGGGAGGCATAAGAGTAGGTCGTGGGTTGGAAATGCGAAAGATAAGGAGAAGGTCAGCCGATCAAAATTCGGGTAGTGATACGGCGCCCACAAGAAGCGCAGCCCAGATTACAATCAACGAAAGGGTTGGCCGGTTGTTACTAGGAGGTGAGGAGGATGTTTGGTCCTCTCCGACGGTAATGTTGACGTTGGCGAAACTGGCACCGCAACGGCCGTTAATGGCGACCGCGGAGGGGAGGTAGGAATTGACGAGCGGCTGGCCATCAACCTGGGCCCAGTTGCTGAAGATGTCGAGGGAGGCTTGCAGGCACGCGTTACAGGTGGGGAATGGGGCGGAGGTGATGGAAGTCCCGAATGGGAGGAAGTAAACATCGTAGTTAACGGGGTTAGAAGTGTTCGTGACCGCGTCAACAAAGCAGTAGTCTGTGGTGTCTGGGTTTTGGAGGCAAGTGGCGCGATACATGGGCTCATAGGTAATAAAGTTTGTATAGGCGTCCGTAACGAGAGGGTTGCCGTTGGCGAAATCTTCGCCGCAGTTGTCGTCATTGAGGAGACTAGAGGCCCAGTCGGACATGACAGTTGCGCATTCCTGGACATCAGCAGAACAAGCGAGATCGAGGATATGCGAGGTGGCGGGTGCGGAGGTCAGGGTGTGAAAGAACGCATTCGAGTTGCGCAGAAGCATGGAAACGGCATAGCAGTTGGTGAAGGAGGAGTCATTGAGGAATTCGTCGAAGAAGTCCGGACAGGACTCAGTAGTGAAATTGGTGCCGAGGCTGGTGTCAAAAGGCTGAGGGAAGGAGGATGTCGATCTCGGGGTGAGTACGGGTACACCGAACCGGTCCTCTACTTCCTTCAGCAGCTCCACATCATAATGAGCGTGCGGGTGGGTGAACTTAGCCGGAGAACGACGATTTAGAGAGATATGAAATTGGCGGGGTGGAGAAGTGTCGTCACTGGAATCTGGAGTTATCTCTGGGAGATCAGCATCGCTGACGATCTCTCCACCAATATCTGATCGCCCCGATATAGCAACATGCGTGCTATCAATATGCGCCGAAGCAGACGCTGATACCGGCGACAGATAGCTGACCCTCCACAGCAATAAGGAGAGTGTGGCCCAGGAACCTTTGAGGGACGATTGCATCTCGATAATCTGGATGCTCTACGGTCGGGTCTAATTGGACGGAGGGAGAGCAGTACGCGACATGAAAGGCAGAATTTTAAACGAGCGGCGTGGCCACGAATGGCATCAAGAAGTTGGAATGTTTATCCTTCAGCGACCGATATTTGGAGAGCAGGAACGATGAGTGGAGTGTAAGATGGTGGTGGTGGTGTTAATAATGGTCAGGACATGATACCTGGTTTCACCAACCAAATGCATACAGATGGTAAAGACCGACTAGTTGAAAGAATGACGAAGGTGAAGGAATGACTGCTAAAGGCCAAATGATACGGGAGGAGAAATAGTGGAATGAAGATGAAGATAATAATAATTACCCATGTGCAGGATAGGGGGGAGGCTCTTAATAAATTAAGATACGAAGGCCAAAGACTCGCTCTACTTTAGTGTGTCACCAAATGGAAGAGTCTGGACTCTTGGACGGTTTTTTTCCCTTCCGCGCCCATGAGGATCTTGCATTCTTCATGAACACTAAGTCTCTTTAAATCTAGCGAGGACTATATATATTATATTTTAGGGAATAGTGTTGAATATATTTTTAAGAAAAGCCTTGTCCCAGCCATAGATTAATCCACCATGATTATATTAATTGCAATGATAAATATTAAATTGTCGAAAGTTGGTGGAAAAAATCCCCATTGGAGTAGCTGAAACACTCTCCACTTCGGCCGTCGGTATCGGGATCTTCTCACTCCATACTTGGAAAAAATAACCAGAACAGGCATGGTACTCCATCGCACATTCAAACCACGATATTCCAACGTTTCTTAAGTCCAACCATTGCATCTCAAATAACCATCACTCCTTCTGCTTGACTCTGGGTTTAAAATAAACTCAACAAGAAGAATGGCTGTGAAAAAACCCGTTGGTGCTATGGATTTTAAGTACGCTACCCTCAAAGAGGCGCCATATATATATTACCTAAGGATTTTAAAATGGGGCGGTTTCTGTAAGCCATGGTCCCACGATCCATGGAAATAAGACCAGGGATCATTTCTGGTTCAAGATTAAAGTAATGCCAACCGTCTGACCTCTCCAGCGAATAGATGTTTTCTGTTGGTTAACTAGGAGACTCGTGTCGCTTGTTTTTTCCGATATGTTCCTCTCATGGGATCCTTTAGGACAACCAGCATTTAACTGTTAAGAAATACCCTCATAATACACAAAGCAAAGTACCTAAGTACTAGTAGTAATTAGAACTTAAGAGGTAGTAGTGCCCCGGAATGCCCTGCCCAACTCAAGTCGTCTTCAACACACCGTGGACGGTTTGTTGATTTGATGTCGACTGGGCGTCCAATCAGGATGGGGGACTGCATCTGTCCATTGGCCATTACCAATCATCGAGGTTCAACACCGAGTAGTTTGCCCTCACTGCCTGGTGCGGCCATCGTATGTCATGGGTGCGGGATTGTTGGATTGTTGACTTGATGGATCTTATGTACCTGAATGCATCCGGTATCATCTTGTTTACACCCCCGCCCCCTTTGACATCCATCTCTTCGTTCTCTCCATCCTCTCCGTACCACCAAGGCTGAGTACCACATCTAATGCTGCCGCCGCCGAGGACATTGATGCCACTGGCTGAGACCTACAACACAGGGTAATATGCCCTCTTTTAAATACTAAAGTAATGGGTTTAAATTGTCTAATAATTCAGGAATGAAAGAAGATATGTAATCATGAGAATAAAAAAGTCATCATTCTTTTCATAACCGCTTCCCACCAATGCCATTGGAAGCCTCAAAATAGAGAGATACCAGTAAAAAAAAAAAAAAGAAAAAGATCTATCCATAAATTCATTGCATTGAATGATCTATTCCATGCCCCAAGTTCTAAACACCAGTGCTTCCAAATCCACCTGCTCCACGAACACTCTCCGCGAGTTCCTCAACCACCACTACATCGGGGGTGTAGATCTGCAATATGTTAGTTCGTTTGCTATGTTAATATATATCATTATTTGAGAAAGTATTTTGTTTTTTGGGGGGAAGGAGGCGAAGGAGAGGTAAGGAGGAAACCCACCCTTTCCAAAACAAGCTGAGCAATGCGATCCCCCTCCTTCACGGTGAAATCAACATCCGAGAAATTGAACAAGAGGACCTTAACCTCGCCACGGTAATCAGCATCAATTACGCCCGCACCGGTGTCGATGAAGTGTTTCGAGGCAAGACCGCTACGAGGTGCGACACGGCCGTCTAATTAATTCCCACGAAATTAGTTTCTGATATGCCAGGATAATATGATCAACGAGGAAAGGAAGAAGTGGGGAGGGGTAAAAAAACTTACAGGTTCCTTCAGGAACGGCAATGGCAATTCCTGTATCAACCATTGCCTTTCCTTTGGCTGGGATCACGGTATCCTTGGCGCTGTATAGATCATATCCGGCGGCGAAGGCGGAGCCGCGAGTCGGGGCTCGTCCAGACTCGGTGAGCTTCTTCACCTGGAGGGAGGGCAATGGTGTTCCATTGGAGCCCATGGTGTTTGTAGTAGATTTTTCGGTGTTAGGTTTGGTTCGTTTCGCTAGTGGGGAGGCGGGGAGGGAGGGAGGTGCGTGAGGAACGTTGCTAGTGGTGGGAGCTGCTTCTGGGGGCGGTGGGGTGGTCTCTCTGGTCATGATCCAAGTGTTCGAGGGTGGAGTGTTGGAGGGGGGAGTTTGGAAGAATTGAGATCGGAGGGGGAGGTGGGAGGAAAAGAAAGAGAGGGATAGAAATGCGGTGTGTTTCGAGTCGCAGGAGGTGAAGCGCCTAAGCATTGGGAATTAGGTATGGTCGAGTGCTCCACCTGGAAGCATTTTATCGGTTTCTTTCACGCATATCCATCAAAACTCCTTGATTGTTGGAACGCGTCTGGCGGTGAGGCGTGCACGCGTTAAGTGGCTTGGCGGCACCAGGGGAGTTTGTATGGTTTGCATTAATGTGCCTCGAGCAAACTCTCACATTTACCTAAGTTATGACTAAGAAGTGCACAGATGGCCGTTCTCACGCCCCGTAAGCTTATACCTACCCATTCTCGGAAATATTGCACGAGATTCGTCAAAGCGCAGAGGGATAAGCGCAACTTCAGAACTACAGGGCCCCATTAATGGCACCTGATATTAAACATAATGACCAGCGTGAATGGCCCCGGGCTAAGTCAGACCACGTTTCAGCAACCCAAGGCTTAGAACTTTCGTTTGTAGCTGTGGAGGCGGAAACGTGGGGGCCGGCACCAACGGTTTCAAGAAACAGGAAGACTATAGGAACCAAATGCAATGATGTGCTAGCCTGCCAGCCGAGATATCATTATTTGACGTGAAATCATTTCAACAATTAACCAATCAAATCATAAGAGCAAGAGAAAGAAAAGGGGGAACCGAGGGTGAGGAGACAATGAAATAAGAAATAGAGGGAAAAAGAAAAGTTATAAGATGATAAAAGTACATATAAGGTTCATCTGTTTTCTATTGAGCGTGATCTGCCAGCAGATTTTAGTTGTGTAGATCCTGACGAGGTTTCGATATCTCTGTCCTTTTTTTTCAATTTGGTTTTTTGCGGTATTCTATCGACGAAGTCCACCAGGTCAAGCCTGAATGAATCAGTCAGATCCTATTCATGCCTCCGGTGGATCCGCCTAACATGATCTTTCATATTATCCATTCGACTAAATACCCGATGACACCCCTCATACTCGCAGGGTATCTCAGGGTTATGTTTGGCTTCATGCCGATCCCTATCCTTTTTACTAGAGAACCCCCCGCGCACAGCCTGAGGACAGCCCTCATACCGACAGAAAAGGTACTTTCGGTGTCTGTTGAAGTGTTTTCGGAGATCGCACCCGCGACGAAAAACGGCGGATGAGGAGCATCCTGGGTAGGCACATCGCCAGGTCCCATTTGGGTTCTGGATCCCATATTGAGAAAGGTCCTTCGGATCCCGGGTTGGGGAAGTATCATCGTACTCGTTGCTGGTTGCGCTGGTTGCTAGAGAGCCTGTTGAGCTTTCCATTGCTGTGCCTTGTGGGGAGAGTTGTTGGTACTCGAGGCCCCTAAGAGATGAGGACTGCATAGCCTGGGGGGAAAGCCACTGGCTGTTCGACTGCGTGTAGTAAGTCCCTGTGCGTGATATTGGGGAATTGTCGAACGGGTCATTTGCCGAACTGAATGACTGTGCATAAGCGGAAGATGTCTGGGTGCCAAAGAAAGGGTCTAGGCTTGCTTGTTGGTTTGGGCTATGTGCTTGGTCGAAGGCATAAGGACCAAGATCAGGCATCTCGGTATCGAAGTTTGTGATGCTTGAGTGGGAAAATGATGTTGCGGGGTAGAGATGTGGTTGAGCAATTGGATCGGGCGCTGGAGCTCCTGATAAGAGGAGTAATGAGTTGTCTATGGATGTAGTGGGCGCCATTGTGTAAGACTCGGATTCGCGCGCGAATCTTGGGTACCTAGTGTGTCGCTACAACAATCCAGAGCTAGTTAGCTTACCACTTTCTCTTTTTCCTCTTTCATTTTGTTTTTTGAAGGATTTCGGGATGATCTCATACACGTCTGTTCTCTGTCATAGCTGTGGATGGAATGAAATGATACTGCCCATGGACTGTGAGAATATCAAGGCATTTGCTACGAGCATTTAGGATTTATATTCCTTTAGTTGCTTGCAATGCCCTTTTTTTGTTGTCTGCCCCAGACGGCAAGGAAGCCACATGGACATATATATTGAATACCTTTCAACACAGCATTTGGGAGGGTCCTTGATTGGGTGAGATGTGGCTATGCCAATGGTGTCTCTGACTGACAGCCAACAGGGTAGCTGAATCGATGTTATCCCCAGCGAAATGTCTTGCTGCTAACGTCGACCACATCCGATGACTGGTAATAGAGATTGGCTGCGGACGGCTATGATATTCACTCACCTGCATCGGGCACTTAGTTCATCGGATGCTTTGAAATGCATGAGATGCCGCTTTGCCTCAGCTCTTTTGTCAATCATCAACTCTATGATACAAGCATTCAATGATGGCCTAAAAGAACCCACCGGGTAGCTGAGAAGCTAATGGAGGACTGTCCAAATGGGGTTGACGACATATAATTAGGTTGCGGACTGATACCAGAAACGTATTAAGCCGGTCAATACTCTGGCAGCGATGCGCATTTCTGTCGCTCCTTATTTGCTCCGCCCATTAAGATTACCGGCCTGAGGACGAAGGTGACCAATCTCCGTTGATCCCTGGTAGGGCTGAGGCACGCAGGCACTACGGGATCCCCGACAGATGAGCAAGCGGCCGCGTGCATGTTAAGGAACAGCCTTCAGGTGATTGTGTCGAGTTTCCTTGGGGATATCGTTCATTCCGTTGCGGAAAGCTGCTGGAGTTTGGGTGTTTACCGAAAGGGTAAAAACGATGCGACCTGCATGCCAACTATAGTTAGTGCCCAGAGTTTTGGGATCTCTTGACCAGTCAGGAGAAGCGTGTCATAGTGGAGCAGTGTCTCTCGAGTAGCCAGTGACAATCTTGGACCCTCAGCCCCAAATTATCGTCCAAGGCTCAGTATGCTGCTGATGATTGATGATAAAAATAAAATAAGAACAAAACCCGTCGGTCCTAGGCCACCAAGCCTTGTTCACCGTTCCAAAAGGCGGGAGAATCAAAGTGTGGACATGATCTTATCCTTTAGGCCCCCAGCGTGGCTGGCCATGGCTGAGACGCAGATCGTGCCCTTACCGCTGGGGGAGGGCAATCCTGGACTCTTCATTCGCCCAGGAACCTGGCAAGTGGGCGGAGAGGCGGGAATCGACCAGTGCTAGACATTCGTCACAACGCCCACAAGGTCTGCCAGTTTCATGCAACAGGCATGATAGCTTGAGCTAAATCCTCCTTGTCCGCTCACAAATCTGCAAAGGAGCGGTGTCGCATCTTGCAGGACATGCTCCTTCACAATTTTGTGTTGATAGTCACAACAAACACCGTCACCAAAGAAAAAAAAAAAAGAATATGAATATGAATCATAAGGCTAAGAACGATAAGAATAACCGGTACAGAAATTCCAGGGATATTTGTCATCACTCATCTTGACTCACTGCTCAGCCCAGGTGCCTCGAGACCCTCGGCACCGCGCCTGGTAAGCCGAGTCGCGGCTTCGTGGCTTTGTCGCAAATGGAAGATGAAACCAACAGTAATCCCAACTTCTCAAACCATCGGATACAAATGTGATATGCTAAACAAACGCCACGCGGGATGCTACCAAAAATAATCAACGATAAAATAATAAATATTACCCGAAATGATCTAGATTTATGTCTTGAACCCTCGCCCTGGGATGCAGGCATCTCAAACATTATCCGGTCCTCGCGCCTCGTTGGTGTCAGACAATAGCGGGCTGAGCACTCCTGGATCTCCGGATTTATCATTATCATCGGGTGCACCCCGGTAGAGTATATAATGCTGAATAACGAAGATGAGGTCGAAAATAATGGTGACATTGGACAGGAGGAATTTAGCTGGGTTTCCAACGATCCCACTCCAATCATTCTGGAAACTGGAGTCAAGAACGAGTTGGATGAGGGATAAAATGCCACCGCCCAAGTCCAAAAGGATTTGGACAATGCTCCAGCCACGTGTGGATTTACGTTTATAGTTGACCCACGCCTGCGGGACATACTTCACAATTGTGATCACTAGTTTCACATACGAAAGGGTGTAAATCTGAGATGGGATGGTTCATTAGAGCCAACAGAGTCCCAGGTAAAAACATATTCTGGGTTTCGATTGGTTGCTTACCACGTCGATCCAAGCCCAGGCTGATGGTTCATAACCCTCGTTCGGGCTCTTGGCTAAGACAATGCAGGAAACAACCGCAACAGCAAAGATCGAGCCCCAGAAGATTCCAGCAACAGGCTTACTAACAGTCTGGAAGGGAGAAACTCTGAAGCCCCATATTTTTGGCCAGAACTGCGAGTAGACTATTGAGCTGAGGACAACGGCGTGAAGAGCAAAGGCAAAGTCATTAAAGCGCACGGTCGGCTCCTCAGATAGAGGGTGGCGGGCAGCATATTGACGTCGGATTACAGGGGAATAAAGAAAAGCCGCTGTATATCCTGTATAACAGATGAATCCAAGGACATTGATGGTGGGAAAGTCGATGGCTAGACCTGTGGTCGACCCTCGTCGGTAGTTGCTAATCGGCTGAGGATAGAAGGATGCAGACCAGCAAAATGTACTTGATAAAGGAGAACCAGTCAGCCCAAGAGGATCAGTAATGAAGGAAGGGAAGGGGTATGGAGAGGAGGGCGTAATAAATGAGGCTACCAGACTTACTATATCCATCCTAGAAGGCTATTTAATTAGATGAGTGATTGATGTGTTAGTATTGCGACACAAGCTGTTCGCGAAAGGAGGGAAAGAGCTGGTCCGATCCCTAACAACAAAGCATCACATACCGGGAGAGCGCCTTGACAAAGATTTCGAGTTGCGAACTCATTATGATGCGAAAGGGTATATCTACTACTACAGAGAGGAGGGCTTAATGAGAAAAGTTCCAAAGGCAAACGGGGTAATAGGGAGATAAGACTCGTTAACTGTCGCGTGATGAAGTCAGAGGATTGTTGGTGGTGTTTTTTTTAATACATCGTAAGTACTGGTGTAGTAAGGACTGACCATATGAAATTATCATTTATCATGAAAACATGTGTACTTTCAATTTGTTTAGCTTTTTTGCATATATGATTGTTAAGAGAAATAATTCTTTGATTTTACTAAGTTCTCAAGCACTCTATGTACCCTGATATCCTGTCAACCTTCATGATGAATGCGTTAGTTGGGGCCGGTACAGTGTAGGATGTTGTACCGACAATAATACATCGGTGTGCAGCTTGTTCCTGATAAGATAAGGGGGCGGCAGGTGAGCAACAATGTTGCATGGAGGAACTGTGCACTAGCAGCTGAGTCATCAACTGGTTGCTCTGGATATGCGTTGGCACACTAAGCCTGAAATGGAAAACTATTATTCGCTCTTGATTCCCCAGCCTCCAGCTTTGATCAATTACTCAGCTTGTATGGAGGGACCAACCTTGGTCCGTCTTCCTTCCTTGCAGCTTGCATCCATTTGTTTGGTCTTATCTTCTCTCCTTCTTTATCTCAGATCAATTTTTTCCTTTCACGACAAAGAGTAAGCTTCTATTTCGATTGAGGTTCGTCGTTCCCCTTCTTTTATCTATAGCGACAAAGTACCCATCTTCCCCGCCCTGGTATGCTGACTTGACTTGCTCCAACCCTAGGAGTAGTTGTTTGGCTCTTCATTTCCTCCACTGTCAATCCCAATCGCATACCAGCACGCACACATTCTTCGGCATTTTAAAAGGATTATTGCCTGCCTTTGGTCCCTGGTCTCCTGTCTCCACACTCGTTTTATACTTTATCCACTGATAATCATCGGACTTTGATTCTACCTTCCTTGTCAGCGCATGGTACATCCTTCGGAGTCGGGGATCTCAGTAGATCTCCTTTGGTAGTGACGAAGTACTGTGTCTCGAAACCACCGCTCGGTAGACGGTCTCAGCTTGTTGCGGCAAGCTGGACAAAGATTTGGGCCACCATGTCGGGCAATTCGGGCCTCACGGCTCCTGGCAGCAGCATATATACTTCCAACACGTTGCATGTTGGAGATGGAACGTGGGACATGGATCGTGACACTTTTCTTCTGCCAAACCTGATGGGAGTAAATTTTGAAACTATGCGATATAATGGTAAGCAAACCTAGGTTCTCAAATAAGTATACAGCCAGGGCTTACATTTCCCTTCTTTATCTTGACTTAATTAGGCATGGGAAATCGATTTCGCGATATGCCCGAATACCACACATTGATTATTGTTCATGGGGTTCTCGGAACTATTGTGTTTCTGGGCCTGGTTCCCATATCTGTTCTGATTATTCGATACTATTCGCGGTGGAGCCCATTCTGGGCATTCAAGTTCCATGTCTGGTGCCAGGTGCTTACTCTGTTATTGGGTACCGTTGTGTTTGTTCTTGGTTGGTTTGCTGTTGGCCCAAATCGAAGCCTCACAAACCCTCACCACGGGATTGGCCTTGCGATATATGTCATCGTTATTTTTCAGGTTTTGTGGGGCTGGCTTGTTCACAAGATCGAGAGCAAAAAGAAACGATATCATGTCCCCCTGAAGCTTGTGGTAACTCTCACCTCAAAAGCATTTGAGTTACTTTTTCTGAAGGCTAACAAAACGACCAATAGATTCATAGGTGGCTAGGTCGCGCTCTGGCGATTCTCGGAATCGTTCAGATCCCGTTGGGACTTACCCTCTACGGTTCCCCTAAATCGCTCTTTATCCTGTTCGCAGTCGCAGCTTTTGGATTGCTGATGTTATTCTTTATCCTCTCATACCGGTATGACCACGACAGCGGTCCCGCAGGGAGTGACTATGACAGTCGATATAGCTATGTCTCGCGCCCTTCTGTCGAAGATCGTCGACATAGTAGTTTTGGTCGGATGGCTGCTGCTGGAGCTGCAGGGGCTGGTTTGGCTACCCTCTTCAGGCGTCGTAGTAGAGAACACGGAGAACACGGAGAACACGGCTACGACTCCCAAGCATCGTATATGGACGAAAAGTACTCAGACGAAGAGTCACAACATGGTGGCTGGGGTAGCAAGTTTCTTAAAATTGGTGCTATCGGTGGTGGCGCCTTGCTTGCTAAGAAAATTTTTGACAGGAGACGCACTCGGGAAAGTGATGCTGAGTCTGGACGTTATCGGCCAGCCCAACGCAGAAGTGATAGCATGACTGAGGAGAGCCTGAGTAGGCTGGAAGACGGACGGCGACCAGAACCAAGTCACCACACTCCTCTTAACCGACCTCCGAGTAGACCACCGAGTCGGCCGCAAAGCCCAGGATCGTCTTACTACTACTCCTATTACTCCCACGATGACGGTGGCAAGTCTCATGCAGCTCGGAACACCCTTTTTGGTGTAGGCGCATTTGCTGCTGTTAAAAGGATCTTTTCGCGCCGCAAGGGCAATGATGAGCAGCGTCGGGTTGAGGAGCTGCGCCGCCACGATCTTGAAAATGAAAAGATTGCCCGAGCGAATAGCAAGCGACGGTATACCGGAGATGGATATTACCCGCAACGTAAACGACCTGCGTCCCATACTGCTACTGATGCTTCGACCGATTTAACACGGCCCCCTCGTGGGCCCCATGAAGAGTCTGGTCTCTCTACAGCCCCTGTTGTCTCAGGAGCAGTCGATAGTCCGCCTTCGGAGCTCCCTCCTCCTGCTCCACCTGCTCATGCTGAGCCAACTTCAACTTTGACAACGACAGTACCGGCACCAGTTCCATCCCCGCTTGCTCCTATCGATCCAGCTCTTGGCGCGGTAGCTGGGGTGGGGGCCGGGCTAGCGGCCGGCAGTGCATCTTCGAGCCGTCGTCGTCGGCGCAGCACCAGCAGACACCGCGACGACCATGTGGAATCCCCTCCCGTATCAGTCAAAGTGAAGGTGCACGGAGAAAACATCACACTTCGCAGATTAACAGAGGAAGAAGCTGCTGCAAACCGTGAAACGAGGCGCAGAGATAGAAGGAGTTCTCGGCGACGCAATGGGAGTGTTAGCTCTCTGTCTGGTAATGAGGGCAGTCGTGACCGATGGCGTCGTGTGGAAGAACTCGAACGGCAACAACAGGAGCAGATGCAGCGGGAGCAAGAGGCAGCCATGGCCGCGTCGGCAGCCGCACCATCCACAATAGCCCCTGCTCCGCCTCCACCAGCACCAGGACCGACTGCTTCAGGTAGTATTCCGCCCGCGTCAACCTTTATCCCACCCTCGAATGTGAGTCATTTACCGCCTCCACGAGCACCGTCTAGCTTGCCGTACGGTCCTGGTAGCATCACGTCTCCGGGAACCTATACTGGCACAGAGGCGAGTGAGTATGCGAGCAATCGAAGGCGAAGAAGGGCGGAAAGAGCCCGAGCACGACAGGAAAGACAACAACATAATGTGGAATTCACCTGATGCAGGTTGGGGGCGAAATGAAAGTCTCCTCAACGGCACAAAATTAAAAATAAGAAAAAGGAATTTTTGTTTCGAGTTCTTATTTTCTTTCTCTGTATAGGGATACTGTTACCTCTATGCGGTATAATCTCGCTCCTATACTTCTATTTGATTCCCCCCATCTCCCATACCTGAAAGTCCTTATATCGAAGGTAATGGTGATGATTATGCGTTGTTTTCTTTTATCCCTTTTCCTCTTTACGTTTTCCCGTTGTCCCCATTTCTAATGCTGTGAAGTTTATGATATCTTGTTTCCTTGGAATTGCTGTCTAGTCGGGATGGCGTTCCAAGATCATGATTGGGCATGTATGCTATATTTGATGTTGATGGACATGAGATGGATGGATATGATATTATGCACTTTATTTCCTTTTTGTTTTCCGTCCTGAAAGCGGGCTTTCACTTGTCTTCGGGCCTGTCTTCGTTATTTACCACTATGGGCTTTTTCTTGGAGATATGTTACTTCAGCCTTATTATCCATTGATGTTTTGTGTAATATTGACTTATGTTTCTTCTTCTTTTTATGGACATAAAACCAAGCTAATGTATGTATTAACCCATGCTTTGGATACACAACTCGTTGTTTACGGACCCCTTTGCATGATATCACAGCAGCTTACCCTCGAAATCAGACGTCCACAAGTGTGAGACCGGGTTAGGCCACTCTAGATCTTCCTTATTTGGCTTACTGCTTCGATGCGCAGCACCCTCAATATCCATAGTGTGGGAATAATTGCGATGATTCGTATGAAACTTAATACTACTGTCGGAAGTCTCAAAGCTGGACAGGACCGGGCAATAGAGCTGATGACCATAAAGCCAAAAATAAAGGGAATTGGAATGGTAAAGTCCGCTTGAAGAGCATATGCATCTTTATTTTTAGAACCGACAACCGAAGTTTCTTCAAGGACTTCGGGACATTCTGCGCACCTTGCAGAAACTGGTTGGTTGGTTTTGAAGCGAACGCATAATATAAATTCCAAATGCAAGGATTTTCCCAACAAATCTCCACACAGATGTCGTTTGACAGTGATAGACTTCAAACGCTCCGATATGTGGGCTTTCTCGATTAAGTTCTTCGCGGCATCTTTAAGCAGTTTCCCGGCAGTACCCCTGGTCTCTTGAGCACGTGAATTTGCATCCGTTCCCTGGAGCATTCCCACGATACCCCGACGAAGAGGTAGCTTGTCGACAGTAGGGATACGGGCTGGAAATGGTAGACCCTGATCGCTTAGTGGAAGGTGAAAAGGCCCCGGGATACGGTATGGTGAATGGCGTGGGACATATCGCCAGGAAGCTATATCCCTATTTCCGAATGAATTTTTTGGTTTTTTCAATTGGGAATGATCCCTTTGTATTCCTTTAATAGACTGATCGGTATATCGGAGAGGAGCTCCACTAGAGCGCCGCGACAAAGGTTGGTAACCACTCTGCAAGTACGAGTCTGTGCTCTCCTGAAAGTCGAGTGACCTAGAAGGACGGACATTTTCTAACTTATTGACGAACGGGATTTCGGTTTGAGAAAGGTGAGGCGGTTTGGGCGGCTTCCAGCTTTTTTGGGATTCAATGAGAGTGCCAGAAAAGTTATCTTGTGGAATCGCATGTTTTGTCAAGCGATTGACCGAATCCCGCTCAAGCTTGAGCGGTAACGAACTATATTTTCCACCGTTTCCCGGATATCCCGTTTCACCTAAATAGCCACGTCTAGTTGCTAGGGTATCATTTGTGTTGCTAGTAGCTTCGCAACAATCAAAAAACAAGTCTGTTCCGAGTGTGATGTTTGAAGGAAACCCTAAAGTCGGCGGTTCAGCATGAAATACGTCACTTCGATTGTAATTTTTGCTAAGAATCCGGAGATCATGAAAGCCACATGAATTTGGGAGCGTCCAGCTGGAGGCTTCAGATGCCTTTAACCTCGTCTTTTTAGGACATGGGCAGGGACTTCGCGCCATTCTTCCCGTTGAAAAGCCGTCTTCCGTAAGGTTTGGGTCCTGTGAGAAACAGGCAGGTCCTTTCGCTCGCAAGACTTGAGTCATGGGTGGTTAGTATTCAAATACTAGCTTTAGAAAAATGGTGTAGAATTGTGAGTAGGTTCAAGATGAAGGGGAAGTGAGACTTAAAAGCATATGGGACAGGGAAGAGAGCAAGTCGGAAATGAAATCGGAGGCAGCGAAAGCAGATCAACGCAACGAAAGGGGTGTGCAGAAATGAACGCAGCAGGAACGAGACAGAGCCGGGGCTTGGGCAAGTCCTTCCGGATTGAGCTCCCCTGATCACCTGATTGGATATTTGGCGGGATTACGTTGCCATGAACCTCGTGGATAAGGGTGGAGAAGACGTTAAAAGAATCGATATAATTCTACAAGTTCATGGTTGGAAAGACGAGTGGATATGTACATCAGGTATCTATTTCAGAACAGCCTGCAGGGTTTCCAACACCTATACACATGGTTAGCTGATACACAGTAGATACTCCAGTATGTTAGACTTACCTCCAGCTCAATCTTGGCCTCAGCAATGTCCTGCTCGCTGCCGCTGCCGCTGGCAATCTTCTGTGCTTCAGCGATTTGGGATTTGACGTTCTGCGTTGGTTAAGACGAGGTGGTTAGTAGGCAGTAGCGGAGGGACCACCAACTCCAATAAACTTACCTCGATGCTAAAGTCCTCAAGGGGGAAGCCCTCGACGGCGTTGATGCTCAACTGGGAGTCGGGTTGAACAACGGCGAATCCACCAGACACTGTAATGGAAGGAGATAAATTAGCATTACCCTCCGCAAGCGCGCCGGCAGTCGGCGGTTTGTCGAGACCAGCGCAGGAGTTGTCAGGAGATCGGACGTACGGAAAAACTTCTTGCTAGCACCGCCCTCCTCAACAATCTCAACAAGGCCGGGCTTAAGCTGTTCAATGGAGGGAACGTGGTTGGCGAGGACACCCATCTCTCCGGTTTCGGCGGGGATGTTGACCTGGACACTGGATGGGAAAGGCTTGTTAGTAAAAGCGGGATATAAACTCGCAAAGCCAACCGATTTGTGGTTTTGACAATGACGAGGAGGGAACATACACGCCAGCCGAGCGGAAAATAGTCTATTCGAAGAATTATTTGTTAGTCTTAAAGTGTCTTGGAGGCACGAAGGGGCTCGCGGAAGGCTCAAGTCGTACCTGGTGAGGAAGGGTCAGGGAAAGTTTGATCTTGTCAGAGACAGCCTCAGCGTAGCCACGGCGCTGCAGGGGGATGCGAATGGGAGAGGGACGAGCCCTGAGGGCAGAACGAGCGAAGCGAAGAGAGCTCATTTTGCAATGGACGGGATGCAAAGGGTGATGATGGAGTGTCTCCCACTTGGAACTTGAAGTTGCGAGTTGCAGAGGTCGACATTCGGATGCCGGTTGTTCCCTAGCGGCTTTCTCGGTCACGTGATGATACAACGGAACAAAACATTGGAGAAGGAGATTTGGTAGACTTTCAAGAGGGCAGCAGTTAATTGCTAGAAATTAAGAAAGTCTATGTGCTCTTTAGAAATATAGAGCAATTAACCTTTAATCTCGATCCTAGTTATTTTTTAAATTAGGCTCTCTTTCTATTTTAGTCACGACCATTTATGTTTGACATCAAGACTATGAGTTTGTTAAATGATTCAAGCTGTTGAATATCTTTAAGTTTACTTGGATCAAGTCTGGGGATTAGGATGAATAGCCGCAATTACTTTTCTTATGATAGTTGCATCAAGAAATCGAACTTAGAGAACATTATTATTATTCTTGAATCCAAACCGAAGTCGATAACTCGTGATATTAAATCCACGTGATTATATTATTAGTAATACACACGTGACTGGTATATCCGAATGAGGATAGGCTCTGGTATCAGCTTTTTGCTCAACTCTCTCCAATAATGCCTTCGTCTGGTATTGTGTTTTGTAAAAGCAGTAAATAAATATTCAATGGTAGAGATACGAATAGACAATAATATAGCAAAATAATTTATTTTATGATTCGTACCACTCCCAAAAAAGTTCACTCTGTAGAATCCAGCGAATTGATAAGGTCAGAAAGCACTAGCCGTCCTCGGTAAGCGAAATCCCACACAAATCGATTCCGCCGAGCCCTAGCCGAACACCTTGGGGGGTCTGACCTTTCGCTCAGTTGCTGTATAACCACGCCCGCCAACTCACCGTCAACGTCTTCCAGTTGCGACAAATCCGTCAAGATGGCCAGTATGTGACACCCCATTCGATCCCCCCTTTGAAACTATTTCCACTTTCACCTCCAGGATACTACTTTTTTACCCGTTTCTATCCGGCCGTTTGTCGAGTTCAAAAAAAAAAGCTGATCATTATTGTCTTCTCCAGAGTCAAAGAACGCCTCTCAGCACCACAACAGCCAGAAGGCTCACCGTAACGGGTTCGTACCAATCGTTTCCCTTTAATCCCCTCGATTATTTAATTCCCGAGAAGAAAATGCTAGAATGTTGAGATTCGGGACGATATTTTGATGGGGTGGTTCTTTTTCCCTCGTCATGGATATCAGGCTACTTCCAACGGGCAACACATACGCCCCTTCTCTCGGTGGAACATCCGACTATTGCGAATTGGGACAACATTGCTGATTTGTTTTCTTCGCTCAAACAGTATCAAGAAGCCCAAGACCCACCGTTACCCCTCCCTCAAGGGCGTTGACCCCAAGTTCCGTCGCAACCATCGTCATGCTCTGCACGGTACCATGAAGGCTCTGGTACGTGGAATTTCCCATGCGCTTGCTGTTGCATCCACATGCCCAAATACAAGCATATTGACTAACACCTTGAATAGAAGGAGCGCAAGGAGGGCAAGCGCGAGGTCGCATAAATCCTTTATTATAGAAATCCTAAAAGAAATGAAAGCGATTTGAGTTGGTGCTTCTACAACGTGCAATGACCCTGGGGCGTCAATGAAGGATAAGTCTGGGTGGCTCCTACGTGGCGATAATTGAATACATGGAATTGCATTCGATTTGACGACAGCTTCTTGTTTCTGTCTCCTCTTTCCCTCACCCAACGCCTCGTGTGACTGGGATGATGGAGCTCTTTTAGTGGTCCCGTGTAGTCCACTCCAGGCATATGTGTGTACAGCTTCGTGTTTTTTCCATGCGCGATTGCTGAAGGATTATTTCAACGTGCCGAGAATAGATCCCATGCCCTCCAATTACCAAACACCCTTTCCCTTATCTCCCCCGTGGTGAGAGGGTGCATGGACGGAGGGCTACATCCGTAATTTTCCAGTGTAAGTTGGTGGTAGTCTTGTCAATTTATACATACTTTTGAGTGATATGATACAAATCAGGATTGGAACCAATGGTTACAAAGCTTTCTCTTCTATTTTCGGTATTCTAGATTATGCCCTTGGCGCGAGTTTGCGGTTCCAGGACTCGGGTTGGAATATTTCCTCACTAGCCTGCTTTTAAGGCGGCGTACCCACAGGATAAGACAAGGAATGCCGTTTCAATTTACTTTCAAAACCATGAGGCACACGAGTATGTTCAACAGGTAATATACCGTACATAGATTAATCATGGCATAACGGAGACTCCTGACCTTCCTTCCCTCTCCAGGCACCATGGCGTTCGTTAAGTTCACGTTAAGTAAACCCGTCCAAGCAGTGCGCTCGCCGCTCGATAGAGTACCCTAGTTATCGAGGTTTGCTAGTTTACACATAGTCAACGGAAGACCTGTACTCCCTTAAAATGGTCCCTTTTAACATATATGCATGCCGGTTAGGGCCAGATGTCGCGGAGGGTAGCGAATACATCACGGCTCCTGTAAAAGGGCGAACTATAAAAGAGGGGGAAACACCCTCACAGGAGCTCTGTTCGCTCAGCCATTAAGGTTGACGTGAACCCTTTGTCTGAGAACTGTCTGTCATATAAAATTCCCCTGTTAGTAAGGAAACGGAGGTTCCGTCCTCCAAGGAAGCATAACCTTTAACTTTCAGGTTCTGTGGCCTGTGTAGTAAACGTGTAAGCTGAGGTTCCCTCCTAATAACTAGATAGATTAAGCCCCTTCAACCATCTTCAGCTTGCTCCTCCTGAGTAGAGGGGAGATTGTTCAATTTGATGGAATTCTCGATGTCGACATGGGTCAGAACCCGTACTTCCAATTGCATGTCTTTCTTTGTTCTTTACCTAAGCTTGATTAAGAGAACTCGAACGGTATCTCCCTACCGACAAGGTAGGATTGGCGAAGGAAACGTTAGACATTACCATGGATACAATTTGGGGGTGGCATCTACCGTTTCTAGTAAGAGGCAAATCCTCACCCCCTCTTCCAAATGTTTCGTGGGAAGTTCAACCACACAAATTCTCATCAAACCATGACCAAGTTACCACTCACGAAGGTTTTGGAAAGAGGAAGGACATGTGCCATAAGTGAACCACACATCATGTGAGGGGTCGCACTCTAGTACGAGAGAAGACTTACACTATCGGGTCTAGTACAAAGCGAAATTGTAAGCATTTTCAAGTTGCGAAAGCCATACGTACTTAACTAGACGCCCAAACTGCGGAGGAACCCCAATTGACCAAGACGTCAGAGTCGCATAGCAAATGCTTTCAGGCTTGGAAATCGCTCTTAGAAAACCAGGTGTCATCCGTACATGTAGACTTCCAGCGTCCTTGAAAGAAAATGATGAGAGTGGTAGTAGATGCTCAAAGCTTTTCTGTGTATGTGGTTTCATTCCTCTAGAGCTAACTGAGGGAACACAAAAGACCGTAGATGTCGGTGATGCAGTAGGCTTTTTCCGGATGGTATTGTCTGCATAGATCATCGTCGATATTGTAAAGAAATAAAGAAGCCAAGTGCATTCATTCATTGAGGGCTGTGTTGACATTTGAGGGCGCAAAAGAAAACGGTGATACTCGGTGGTAAACCAAGCAGATGGTGTAGATTCGGCCTACTAATGCAACGTGGTCGCGGATTCGAAAAAAGCAAAAACTATTAAGGAGGGACAGAATCAGTACCCTTGAGTCTAGCTTTGAGATGGGTTGATGTGGAGAAAATGTTCTCGGTGGCCAAAGATTTGGGGATCCCTTCGAGGCAAACAAACAAAAAAAAACATCAACCAATGGTAGATTGGAGTAGACAAAGAAGACGAAAAACTTCAATATTTTCCTCGGCATCAATGCTACCGTTTCGGCTGATGCTACGATAAAAGCGACGGATAAGGATGTGTAGGACAAGGTATGTTGTGTTATTGCTGGCATGTACCCAAAAGGAGAAGGAGAGGGGGTTCTAAGCTCAGGCATACAACCAATATGTGAGCGATGGTTATGGTTATTATTGCTGCTTATTTTGGCCCTTATGGTTCGAAATGAGGTATCCAGGGAAACATACAGTCCTTCCTCTTCAATCTTTCTCATCGATGAACTTAGTATCGATCCCACTTTTATCCAGCATCCCTTTACTACCTCCCCCTCAAGAATAGGGAAAGGGGAGGCGGAGGCAAAAAGAAAAGAAAAGGACCGGAGGAAGGGGATCTTGGGGGAAAAGAAAAGAATACTGATGCGCAAGCCCATTTGAAAATGACTGTAACCAAAAGTCCATCATGAACTCACCGATCTTCAAGATATCTCACCCGAAAGTTCCGCAAGTACCGGGGGGAAAGGCCAAACAATTCCTTGCCAATCGTCCATGCATCTCAGCTTCACACGGCAGAGAGAATCCCTGTAATAGACTTGTCAGCTGCAGCGAGTAACTATGCCACCAAGCTGGGCTGGCTGTCGTTGGACATGAGGTCAGCTAAACCCTGTTCTCGAGGAGACGGCGTGGTGACTGGCCAGGAGTCACCCGCAATGAAAGAGCCCTGAGCGTCGGGGCGAAGAGCGAGACAAATGAAATGTACGAGATGAGCTGGCTCGACTTGTCTCCGGGTTTGGAGTCTAGACTGACCGTCTGGTGTGGGTGGAGCTGCCAGAGGATCCTTTGCCATGCTTCCATCAAGCCCATCGAAAGGGCTATTCGAAAAGAAAGAGGAGAAGAGCAAAAGGCAAAAGAAAGGCCGCAGCCCTGGCTACCAAAAAAGTTACATCGAAAGCAAGAAATTTCCTATGGCCAAAAGAGCCGTCGTTTACTTCCCAGATCCAACAAAGTACGACACCCCTTGTTCGTCAGTGCGAGGTAGTCGGCTTGTATGAACAGGCGGCTACACAATGCTTCATTGAGAGGGTCACCTCAAAGGACTCGGGAAAATACTACCGGCGTCTATTATGACCTTCATGATGGTGGAGACGGGAGAGAGAGTGGAGCAAGCAGGGATGTATTTGAATTTGCATCTGACCTGGAGCATCCGAGCCTGTCGACTCCACGACGACAGGGTATTCAGGGGCTGGCCGCAAGATGTTAAGGTTGTATACAGAAAGAAAAAAAAGAGAGAAGTTAGCTGAGGAGCCACATGGTTACATACTAAAATAAGGGGGGATTCGTCTCCCAAATATTTGAGAACTGAGGTCAAAGTGATAACCGAATGAATTCACCCCGTGGTCTGCGAGTCATGATTCCCTAAATGTCATCCCCCCAAACTGCCAAGGTCTGAGCAGTTCCAGTCAGTCAATCAATCGGATCCCGATCCCAGATCCCCTCTAAGTGAACTCAATGACAACAGTTTTTTGGCACGCCCGTTGAGTGAGGAGGGGTTAGAGAAGGAGGATGAGCAACAATGAAAACATCTCTTTCAGAATAAGCAAAAAGAAAGAAGAGAAGCGAATCAAATAAAAAAGGAATGAAGAATGATGATGGGCAGCATGCGCCACAAAGGTCACCTGACTGTGGATGAGGTTTACCTCATACATAACATGTACATGCTTACGGAGTATGGAGGACTACAAACACTTCGACCTCAATAACCCCACAGGATGGGTGATACCATACTGTAATCCGCACACAACGGCTGGTATCTGACAAAAACCCACGTGGTTCTTCAAGAACCCTTCAGGCCTGAGTGGTTTGTGCTCTGGCCCGCTCCAGCGAGTTAGCGTGGTCGGTCAACCTGCATGTGGATTCAGTGGATAAGTCGGCTGGTGATAAGTTGGAGATGAGCTGGCGTACGACCCTGGAGTGTATTGGACTAGTATGGACAAACTCTGAACCTTGAAGGGTCAAGGAAAAGCTCTTTTCTGCCGTGTGTATAACTCGGAGGCCCCTGTATGACAAAATACGGCAAGACCCCACTCCAACTGAATGACAAATACCTTTTTACCAACAGTGCCAGGGCAGTGAGGTCCTCGCTGATTCTCACCAAAAGGGGGCAGCCGGTCGTGAGAAAGACGGGCTTGTACGACCTTATTTTCGGGGACCTGACTATTTTCAGTGCTTGACCGGAGATATGGACGATGGGCAAATACCTCAGGATCCCATGTTGACCAAAGCAACGGGGTTTGTACCTAGCACTATGTAAGATGTGGAGGAGAACTACTAGGATCACACCAGAGACCCTACCCGTCATTGATTCTGACAGTTGGTTTTTTTCTTCCCTTTTTTTCCCCATATCCGACAAATGGCAAGGGTTTCTTTGTTCCTTACCTGCAATTCAGTGAGGTAAGACATTAAAACAAGAAAGAAAAAAAAGGTAGGGAGGCAGATAAGGTCAGAATCAGTGTCAGCGATACGGGGCATAAATCGGCAAAATACACCTCGCCCCTGGGGAAAACTGCACCTCCACTTTCGCCTGCCTCCCCATTTCAATTATCCGCGCTTCTGGTCCTGCGTACGGAGTATCTTGCGGAGTACTTTTCCACGAAACTTCCATTACAGTCCCTTTCCATACGGTACTGTCTAGTTCTGTACGGTAATTGCCGTTCCAAGCGATACGATCCAACCATGAGTTGCCTCCCGCCGATCACGGGCGGACCGGTAAGGCGGGTACCTTAAGCCTAAATAGGACTAGTGAAGATATATCTTGTGTACCCCGAGATCCCCCGAGTCCCAATCAGGGCCCGTCTTTCAACAAAAAAGGAGGGTCGGATCTTGACCTTGTGCCATAGATTTAGCTTGCTGGAATCGTTTTTCCATACGCTAAACTAACACCAAGGGCCCACCTTATTTGGAGGGGAAGAAGCGTAAAAACCTAAAGAGTATATTTGTGGTATGCAGTATTATTACAGGCTGCGAGCCGTAATTTCTTTTTTTTTTTTTCCCACATCATTCTTTTTTTTTCCCGCTGTGGTCAGTTGCCAAATTGCCACAGACTTCAATTGGTATGGTACCTCATACACCTTGGCATAAAAGTCTCCCTATCCTAAGGAGAGCACTTTTGCATTACCGGGTCCGCAGCTACGCCCTGGCCCTCATTCAAGCACACTGCCATCATGACGTATCAAGGACCTCCGAAGAGGTTAATCAAGGTCGCATATGCAGACCAGAAACCCTCATCGTCCTCTCTTTGGAGTGACCTACTACTCCTTTTTATGCGACCAAAGTAATAGTACCTGGGTTTTGGCAAGGAGCCCTAGAGAAACGGGAGCGAATGAGAAGGGCCGGAAATGCTGGCCTCTTCCTTTTGCTCACTTGCGTTATCGACTATGCCGGATGGGGTATATTGCAGGAAGACTTTTCTTCCCTTGTTTCTCTTAATGTTCTTCCTCAAGCTTGTGGTTGGTTTGACGACGGCGCACTTCTTGGGTGAATTTTAGGAACACTCCCAAGGACGGATGCTCGTCAGGGCTCTCAATATCTTAACATGGCTCCGATTCAGATCGAACCAAAATTCTAGTATATTTCTTATCGGATGGCTCCGGCTCCACGATTCCATGGAATGGCTCGCACTGGATCCATTCATAATTAGTATAAACGAGGGAAGGAACAAACAGAAACGGAAAAAGAACGTTGAGCCCAAGCATAGATCTAACTAGGGGAGCCAAGGGCGAACTGGAATTTCGGGGCTCCTTCCTACCTCTGCTGTTCTAGGCTGGAGGAATGGCGGTTATCGGAATTGAAAGGGATTTTTCCTTTTTTTTTTTTTTTCTTTCCTGTGTATCTGATGGGCCCACCGGGGTTTTTGCCGATGAATTCCTCAGTCCACATCTACATATCATGCTGGTCTGTACAAAAGTACTCCGAGTTCTCCAGATATGAGCACAGTGTACAGAGTAAGGAGAGCAGAAGAAGAAGCAGGCCGAACACATGTGCAGCATGCAGATATCATCATCCCTTAACAAAAACATCACCTCGTAACTTCCTCTCGGCTCTCTACCATTAAACTTTCTAACAATATTGTCCCCCGGCTTCCTATTTCTCTCAGTATCGATTTAAGCTTGAAGAACCGATGAAGGATAAAACTCTCTTTTTCTTGTCGAGAAGCTAGTTTCTTTCAACGACTTTTTTATTTTTAATTCGTGTAGCGAGTATATCAAAAAAGCCCCACCTCGAAACCAACAAATATTTCGATGGGCTAACTCCGGATTCCCACTGGACGAAGCCACGGATTTCTCTTTGCGCGACCGTTTCACATCAGAAACCATTCCGCCGCTGGACCTTGGTTCTGGATCGGTTAGATGATTTGCCGCGAGCAAGGACCACAAAAAGACCATGGCTTCTCCAATGAGTGGAAGATTTTCCCCTGGTTTGAAGTCGAGTGGTTAAAAATCTCGATAGCAGGTTGATGATGAGCTTTTCCCCGAAAGGGAATCGACTGCTGTTGATGTGCATTATGATTTTCCCCTTCTCTTTTGCTTTTCTTTTCTTTTCTTTTTTCTTCCCCATCTGACTTTCTTTTGGCGCCGATGCAGAAGCGCTAGCTTGTTGCTAACTACGAGGAGATTAGACCGTCACTATAATTATAGCTCTCAAAATCAACATGTTCTGAGAATAGAAAAGGGAATCATCAATTTGTAACGTGGCTAATTCAAATTTTGTTCATAATGAGGATAGTTCAGGTGGGGGATTTGCCCTTGGCTATGGGGTTAATAATGCGATAATTTATTCCTTTAACAAAGAGGGATCGTGCTCCTCTGCAGCCTTTCTCTTTCCTTTCTGGGGCACATACTTGAGGTTGCATTCGTCCAGGAGATATTATTGCAGTGAAAAGTAAAAATTAAAATAACTAGGAGGGGCATGCCACAAGCTCCACACCAAATGGATTCAACGAACGAAGACGATCAAAAATACTTTGAAGGCTTTGGATTTAATTATCAATTAAGTACACAAAATATCGCGTTAGCTATTTGACGGACGGAAAAGATTCAAGGGACGAGAAAGGGGGCAAAAAAAGGTACCGAATAATAAAGTGGCTATCGGTTTTCGTAGCAAAGTTTCGGGACGTTCCTCTTTATCATCAATGGCTTACAAGTTACAGCGTCTCAAGAGATAGTGATTCATCTTTACTAAGTTGAGCCGCCCCCCGATTCCAAGCAAAGTAAAATGGACTAACCAACGGTAACCCTTGTCAAGAGGTCCCGTAATAAGGGCGGCCAGAGGAGAGTTTCTTATCGGATCGAAGCGAGTTCTGCTAGTTGACCAGAATTCCAAATCAGATGGAAACGGGGAAGAAAAAAAGACAAGAGGATCAGCGTTGGACTTGACTTATGCGACGATAATCTGTATAGTGGGAAGTTAAACAATGGCGCTTCCGATTAATTTTATGCTTTTCATTTCCGCTCAGATCTTCGAACCTAATGATGATAATCTATCATGAAGAAGAAGAAAAAAAATTTAGTTTGAAATATTCTTTCAAGTTTCAACCCATCTTCTTGAAAACATGGGTATCCACATGAGGCAGCCCACCTCAAATACCCGATCTGGTTTCGGAAGAACCAACCCATCTTCTGAACCATGGTTCATTCAGTAGTTACTGTAAAACAAAGTACAATCCCAACGTTTTTCTTTATCTACCGTCTCATTGCCGAGACACGAACTCCCAGTGACAGAACATGCACCAGTGCTTGTGGATTGGTGAAGGTATAGAGGGGTGTTCGCTACCAGGAAATTATATCCTCCTCGAGTCAAATCCATCAGATCTAGGTCCCAGAACAACCAACAGGCGTGAGGAGATATTCTGGACTCTTGTGTAACAGAAAGCTCCTCATGCTGATGCTAGTGTCATTCACCATCCCAATTTCATGTGTCGAGTCTTGGACGACAGAGTTAATGCCAAGAATCCGGTTCATCTTTCTTTCACTTAATCAAGAGTAAAGCAATCTATACAAAAAAACCCCTCGGGAGATTCCCGTTTGACGAAGGTTGAGATACGGTTTTTGGAATTCTGTATCGAAGAATATTAATGGGGTAACATGGGAAGGAAGGAGAGGGCTGTGGATGGCGAGGACGGGGCAGGATCAACGCTTTGGACATGATGGATGCTCCCAGGCGGTATGCTTGAGCAATATCCGTCCTCGCCTTCGGGCGATAGTGACGCCAGCCATCCTTCCATGGCCTTGAACCAAAGCTCTGCCAGCTATCCAAGGACCCATAACAGTGTCACCCCCCTGGCCGGCTCGTCGTTGAGCGGACAGGAATGCCTGTTCAGTGTTTCTAGGCCTAAGGCGATGATCGGAGGACGGAGGACACCGCTTCGGTCACGAAGATCTGGAGCAGTGACGGGCAGAATGCCTTGATTGGGGCATTGGGCACTTCGGTTACGATTCATCTCTGGCACACTTACCCTGAACCTAGGCCCGTGCTCAGGTCTAGGTCTTCGTCAACATCAAGTTGGTCAAAGTGGCAAGAGAGAAAGAGAAAGAAATCTTAATCAACACACCTCTAAGTACATATCTCACTATTCCGTACTTTGGAAACAGTTCATCCGACCCCGTTCGATCGACACCAGTTCAAGGACGGGTGGGCCTCCCATCTGAAGCCCTGTGGCGAGTCAGGCTCGAAAAGAGGCATTGCTATATCCCCCAGAAGAGACGATTAGGGAAAAATCAGGAGACACTAAACGATTGGAGACGCCAGGATCACGTAGACCCAGAAAGAGGAGGTGGCACATCATTTGTGGCAGGAAGGTCTTTTTTCTTTTTTGGGCACTTTTTTCTTTTTTCTTTCCGTTTCCCTCTTTTTGATTTTATTTTTATTTTATTTCCCCCCCATTCTTTGGTCCGTCCCTCACACCCCCATCAACTCCTCTCAGGCTCACACACCCATCCTAAATCTGTACTTTATACACTAGCTTGAGAGGCGAATAAGGAAATAATGATATTCGCGGGAACGACCCGGTGGATACCAATCGATATGCAGAGGCTAACATCAAGCAGGACAAGGCTGCAGTTCACCTAACTCTGGCAAGATAAACAGGAGAATGGAATGAGGTCGATCCTTCTTCAGACCGTTAGCGATCCTGCAAATGAGCAAAGGAAGAAGGTGGATTGACGGCGGGAGAGGGGTGGGCAACAAACTCTACGAGGTAGCGTTGGGCTGTTGGCCCATGTCGTTCCAAGTCAATCGAATCAATTCGCAGACAGTTCGCTGGTCTTGTTCCCTTAGCTAAAGTTTAGGTAGGTATCAGGTTTTCCGGCAATGAATAAGGCCAGGCGGAGACTATCCACTGCACCCATCGAAGTTTGGAATCAGAACAATACCTTCTCTTCAAGATGAGAGGGACGAGAAAGCCCATCATCCGGTCTCTAATTAGGATCCCCCCCCACTCACTCACTCACCCTCCACCAACACCTCTCCTCCCTGCCCTCCTGCATGAACCATCCTTTTCATCTACAGGGTAACTAAAATAAAGGATTGGTTGCAGATGGACGACGCTTGCTGGTTGGGTTGGAAATAGACCTATCGATCCCAACTTCTCAAGACAGTGGTGCATCCCTGCATGTGAGCACTACAACACCCACTTGCATGTCTAATTTTCTTTTCTTTTTTTCCGTTTCCGCTTTCTGATTTATTTTTTAATTATTTTCAGCTTGCCTCTTTTTGTATCATTGACGTGGTGTTTCTGTTTGGGACTTTCTTCTCCTCCCAGGGTCCAACCACTGAACAACATCCCTTGCACTCTGCCTCGTGAGTCTAGGACTCTGGTTCCCTGTAATTGCTACGAGGAAGCAGGAAAATTAAAGAGAGCAATAAGATAAATAAGATAAATAAATAAAATATACAACAACCCCGGCGACAGCCAGCCACCAAACCCTCGTATATGCAGGAGAGGATTGTCCGACGACACCTTCCCAATTGTCATCCAAGCTGCATTGGAGTATGGTACATCTTGGTGCATACAAAAAAGTGAAAAAAAAAAAAAAGAAGTATAGATCTCGGCCTTTACGGAGACTTCTTACCCAAGGAAAAGAGTCCATCGGAATATACCGTTATTCGATTATATCTCATGCTCTTCTGTAATGATCAAAGGGAAAAAAGGCATTCCGTAACATAACACTCAACAATCAATCATGGGGTATTATTAAGTCCAAGCCCAAACAGAAGCTGCCGTCGCATCCAAAAAAAAGTTATACATGAGACAACCTTCCACAAATAGTTTTCTGACCATCCTTCATATCAATCCTTGGTCTCTTTCTATGATTCCAAAAAAAAAAAAAAAAACTCACATGCTCCTGATCACCATCAAAAAGGAAATATAAAAAATAAACCAAAAACAGTAAATCATCGTAAATGCTTTTTATGTGCCAATAAGAAGAGGTTCAACCCAGAAATATACACCATATAGATACAAAGGAAATTTCGAAGAGTAAAAAAAGAGTAACGAGTGGCGGTGGTCGGATCAAGACATGTACAGAAGACGCTCCCAGAACATCATAGATAAAATAGTAAACAACATGAGGAAAGAAATATAAATCATTCATACTCTATCATTCAACGTAGAGTGGGGCCGTGATTAATTAAGTAGATTATTAAGGCCCATACGTGAATCACGAGGTGGATCGATTTTCAGAGGTTCCGACAGAATCTCCTCCCGAGAAGACCAGTAGGGTTGTTGATCAGGAACCCAACGAGGTTTTGAGGAGATATCTGAAAATGGCTCCAGGGCCTTGGTATCCTGGTAGCTGCTAGGAAAGTAGATATCGTCGGATGTTTGGAAAGTGGAATTGTGCCTTTGGAATTCTCCGTATTGCTGGCGGGTGTCCACTGGAAGAGGTAGAAGCTGTGGTGAGGCGATGGTTCTGGGGGATGCGGAAGAAACTGAGTTGTGGTCGGACACCATCGAAGGAGGATCAAGCGACGGGGCGCTGGACGTCTCTGAGAAGGCGGGGGAAGTCAAGGGAGTTTCCACCGGGCGGTTGAGAGCAGGAAGAGTAAATATAGGGGTGAGCTGTCGAGGATAATCGATCGAAGCGGTTGAACAAGACTCCCTTCGAGAGGAAGGAGACTTTGTCCACGAGGATAAAGGCCTTTCATGAGAGATGGAGGAAAACCGTGACCGGAGATTTGGGCTGCTCATCGCCAGAGAGGCTCGTGCATAAGGTGGTTCGACACGGCCGTTCAATGTTCGCGAGTGGCTGGAGTGAGGGGAACTTGAGGTAGGTAGACCTCTTCTCTTTCGGTTCATACTGCCATTCCACCAGTTTTTGACCGCATTATCGCTGCGGTTGCCCAATCGCCGTGCAATCTCAGCCCAACGTTTACCCATCTCGCTGACCATCCGCTCGATCATCAAGCCCTCCTCCGCAGAAATAGGTTCACGGTTGAGGGACGGCTTCAGATTCTGGTGGAAGCGCTCCCGGCACTGCTTAGGAGAACGATAGTGCATGTGCTGAGAGATTCGGACCCAGTTGTTTGGGCCTTGTTCGCGGACTAACTGGAGCAACAGCTGATCTTCTTCGGGAACCCAGGGTCCTCGACGGTGCGTGGGAGCCATAACAGCCAAGGTTTGGTTAAATTGATTGGATTAACTGATTCGGAGCTTATTGATCGATTGCTATCTGTTGAGAAATCATTAGATTGTGCGGGGTGAATTAAACCTCGTGAAGGGTAAGGGGAGTTGGGGAAATTCAGGCGCAAGGTTGGGGTGAACATGTAAGTACCAAAGTATGCGAGTGGGGCGGGCGGCCCTCAAGAAATGAAAATGTGAGGAGAGGGACGAGAAAGTAAAGAAGACGAAGGAATAAGGTTGATTGACTTGAGCGCTGCAGGAAGTGGGATGTTAGAGTTGGAAGAGATGTTGGCAGAAATCCAGCTTGAGATGGGTTTCCCAGGTGGTAGATATATGAGTGGGTGAAAGGGCAAAGAAATAGTATTGTCGAAATCGTGGACGATTGGTGTGAAGACGAGGGAAGGCCAGGATCATCTATTATAGCAACTCTCAGCAGCAGAAGACAATAATGACCAGGGAGACGGGTCAGAGAAAAATGGCTACTGCTCCACACTTCCAGCACGCTATAGGAGAAGATCTGATCCAAGATCTCGGAGCTGACAGTTGTCGGAGGAATAAATAATAAAATAATACTAAAGGGAAAATACAGAATTGAAAAAAAAAAAAAAAAAAAAAAAAAGGTTTTTGATTATTATTTATTTCTTAATTCTTTTTATTTCTAATTCTTTTTTATTTTATTTTATTTTTTAGACTAGTATTGATTTACAGCAAAGTATTGAATCGGTATGTATTATACGTATGGATGGATCCACAGAGAAGACCCGTGAGGGGCAAGCGACAACCAGGCTTCAATTTCTTGCTAACACAAGAGGTGCCCAGTGCTAACCCTGGATACACCAAGATTAACGGAGAAAAGAATTTAAAAAACATTTATTATTTATTTCCCACTCCATAGGCCCTACATACCTCCCAGCAGTGGCAGAGAAAGCTCCAGGAAATTCGTCATGACAAAAATGTTGTCAGTGGTCACCGATCTCTAAACCCAAAAAGTGGAGATTTCCATGGACCCAAAACACCCGTGGACGCTTTGCAGTATCTTCTTTTGGTCAATCAGACCCATCACCACGACTGACAAGGAGCAGTTTTCAAAAGTGCCATCTCCTCCCCCTTCCCCTTCACAAGAAAGAGAAAGGGGGGAAATAATAATTAATTCAAGCAGTGGAAAGAAAATAAAGAAAAACGAAAGGAAGTGAAAACTCTCCCTTGCTGTGGAAGCGGCGAGCATTTCCAGATCGTGGGGGAAGATTTGCCACTATACAACGTCCCGTCTCGACCACAGGATCGGAGCTGCAGCAGGGATATTCAATTCAGCAGGTCTCTGTTGGAGGATACAGCCTGGGGCGTATACTCCGTATACTCAATACAATTTCCAAACCCATGTGAGACAGACGTGCATATCATTCTACTTTTTTTCTTGTCTCCAGCCTTGCGCTTGCTTGTGCCAAGGTAAACCTGATAATTGAATAATTCTCCTCAGTAATATGTTCAAGTTGGAGAGTTCTTCCCAGGCACATTACCCCGACAAATGTTGTTTCTTTGAAATGACGAGCAGTGGGAGAATCTCCGCTCATCACCGACGTTGATGATTTATCCTGAGGAGACAGGTCTACAGTAATCAATGTGGTATGAATTCAGGGGAAAGAATGAAAGCAATTGCGGCCACCGACCAAGAGCACCGTCTCCTGCATTCGCCATTTCAATTGGACAAACAATATGAGGATAGATGATACTCCTCGAGCTAGGAAATAATAGCGGGCAACCTCTTCATGGTCCCGACACTTGGGCAAGGGCGTGAGAGATCCCAAAAAGAAAAAAAGAAAAAAAGAAAAATTTAAGGTCCGATCACCCCCCTCAACCCTTCCCACGGTGGGAGCCCGTCACCATCGTTGAGCGATCCATCGACTGAACCACGACAAAGTGCCAGGGGTGGATTGGCCAATGCTCGTCAAAGTTCAGGCCCTGACAGGAAACCGGGAGCGGCAGAAACGGTCTGGGTCAGCCAAATGGGGAATGTGGTCATACAAGCCTGGAGCCTAGAGACAAAATACTTTGTGCTAACCTAGGGGTTATCATCATGGTCCAAAGCGGGGCTCATTCTCGGAATTAGAAATCCTGGTGGAAAAGGGGAAGAGATTGATCATTGAGCAACTTCCAGAAAATCAAATCATCCCGAGAGGGAAAAAAAGGAAAATATTCATAAATACGAAGAGGAAAAATTAGGGCGCCAGATCTAGCTCCCGTCGATAAAACACAATTAGTCTCCAGTTAGTGTCCTCGATACGGTGTTTTTTTTGTCGTGGTGAGAAAAGAAGGTCATTTTAGACAAGAAGTTGAGGAGGAGGATCCACCTGTGAGGACCAGATGTAGGAATGACAGATCCTTTCATGCATTATTCACTAGCCAACAATGACTAAATATTCTCTTGATCGTCCAGAAGGCTCTTTTCCAGAATAATAAACTGGCATGACAGATAGTAAAACAATAAACAATTTTTTCAAGCCAAAATTAATTGATTAATTCATTAAATTAGAAGGTATAAATAAATCAACAATATAAAATTGCCCTTGAAGGAGTTATTGATGGCAAGCGCCTGGTTCTCAGCCAGCCAACGACTCGGTCTCACCATGGCCGTCTCCTCATTGGTGCCAGGCGGCACCCTTCTTTCAGTGCTCTTTCCTGATCTCTCCACTCCCCGTGGGCCGTTACCCAGACATGAACCGTTCAGGTGGAGATCATGATTGGCGCAGCCCCTCTAGCGCATTTCAGAATTTGAAATCTTTTGACTTTGGTCTTTATACCCGAAACAGCTAGGATCGACGGCGTGATCGTACGCAAGACTCCTTGACAGCTTCAAGTCCTTCTTTCCAGACTCATTGATCGGATCTCGCCTGCTACGCAGCGATCATAATTCTACTTCGACGACACCTTCTTCCGACCCCTGAAGACTCAACCGCCAGGGCCATAGTCCAGACAACCGCTGAATGTTAATTGATTAGGTCCTCACAACTCGCCCCCATTCCAGGCCTGCGGGGAGCCTTGTCCCAGATATGTAGCGTCGATTCCGAATGATTGGCCTATATAGCCATCAACAATTGAATTTCATTTAATCGGCGCCTGGATAATCCCAGGTTGAGAGTCTTGGTGTTACCTTCCAAGAATGCATGTATCTTCAACCCTATCCCAAGGGGGAAGGAGACGATAACAAGGAAAAAAAAGAAAAATAGAAGAAAGAACAGGGATTTTTCCAGTCCACGGTCATCATGATCATGACTCACGTTGGCTCTGCAGGGACCGCTGAGATTCTGGCTCCAGAGTCAGCTTGCTTGTGTCGGAAATTGGAGTGCATAAAGGATTGACAGATCTCATCCAGCCTTACAATCGCCCCCCCTTTTTTTCTTTTTATTTTCCTCTTTTTTGGGTCAGCAAGTTACTTTTTTTTTGGTGGCAGACACGCGGTCTGTGTAATCGTTTGACTATCGAGTATCAAAAGCATGGCTTTGGACAATGTATGACCGAGTCTTTCGTCGATCGCATATACTAATCATTAGATAAAACCTCCGAGATGTAGTTGTCGTTGTTATTTTGAGGCTTCCAGTGATCCTCCCCGTATTAGGAGTACGGGCCATGGAGATGTTCGGTGCCGTCATGACAGGAGTTGCAGGCTGGAAATCCAGCCGCTGTCTCCTATCATCGCCATGATCTGTGCGCCACTACTGCCGCCGTCAATATGTGACAAAGGGCGAAGAGAGTGAACTTATTGGTGAACTATTCAGGAGTGGTGCTCCTTTAACCCACAAAAGAAATGGTCTGCTGGGGCGATTTGTGTCGATTCTTGAGCAGCTTTATCGTTCGATCTGATCGTGCTACTCTGATTGGATGATCTAGATTTCTCGATGAAATTACAGTCCAAAGAACCAAGACAATGGAAATGGGAATAATAAGCTTCATCATTGGACCTTGTGATCGGATACAGATCATCCTTCCCCAATTTTTATTTACTTGTTCAGCTCCATCATCCCCTCCTTATTCAAAACTATTTGCGACTAGAAGGCACTGCCATGATTTTTCCTTTCTTTCTTTCTCGCGGTCGTACTATTCCAAAACTTAATGGGGAAATAGAATACCAGGAAAGAAAAAAAGGAAAATCGAGTGCCCCGAAAATTTCCTGTCCGCTCGTGGGGATGTTACACACAAAAGATACGGAGGAATATTTTATACATAATACTCCGGCCAAGGAGGAATGTATTTTGCTCAGTCCTGCTTCAATCACCAGCACAGGGCAAGAATTGGTCCGAACTCAGGGAGCTCCAGGCGGGTAATAATAATTTACTACTATGTAAACTATCAGTGGTATTATGGCCGCAGTCCTTACATTCCCATACCAATAAAAAGTCAAAGGCGAACGTTGCAGTGAAGCAAGGTACGGCAGCCAAAACAGTTTTCTGCCTCTCCATACTGGCATTGCCACGAGCTAGAAGCCGTTGGGTCCCGTCGCCAGGTCAAAAGGGGTAAAAACGAGAGAGAGGGAAGAAAAATAAAATGCAACACTGATCGGATCAATGTCATTATTACCGCCATGCAGGTGGGACAAACACACTAATTTAGTGGAAAAGCACGAACCCTTGAAGTGGTGCATGACGTGACGAACTACCGTCTCGATCTTGCCGTCTATTGGTTGCCAAATTAAGGTATTTGTCATTCTGGAATCCTTGGACTAATGCTACTTTAGGAAAAGATAGACGGGACTCGGGATCATGATGGATACTGGGCAGTGGGCACACTCTTGTGCTTAACGACGGAAGATTCATGAAGGAAGATAAATTGACTGGTACAATCTGAGTATTGATTTTAATAAATCCGCCTCATCTTTTTATGCACTATTGATCTTCTTCTTGCGACGATGATTTCATCGCAATAATTGCCATTCTGATCCTCTCTTTTCCTATTTGAGTTGGTGGAGGGATCAGGAAAGGTGGGATGAGATAATCGGAAATATATCTCCAGCCTCGAAAGGCTTTGACGGGACTTCGGAGTATGTACTTACACCTTGAACACAGCTTCGTACCAGGGATGAAACCCTCGCTGAAGGAGTCGAAAATAAATCAAAGAAAAAAAAGAAAAAGGAGGAACAATTTGACATAGACTTTGATCACCATCAAACGTTGACGTTGGAATCCCACGCCTGTCAAACCTTCTTCAAAGGCCAACAATGTCCACCGTTTACGAAGGCAAAATTGCGACCAACTAACCAGCATTGCCTACTTTCAATCTTACCCTTACAATTGAAGATTTTGAATTGATATCAGAAAAAAAAAAAAAAAAAAAAAAAAAAAAAGATACTGGTGCTAAAATATTGTCCACATATTGGTTCTGGAGAACTTATTCTGGAGTACGTAGTACAATAACGCCATGTGGACGGGTATTTGTGATCCACCCTCGTGGTACAAACACCATGAACAAACGACATACAGGCAAATACGGAGTACACCGTCCATACAGAAGCAGCAGCGGATGAAAAGGACAATAATTTTGTCTATCAAAAAAATATCCCCTGAAAGATCGAAGAGGCGAAAAATCCACAAAATAAGGACCAGATCGCTTAGGAGAAGCAATCAAGAAGAATACAAATCCAAATCAAAATAAAGAGAGCTAAATCGAAAAAAAGGGACTGGACTAAATAAAGTGAAAAAAACGGTTCCTGACGCCTCAAGGTCAGGATGCTTCTGGTCAAAAGGGATTTCGATGCTCGATTCTCAGTCGCAATTGGATCCAGCTCGATGGAAGTAGTAAGTTGGAGGTCAGGGCGACTATTGATTGATCACGAAGTTCACAAGAGTCTAAATCTCAACAAGGATGTTGAGGGAGGCATTCAGAAGCGCTAGTCCCAGATCGATGGTCCCCGACGTCCCCTAGACCTGGTACCAATCAGAGACACGGGAAGTATTTGAGATATATCCTTGTCGTCTTTTCCTTAGCGCGGACCGTGCATGGCAAGGATCGCCATGTCAATTACCAAACTTAGAATTGATGCCCCAGGCACTTGTTTCGGTTGTTCAAGGATGTACTATTATTTTTGTCACAAGTTGTCCTGAGGGCAGGATATTTATCATTTTTTCTTTTATTTATCCTTTATTCTCTTTTTTCCTGGAAGAAAATGATTGATATGCATAATTATGGATTTGAGATTTTCTTGTCCTATTGGTGATTTTTATGTATCCTCCATCGTACATTGAAACCGATACTCAGTGGGTACAGCAATTCGCATGGTAAATATTCTTTCATCCCCACAAATTGTCTGTTGTGCAACCGCGAGGAAGGCAAGAGAGGATCAGAATCCCTGCCGACTGCAGGCCACTCTCTATGGGGTGAAGGGTGAAGAGTGGAGCGAACGGCGCTCTCGCATCCGTCGCTGTTTCCTGACTGTCGGGCCTCCAGAACTGCGAACCTCAAGGGGTCCGAGCACCGCTGTCAGTCAGGAGTTTGGCTCCTTCGGGAAAGGCCGTAAGGGGAAATAGAAAACGCGGAGCATGAGGAGAGAAACTGAGTCTGAATTATTGCTACAATTATTATTCTTTTTTCATTCTATATGTTCTCGGCAAATATTATTCTTACTATTAGGAATCACCCCCCTCGCTTTTATTCGGAAAAACCATGTGTCCTCTTCAAGCACATGTTGTGGAAATCCCAGAAGGTCCAAGGTGAATGTGAAAGGGGAGGCGAATTTAGTTCGATCGGCCCCAGATGGAATCGAGATTGATTGCACTGATGTAACAGCTGGCATAGAGGTAATTCCAGTACCCACAGAATGGTATATCCGACTGCGTTCTCGTATTCCAAACATGTTTAATGCTGTTTAGTTAAACCAGAGTGAAGAATTAGAGGAAACCACATATACTTGTTTTTACGGATCAATCGCGGTCAGCATTGAAAGCTCACCCGGTAGAAAACGCGTAAATAAAACAAAGACAGGAGACAGGGAAATATCAAGTACAACGGTTAACCTTCCACAGAATAGGATCGAGATGGCGGCAACCTCTTGGCCCTGTTTTTCAGTGAGAAACAGCGATGCTTTGGATCTTTCGACCCATGACGTATGGAAACCCCAGTCAGAAAAGTGGAACATCCCTTATTATTGGGTGCCTTCTTCGATCGGGCTTCATGGCTTCCTCTTCGGGGACCATTTGGTTCCCGATTTGCCAAACGGATGGCCCAGAGCCTCCCTTCTGGGTGCCTGTTTGGGGGAACAACTTGAATACCCAGGTACAGTACGGTGGAGGGCGGCAAGAACTTGAATACAGCCATACTAGTACTTGGTAGTACTGTCCTTATGATGTTACCGACCCAGTACCGTACGGTAAGGGACATCTGTCTCGTATCTGCTATGTCGTTCAATTCCTCCTCTCCTCCTTCATGACTATCTCATTGTTATTCTGATAATAAACACAAACGATCTAAAGCGCCAAAATCCACCCGAGCTCCAAGTGCTCCATTTTCATGGATGCACCGCTTTTATTTGCAATGATATCTGTTTTATTTTTTGAAGAGAGTTAAGGAAGGAGCAACTTCACCACTGGTGTTTCGAAGACAAGGATAAGGCGTAGAATGGAGACTTCGAGGGATTGGATGGAGTACGGACTCGTACTACCACCAGCCATACACACTAAGACCATGATCTCATTCTCCAGACACTCTGCTGGTCAAAAGGTGGTGTGTTGACGCGGCCTCTAACCTCACCGTGACGGCAAAGTATTCGATCATGGATTGTTGCAACACCAGAAAACTTCCCCTCCCTCTTTCTCGGTCGCTCTTTCACTTTCCTAGGGTGCACGAAAGAAAAAGTGTGGACCAATACAATTTGATGTGATGTGACTGCACTATTGATCCCCTTCCGTGGTGTTGGGGTTACAGTCTGACAAATTTGAGATACACCAAAGAATATCTCGACATCTGTTTCTTTCACCCCCCTTCCTTCACACTTGCCTGGTTAAACAAAGAAAATTAGAAAAAAATACGTTTCAAGAGGCCCAAGGCTCTGCGAAAGTTCAAACCTTGCTCCGGAGATAGTCAATCAAGCCTTCAACTTGGACTAGGTCTCCCGTTGTCAAACCGAAGTTTATTTTTCCCTTTCGCACAATCCACTGGGTGGCTTGAGGAAGAGCAACGCCCAACGCCTTTGCTGCAACATCTTCTTTGTTTCCTCGAGCATACAAAAATTTGAATGAACTAAATTAATAACCCCTCAGCTGTTAAAACTTTCTTGGCGGTTTAATTTGCTATCATTGGTTGGCAGTTACCAACCGTGGTGACTGGGAGGACAATCCATGATCCAGCAGCCAACTCCGGGCCAACCAGGAAGGGCCAGTGCACCCGAATAAACCCAATCTACCCGGTCAAAACTCAATCGTCATGGCCCCATTCAGCCTCTGAGGACCC
The DNA here is from genome assembly GCA_027569885.1 of Aspergillus diversus. NCBI lineage: Eukaryota > Fungi > Ascomycota > Eurotiomycetes > Eurotiales > Aspergillaceae > Aspergillus > Aspergillus diversus. Next base: position 241,571 of record JAPDKZ010000023.1, read on the forward strand.
GACGCTCAGGTAAGAACCTGGACGTCCCGCGTCCGTCCTTTCTGGACTAACAATGGGCTCAGCGGGCGAGCCAACAAACCAGACGCTTCGAACGGGGGCGAGGGGCTGCCCAAAAAGAGGAATGATGATCCATGGGGCCCGTGCTGGGTCTTCAGTCGATTCTTGCTGGCCTTTTGGTCCCGTCTCGCTTCTGGAACTAGTGGTCACCACCAGACTCCCTTCGGTCTGGAACTCATCTGCTAACAAAGATAGATCGATTTGGTTGTCACACCAGTGACTGGTCCCTAGCCTGATGGGCCTCTCCTTACAAGATTCTCCCCAACAAACTTGGTGTGGTTGCTGAGAACCGCACACTATCTTGGTCTCAGGGACAGGAACTCCGCACGCGCCTACGCAACCATTTCCACATCCAACATAATTGTAATACCACCCTAAGTGTCCAGCCAAGCGGATGGTAATTTTTTTTAAATATTTTTTTTTTCTTTAAATTGCTAATTGGATGTATCCTTTTAATTTCTTTTTTTTTTTTTTTTGAAGGAGGCGGAAGAATGAGAAGAAAAGAAATCGCGATCTTGTGAAGGATATCCAAAATCACATAACTTACTCTGCATATTTTTCATGCAGAACCACTTTTTACCGAGGTATGACCGCTAACTTATCCATGCAAAGGACAACTCCAAATTGACTCCATAATGGCATCCCCACCATGAACTCCTTCCTTTTCCTCCTCATCCTTCTCCTTGTTTCCCACCCCCTCCTTGGTTCTCCGCTCAAGGTCCTCCCGATAGACCGGCGTCAACGAGGCGTAAGGCCTCGCCCACGAGACGGCACAAAGAGGGGCCAACAACGATTAAGATCCATGATGGACACTACCCTCACCATATTCGGTCCGTTCGCCCGTCAAAGTGAACTACTACGGAGTGGATGACAGCAAATAACTGTAGGCATGAACATCCATTGACCTGTTGGCTTGTCTCCAGCGGAGAACCACTTCTTCAGCGTTTGAGAGATCAGAAACAATGTGGACAAATCAAGTCTCCTGAGCTCCCAGTCCTTCCAGGCCGTTTATTTAAATCCTCTTTTTTTGTTTTCTTTTTTTTCTTTCCTTTTTTTTTGTTGAGAAATAACAAAAGAAGAAGAAGAAGAAGAAAATTAATTTTCAGTCTCTCGTCTTCTATCCACAACCAAAATCCTTCTTTCCCGTGGCGGGTCTTGTTCGTAGAGACAGTCCACCTGGCCGTCTTGAAAACAAGGCATACAGGGCTAGTTTACCCTTTTCGGTACGATTCCCTGAGTGAATTGATCGATGACGGGGGCCTGGGACTGGGACTTTGCTATCTGCTATAAGGTTTTGTGGTAACCTTTCGGATGGACTCTGCCGGCTTATTTTCAACTCGTAAGATCAAATGATGCCCTGCGTAAGATTTAAAATAAAATGTGATAGCTCGACGGAAACAGGGAAAGGCTGAGAAGAAGAAGAGAAATCATGGAATGAATGATCAGTACATACTACCTTACTTTGTGTGGAGTGAGAGTGGATTTGAGATTGTGTGAAACTATTGGTTTTTCTCCTCTCCTCTCTTTTCTTTTTTGATATCTTATTTTGGAAGGGGGGTGGAGAAATTCATGTGTTTTGCTTCTTTTAACAATGATGGTTCCTGGAGCTTTGGCCAGGAACTCTATTTCCTTTTCTACCTGTGGTTAGAGAGCGTGAAGCTCCATTCAAGGATGCCTGCTGTTACATCTGAAAGTTGCATTCCCTCTTTTTTCACCACCCTCCTTGTTATCACCATAATCCTCCTCCTCCTCCTCCTTCTTCCTCTTTGAGACGCCGACAGAAATCGGGGAGGAAAGCTGAGGTGTAAGACATCGAAATCAAAACTCCGTTCCGTGGAATAAGCCGTCGATCGATCCGTCTACACTCGAACAAAAACAGGCATCGACTCAATCGGACAATCGACTTCGATTTCCTGGCCTCCCTCGTGGATGGTCTTATTTTCGCCCCAGAGTTTCCACGAGGCGCCCTTGGGCAAATAGGCTGAGATTTTCCGTTGGTCCGCGGCAAGAATAGGTACCACGAGGTATTTAGGTCCGTAAAGATACTCCGTTTCCACCTCCCACGCCTTGCTATCCTCCGGGAACTCGTAGAACAAGGTTCGGATTACTGGAGATCCCTTCTCATGTGCCTCCTTCATCAAGTCCCGTGTGTAACCGCGAAGCTCCTCCCGGATGGTGATGTATTTCTTGCAGATCTCGTAGACCTCCTCGCCATATGACCAAATCTCATTGTTGGACCCTGGTGCCGTAGGTTGACCTTCCGGTTTAGGTTCACGATCGCCATGCAGGCGCATCACTGGGCAAAACGTTCCCCATTGGAACCAACGGGTGAAGAGCTCACGGAACGCGGGGTCATCCGGGTTGCCCCCATGGAACCCTCCGATGTCCGTTGTCCACCAGGGAATACCTGCCAGTCCCATGTTGAGACCTGCCGCCAGCTGATTGCGGAAGGAGCTCCAGGAGGAGGCGATGTCACCACTCCAGACGAGCGCCCCGTACTTCTGGCTCCCTGCCCAGGCGCATCGGAGTAGGTTCACAATGTTTGTCTGACCTTCCGCCTCCATTCCTTCGTAGAAGGCTCTTGCGTACTCCTTCGGGAAGATGTTGCCGATCTGTACATTGCTCCCGGCGTGGTAGCGGAAGATGTCGAAGTCGTAAATGGAATATTCGGGCTCGGCTTCATCCAGCCAGAAGACCTTGATGCCTTTCTCGTAGTAATTCTTTTTAGCCTTGGACCAGACAAACTTGCGGGCTTCCGGGTTCGTCGCGTCGAAATGGGTAATGTCTCCGTCGCATTGCATTGCGATGCGCAGGCCGCGATCGTGGCGGATAAGCAAGCCCCGTTCCAGCATCTCAGGGAAATTCTCGGATTGATTCTCGACCGTTGGCCAAATTGAAACCATTAGCTCAACGTTCATTTCTTTCAGTTCGTTGACCATGGCATCTAGAGCAGGTCAGTAAGATTCTAGTTGCAACACTCGTAGAGAAATATCATTTCATATTGAGGTTAATCGATATTGACAACCACACCAAATGAAAGGGGGGAAAGGATACTTACCAGGGTCAGGCCAAAACTCCGGGTCAAACTTCCACTCCCCTTGGTGCTTCCAATGGAAGAAATCGACCACGATCAAATCCAGTGGTACATTACGTCGTTTATATTCCCTTGCAACATCCAGGAGCTGCTCCTGGTTCCAGTAGCGGAGTTTGCACTGCCAGAACCCTAGCCCATATTCCGGCATCATGGGGACATAACCGGTAACAGCGGCATAGGCCTGCTCGATCTCAGCCGGACTGTCGCCAGCAACAACCCAGTAATCAAGGGCTTTTGTCGAATACGCCTCGAAGCTCATTGTATTGGTACCCAGCACAGCTCTACCGATCCCGGGATTATTCCAGAGAAATCCATACCCAAGTGAGGAGAGGGCGAAGGGAACACTTGCTTGTGAGTTACGATGAGCGAGCTCAATGTCCGCACCCTTGAGGTTCAGCGATGGCTGTTGATACTGGCCCATCCCAAAGATCTTTTCCTTTGGATCAACGGACTCGAATCGCATTGTTAGGTGGAAGTCGCTGGTGGCAGGAATGGGGCGGAGTTCGCGGGCTTCAACCTCCAATGCGCTGCATTTGGGGTCGGTCAGATCGCGACGGTGACGGGCGTACTCTTCGAGAAGTCTGTTGCCCTTTGAGTCGTAGACGATAATCTTGCCGCGCTGGGTGACAACGGCGTTGATTTTGCCATTGGTGATGGTAGCCTCTTTGCCTGTAGGGGTGTCGATGGTGGCTTTTTTGTCCATTGTTGGTTTAGCGGACAAAGCCCAATCCTCCGTAGGCATGGAGGAAAGCTTTGTAGCTCTGATGCGAAAGGCATTCGGGCCCCATGGCTCTATCCAGAGCGTATGGTCGTCGAACCGGAAAACCAGCTTTTCTCCGTCGGCATAAAGCATTGTGAGGGGAAGAAAATGGAGGAAAAAGTGGTTGCGTTCAAAAACCGGATGTATGTTGAATGGACCTTGTTTTTCTCTCTCTCCTTTTCGAAGGGATGGGGGTTGCTCATTTCTTCATTCATTCTGAACCGTCAGGAAGATAAATAGGCCGTTTAACTATCAGCGAGATTCAACATGCCAGCTCAGAGCTTCTGGGTAAAAAGACTGCATCATCCCACGCCCCACGAATGGGCAGCTAGTCTCCAACCGTTAGACCACTTTTAGCTGTTTGCTTTTGCTCTTCTCGTTGAGCCCAATAGGAACTAATGGTCGCCGGAACGGTTCTGTTTGATGGAAAAACTTGGGCAGGAGGGTGGGGAATGCGAGAGGGGAGGGGGGGGGGGGGCATCTCGACGAGGAAATTGGTTGATGAGAGAAGACGATGATGTAGGTTGTGAGATTAACCGGGCACAGGGGATGCGAGGGTCAGGAATATAGGCTAAATTCGAGCAGCATATCAGGACTTGAGGAGCCTCTCGTGGGAGGGGAGACTGTTGGAGATGTTTCTGGTTGGGTATTCTTGTTAGTCTGGGGAGAGGAGAAAACGTGGGGGAGAATCGGAGCTTCGTTTCACTGCCTTTGTCATGACACGATACGCCAGCTGCCTCCCTCTTTAGGATCCATGACCAGAACCTATAACCCCCTAAACATTAATAGATATTTTCATAAATCAGAGAGCAGCGCATCTGAAGGGCCCATAGCTTGAAAGGAATACAGATCCACGCCCAGCCGCCCCGTTCAAACTTGTCGCAGCGGAACCTCTATGCTTGGCAACTACAATGCTACATTCTAACAAGGGTTAATCTTAATAGCCGATGCCAGGCTCGGTCCATCTCGTTCATTCGGGAGCGGGAAATTTGTTGAGAAATGGAGTTTGATATTAAACTAGACTCTCCCAACTTCTCCCTAAGCGTGGAGGAAAAAGGGCGGAGACGCAACGAGCAGGGATTAACTTGACTGATCAACGCCCCTCATGCCGCCCCGACAGCAGGGAAAACCGAACCAACATCTCCGCTGTGGGGGAGCAAACAGTTGCCCGAGCCCCCATTCGGGGGTAATAGTAGAGGTTCGGGTCAAGAGACCGTCCGGGGTTCTCTAGTTGAGGCGGGATAATTGGTTTTTCAACCGAGAACTCAAGGCATTTAAGTTGACCTTTGTTCCCTAGAGAACTGGCACGGAAGACAACGTCCGACCAGTGGGTTTAGTGAGCAAATTCGACTGACACCGGTTAACAATGGAGATCGGAAAGGTCTCCAAGAATGAGGAGCCCCATATAGAGAACTCATCTGATGCAATGACCACAAAGGCGGCCCAGCAAGCGTCGGCAGCTGAGCACCAGGCTACGTTCTGGGATGCCCTGAAAAACAACTATAAAGCAGCTTTGTGGTCTGCAGCCATTTCTCTGACCATTATCATGGAAGGCTATGATATCGGTATGTAAAGAAGCATCAAGTTTCCTTGCGCGGTGGTAATGTTAACGACGGCTCCCCTCTTAGGGCTCATCTATCAGTTCTTCACCTACCCAGCATTCCAACGGAGATTCGGCAAATATCAACCAGAGCAGGATGCCTATCAGGTCACTGGACCATGGCAAGCAGGCCTTGGTAACGGAGCGAACGTGGGCATTGTCATCGGTGGGTTCCTGAACGGCTACCTATCCGCACGATATGGATACAAGAAGGTGATCCTCGGGTCCCTCTTCTTCATGAACTGGTTCATATTCATCCTCTTCTTTGCCAAATCGGCCCCGGTACTGCTAGTGGGGCAGTTCTTGTGCGGGTTGACCTGGGGAACCTTCGCAACCACTGGGCCCGCGTATGCTTCGGAAGTCTGCCCACTGGCGTTACGCGGATACCTCACCTGTTACGTCAACCTGTGCTGGGCGATTGGCCAGTTCATCGCAGCAGGCACTCTGTTTGGACTGCTCAAGATCCAAAATGAGTGGTCGTACAGAATCGCGTATGCTCTGCAATGGATCTGGCCAGTGCCACTCTTCGTCCTCATCCTCTTCGCACCCGAATCGCCCTGGTGGCTAGCTCGAAACAACCGAATCGAGGACGTGTACAAGTCCCTCGCCCAGCTGGATACACGCGATCGAGAAGCCCACCAGAATACCGTGGCGCAGATCCTTCACACTCTCGAGATTGAACGCAGGGCCGAGTCCGGTTCGAGCTACTGGGATTGCTTCCGGGGCACCGACCGACGCCGGACGGAGATCGTCTGCGTGGCATTTGCGGGTCAGTTCCTGTCTGGGGCAGCATTTGCATACGTTCCGACATACTTCTTCATACAGGCGGGCATCAGCACCAACAACGCTTACCAGATTGCCGTCGGAGGCACAGCAATCTCTTTTGTCGGTACGGTGCTCTCCTGGCTTCTTCTCGGGCGATTCGGGCGTCGCACGCTGTATCTCTATGGCATTGCAACCTGCACCTGTCTCCTACTTATCATTGGAATCATCGCGTCGGCCTCGGACTCAGGTAGTGCGAAATGGGGTCAGGCGGCGCTTTGCCTGGCGTGGCTCTTCACCTACTCCATCACCCTGGGCCCGATCACCTTCACCATCATCTCGGAGACGTCTTCCGTCCAGCTCCGAGCAAAATCTGTGTGCTTGTCGCGGAACGTCTACAACATCACGCAGATTATCGCCAACGTCATTGAGCCATACCTGATCAACCCGACGGAGTTGGACCTGAAGGGGAAAACAGCGTATTTTTGGTTCGGAACCGCGGCTCTGACTACTGTTTGGGCATATTTTCGGCTACCAGAATGTCGGGGCAGGACGTACGATGAATTGGCAATCATGTTCCATGATAAAGTGCCAGCCAGAAAGTTCTCGCAGTATAAGGTCAACGTGTATGATGTGGGGGTGCTGGAGCAGTCAAAGGAGAACCACGGAAATGATAGGTCATAATTACTCGTAGAATTGAAATTTTTTCAAACTAGATCGTCATGAGAAATGGTAATAAACAGAGGGTACAACGAGAAGCGGTCGTAAGTGGTCGTAGACAAATGTAAACAGGTAGGAAGAGTTATAAACAATCATAAACAGTTGTATACCTCTGAAGGCTGATGTTCTTTTTGCAGCGGGCGGTGAAGATGGAGTCACCGAATCCAGCTTAAACTTCAACGCGACAATTTAAGCCTCACTCTCTCTTTCGCCTCAACTCTCGCCTCCCCCTCCGCCTCCCCCTCCGCCTCCCCCTCTTCTGCCTCTGTGAATCTTTGTTCTTCTCTCACTCATCGCTCACTTGGGTGTTATCCATCAACCCACCCCCTCCCTTAGCCTTTCCTCCCTAAGCAATGGAGGCCCAGCAACACCAACCCCAGCCCCCTCGCCACTCAGAGCCAAACACCATGGACACCACGATGGACATTGACATGGAACTTGACCTGGGTCCTCTGCCAGACTCTGAGCCAATCGAAACAGTAAGCGCCCAATCCGCGCGTGTCCCGACCCGAAAAACAGTTAAATAGGTGTCTATTCCGTATATTAACATCATCCCCGCTTCCCCCCTCAAGCAGGAACTTGCTCCGACCTTTTTAAACGCACCCGATGGAATCATCACCGACCCCCAAAGCGCAGAGGCGCAGTTCGAAAAAGTGCACATTCGCGGCGTTGACGAACTGACCACCGACAACATCAAGGAGTTCGCCTACACCCATTTCACCCTTGAGCAACCAGCCAGAGTCGAATGGATCGACGATACCTCCGCGAACATCGTATACTCCTCTGCGGACGTTGGTCTACAGGCGTTATCTGCTATGACACACGCCCAGGAAGCTGAGAACGGCGACGAAGCTGCTGCATCCGCGGTTCAGGCGGCTGGGATCCCCGCGCTACGGCTTCGTTCCGCAAAGGTGCTTGCCTCGCATCCGGATTCAGTCCTACAGGTCCGATCGGCTGTGAAGACGGATAAGAAGAGACCGCGCGCTCACGAGGCGAGCCGGTTCTACCTAATGCATCCAGAGCATGACCCGCGGGAACGGCTGCGGCGGGAACTTGCGGACCGGCGGCGCAGTGGTGGAGGTGGGGATCCCAGTGACGGCGATTATCGACGGAGACGGTTTGATGGGCGCGAACTACGGCGACGGCGCGACCGTGATCATAAAGAGGCGTTCAGTGCGAATATGTACGATGATTCGGGAGCTCCAGGCGGAGACTACGAGTCGGATAATAACCGGGGGAGAAGACATGGGCGTGGCGATCGGGATACAGAATTATTCCCGGATTCTGGGGCACGATCAGGACGACTTCGGAACCGGAGTGCTTCGCCTGGGCGGGATACGCTTATGATGGAGGATGGGTATGCAGAAGAACGGCTGGGGTCATCAGGACGACGATTCCGGCAGCGCACGCCCCCTCCCACTCGAATGAATGAGGGTCGCGAGCTCTTCCCTTCCTCGTCAATTGAAGACGGTGGGAACGCGAGGGAACTCTTCCCGAACAAGACAGCAGACAGTTACTTGAAGAAGGAACTATTCCCAAACAAACACAGTAACCATCGACGTTCGGATGCGATTGATGCGGCAGATGAGACGGCGGACTTATTTTCGAGGCGGATTTCGATTCCCCTGGTGGATGGTGCTCAGGAGGACTTGAAGCGCAGTAACCGAAATGTTGAGTTGTTCCCTAGGTCGACGTCGGCGAAGAGATCGGGCGGTGGGGTCAACATTCGCGGTGCAGCCGGCCAGGACCAGGGTTTTACGATCCGAGGCGCTGCTGAGAACGGTATTTCGATCAAGGGACGGGGAGGTGCTTCTGTTCGTGAGCTTTTCCCATCCAAGTTCAACCAATCGAATGCGGGCAAAGAACTGTTTTCCGATAAGATTGAAGGACGAGGAGGTCCACGGCGAAGAGCTGAGGATATGTTCAGCTAGGACGCTCCATCTGGTTGAAGCAATACAGCTTCTCTCATCCTCTCTATATCTTTCTTTTTTTGTTTTCATTTTGCCCCTCTCTTTTCTATTTTCCTTATTGCTGCTAGGAGTTACCATGCATGCTTAAACACCAACCCAGAAAGTCTCTACTTAGACATGATAATACTCTTTCCATGTGTGAACATAATATTAATTAGCAAGACTAGCTACTGGGTTTTGCTTTGTTGCTCGGAATAACACAGTATTCCAATTTAATAGTCCCATATTCCCCGAAATATATATTATGTTGTTAAATAGGCTACGGCCCAAAAGCGTTAAGGGAGTTCATTATATGGATAAAAATTAAAAATTACATGGAGCACATGAAATTTCCATACGTTTGGGTATTGTTCTATTCACCGATAAGTGAGAAGGGATAAATGTGGAGCAGGTCATAGTCTCCTTAGAGAGGGGGGGGGGGGGTATTATATAGCTCTGATAAACACAAAATCGCTCTAACTGAGCAGGATATATATCATCCAAATCCCTGCAACAAGCAACTCCCTAAAATAGAGGGACTAATTTTGTCCTGTCCTGAACGCCTATTGCAAGATATACCAATACCAGTCGTCATGATCGTCGTCCCAGAACAAAAATCCAGCCAAAGCATCGCTTGCGCATAATCCAGTGAGGGCAGCATTCGGGCGTTTTATCATCACTGACGCATGCCCTCGACACATCCAAACGCCAGTATGCAAATAAAATCCTCATATATAGGGTATATGGGAATAAAAATGGCCTCCTGCTTCCTTCCAAAGGTTGAAATATAGCCACAGCCCATAAACCTACATAATAAAGAAGAAAAGAAACTATCACAAAAGAAACATAAAAACAGGGGGAAAAAAATCAACGCTCATGGGGTATATTGTGATGTGTGCATCATAAACATATATCACCTTCTTCGCCTTTCACCCATCGATTCCACACTTTATCATAGGCATCTTCTAAATCACGAACCCAGCGCTTCGTATCAAAGAGGGAGCTTCTCCATCGCTCCTCGAACAGCATTTTCCTGAGATCCGATAGCCTGCCCTTTGCGCGGCCATCTCCCCCAAATTCGTAGTGTAAGCTGCGACACAAACTGCTGGCTTTATTTTCATAATCTTCGTCTGAAACGGCAGTCAGTTCGTCTCGAGCCTTTCGGCCAGCGTCAGAGTTTGGTAGAGCGCTGCTCAGGATGCTACCCGCCATGCGAGAGCACATTTTATATTTATAACGAGGAAACGTCAGGAGTGGAGTTCCACTCCATAAGACATCTGTCGCCGTCGTGTGTGCATTGCACTCTGGTGTATCAAGGAATAGATCGACGATTTTCGCTCGCGCGATATGAGTATTTTTAGGTGCAACATCGGTGAAAATGATTCGAGACGCCGTTTCTTCGCCCGCCCAGGATACTGCCGTTTCCCGCAGGTTTTGTTCCCCAAGGTCTGGGAAGCGAAGAAGCCAGAGAACAGCTTGAGGCGTCCTGGCTAGTATTCGGAGCCAGGACCGGAAGGTAGTTGGCTCAATCTAGAGGGCTGTCAGTCAATACTCGTAAAGCCATTGATTTTTTTTTCGAGTATAGCAAACATACCTTATACAGCTGGTTGAAATTTCCAAGTATTATGGTATCATCGCTAAGATTGGGAAACAACTCCTTTCGCATTTTCCAGCGCCTCGCCTGCTCCTGCTCCCAAGTAACACGCGGGTCTTTGGCATCAGGGGCGCTTTGACGATGGTCACAACAGAAAAAGGTGTCCCGAGTGAATACTATCTTCTCTCCATAAACCCAATTTTCGATATCTTCGCTGTGGTCTTCCTCGAGAAGCCGATCCTCCATCCGTGTAGTGCGACAACCTGGGCTGAGTGTTTCTAGAGGGATAGATAATTTGTCCGCAAGAATGTAATCGCACCATTCAGCGCCTAGTGTGCCAGCAAATCCCATGAAAGACATGTGGATGGGAGCAGGCCTGGCGGCAAAAACCTCGTTACGAGCACCTCGAGTGTAACCGTTAAGATTGATGAGAATATGAATGCCATCGTCGACAATTTGCTTGACGAGTCGATCAACTGCCCACCCACTAGCGTCGTGGAACACCGGGGCCTCTTTTTCTATCTGTTGTCGATGAATAGACTTGTCGCTAGCGGTAGTGGCATAACAGTATGCCTTCACTCTGGAGGGGTTGTGAAGCCCAAATACTGATTGCATTAAATGCGCGAGGGGGTGGTTATTGAAATCGGACGATACGTATCCAACTTTAAGGTAAGGATTCGGGGGGCGTGGTGGCGGATAAACTGTTGGTGGAAGCCAGGGGGATCGCAAAGTAGAGCAAGATATGCGGAGCCCATTTCGCTGCGAGATTTGTCGGATCTGGCGCGCGGAAAGCGGGCAGGTGAATGTGTGGAATGGGAGAACGGTTGGTGCGTTTGGAGCCGATAAGCCCGGAGGGAGTTGTGGTCGCCGGTACTTGGATGAAGGATACTCCTTGCCAAAAATATAGCGGTCCTGGTACCACTGCCAAGTAATCAGTCTGATCGTGCGCTCCACGAGTCTTACGACTCGTGAACCTTCCCACCTCTGTCCAGCCCAAGATCGAAGGATCCCCGATAGAATCGCAGATACAGATCGGCGGCGATTTTGCAATGCGGGAGCCAGCTGGGCGCACAGCTGTTCGATTGTACTAGAGGTCAACAAACCGCGACCCCAAGATTCACCTTCCTTTAGTTGCCGGTCCACAATATCAACCACACGTTTGACCCAACCGCTTCCGGTTTCAAGTCCATACGAATCACGAAGCATTCCATGATCATCAACGTGCCACCGGTCCCGGAAGCCATAACCATTGGCAATTCCACCACGGCCCATCCAGTTACACACAGAGTTAAGGGCGTTGGCCAAACCACAAACTGCCTCTGCAAACTCTGGATTTACCTTCACAGCGCGCTTGTAATATGAGATGGCGTCGTTCACTCGGCCTGCATCTTTGACGGCGTTGGCCAGATTCGCGAGGGCAATGTCGAAGTTATTATCACACTGGACAGCTTGTTCGTACATTCGAATGGCTGCCTGAAGCTGGCCGATATCTTTTAAGAGGCTGCCAAGATTAGTATAGAGATGGGCATGGCGTGAATCAAGATGTAACCCGTAATTATAATACGCGAGAGCTAGGGAAATCCCAGTACCTGGGATGACACCGGGTATTTCTGGATGTTGGATTTCTCCGCTTGAGCGAGGAAGGCCTTTCCCTGGGGCGTTATTCTGGATACCAGCAAGCAGGATTCCGACGTTATTCGCAGTAGACGGACTGGGTTGGAGCGATAGAGAGAGATAATATAACGCTAGTATATCGCGGACACCAGGCGTAGCTCTCGGGACTCCAGAACTAGAGACATTAGACATGCCATCCTGGTATATTTTTGCCAACGAAAGTAACGAATTGCTTGTGGTGGATATTGCTGCTTTCCGCGCCAAGCCCTCGGGTACAAATTTGATTCCTGGGGGCGTTCCGCAGGGGGCAAAGACCAATTTGGACGTCTGCAAAGCTTTATCGGGGTAGAGGAGGATGGTTTCCTGTGTTGTGCGCTGCTCGGACGCGGGAAACGCATGGCGGGCACCTGGCGAAAAGGCGGCGAAAATCTGCTTGATAAGACTCTGGATACCATGGCGCCTTCTTCCTGCACTAATTAAGATGGCATCTTCGAACGCGCCGGCAGCTCCGGCGTTATCGCCAAGTGCATAGAGCATGTTCCCCTTAGCATGAACAAGGGCCAGCATTCTGCCGTTATCGCAACCAGGGATAGCATAGCCGCTCGAGCCGTAACCGGTGGAACCCGCATCCCCCGGGCCGCTTTTGACAAAAGCAGGTCTGCCGAAATCGTCATCGTAATCGAACGTAGCTTTCTCGTACGACCCCAGATCGGACGTGCTCGATGCCCTGCTTTCTGCATCGCTCTCCGGCTCGCTTGCATGCTCGTCTGCGGTGAAGCAATCGCCATTTTTAGGGAACCGAAGGGAGTTTTGTACAAAGTCAATGATATTAACCGCCTCTTTGCCACGATGGTTGCTGCATAGTAGCCCAATTAGGTGCTCCACGGCTTCAAAAAAGCTTGGGCGAAGTTTAACGGCACGAAGCCAATGCTGCAATGCTTCTTCTCGACGGTCCAGAGCCAAAAGCGTTGCTGCGAGATTGGAAATAGCCTCCACGTGCCTGTCGGTTGTTAGTTGACAGACACCCAGCTCTAATGATTCTAATTCTCTACTCACGTTGCATCTCGTGCAATAATCCTTGAATACCACCTCATGGCCTTGTTATAGTCGCCGAGACCATATGCAAGGCACCCACCGAGAAGCATACCATCGATCCACTCCCAGCCGCTCTCCATACATAGGTGGGATAGCATTTCTAGAGATGAAACGGCGTTGGCTGTCGTCGAATTTTCATTGAGAGGGGCAGCAGCAAAATGCGACCCTGAGGAAGCTGTCAATCGCCCAGTATGTCGTAATCTGTCCACCATATGCGTGTCGGATGGGACAGGCTGAAATTGAGAGGCAGGAAGGCGATCATAACGGGAGTTACTGTCCAAGTTAGAATCAAGTTTATTCTGCATTAATCGACCCGAAGAGTGGTGCTTTGATGCACGGATTTCATACTGGCTCGGGGGATAGCTGTTGTGGCGAGAACCATCCTGTACATTGGTATGAGAGAAGTCGAGACCTGGCTGGCGGGGCGGCTTCGGATATATGCTTGGTTTCAAAAATCGCTGACTTTGGCCTTCAATACCAGCGTTGGAGATGCTGTTTCGACGTGCTTGATGGATAGAGGCAAGAAGATCCACGTAAACGCCATGCGCCCATGCTAACGCCTTCTCCTTGAACTCTACATTCGCAGCACGGGAGTTTGAAGGAAGACCCGGATTCTGAATTCCGGTACTACTGGTAGTTCCTGACCACGGCGTGAAGGTATCATGAGCCGCGGCCCGTGACGAAAAGCTGGAACCCGAGTTGCGAGTATGAAAGGGTAGAACGCGTTGGTTGAGTTGATCGGGGGGCTTTTGGTCCGAATGACGGGGAGGAAAATTGTTCTTCACGGAACCATCATGGTTGAACATTGCTGAGGGATTCTGGGACCAGTCCAACCCCAGATCAAGATGGTTGGAAGGAACCGAACCACGATTGAACGACTGCCCTACGCCCAAAAACGAGGCCCCCGGTGGGGGTGTTGATTTTACAAAGGAAGCCGATGGATTCAAGCGAGGTTCTCGGAATGCCGCGGGGCGATATGGGATGAAAACACCGTCGGGCCAATATGGCCCATAGGGACCGGTACCCGCTGAAGCCGTGGGGCCTAATGCCGTCTGCAAGGTCGCCGGGAGGACTGTTGGGACATAAGCTCCATTGTGCCAGTAGAAGCGTTGCTGGGCTGGTTGTATTGGGAGCGATTGATTTAGCACGGAATCAATACCAGGCGCGTAGTTCAGCGAACGGACCCAACTGGCGCCATTGAGTCCTTGAGCGATCTCCTCGTGAGCTCCAGTCCCGCGGCTCGAGTCGGTTTTATGCATCGGAGGAAAATTCAAAGGTTTCGCGGACGATGATTGATCTAGGATAGCTTGTTGCCAGGGGTCAATTGAGAAGCCAGTCTGAGGTGAGATCAACTGCCCCGATTCCAAGGGCGAAACCAGAATATGCTTCGTTGCCGGAGGCTGAATGGTCGTATCTCCCGGTGTACCATCATATCCCGCTGCTAGGGTTCCATTTGGCGTTTTCCTCCTCAAAGCATGCTCGGCGGCACTCTTCAACGTGGATGTCGGATGGGTGGTGTCGTGGATACTGAGACGATGGACAGGGTGGGGATATTGGAGTCTGGTTCGGGGCACAGATTGAAAAGAATTCTTATCCAAGTCATGGCGAAAGGGTGTGGTAGCGAAGGGCGAATTTGAAGCGTATGGTCCATTGAAACTTTCGGCGCCTTGGTAATGATTTAGGTGGTGATGGGGTTGAACTGGCGGGAATGATGCTACAGAGGGTAACATTTTGGCCCCAGGCACCGTCTGTGGCCTATTCTCCCACCACAAGAATCACAAAATTTTCGCAACTGTTGTCGGAAGAAGTCACAATGGAGGCAGTATCGATTAGGATGTAGGAAAAATATAAAAAACCATAGGAAATAAGAATTGGAAGAGAAAAAAAAGGCAAACTCGCGTGGAGGGCGATCGCAGATAGTTTCAGGCAGCGAGGCTGAGAGCGGTCAAAAGAGTCGACACACATTCACTCTTGGATTATTGACAAGCATCCTCCTTGAAGCGTTTCCTACACCTCATCCTGGACCGAACCGACTCACTGGATACTCAACATCGCCCGCCACGGCTCGTCTCTGGGTTCGACATGAAAGTTGGAAAAGACCAAAACGAGAGATGAAACCGATAAGCACGATGAGAAAGGGTGCGTCGGAAGAAGAGAAACAGAGAGCGGAGTCAGGATACCATTCAAGGAAGCGCCAGATTCCAGAAGACGGGAAAAGACACGCAGACGATCCGTTCCGGCAGTGTTATTTGCTGGGGGGAGGGAAGAGGTGATGCAAGGGAGGAAAGGGATCGAGAGAGACACACAGCCCTAGTCGGTAGTGACGCAGGTGCCCGCAAGACACGATCAACCACAAGACGAAATGGTTCTTGGCAGAAATGCCGTACTCGGGATAAGGAAGGGAGGAGGGGCAACAAAGACGGAGAAGGGGATGGGAAGAGAGAAGAAGAATATGAGGAATAATCAGAATTCGAATAAGAATAGGAAAAGAAAAGAATAAAATGCTAAAAATGGCTGGGATGGAAGTAAATAATAATAAAAGAATAAAAAGAAATAAAATAAAAATAAAAAAATACTTCGCGGGACAAGTAATCAAAAATAAAATAAAATAAAATAATCCAACCAGATCAAAAATAATAAAGGGAAGATGAAGATCGGATCAGGGAAGCAATAGTGGAGGAGAAAGGCTGAACATGGCACCACTAGTTGTTATATTTTCCCTTTTGCTTTTTCTCTTTTTTTCCTTTTTCTTCCTCTTTTTTATTGTCCTTTTCTTTCTTTCTTCTTCTATCTGTCAAGCGCCGATTCTTGGTTTGATTTTAATTTTATTAAATTATTCCTGGTTGTTTATTTCTTATCGGGAAATGTGAACCAGGCCAGGTGAAGGCGGACGCAGGGCGGTCGTTTGAGGCGGAGATGATCCAACGGTCAGCGGGGAGGAAGGGGGGAGGGAAAAGTCAAATAAGTAACTATAAGAATTTGAGGTCGTCGTCGTGAGGAAGTAGTGAGGCGAAATGATACCTAGGTACGCGCCGAACCAGTGGTCCAGTCCGGGGTAAAGGAATCGAGAAAATACACCAGTCAAACGCTTCTTCTGTCAATGAAATTCGAGAAGGTCAAGAGAGGACCAAGCGCGACCGTTCAGCAGGAAGAGGAAAGGGGATAAGCAGAGAAAAAAGGGATTGATGAGCTCGAGCGGGATGCTTGTAAATCATGGAACGAGATGAATAATTCCTTCGTCGTGGGAGCCAGCCAGCGGAGCTTTCCAAACGAAAGCAGTATCAAGTGCAGTTGTCAGCCCTTGGTAGAGGGCATTGGCAGGGCTTGTTAGCTCCCATTTAGTTCTAGGGCGGATCCTACTTTTTGGGGGGGTGGGGGAGCTAGGGACGGGGATTTGAGGTCGGAGTGGAAAGGTTCCCTTAATCATGAGGACGGCAAACAACCTAAATTTAAAGGGAAAAAAAAAGAAAGAAACTCGAACTGCTGTGAAAAGTTGTCAAAGGTACAAAGAAAGAGGAAGTCCACAAGCAGTAAGAGCTTCTCCTGGTCCTAAGTGGTTGATGATGATGATGGATTTGATGGATGTTCAAGGGAAGAGAGGTGGATCCCCAGATAAATGGAACAGTGGGAGTGGAGCCAATGAACAGCGGATACAGTGGGGGAAGAGGTCTGGGAGGCGAGGTAACTAACGAGTCGCAGGCTCGCAGCTGGCTTAAAGCAGGTGTCGTCGTAGCGCCCTGTAGCTGGTCTGAGAGAGGGGTGACTGCGTTGGGGCGGAGTGGCTTAGGCGCCAGGATGATGCTGGCTCCCTGATATCCAGAGGTTATTATTCTTCTGATTTCAATGACCTTGGGTCTCTCGATGCTTCAGGTCGGGTTTTGATGAATAGCTCCTAACAAGTACTAGTGGGATTCAAGGATGTAAGGACATAGCTGGCGGAGAATTGGAATTTGTCGGCCAACCTTGACAACGATTCTTCAAACTTATGAGGGAAAGTAATAAAATTAATGGGCCTTTCTCGAGTGTTTCCGAGACCCGAGATCCAGAGGATAAATGCGACCGTCCTGAGGGTGAAGGGGATCAGACAAAGACGAAAATGAACACGAAAATCCATCACATCCAATGTCCCACCGGTGCGATCCAACGGCTAGGATGGAGCGGCGCTAGCCACTCAAGCGTAGCAGCAATTCCAAGCCCGTCGAACGTCAGTGGACCGTCAACTAAGACTATCCACCCCCCCAAGTGGCGCCCGCAGTGATCAAGTCGATCTGGCACTTCGGTGGGCTTGGTGGGTGGAGTCGCCGCTTGAGATAAATGTATCCATCCACACGCTGGCCTTTGGCAAAGGAAAATTCGATCCTACCTAGCGTGAAAATGCAACTAGCAGACTCCACCAAATCCATGAAAATCCAAATGAGAAAGAACGAGGGAATGGTGAGAGTGAAAAGGAAAATTAGCCAAACAAGCAAAATGGAAATAAAAAGAGCAATCATCATTCCAAAACCCCAAAAAGGGGAAAATCATCTCACCTCGAATGGAACCCACTGCTAGAAGTAAAAGGATGAGGGCTTTTTTTGCCTTCTTCTTTTGCTTCTTAACTGGAGTATGACTTGGTCTTCGTCAGCATTACGGAGGACATTTAGCTTGACGTTTTCTGCGGCCCAGTGCATTATTAGGTATTATTATATATGAGAGGCTGAAAAGTTGGTGCGTATGTATGTAGGTAGGGTGTATGGATAATGGAGAGGGTGGATAGAGAAGATGATCAAATAATAAATAATTTCATCGTTCTCAGGGTTGTTTTTACCTTTGCTTTGCTTGTCTTTCCTTTTCTGTGCCTTCCCCTTGCTTTTCAGTAGAGACAAACATTTCCTCCATATCAGGAAAAACTTTTTTATGACTTTGACACCCCACCCCCGACAATAAGATATTAAAAAGTGGGCGTCCTGGTGTTACCATTGATCCCTGGGTTTTCAAGAGGGAAAAAAATAACCAAAAATCCACCCCAAAAATACTTGAATAAAAATAAACATAAAAAATTTACTGTACGAATCAAAAATGAAAACAAGGGCCAAAAAGGCCACTTTCCACCCCGGGCCAACTCAAAATCCACACCATCTCTGAGAGAACCATTCAGAACCGAGTATCCTGAGTCTGTTCATGCCTCATCCATCCATTCAAACCTCTCCGATTCAGCCATCGTTTCATGGCCAATCCTCCCGCCAGCCAGTCGTCCCTGGTCTTTTCTTTAGCTCCGAGTTGGTTGACTTTTTGCACCCCTCCCAGAGTCCTCATCCGCCCAGGGAGAGAGGTCAATGAGCACGGCGGGAATGGGGCCGCTGCTGGGACCGATCGCCCATGTCACGAGCGGTCTGGCGATGACGATCGGCAAACTTTGCCCTTTTCCTCCACAAGGGGTGTGGTCCAGGAAAGGACGTTTGCAGGGAAAGGAAGATTGATTGTCTCTGTGAGCCTTGCCTGTCATGGACTTACCTTCTCGAGGTCAAACTACCTTGACAAAGTTGTTCCCGAATGATCAGGAGTACAAATAAAGTCCTTAGTGCTCGGCCTTCGTGGAGGTCTTAAGACAAGAGCGGAAAGCCCACCCTTCCACTGAGCACCTGCACCACTACCTTTCTTTCCCATTCCCCTTCCCTCTTCCCTCCTCCTCAACCAATATGTGAAAGGACAGGAGAGAGATGGAAAAAAGCGGCAAAGGATAGACTTGACGGATGGGCGATCATCGGGATGATTTGGTGAAGGTTAATAATACTCATGAGGCCATGGATGATGATGACATGCTGGCAGAAATGATCATCGTCATCGGATGACTCATGCCTCTCCCACCTCCACTCGCATTCCATATCGGTTTCTTTTTTTCTTTAGGGAGTCAAGAACAAAAATAATTGACTTAAATAATGTGAAGGTAAGAATGAAAATAAAAGCACATAACATGCGCCTCCCTGATGTCTCGTCAACTATCATCATCTGCATGCTCGTTCCCACCAGAAAGTCAGGGAAAAGGGGGGCTGCATCTCGGCGTGTTGTACCAGGAACCCGTCGAGGGGGTTGATCACCCAAAGCCTGTGGAGAACATGGATTCTTTGGTGTCCCCTGTTTGCAACTGGGCGTCGTCGTCATATGCTTTTTTTTATTATTATTACTCTTATTATTATTATTATTTTTCGATCCGACTGTCGCCTGTGTGCAAGTGACGTCTTTGTTGTCCGCGTTCCCACTCGTTTCCGCGGACCGTCAACATCCGTCTGTCTTCTCCCTTCCCTAGTCATATGTTGGAAAGAGGTATGAAAAGGAGATGATAATCTGTGGTGTTTCGGGGTGACTGCCGCTGAACCCAGGAAGCAAAAAGACTCCGAGCGACTAATGTAGATCTCCCCAATGTAGATCTGGGCAAGGTTTCATATCTTTTGGGGGAAAATCTCATTTTGAATTCAGATTCAACACCTCCCTCTTGAGGGAGAGTCAAGGCTGTCAGGTGAAAGAAAATAGTAGAAGCCACATTGGGTTCCAGATTGGTCAAACAATAAAATTGAAAATTACATTTTTATTCATCAACTACTCGAGACATTGCGACTCTGAATGGTTGTTTCAATCAGACAGAGACCATCCATACTTCGTACATAATTACTTATGTAGACCTTTGAAATGGACCACTGTATCCACAGAAAGAAGCTAGGCGTCCTTCGAAGATACCGCGGTGAGTAGAGGGTCAAGAATTGATCTTCTTTGCGTAAAATAAGCCTATACCACGATGTGAAAGGTTCAATCCAGGCCCGAAGGCGGGAAGGAACGGTAAGAGCCAGAGTGTTGCAAAGGTTGAGGAGTTGGGTTGCTTTATGGTCCAACTCGCATATCAAAGGCAAGGAAACCATAAAGACTTTGAAGGGGAAGGGTGTGATGTATTATCAACGGTAGCAAGGGAAGAAAACGTCAATTTTTCAATTGAACATAATGGGAATCCTAGTCATGAATCGTAACTTCTTTTGCTTTTTTGTGTAAATTGTGCCACCAAGGCAATGATCCTATTCTCTGTAGCTAGCATGCCAGTACAAATCGACCAACGCCATAGGAATCACGGTCATAATTTACTCGGAGGGGACTAAGGGTTCGATTAGCGACGAAAGTTGCTAGCAAGCAAAAGCTGATTGCTGGCTTACCGTCAATCTCTCCAGCCTTGATGTCATCACTGACATCCTTGGGGCTGCGGCCATCAACCTTGCAGCCAACGGAGAAAGCGGTACCTAGGATCTCAAGAACGGTACCCTTGAGCTCCTTGGCCAGAGAGCGGGAGCGCATCTGGCGGGCAATCTCGACAATCTCGTCAAGAGGGATGGACTTGGTGTGCTTAATGTTCTTCTCCTTCTTGCGGTCACGAGGAGGCTCCTTCAGGGCCTTGATGACCAGAGAAGAGGCGGAGGGAACAACAGACACAGCAGCCTGACGGTTCTGAATGGTGAGACGGACGGTCACACGGAGACCTTTCTACAAGATTCCGATATTCAACGGTCAGCGCTCAATCCCCTCCCGTGTACATTACAATCAGCCCATTGTGAAAAATCTTACCCAGTCGCCGGTGTTCTTGGCAATGTCTTCACCAATCTTCTTTGGGGACAGACCGAGAGGACCGATCTTAGGAGCCAGAGCGGACTGGGCTCCAACCTCACCACCGGTCACACGGAGGTGGCTGCAGCACTTGTCAGTTTGTTTTTTGGGCAAACAACAAGTTGGAGGCTTTTTGACTTACATGATCTTCACCTCATTGGGATCGAACTTAGGAGCTACCCAATGGGAAACATGTTAGTGCGCCAGGCGAGCATGCTCAAGGAGATGATACTTACGCATGGCGAGTGCGAAAGGTCGTCAATCGTCCTTGGTGTATTTGTCGGGATGGTTGGTACGGAAGAAAAGAAGAAAAGTTCGAGGCCGAGAAGATAGGTTATTTCTGCTGGATCCACACCTAGCAGACTAGTGGCTAAGCGAGCCACTTAAAGGGGTAGGCTTGCTAGGGCTCAACCCTTTATCTTGGTCACGTGATCTATACAACAACTTGTTTCTGTGAAAAGATAGAGTTGACTGAATCTAATACTAGTTGTCGTATTTGATATATTTAAAGGTAGACAAAGAAATAACCGCTAAAGATACAAACGACCCGAGGGTCGACGTAAAACCCGCTCTTTGCTCTCGTATTGGCCATAATCTCATCAGCTCACTAACTGGTTCCAGAAACAGCAAGCCTAGTGGGTTTGGTTAGCAGGAACCCCGAAAGGGTTGCGTCTAGGGTTAACACTTACTTCATCAGGTGGTCCATGAAAGTTTGAAGCGAAACGTCGTCGGTGAAAATGGTCTGCGACGTTACACCTCCGCCGTATCCACCTGTTGTGTGCGTAGTGGATGGATTCAGCTTCGACAAGAGGAAGCGTGCCTGAGAGCCACCAGCATCGCAAACGATGAATCGCGGCAACGGGAAACGGTCTGCGATTAATTCCTGTTTGTTTAGAATCATTAGCTTCGAACTAGTAACATTTTAGAATAGGTATAATATACCCTTGCGTCCTCCTTGGGTTGCTCGAGAAGTTGCTTCAAGTTTTCGTAGCCCTCCTGGTCCTGATAACCTGCCTTCCTCCATTCCGCGATGTTTTCTCCATGGAAAATTAGGATATGGAAGAATGTATCCAGGAGAAGGATGTGTTGTGGTTGGATGGAAGCCGAATCCAGCAGAACTGGCTGGCTGCCTTCGTGTTCCAAAGAGTATGAATCGAGTGTTGGCTGAATCATGACAAGGGAATCGCCAACATCCTCATGGTTAAGAACGTGCCGATAGAAAGCTGTCTCATCAGGAGAGTTATTGAACACCTGTAAAAACTGGCTTCGGCGGAGGTGGAACATGAATTGAGGATAGAGAGTAAAATTCTTCTCCAACCGGAATGATGTTTGATCATCCTTTCGGTAATCAGCAAAGCGAGAGCAAAGTCTGATGAGCATCCGGTCAACCCATCTCAGAACATCCGGACCATCATCAACCTCCGCTTTGAAAACTGCAATACGTGCCATGAGCACGGCGGCAGCCTCCTGATCGAAAGATTGAGCTAAAGTAGGGTCTCCAGCAGGGCCGCTCAGATTACGAGCGACGGTTGTGACTCGAAGATGATAATGCCCGGAAGAATGCTGGTAGTAGGTCAAAAACTGCATCATTCCTCTTTGGGGCCCCTGTTGCACTGCCGCAGGCCCGCCTTGGTTGGCGATTTCGAAATAGACGCCATAACTTGAGGCGGGATCAATCCCACACATCTTCCAGGCGCATGTATTTCCGATGCCACATTCTGTCTCTCCGACGGAGCTCGATTTCTTATTCAGAGAAACGGCGTGACCAATAAGGCCAGTAACCTTGAGTTCTTTCGTAGTAAGGACCTCAAGAGATGCATTAAAACCCATCAAAAGGTTATCATTTCCGTCCTTATCGAATACCCTAACAAATGATTGTTTGAATTGCGACGATGTGAAGGCATCGGTGAGAAGTATCTGACCACCAGTGTAGTTGGAAAGGTTCTTCATCTCGAGAAGGCCGACTTGGTCGAGGCAACCGGCAAAAATGTCAACGACATGTCCGTTGTTAGCGGCGCGTTTGGCCAGGTTATCATAGAACTTAAACTGTCAGTATGGCGGTGCAGAATATTCGGAAGTATTGGCCTCACCTTAACTGCCTTCTTGTAATACTTGATGTTGTCCCGATCAATATCATGATGGGAACGAATTGGCTCCTTGAGTTCGGCGCTTATAACATGGCCTGGACCCTCGGTGGCCGGGCCGCTGGTGAAAGTCATAATACGCGCGCCCGCATTCTGGAAGGAAGACTCAAGCAGTCCGATAGCAACACTAAGAGCTACACCCGTGCATCTGAGTGGTCGCTTATCATTGGCGACGGGCCACGGGTCACGCTGCAACTGCTCAAGCATGTTTGTAATCTGGAACTCGGCCTGCTGGATGGGGAGAAGGAATCGTGCGGCGGGGCCAAGAGGGGGGCGGGCAGGTTGCTGTGGCATGTTCGGGCGCACTCCAGACGAGAGTCCCAACATTTCCTGAACCTGCTTGGCAGTGTAATCTTTGCTCCCCCGGAAAACATATGACTTGGCGCACTCGCTGTACCCAAGTTCGTGTACTTGTGTCTACGTAAACAGATTAGAATTGATTGAGAATAGGTTTATTATTGGGGGGTATGAGGGCCCTACCATTGTGCCGAATGTAATCAAGCCAACCAACGCATTCGGTGGGAGCAAAGACAGGCTCATAACCAAGGAGTCCTTCACGGCCTTAAGGCTGTCTTCCTCCTGGCAGGTATCGACGACGAATACGAAGATTGGGGGGGCAGGCGCAGGGCGGGCTAGTTGATATTCAATGGTAGTGCTCATAGGGTGAAGCTCCGGGGGTATTGTGCTCTCAGTGATATCCTTGTAGTGCGGAGGGAGGGGATTGCGCATCAGGCAGAAAGGACAGATCCAAATCCGTGCTCGAACATCGACATTGCTAGAGATTGTCAGTCCACGAGTGGTCGAACAACGGAAAAATAACAATGGCATACGCGTATGGGTTCAAGACAGCGCGACACGGCGCCTTACAGGTTACTGGCTCATATTTCAGAAGGGGGGAGTCTGGTTTCTCCCTTAGGGGAGTGTAGATAGCACCAATAGGGACGACGAGTCGGGATGCTTCCTATCTGCGTTTAAGCGGGAGAGTCTATAGACCATCAAACGAAAAAAAACATACCATGCGAGAGCTTGGAAACGTGTTCCAGCTCAGCCTAATCCCATCGCGATCCTCGATATCACTCCACTGGTCCTTCAACGCTTCGTAGTCCATCCTGTCGGAAGTTAGGTTCTGGCAACCTCGTAATTAGGATACCTAAAGGGACCGAATCGAAGATATAAGGAACAAAGGAACAATATATAATCTCAGGGGAGCCCGGGGAGCGCAATTCGCTCAGAAGGGGAAAGGCCAACAGCTCTTGTTGTTGTCCGGATACCAGTGCGGGGGGTTCCAGCAGCGTTGTGTGAGCCAGATGCAGTTTGAGGCCAGGTTGCAGCACTAGTGGCTGCTGCGGCCCGCCGTAGAGAAGCGCGCTAGTGGGCTTTAAATTCCCACCGCCCACAACTTTCTTTCCTTTCTTTCTTCTTCTTCATTAAATTTCTTCCACGCCGACGTCAATTCTTCTATGGACAGCTTCCATCTTCCTCAATAGTGAAGCTGTTCTTTTGTGTCGAGCGAAGACTGACTCTGACCCATGGCTGGGCACCTGGCTTTGAAAGGTCGTTCCGATCCTTTTGGATAAACTGGGAATCAGCAGCGGTTACAAACCAATCCTCAACTGAGGCCGTTTTATGTACGCACTAGATCCAATATTATGTTACTTCATAGAACCTTAGGATGAAATTCGTGAGTGGAAAATTAAACATAATTGAAACCTGATATATCCTGTCCATTGATCTGCGTCGCCATATTCCAAACGAAAACGCCACCTGAGAAGGAAGTCCATGAAACACAAAATAAAAACAGGAATGTGGATGGGCATGGCTTCGTCTACTGGTCAGTGATAAACTCGGAGGTTTTAGGCATTCCTTTGGGCTCGCGTTGTCTGCTTCAAGAGATAACTGCGCTTGAAGTAGGTGTTTGGATGAACAATTGTATCCAAGTCGGCTTGGCTCCATGTGCCGTCTTCTTTGACCCTTTTGATGTCCGCTTTGTGCGCCCATTCAAAAACCCTGTTGCAAGCGATATGATATCGGGTCTTTTCCACATCCTCCCGTACTCCACGTAGAATTTCTTTATCATGCACGCCGGTGGATTGGAGGAGACTGATCAGGTTATCCACAGAAAAGTGGCGATATGGGCAACCATGTGTCTGCCCAACTCCGGGGTTTGAGTCGCCGAGGATCTTCTGGCATGAATAAGGAGGGTAACCTCGACCTCTCCTATTGACATCGCCTCCCACGTCTCCATAGGCGTGGCGGACATTATATTTATAGCGGGAATTGAATTCGTCGTCTGTAAAGCTTTTGAATGACTGGCGCCAGAAAAGAATACACTCCTCAAGAGATAAGCCAATTCCCTTAAGAAACAGCGTGTACTGAAGTCGGCCGTAATGCTTGAGGTGATTGTTTTTGCGCAATGTCATATGCAAACTCCGCATACAAAGTGGGAAATGCTGTGACAAATGGTCGATATTGCTCGCGGTGATCGGGGCGCCGTCAACGAACCCTTCACCCTCAGAGTAAACGGATTCAGCACTGCCGAAATTCTTGGATAGGTGGTTAAGTATCGGAGTAAGGCGGTCGTCTTCGTCTAGTCGCGGCAATGCCCGACTTGTGAGCTGTTAAAATCAGCTAGAGCCCAATGTCACCACAGTCTCGGCATATCACCAACATACCTCGAGAGCACGCTCCAGTCTAGCAGTAAATTCAGCGATAATCATGCTCAACTGTTCTCTTCCAGGTACGTAAGCCTTTCCTTTCGACAGGAAGACCGCTCGTCGCTCGACTAGCTCCGGGACTCTCTCCCAATCCACCTTATACCATGCTTCTTCATCAACTCGGCGCAAGCCCGGTGTTGTAGCAATTAGATTTTCAGAAAGCACATTTCTCTCCTCATCACTCACCGGTTCCCAGTCCAGATTAAGGCTCTCGATAAATGCCCGTCTTTCTCGGGAATCATCTCCTTGGAACCGGAATCTAAAAAGCATCGTCTCTGCCCTTGCGAATCGCCGACGAAGATCCTCTGTCGCCGAAAACGCTAGTCGAAGGATGAAATGGGAATAGTGGTCCTTTTGCCGTTCGCCTTTCAGTCTAGGGTCAACGGCGCCCGACGAAGACGATGTATTAGATGAAAGAGGGAGAAATTTTTGAATGAGAGGTGTAAGGTGTTCTTTCGTCTCGGCGGCCGACTTATTACGATAAGAGCATGCCTCGATCTCCGCGAGGACTATCCAAAGCGATTAGTATATGCGCATGAATACAATTCTAAATATTCGTACTTCTCAATCTATCAATGGCCCATTGTTCAAATTGTTCAAGGGTGATTTCCGCAGTCGGAGGGGTTTCGTAAAAGTTCAATCGATGGGGATAGTCATGTTGCTTGAAAATGGGAACGGCAAACTGCTTCTTCTTATGATCAAGGGTGGCCCGCCTCTTTGGGTCGACCCTCTGGAATTCTTGTCGGATCATTTTGACGTTCAGCAATATGTGTGCAGGTCCTGTTTTTTCATCTGCTAGTTGGCCATGGTCGGGCTGTTCCTATACTTGAACTTCGATTTCGAACGCTCTTCGCGTTGGTCGCGACACGCGTCGAACACGCGTCGCATGAGGTACTGTATCACGTGATCAATATCCAACCGGGGTGCTTGTCCTTTTTGATCAGCCGAGGAACAACAAGTCAACCCAGTTTGGCTTGCGAAAACAAAGTGTACATACGGTAATCGCCAGGGGTCTACCGCATGTGAACTGCTCGATAAAAGGCTCATATAAATAATAGAAAGAACCCTGAAGATCCCCGCTGCGTGCTGTCAGTGTCCTGCTAGCTGTAAATCCCCTCACTCACTTGCATTCCCCAAATTCCCTACCTAACTCAACGCTTTTGCCCAAAGCACCTCGAGCGCTCGGGAATGCCTCCGGGCTCCGCTCACCGACTTCCTAAACAAGCAGCCATCTATACACCCCCACGGAATTGGCTGTCTTTCCCCGGTTTGATGCGCGGCAGAGATTATTCTTGATCCATCAGCTCGGCGATCTACCGAGCACTCCATATTCGTATCAAAATCGCCGATAAAACCAGTCATCGCATTTCGCCTTCCTTACTTCTCTAAACCCCGGAGTCCCAACAGAAATGGGAAAATATATAGGATAAAATCTCCGCCCTCGCGATTTTTAACTCCGCTTCTCTGTCACCATTTCACCCTGGACAACACCATTATAAATTGAATTCGAAGAAAACGCAATTGGTTACAAAACCAAATATTAGGACCTCAAATGACCCCTTCAACAAGGCAGCTCAAAAAAGCTGCGCGAATTATTCTCATTGGTGCCCCGGGGGTAGGAAAAGGAACCCATACCGAAAGACTCCTCTCCAGATTTCCAGGGCTAGCTTCCATAAGCTCCGGTGACCTTCTACGAGAGAATGTGCGAAAGAAAACTCCTTTAGGTATGATAAATCCCGGCGAATGATGAAGACAAAATTCTTACCAATCCTTTACCTTCAAGGTCTCGAGGCGGAAACCACAATACAGGCGGGCAACCTTGTCCCTGACTCAATGATCCTCAACCTCATATCCTCTGAATTCAAAGCAAAAGGCTGGCTCTCAGCCGCGCCAAATTCGGCTATCTCTCCTTCCGCTTCCTTTATCCTTGACGGTTTCCCCCGTACAGCCGCCCAGGCTGAGAGCCTGGACTCTCTTGTTCCGATCAATTTCGTTGTCCATTTAGTTACACCACCCTCCATTATACTGTCTCGTATAGCGTCGCGCTGGGTACACGAACCCTCCGGAAGGGTGTATAATACCAAATTCAATGCGCCGAAGGTTCCCGGGAAGGACGATATCACTGGGGAGCCTTTGACTCAGAGGCAGGACGATTCGATCGATACATGGAAGCAACGGCTCCACAAATTTGAAGAAACTAGCAAGGCCCTCCTCAACCACTATCAAAGGAGGGGTTGTTTATTGCGCGTCGAGGGCAACTCAAGTGATGAAATTTCGCCCCAGCTTTTCGCAGCGATTGAGCGAAAATTCTGCTGAGTTCACTAGATGTTCATTCTCCTTTGTTTCACAGTTCGATACCTTATACTTTAGTATATTCAGTTGGCTGGCTTGCTGTGCATTATTCTTATTTTTACAGCGCTTTCTTTGGGGGATACACACTTTTTTATTATTATTCAATACCATAGCCTTAATGATTGAAAACAACAGAAATCTGGGTTTATTGAGTCTGGTGCTATGAATCATCTCATGCAAAGGAAGTGCTATATAACAATCATGGGCTTAGGATATGAATCATAAAACTGTAGAGCACGTACCCGACGATTCTCAGGGGAAAAGAAAAGAAAACACGGTATGTACATGACAAGAAAAACAAATATATCCCCGGCATATCCTGGCTACCCCGCAAAGGAGTGCCCTACTTTTTAGCATCCTTCGCCTGCTCCTCCAGCCCTATCCGAGTCTTATATTCTCTCGGACTCTCCCAATCAGCGTTACGGCGAAACCCCTTCCACATGCCAAAACCTCTAAACTTCGCCCACCACTCCGCATTTCTGTACCTCCGCTCAGCGGCAACCCCCCCGAACTCAGCACCCGACTTGGCTTCGTAAACCGTACCCAGACCCCGTCTTAACATCTCATACGATACATCTCGACGACGAAACGGAAACGGAAAATCCAAGGCCCGTCGTATATAGACGGTAGCAACGGCGCGTTGGTATTGGTCGGGTCGGTGCACGTAGGCGCGAACGCGACGGTTAAGGAGGTAGGAGGTAAGCCATTCATGTGCTTCTCGGGCGTATGGCTGCTCGGGACGGCCCCAATGCGCGAGCTCCGGGGCATCTACACCAGCCAAACGGATATGGATCTGGAGAATGACACATTTTGCTTATTAGCCGCAGAAAGGTAGGAGGTTAAAATCAACAAGATTTCGCGAAGAGAAGGAAGGTGGCCTAGCTATGAAAAAGACTCGGATGAGTTCATACAGTGTTATCCTTTAAATCCTTTTTGGCCGTTGGGATCTTCTTCCATGGTAGCCACCCCCATCCAGCAAGTCTACCTCCGGGAGTATGATATATCCTGAAGCCATCCCCATCGCCGACGCTGGTTACTTGCCCGAAAACGCTCTTGCGCCGGAAATATGATGGCGGGATGCTGACCGCGTTGGGGTATCGGCAGAGAAAACGACGGTGAATATGCAACGCACCCAAGATCCCACCGGTGAGGATTATCGTTGGAACAATAGTTCTAGACTCTATGAATGTAGTCCAGTCAATCGCTTGTTTATTCCTCTTCAAGCTCTTTTCGTTAGTTGGGGGCGTCTGTTGTTGCGGATCACTGGAGTTTGTGGGAGGCTGCGATTCGGAAGCCCATGGCGGCCATCGCATGACGGCTCATACTCTCGCTGCAATGTAATCCTATCGTTTCTAGGAGGAGAGGAGGGGTTTGGGATAATGTGGTGTTGTAGGGCTAATCTTGGTTTGGGCAGTGGTGGCATGTGAGGTCTTGTTTATGTTTGAAGGCGGTCAGAAGTATATATACCTACAGTGCCGAGTAACTCTGTACTACCACATTATTCTCTAGCTGTTTTCTGATTCAACAGCAATGACAAAGTTCATTATTCGGCCCCTGTGATTGGTTATAAAGGTGTCTTATAGCAATAATTACCCACTAATTCTCGAGTAGGTTTTGACTCGGTTTAATCTCATTCTTCTACATTAATTCATTTCCTATTCGTGATTGCCAAGATTTGATCCAATTCCCAACACACAGTCGCTGCTCTTTGCTTTATAACCATATTATTCCTGTAAAATCATGGTTGTTGCGCAGGTCTAGAGAATCAACGTGTTCTATACATCATGTCAAAATATACAGGATTTTAAGGGAATCCAAGCCTTTGGGGTTTATGAAGACGAAGGGAAATGACAGATCTACACCCACGCGCCATATAGAAAACTGGGAAAAGTACGAAAGAAAGGAAAATAGAAAGGGAATGCATGAAGTTTGGTGTTTTGGAGACCAAAGAGAAAACGTCTATTTCAGAGTCGCCGGAAGGCTCGTCTTGGCCTCCGACACAGCGGTATCAACTGCCTTGCGCAGCTTTTGTTGCTTGAGCTTGCGCAGGTAGGCGAAGAGAAGAATAAACAGGAGTTCCATCCTGAAATCCATTAGCAAGTACAAGTAAATACCGCTGGGAAAATCGAACATACCTTTCCTTTGTCATCATTAGGAGACCTTGTACGATGAGTCCCTTCATGAGTTGAGGTCCGATGCCCTTGAACAGGGAGAGGGCCCCCTCATTCTGAATGATAAACTGCATGACCTCTCCGAAGGTCTTGAAAGGTTTCCCTTGGCGTGCTGGGGGTGGGCGTGATTGAAGACCAACTTTGGCAACAATCAACGGCTGGGTTGCAATGGTTGCCATGGCCTTAGACATGGCACCAAGAACTATAAGAACGCATTAGCCCCCCTTCTGCGAAGTACTGCAGTCTTGGAACGTACGGAACGCTTCCCATGGCTTGAGATTTTGCTTTCCAGGGAAAATGATGTCCTTTAGGCGTTGGTAGGCACCGTAAGTGATGGCGGGGTTGACCACAAGGATCAGGCTGGCCTTGAGACCTCTCCATAGACCTGTCCAACCATCCTCACTGTTGACCACCTCTTTGCCTGTTTCGATCAAGCCTTTCTTCTCACTCTTGGGCTGAGTTTGCTGTCGTGTTGTAATGACAGCCACAGGGATGGTGAAAACTTGGGCAACAGCGCCGGCAACAGCTCCGAGGGAGAGCTCGATGGCAGTACCGGGCGGTTTAGGCACCCTGTTAGACGCCATATAAATGCTTCTAACCACACTGTACCAATAGAAATAGGCGAAGTTGGTAGATGCGACGCCGATCAAAGACCCAGCCATACCAGAGTACAGGCCCTCAATACCCTCCTTGTCCAATATCCTTGTGATCGCATCCCATGTCGACTTATAATGGACTGCATCTTCCGATTCCTCGTCCTTCGAATCCGCCGTTTTCTTCACCTGAACCTGCAACTTGGTCTTGACCCTAGATATTCACATTGGAATATTAGCTCATGTTTTTTGGAGTTCTTCTTCCTCAGGAAATGTAGTGTCCTCGCTTACAGATCAAGTGGATAGACCATGGCGTTGGCCAGAACAGCACCAGTTGCACCCGCAACGGCGCTGCCCCACGGCGAGAGAGCAGGCTTCGATTGACCGGCCATTATTGTGTATGAGAAAAACTACCTCCGGGTATTTAATGAACGAGGCTTAGAAGGGCGCCAGGCTCATAAACGAACAAAAAAAAAGCCCTTCTCAAAATAACGTGTCGAAGCCGTCCTAGATTTTTCCGTTTCCTGCTCCGTTTTGACTACGAGCCGAAAGGTGCGGAATTACTTGGCTGAGGAGTAATTCCGAGAGGAAAGATTCTGTCAAAAAGGAGGGAACCACTCAGGCCAGAGTGAAGGATAAACAATAAAGGGAGCGTCCACTACGGTCTTTCGAAGACAATGGACCTCTTGAATGCCTGATGGTCGACGAAGTGCAATGGAAAAGAAAATCGGCTGGAAGGAGATACCAGACGGCCGGCCAGTTGCAATGTTTCGCACCTCGGCGCGGTTGATCAGCGCATGACGAAACGAACCGAGGTCCAGTTCCCAGCTTATCGGCGTGCACCACCACCATTATTTCCCGCCGCTCTCCACCGAGCAACCTGCCTGCGCTCCAACTAACGCCGTCTGACATCTTATTCCCCCATACCTGACTCCAGATTTCTTGTTAAAAGACCTCCTTGCCATCAAACAAGCTATTCCACATCCGACCTCATCCAACGGATTGCCCACTTTATCCCCGCCATCTTTCTGATTAGATTCCGTTTCTGTTATTTTCCCTGCTTCCATCACCGTTTTAATCCGGTGAAAAGTTGGTCGCAGGCATGAGTTGACCTCGGGTGTGGGATCTAGGCTCCATCTTAGTGTTGGTGCAATCGCGGAGTCTTTCGGAAAGTCACGACTCGTCCCTTGCTTTGGTGCTGATCTTCATGGAGAAGCCTACATGGTGGAGTCGTTCATGAGGATGCTTGCCTTCAAATCACTTCGTCTGGAATAATGCTTCCAGTGGAGTTTGGACAGGACTTGACGGCCCTTACACGGGTATTTTTGTTAATTCTGTATACCTTGATATGCCCGAGCATAACCTGGAACTTTTGCAAGAGCAAGTAGTAGTATATAGGGGAGCTGTGATCTAGCCTTACTGCAAGCCCATCCCTTTTTACATATGGAATTTGATTTAAACCCCAACTACTGGGACTCCATTTGTAACAAACCTACTGTCAACTAAGAGTTAGCTCATTATTCTCTTAGCTTAATATCCGACTCCATAGAGCATAACATACATCTTACTCGTTCCTGTATTCATACTCGCTCAGAGGGGCTAGTTAAAGATGAAGCCTTGAAGAGGGGAAACTTTCTAAGAACCAAAACAGAAAGGGGAGAAAGGATCATGACTGGAATGAAATATTTGGTAGTGTAGGCTTCCAATTGTTTGAACAAATAGGTTGTCTTTCCTCAGGATATTACTACCTGCCAGGTAAATTATTGGGGATGGGAGCCTCAGGCCTCCATGCATCCACAATGCCAAATCCAAACCAGCTTCCAACGTCATCCCGCCGACATCGCACATCACCCCTCTCCAGCTCTCCCCTACCCTTCAATTGCACCCTTTTCTTTTTGAACCCCGGGGTTCCCCCTTACAGGTAACCTTATGGCGAGCAATATTCCTGCAGGACTGAAAGCTGCAGATGTTGGGCGCTTTGCCGTGCGAGCTGCCCAGCTCAAAAGTGCAAAGCCTATCATTGCCTACTGGTGTGAGTCATGGTAGCATCGCCGAGCTGAGCTTGGACTGACACAAGCCCCCCTTTTGTGGGATAGGTAATTTCTGGATTGTCAACCAAATTATTGAGAGAGGTTTACATACCTCCGACGATGAAGTTAAGCTATACACAGTGAATCTTATGGAGGAACTGGAACAGGTATGGCAGGCTCGAAAAGATTTCCGGTGCAATTCCTAATTCTGATGCCTTGAGTTCCAAAAGTTTAAAAGCGAGAACCCTGATAATGATGCTGTATTGGATGCTGTGGCGGCAAACGCCTACGTCGAGCAATTTGGCCTGGAGGTTTTTGCCCGTGCGGAGGCCACAATGACAGCCAACAAGGTGACTAGGTTTGTGAACAATTTCCTCGCTCCCACCTCTCCCCTCACATATTAGATCTATTCAGGCAGGAGACTTATTCCTATAATAAAGACAAACAGCAGACACTTTCCAGGCAGCTGCTACCTTTCTAGAATTGTGTCAAATTTGGAACCCCCCGGACGCCGAAATTGCTGCGAAAATCAAGTTCGCCAAGTATCACGCACTGAGGATCGTAAAAGCAATCAAGGCCGGAGAAGATCCCAATGCGTCAAACCCGGTGATTCAGGAAGCTGGGTTAGAGGAATTGGGAGAGGTGACTTTGGAAGGACCAGTTAGTCCTGGTCTGCCACACACCACTACTGCCCCAGAGTATTCAAAGCAACCATTTGTGGAAGAGGTTATGGACGAATCTGAAGATAAGCAGCATTCAGTATCGCAACCACCAGTTTTCCCACAGCCGCCGAACACCTCTTCCGATATACCCTCCGCCCCACCTGGCCATGTGCCCACGTTGAGCCAGAGTGGACAGGCTGATGACTCGCCCCTAAATCTACCTTCGGCCCCCCAAGATTTCACTTCCTCAAAATCAGCACCAGAACTACCGGATACCCCCATGGACATCGAAGCGCACCACACACAAGCACCACAGGGCTCATTTCAATCTTTCCCACCACCATCAGGTCTCCCCACAGTCCCACCTGCCGCATCTCACGACCCAAGCCATTTCTATAATGCATCTGCTAGTAGTAGCCCTCCTCTACAGACCTCGCGGACACCTTCAGGGCCTTCTTCTGTACTATCCCGTCCTGTGCACCAACCATATCCGATATCCACACCACATGCTCCCAATTCTGAGGTGGATGATCGAGCTATTGCCCAGGCACAAAAGCACGCCCGCTGGGCCGTGTCTGCATTAGCTTTCGATGATGTGAACACTGCAATTAAAGAACTCAAGAATTCCTTAAGGCACCTTGGAGCCCAGTAATAACATTGCCCACTCCTACTTCCTGAAAGGTGTCCTTGAATGGCCCGGATAGGAAGAGTGTAATAGGAAAGTGTACTGGAATTTCGCGGGTCGTTGATTACAGTGCAGTGAGTGGTACTTTTGAAAACCTGTACCCTTAGAGTATGGTACTACTTTAATCCAGCAATTAATGATTTTGACGATATGCTTGTATTCTCCTTGCAATATAGCTCTTCATATGTGCATATATTTTTAGATGCTCCTTCCGGAACGATCATGTGGCTTCACTTGCGCTACAGGCTCAACCGTAACTTCTTCTATGATGATCCGAGTTAACAACATAATAATTATTCCAACAGCTTCCTCCACTGTAACCTATTATTTCTAGGCTATAATATGAAGAAAATAAATAAACTAAACTAGCGAAGCTATTTTTGATAGTTTTATTGCCCATTACTATGGTTACAATGACTGTCACTATCTGGGACACTTGTGGAAATACAAGTATGGACCACCTCTAAAACCCAATCTATCTAAGGGCTCTTTAATGAGGGGCCCGGGGGTGGGGGGTGGTCTTTTGCCTACCTAATTAAGACCTAGGTGCTGAATTGAATCTGGAAGTCTGTTACTGCCTAATAGTCAATTCGCTCATGTGTGTATGAGGGAGTTTATCCCCTTAGTTGATCAGCCAACCTCGACGCCGTTATTTACCGTGTGCGTCACGTCAAGCTCGTCAAAGGCTAAACAGTGCACAGATGCAATTTTCTGATTTATATCCACTCTTTATCTTTCCCTACTGCCAGATTCCCGGACAGCCAAAATATTCAAATTTCTAAATGGACGGCCGCCTTTGGCCACCACTCGACTGGCCAAGATCCTACTGCTATTGACTTGGATATTGGAAGACTGACCATGTCAAACATTGACCGAGACTTTACGAAATTTTTAGATCTCAAACATGAGTATCATTCCAGCTTCATCGCCAAGGTGCGAGAGCATGCCGAACAAACTGTTTACAGCTGGGAAGATCTCCGGTACTCAATTGCTGCGCGGGCTGCATGTGCACAGTCTTTTCTTGATAAATACGGGGCGAAAATGCAGAAGGCCAACTACAGATCATCATCATAAGTATAGGGGTACTTCTCCTCTTTCTCTGGGTATATAAACATCATCTGAGGCTCGTTCAGAGAATATTCCATTAGGTACTTCTTGCGGTTGTCTTCCGTGCCCCAAAACTCCATCCTTGAATACCTGTTTTCTTCCCTCTGTCTGACCTACACGGTTTTATAATAGTCTCAAAAGAATACTTATGACGCTGTTGGAGAGGAAAGCACGAGGAATGGCAAAAACCCGACAAGTTCGGCCTCCTACCTCCGCAAAAATTTCTGCAAAACTAGTGAGGGAAAGGAAGCGACTGGGAGCAAGCGGCCAGTGATAGATGGGTTTTTGGGTATTGTTGGGAGCACCGGTCTAACACACAAGAGGCAACTTACGAAGACTTCAAATTCTTTGACTTTGGTAAACAACAATCTTCAACGCGCGCCCCCAAGGGAAGAAAAATATCTTCCGGACAATTATCTAAGGGATACTTACTTACTGGTAACAACGTCAATACGTCCCCCCCCCCCCCGGTGTGGGTGAGATACCGGGATTTCGATTCTACTACATCTTTTCCTGAGCAGAGGTGTATTGAATGCGGGTTACAGCCATGGAATCCAAATGCGCAATTCGCGGCAGAGGGATTCAGCTCACAGTTCACGTCCCCATCCATGCAAGGATATCTGGCTTCGGTCACATTGGAATGGTCCGGAGATGAGCTTTGGTTCGCCCGGGTGTTGATGCAGATTTGGAAATACTTAAGAGGGAAGTTCAGAGAGCATCCATAGCAAGGGAATTCGGAATTAAACACGCTCAAACGCTCAAGATTCGGGTTTCTCTACAGGTCAGAGACTGAGTGTTGCACTGAGTTGGGTTGGGTTGGGTTGGATTTGAGGTATTTGTCATCCGTGGGGCGTTCTGCTATTGCGTGTGGTTTTTTATTTGGTTTTTCTTGCAAGGAAAAGATTGGGTAAAGGCGAAAAAATAAATAAATGAATAGAAGGGAAATAAAAGAAAAAGAAACAAAAGTGTGGAAAAAAAAAAACCGAGAATAATTGGATGCTGGAGCTGGGCATAAATGAATCTTAAGATCTATAGAAGGTTGTTTAGCTTTCGCACGAACCATGGAACAAACAAAATGTGAATCTCAATGAGGGACCAGATCGGAGAATTTACGACTGACGTCAATTTTCCTTTCGTCCCTTGGAGAAATTCTGCTCTCGTCTTCCAGATTTGGCCAAGCTGATGGGACGAAAGCCACTAGTTAATTTACTCCATCTTCATGATAACTCCAGGCTCTGTCATGGCAATTTTTTTCTCTTTTTATCGTTGCTTTTCTTTATTATTATTTCTCTCAAAAAAGCCGGCCGATGCAGAGCCATACTTCTCCCATTTACCGGTTCTTCAGTTCGCATACTCCGGATAGATTCCAGAATGAACAAGGACATGATTTACAGAAAATAAGTGGAGGGAGCTGTGGCGACGATAGTTACCCAGATGTAAGCAATCGCAACCGCCATAATATATTAAAAAATCTCCACTGTCTCCAGCCTCATCAAACATGAAGCGCAGATCCCTCTTCATATTCCCTGCGGGTGATCAAACACCTGTCTGACTGATGGTAGTTGGCCCTGTTCTGTTTGGAGGGCGTGCTTGGGCAGATAATTTCGAACAATATATCTGGAGCTTTGTGGGTTTCTACCTGGTTATCGCCGTTATGGGTCGAGTGCGGCATATCCTTCAAATATGTGATCACCAAATCTCCTGTTCCTGTCGAGGATGCTACAGCCGTTGCCACGTCGGACTTCCTTCAATCCTTACGTCCGCAGGGATTGAATCGGGTTCCTCGGGGATCACTAAATTTCATAATCATCTTCAAAGGTCTGCCATCACAGCAGTTGTTCCAGGCTTTCTCCGTGTATTACCGCTTTTATTATTATTATTATTATTATTATTATTATTATTATTTTCTCCCTATCCATCCCGCTTCTCTCTTTGGTTCTAATTTTTTTTTTTCTCCCTCTTGTATTCGACATTGCTGCTCACCGTTTTCTTTCCTTTGATGCATGTCTTTTCCCTATTATTTTCCACTCTGTACACTTAATTTTCTTTTACCCACTTGGACCCGGCACTATGATCAGACGGTGTCCCTTAAAAAGGCAAATTGTCCCACAACGCGTTGCTTGGCAGGGGAACGAAATGACGATAGCCTTGCTGTTCACCCGAACTTCCTGTGCTGCCGAAATTTCTAGATGCAGCGCTAATACTCCGTAATGGGGTTCATTTGGTGGTGGAGAGAGAAGGAGGGGAAAATTAATAAATGAAATTAGAACAATGAAATAAAATAATAAAACAGGAGGGGTGGGATGTTGAATAATTTATGACCCCCAAAAGCCCTTCTGCGAAATTAATCTTGTGTACTCCGTAGTTGTTTAACAATGATGTTTCTCCCTCTGCCTCTCTCTTTCTTCTTTGCCTCTTTGCTCCGTAGAATTGGTAATTATACAGGCAGGGAGTTATAACTTGAATTATGAATACCAAATATAATATTAATAATAACAAGGGAAATACAAATATGAAGAAAAACAGTTAACTAATCATGAGTAATAAGATCAAAGTCAAAAATAATATCGATGAAGGCTTTGCTTTTTCTTCTCATTTCTTTCCCCCCCTCCTCTCATTGGCCCATTAAACCTTGAAGGATCAATTGGAGGGAGAAGTGGGCATACCAGGTCGTTGATGCACGCGAGACCACAGCGTTTGAAGTTTTGTACCCTTTTCTTGCCTTCTTTCTTTCTCCGCTTCTCATGTTCTGTATGCTCCTTCGGCATAAGGGACTACACAATCCGAAGACAACAAAAAGTTGCCCCTCGCCTAAACAGGCAGGATTCCTACCTGGATTTCATCCTGAGGATCCTGGTCAAAGTCTCCATTGGCGTGCATGGGTGTGCTCTTCCATGTTGGATTTTAATTTTTATTATTATTTCTAGGAGGATGATAACTGTAATTACCGCCAGAAATAATGAAGATGAGTATTTATTATTCCGGGAGGGTTGTAGAGTTCCAGGTTGTAGCGGTTTAGTTCTCAGTCGGTTCTTTCAAAGCGTTGTTGTCAGCCCCAAACGGGTTACCCCCAAACTCTCTCCTCTTATTAACTCTTCCTGTTCCTTGACTTCACCCTCCCCTCTCTCTGTGCCTCCTTTTGGATATCTCTCCTCCTCCCCTCCCTCAATCTCTTGCTCAGTTGACATACAGCGGCCCTGGAATCCAAAAGACATAAAGCACTGACCTAAACACGAAAAAAGAGAAATCTGTCCTTTTGGGTTCTATTGAGGCCTCTCCATACTCGCCTATTCTTTTGCCGCTCTCTACCATACCACCACCTTTCTCATCCCGCTCATCCCTACCATCGTCGCTCTCCCCGCATTCTTCGAATCTTGCTTGGAGTGGGGGTCGCCTGAATCCCCTCGCTTTTCCAATTTCAGATCCCATTGAAATTTGAACCAGACCCGATCAAAATCAGAAACAGACGTTCTTATTTTTATTTAATTTTTTTCTTTCTTTTTCTTTTTTAACTCGTCCTCTGAAGCTACTACCACCCCGCCATGGCTGACAAAAAGCCAGCTATATTAATTGTTGGAGGCTTGGGTAAGCTCGGCCCACCCTATTCTTGTTTCCCTCTAAGAACATTTTTTGACTGACCTGGCTATCTTTTTCTAGGATTTATCGGTCGTCATCTAGCCCTCTATATACACGAGAATAGCCTCGCCTCTGAAGTTCGACTAGTTGATAAAGTCCTTCCTGAGCTAGCTTGGCTGGCACCTGAGTTTGAAAAGGCCTGTTCTAAAGACAAGTTTGTTCAAGCCGATGCTAGTAGAGAACGTGAGTTGTCCTTAGGACCACTTTTATGAACCCTCCACCTTGCAATATCTTTTTGTACTTACCTTCGTGTCTCCACTCGCTTTCCAGAACATTTCCCTCGTATTTTCGACCGCGCGAATGGCGAACAATTTGACTACGTGATCAACTGCGGAGGTGAGACGAGATATTCACAGCCTGACGATGTCTATGAAGTGCGGAGTTATAATCTTAGCGTGGCACTTGGCCGCGAGGTTGCCCGCCGAGGAATTCGTTCCTTCGTTGAATGTTCAACTGCTCATGTCTACAAATCCGGCTCATCTCCACGGAAAGAAGGCGATAAGCTGCAGCCTTGGCACAAGCTAGCAAAGTGGAAGATGAAGGCTAATGAGGAATTAATGAAGATTCCGGGCCTAAATTATTGTGTGCTGCGGTTGCCAAATGTCTATGGAGAGTACGACCCTGGGTACTTCGCCATGGGAATCTGCCTCGCACGAGTCCATGTAGATATGCAAAAGGACCTGGAGCTTCTCTATACCAAAGACCTGAAGATCAATACCCTTTACGTGAAAGACGCAGCCAGTGCTCTGTTTAAAGCTGCAGAATGGAGATCCAGCGCTCCAACCGACGGATCCGCCCAGATTATCTTCAATGTCGTCGATCACAACGATACTCGACAGGAGCACGTCGCCCAGGCTCTCACCGAAGTGTTTGGGCTGAAGTGCTCTTTCCTAGGTTCTCTAGCGTCTCAGCTTGCCAAACTGAACCTCGATGAGGTTGTCGACGATATTAACGAGGTTGGCCTCCAAGGCTGGGCCGATTTAATCGAAGAGAAAGGCATTCAGCGCCAGGGCCCCATCAGCCCGTTTCTTGAGAGAGATGTGCTCCGGGATCAGGACATGTCGATTGATGGAAAACTGTTCGAAAATACCACTGGATGGAAACCTACGCGGGAACGCTTCAACGCTGCTGGTGTACGGGAAATGGTTGAGAGCTACAAACGTATGGGCTGGTGGCCCTAGACGAACCTAAACCACGCAACCTCTTTTGTTGCCTTATTTTCGGCTAGCTTAACCTATCTTATTCGTCGACCCACTGAAAGCCTTTATGTATTCAACAAGCAATAACGACCATCCTACCAGCCATGAGAGCTATTCGTTCTCCGACTGAACACATGATAACGTGTTCCGCAATAGATCGATTTGAACCTTGATACACTCCTCTGATCAAAAGCACACATAGACCGCATTTACACTGTTATCTCATCAGCCTCTCTTGTCGCCAGATGCGAACTCCACATGTTGTATCAGGGCACGCCCGTATTTTATATATAACCCGTCGCCCTTGTCCTATTTCTTTCATTCTTTCCCCATTTTCCTTTCTGTTTTGTTTTAGAACACTGGTATGTTCGAAATTTGCCCTTTTCCCCCTAATTTTATCAACCGAATCTTTCTTCTTATTCCCCGCTTGATGTTTGTCGCTTCTTTCCCCTCTCTTGCAATTAGTTTTCCCGCTTTTTTCTGATAATGACCTATTATGGCGCGCTGTTAGATTTTCCCATGTAAAACAGAGTGCATTTTTTTTCTTGGATGAGTTCCAGTCTTGTTCAACCTCGGGTCTTCTACTCTATCTACT
The DNA here is from genome assembly GCA_027569885.1 of Aspergillus diversus. Classification (NCBI taxonomy): domain Eukaryota; kingdom Fungi; phylum Ascomycota; class Eurotiomycetes; order Eurotiales; family Aspergillaceae; genus Aspergillus; species Aspergillus diversus. The sequence continues at coordinate 282,327 of JAPDKZ010000023.1, forward strand.
CATGTCTCTATTTCTCTTGTCTTGCATATATCTAGGTACACATGTACTTTAATTCTAATAGTTAGCTACCTACCTACCTAACGTTGTCTTTGCCCTGTGATAACCTCTGTAGGGGGTTTTTTTTTTTTTTCCTTTTTACACTGATGATTTTAGTCTTCGCGCGGCGGTTTTATGGTGGATCTTCATGAGCTCGGAATACAACTTTGTAAAAAGTACAATAGTATTGTATATAGTGAAACCATTCGTCTTTGTCATCGTAGATCAGGTAAGAATAACAATAGTCTGAAGGTGCTGCAATGTATATTTGTTCTTTGTATCCTTGTCGAGTAAGGCCAGCCAATCATTTTTCATCGTGGTCCATTGCACTTTAAAAATTTTTTTTATCTTGAAATAAGCGAGTTAAAGCAAGGCTCCAAAAACGAGATTTTCAAAAAGCACAAGCAAAATATAAATATAGGAGGCTTCCTGTCTTGAAAGTGCGGTGGTTGCAAAACTTCATGGATAAGAGTGAAGCCACAGTGGGCTTTCGTGAAAAATGCAAATCAAGAAAGCGGGTAAATAATAAGGGGTAGAAGAGCTTGGCAATGCATAAACAAGATATAACAGAACCCGTCTACTTGAGGATGAAAAGTAAGGCAGTGTGGGGGGTAAGGTACAGTTGCGGATGCGAAATCAACAGCCAAACAGGGCTTGATTGATGCTTGGTATGCTGAGGCTAGAATTCCCAGTTCTCATCGACAGACTTGATGGCCCATTCGAACTTTTCTCGTAGAGATTTGGAAAAGAATTTCTCGATTGGAACATCGAATTTCTTGCTGAAGACGACAGTGAGTCGGGGATCAATGTAGTTCTATTTCAGTGTTAGCTGTATTCGCTATAGGTGAAGAACTAAGGCAAGCACCCACGATTTTCGAGGTGCCAAGAGCGACCTCCTTATTATCTTCCTTGTCTTGGGCTTGTAATTCCATATTATCGATGCGTTGCTGAAGCTTTGCGATGGCGTTTTCGATTTTCTCAACCGTTGGGCCTTTACTTTCGGCCTCCACCTTTCCTGTCTTATTCTCTTTGTTGAACTTTTTCTCCATATCTTTGACCACATCCAGACGACTCTCAAGTTCGCTAGCTTTCATTTCTTTCTCACCTTCTGCGGCAAGTTTTTCATTATCCTTTTCAAATTTCTTTTTTATCTTTTGTCGCTGTTCTTCTAGAAGGAATGCTTGGTGCTCCTTGATCCACTCCTTGTCAATATCCTCGTCGATTTCGAAGAACTTTGCACCCTTCTTTTTCTTCAGACTGGGTTCTAAGTCTAGTAATTGTTGCTTTAGACGCCATTTTTGATAACGTTGACCCTTGATCTATATTGGCAAAAGCAATTAGTAAAAATCTGCGCGCTGAGGACGATGGTTGAATGCCACGTTGACACTTACCCGCTCACTCATCTTCTCCATTTGCCCAGCGTGCGATGCGGCGACAGTGCGCTTGTGGTTACACAAAATGGCGACTTTACGATTCGCATCGTTGTAAGCTTTGACTTTTTCAGCATTATTGCCGGTTGCCTTCATCTCTCTGAGCAGTGTGGACATCGTGTGGGAAGCGTTATAGGTACGGAACACCTTGGCGGTCAAGCCCTGCATATACCCAGAAAGATGTTTGTTGAGTGCGGAGGTCTAGTAGAGTTAGCAAATCTTGACAGGTTTCTAGTTTTTCCTAGATTGAGCTTACCGTTAGGCGATCGAAAATCTCGTCACCATCTTTTTTGGGCGCCTTCTTGAAAATCTTTAGATTTTTGAAAACTTGAAGATCGACTTCGACCTCGTCATAAAACCGAATGCTGTCTTTACCTAAGAAGTCGAAGATGACCTTATTTGGGGGTTTGAGCGTGACGTTCTCATATTTTAAAGAGCAACATCCGACAGTATCAGCCTCATCCTCACCCTTTTCGTTGCCCGCACGAAGCGCGAACTGGTCAATGAGATAAACAGCGGTAGCCTTCTGTCGCTCGACCATTAGTTCATGCTTCAGATTTTTCTGGTAATCCCTGCGAATTTTTCCAATATGCTTCTTCAGCTCGCGGGCCTTTTCGAATTTCTTGAAATCACTTTGGCCCTTGACGTCGGAATTGGCAGCAAGCATAACATATTTGTAATTACCATTGATGTTTTCTTGCCACATAGCAAGCCATGTACCTTCTTGGTCATGCTTCACTTCTTTCCAACGATGGCCTTCTGGTGGCGGGGGCACACGAGATTCTTTCCCGATGTTTATGGTGATCTGCTCGGGCTGAACTCTGGACTTCACGCGGCCCGTCTTTGGGTGCTCACCACGACCTCTGAAGAGGGAGGGTGGCTCAACCCGGAAGTTACCGACTTTCTGCTTCCGACCATCCCACATACAAAACATATAAGGAGCTTCTTCAACATCCTTTTCGGCCTTCAAACGCTTCTTTTCAGCCATGGGAAGAGCCTTCTTCTCAAGGCGCTTCGCGTCGTAATAGGCGAAAATCGGCTGGAAATCACACTTGGAAAATTCCTTAATGTCGATTTTATTGCCCTTTTGATCGGTAGCGCCGCCCGTTTTCTTGAGAATATCTTTGAAGTCCATAAAGAAGTTCTTTTGAAATGTGGGATTTTCGACGTTTTGGGTTGAATTTAGCATACTGCCGAAGAATCCCGCCACTTCTTCTGCGTCAGGATGAAGCTTAACGGGAACGCCATTATACTTCATCTTAACATCTTTGGGTAGAGGCTCATAAGGTGGAGGGAAAACCACACCATTATGCTCCAGCATGGTCCACTTGATCGTCCCATCCCCTTTCGTCGGGTCGTCCCACCAACGATACTCTTCTTCTTCGGCTTCTTCGGCCTCCTCGCTCTCCTCTTTCTTGACTGGTGTGGCTTTGCCATTCTTTTTCGCCGGTGTAGACTTTGGTTCAGCTTTGACTTGCTTCAACGTCTGCTTTGTAGAGGCAGGCTCATTCTTAATGCCGTTGGTTTGCTTCCTGTTTGATGGAGTTGACTTGACAGGAGTTGACTTGGCGGTCTTCGCCGTTTCCTGCTTCCGGCCTGTTTTCGTGTCCTTTTCCGCCTTTATCTGGATTCTTTTCTTCTCGTTCGCGAGCTTTCTTTCAATCGGAATATCGGAATCCGACTCATCACCAATGGCTGTCTCCGAAGCTTTGGGTAGCTTCCTCCCGTTGATTGCCAGAGGCACATCTTCATCGGTTTCCGGATCTTCGTGTTTCACTGCTGTGCGACGCCGCTTGCTCTGTCGAATGGTCAGCCGTCGAAATGAACAGCGACGGTAAAAGCGCCGCAGGATTGGGGGGAAACGAGTGGGCGTACCAAGGGCTGATCGTCCTCACTACTCTCAGGCTCCGCATACGATTTCGCATTCCCAACACTTGTGCGCGCCTTTCTTTTGATGATACCGCTGGCGCCGTCCACGTCCTTCATATTCACATCACCATCCTTTTGCACGGGCCCAAATCGGATTGATACGCCGGGGTCAACATGGCCGTTTACTCCCGTCGCATCCGCGGTCTTCACGTGGGTAATTTGGCCTAGCGGATAGAAATGAGAATTAGAATATTGGACTCGAGTGCAAACAGGAGACGATCGCGCAAAATAGAAAATATCTTTTTGACCCTCCTGGGGCTAGAGAGAGTCCAATGGGGTAATGAAGGAAAGTGACGGACAAACCGGGGCGTGATTGACCAAGAAAAGAATAAGAATAAGAAAAAAAAGAGACCTACTTTTAGATCGCCCGTTAGCTTTGACGAGTGGGGTATCGTCCTCTGAGGAGCTCATGGTTACTGGCACGTGATGTAGAAGACGGCGAGGAGGTCGAGTATAGACGGCGAAGTGAAGGTGTACTGGTGTTGCTGTGAGACAGGGACTCGGGATTGACCTGCCAAGTCTGAAGGATACAGCTGGCGCTTGACGAAATGAGGTCAACGAGATCCTGACCAATAGAGATGCAGAGAGGAGAGAAGGGAGGTGTCAAGAAAGAAGATGCATTGACTGAGAGAGGAGAGGTGGGATGGGGGAGGAGATGAGAGGGAGGGAGAGGGACAGAAAAGGGAGGATAGAGTAATGAGAGAATGAAGCGAAGAGAGAGAAGCGAGAGGTGAGGAAGAGGAAGAAGAGGAAGAAGAGGAAAGGAATGGAATGGAAAACGAGGCCCGGTCCTTTTGGGGGCCTGAGGCGATCCTCATGTTTCTCCGGACCGTTCAGCCACTCTTGTCGTGACGCGGGTTTGTTGCCTGAGGCGTAAAATTCGCGCTCTCAAGCTGTAATTTTTTGTCGTTTTTTTCTCTCGCCCACCCTTGATGCCTTTGCTGCATGTCTGGTGGCCGGAAATTTCGGTTCTGTGTGTACTGCGTTTATGGCTCTTGCATCTCCCCGTAGAAACCACCCGTTCGGGATTAGCGCAGTTGGCTTTCCCGTTCTGCCGGCTGTCGGAAAGAACAGAAACAGGAGTCGAATTCGCTGACTTCTCATCACCACCACCGACCACCTCCACCAGCGATTGACCCTCGTGGTGTACCTCCCCCTCCGCGGTCCCGTCACTTCTATTCCCGGCCTTTTATTTTTCTCGACCTTACGGCTTGATCTCACCATGTTCTCCCGTGCTGTTCGTCCGGCCGTGAGGGCTGGCAGCGTTGCGGTGACCCGGTAAGTTCTCTTCGGACCTTGAAGCAGCCCACAGTTGACGGGCTCCCCTCCTCTCCCCATCCACCACGACGCCTACCGACCTCCTCCTCTCCCACGCAATAATAATTGAGCCGAGAAATTTGGAGGGCGGGGGAAGTTATGGTGATCAATTGCTGATTTTGCCCGAAGCACTGCTCCTCCCAATGCCGCCAACTTCGCGACTCTGCGTGAAATCGAAGGTCGCTTGAAGTCTATCAAGAACATCGAAAAGATCACCAACACAATGAAGGTTATTGCGTCCACCCGTTTGACCCGTGCTCAGAAAGCCATGTCCGACTCTCGCGCCTACGGTCAGACCTCCAACACTGTTTTCGAGCAGGCCGAGACCAAGCCTCTCGAGGATAAGAAGACTCTTCTTGTCGTTGCTAGCTCCGACAAGGGACTTTGCGGTGGTATTCACTCCGGTCTGAGCAAGGCTACTCGTCGTATTCTTCTCGAGCACCCTAACGCAGATATTGTGGTTCTGGGTGAGAAGGCCAAGGCTCAACTGTCTCGTAGCAACGGTGATGCCCTTGTTCTGAGCTTCGCCAATGTCTGCAAGGACATTCCTACCTTTGCCGATGCCCAGGCTGTTGCCGATCAGATTGCACTCCTGCCTACCGACTATGCCAGCGTTAAGATCATTTACAACCGCTTCCTCAACGCTCAGAGCTACGAGGCCACCACTGTTGAGGCCTACTCCGAGGAGGCCATCACTCAGTCCCGTTAGTGACCCGATTCGTTTAACATGTTGAAGCCAATTTCTTACTAAACTGTGCTATGTAGCCAACTTCTCCGCCTACGAGGCTGATGAGGAGACCTTGAGCAACCTTCGCGAATACGCTCTTGCCAACAGTTTGTTCTGGGCTATGGCCGAAGGCCACGCTTGTGAAATCTCGGTAGGAATTCCTCTCACTTAATGTATCAGGAGTTGACCAACGCTAATCTAATCCTAGGCTCGTCGCAATGCTATGGAGGCAAGTACTAATGTTGAGTATACAACACAATTTGAGCCGGACTAACGGACTTTTTTTTCTTTTTAGAACGCCTCGAAGAACGCTGGTGAAATGATCAACAAGTAAGTTTATCTTGCCGATTCACTGTTAATATAATTTCTAACGTCGTTGCAGGTTCCAGATCTTGTACAACCGTCAACGTCAAGCCGCCATTACCGGTGAACTGGTTGAAATTATTACTGGTGCCGCCGCCAGCGCTGAATAGACGCTGTCATGATACTTTTTTGGGAGGGAGTCACCTTATGTGTAGACTTACTCATACATACCTAGATTCTCACCACACTGTAAAATCTATCTCTATACATTTCATTTGTATCATGGACTATACTGTTCCGTGCTCTTTTCAGAAAATACTTAACAACCTTGCCATGCAGCCCAAATTCCGTGATGGGGTATTTATCTAAGTTCAATTGATCTGCTATATATGCTTAAGAAGTTGCCGATTCATGGTTGTGCGGGCTGGAGGTGAAGGTAGCCCTGGCAGCACCCAGTGGTACCCGTTTTGGAAACAGTGAATGGTATCTATCATGGATCTATCAAAACATCTTCCATTCACAATCCACCTTCATTTTCTTCATTACCACCAAGCCTTCCTTCATTCTAACCCGCTAGACCACCTCGCTTTATCAAATTAGCCCTTCGCTCTATTCAAAATATTACTTATCCCCTAAGTATTATTACCCCCTCCCACTTGAAGGCCATACGCAGCTCATTCCAAGGTACACGGGGCAACACAACATCTGATTCTCAAGCACAATACCCGGGCTCACTGAGCGCAACAATATCAGGATGGATTGCTACGAAATCCTTGGTATTTCCTCAGACGCAACACTCAAGGACATCAACAGCGCATACAAGAAACTCGCATTGAAACACCACCCCGACAAAACAGGAGGCGGCGATACGAGCCAGGAATTTCAAAAGGTACTTATAATATTTCAATCCTCGTCTACCAAATCATTTTTAAGAAAAAAGCCGTCTCACGAACAAAAATCCTTGATTTCTAGATCCAAGAGGCTGTGGAGATCCTCCGCGATCCTACCCGTCGCTCCAAACACGACCAAGAACTACGCCGGAGGAAAAGCCCACGATCACGATCTCATTACGAAGAACAATCTCTGCATACTTTTCCCGCCACGGGATGGAGACCTGCAAACCCCTTCTGGTGGAATTTGCGTAATCCACGAGAGCGGTATATGTACAGTTACCGGAACAGTGTGCATATGGACCCGCACTCACCGGAGTCGAAGGAGGAGATAGAACGGTGCACGTCGGAGCCTTACCTGCAACACGGCTGGGATGAGATTCGCGAGTGGGCACAAAAGTCCCGCCAGGAAAGGTTTGAGAGGGTTGCCGCTGAGAGTGCAATGCGTAGAAAGATGCATGAGGAGGGTGCACCAGCGAGAGAGGCTGAGCGAGCGGGAAGTTCAGACCCATCACAAGCCCCATTTGAAAGGGGACCTGATGCTAGTGGCAGTAGTGGCGCTGTCGACGACGAAGTGGCACCTACAGGACCCGAGGATGGAGATATTTGGGACTCTGCTGAGGAGGATGAGAATGACCAATCGGTGGGGGAGTATGCGACCGCTGCGTCCTGGAATCCCAGTCTGGACTTGGGCTCAGGCCGGGAGGTGGGTGAGGAAGATTGTGAGAGCACCGGCGATGGTGCCCCGGTGGCTGCTGATGTACCGAGCACTAGCCCTATTTATGGAACGGACCATCTTGAAGATGTTGAAGATGCAGAAGATGAAGAAGGGGAAAGTGGTGCTTCGATTTACTACGACTTTAGTGAATCGGAATCCGGTCAAATTAGTGCTTCCGATGATGAAGATAATGACGATAATGAGAAGACCGGTCCTAGCGACGTGTCTGAGGACGAGGCCGATAGCGAGGCCGTGACTGCTCGATCAAACCAAAATGGCAAGGACGAGAGGCAACAAGATGTTTATTCTTACCTCACACCTTTTATCCCTTTCTTCATCAGCAAACTCTCTCATGGAAGACGGCTTTATACAAGGGATGATCTCGAGGGCGAGTTGAGAGGTATGGTAATGGAGACATATTGCGGCTGGTTAGAGGGCATCCGTCTAACGATTCCGGGTGCCATCCCACGAAATCCGGGACAATCAATGGAGTGTCGCCATCTTGGCTTTTGGCAAAAGCAGTTTGGTGTCGAAGAGTGTGAAGTGTGTCAGTTATGGATGCCCATTTACACGCTACAGTGTCCGGGATGTGGAGCCAAGGCTTGTGTTCGGTGCAAGTTTCGGAGCCAAGAGTAATATGGATGCATTTATTTTTGCCTTTTTTCCTGTTGTTGTAAGCCTTTACGAACTTGGGAGGAGTTTTATTGGGAAGTCTAGGGCTTGATGATTGTTTTTCTCTCATACAACAAGTAGGTTTTTTTTTTCTTCTTAGGTAGTTCCCTGCATGACCCTCTTGTCTGGACCATTCCTAGAAAGAAGGGTTTACTACTTTACTAGAAGTTTTCTCTAGAGCGAGAAATAGCAAGAGAACATTAACACATTGCTCCGGCTTGCCCATTATAGTATTAGTATAATGTTGCTAAGACTTGATATCAATCTTCCCCCAAGATTTCGACAATAATTTACCCGCTATCTTTCAACAGCAACAACATACCTTAAACCCAAGTAAACATTCTGGCCATGGCCCCCATATTTAAAGACCAACATTAAGAATCCTTCGACTCTGTAGCAGGGATACCCGCGGTTAGGCGGGCGAGAGCATCGTCAAGACCTATCTCACGAGAAATTTCAGCTTGACGCTCATAGTCTGAGGCAGCTGTTCCCTCGGAGCCAAAAATGACATCCATCTCCTCTAGAGACAACTGTTTCGTCTCCGGAACGAGGAATGTTATGAAAAGAGCCCCGAGAGACGTAAAAAGACCGAAGAATATGTATGTTCCGTATCTGATACCCTGCAGCATATCTGGGGTGACCTGCCCAACAATGAAGTTGTTCATCCAGTCTAGGATAGGGTATTTTTTATTAGGGCCCCTGCTGATTTAAATAGATAGAGGATGACTCACTAGCTGAGGCACCGAGAGCAGTTCCCTTTGCACGAACGCTAAGAGGCCAAATCTCTGCGATGATAATCCATGCACATGGTCCTAATCGACATTTTTAGCAAAGAAGGCTGGGTTAGCCACCGGAGTCATTCCCTACCCCATGAATATCCGAAATGAACGACAAATAGCCAGACCATAGCAACTGCGGCCCAGCCAGCTGCTGGGTGTGAGTCCCATTGATTCTCATTTTTGCCAAAAATGGCGGCAATGATGAAATGGCAAGCTGCCATGCCGATAGCACCGGCGATCAACACGGGTTTTCGGCCAAGCTTATCAATCCAAATAACTGCGGGGATCTGAGACGTGAGTTAGGTTTCTAATAAGAGGAGGGAGTTGTTCGTGCACCGTGTACTCACTGTGGCGATGAACATGGCAACTCCAACAACGCCAGTAGCGAGGAGTGATGTGGTGTTGTTGCTCATTCCGAGTTGTCCGAAGATTGAAGGCGCGTAGTACAAGACAGCATTGACTCCGGTCCATTGCTAAAACCTGTTGGTTAATAGATTGAAGGAGGCTCTTTTTTTGGCCAGAATTGGCTCACCTGGAATGTCATGGTGACTAGTTTGCGGGCAATTAGAGAACCGTGGTATCTGATGTAGTGGGCTTGAAGGGCTTACCTGTAGCAACCATCACGCGTCTGAACATTGGCCAGGTCATGAAAAGACTCTTGAACCCTGCCGCTTCTAATTTGAGATAGCTCCAGGTGTTAGTGCGCTCTAGGTGAGGGAATTTCTCCTTTTCGGTGCGTTTTTCAAAGAGACTTTGGGCTTTGATCTCAAGGAATTCCAGCTGCAGAACGGGATCATCTGCGGGTAGCCCACGAAGACTGGTGAGGACTTTCAGGGCTTCATCTTCGCGATCGTGGTGGACAAGCCACCGGGGGGAGAATGGCATGAAGATCATGCCAACTCCCAAAATGACCGCGGGAACGAGCTGGAGCGCTAATGGTAAGAGCCATGCTGTATCCTTCTGGGTTTCACCGGTTCCTCCAATATGGTTGGTTCCGTAGTTGATCCTGATTGGGGCTGTGAATAAATATATCACGTTACACAAAGAGCGGAAGGGCCTACCAGAAAGAGACCTGGTGGAGGGTTTGGTTAGAGAAATAATCTAGGGTATACATTGAACGGGGATTTTAGGTTACTCACCATGATACCAAAGGTGATGGCAAGTTGCTGTAAAGCAACCAAGGAACCTCTCACTTCCGGTGGTGCAATCTTTTCAGGCGTTAGAAATCTGCATTGACCATCGCACTTTATCCAACTTCAACTCACCTCGGCGTTGTACATGGGAACACTCATGGAAAGACTAGAACGGAGAATGGGGTGAATGGGCGGTCTCCAACGGGTCTTAAGCAATGCATGCCAACACATACCTTCCAACTCCCATACCAGTTATAAATCGACCTCCTAGGATGTTGGAGGAGCTACCACCGCCGGCGACAGCTGTGAGCTGAATGACGACCCCGAGACAGAAGATGCATACATTCGCAAGAATTGTATACTTGCGCGAAAACCTTTCGCAGAGAACCCCAGAATACAAAGCGCCAAACCAAGCTCCAAGCTCGAGAATCGCTATACCAGAATATTTAGCGACTACCATAAAATACGTAGCACGTTAGGTCGTACCTGTTAGCCATCCTTTCTTGGTTTGATTGGTAACAGCATCGCCCATCTGCCGGTGGTTAGTGACTTTGGTCTCATTTTCTGAATCACAACCAGGTAGAAACGTACATGTCGCTCGAAGGCGTTCATAACCACTAAAGGGAGCCTCCGTCAGTCAAATATAGGTATTATTTTCTTGGCCACTTACAAACTCCTGAGAACACGCCCTTTCAAGAGATATATGTCAGCTAGCTGCGCCATCAGCGACTTATTTTGTGTTTTTACCTGATTGTAACCATAGAGGAGACTGCATCCGTGTCAGTTTTACTGCGCTTTCTCTTATCCTCATTTTTATCATTTAAAAGAAAAGGGCAAAAGGATGGAGGAGGTGTAATCATACCCTCCCAGACACGCGAACAAAGCAATTCCAAACACTTTTCGATTTTGGATTAAACCCTGGAGGCCGGACGAGCCCTGGATATTTGCTTTGCGAATCTCCGCCGCAGCGTCCATCGCTGCTGAGGTATCGGCGCCGCCCATGTTTCAGGTGCGTCTATATGTTAACAAGTAGGAGAACTGGTTCCTAAGGTGACCGAGATGGAAGAAAGTGAAGAAATGGAAGATTCTACTGCAACGGAAAATCGCGATGCGGAGGGTCTACGGTTTTCATATGGGGGAATTCAGCGATTATTTTGGCTATTATTCATTGATTATCCCTCATAAGATCCCTGCTTTAGCATGAATTCCATGCATGGCGTTCCAATGAAAGGCCTGTTGCACACATAATCACACTCTTTTTCACTGCATCGCCCAGGACGAGGGTACAAGGCTAAGAGCTCGAAGGGCATGTCGGGGTGAACTAAGGATTAGTACTTACCTGATTGTGTTCATGATCGGCGCCACCCGCCAGGAAGCTCCTGGGCTTTCAACAGTCATTGGCATACCATTGGAAAGCTAGTTTCAAGGACCGGCTGAATCACCGGATAAAGGGCTTTTGAGTGAGGGAGAGGAATTGAACTGAGTTTCGGGGACGCCCAATTTCATTGGATGGCCCCCGTCACAAAACTAGCTATAATAAGGTAAAGCGCTATGAAATGAAAGTGTAATTGAGAAGGCAAGTGCCTCAGAGCCTTCCTCAGCATCTTTCTAGGCACGCACCTCTCGAAGCCCCTCTCTGCCGAGGACCTCCCTAAACGCCTCTCTAGGCATCTCTCGAAGTACAAGTACCTCCCTAAGTGCCTCCCGAAGGGCCTTCCTAAGCACCTTCCTCGGCACCTTTCTAAAGGCTATCATAGTATGAAAAGGGATTCCTAGCAAGATACTTAGAGAGATACTTAGGGAGGCACCTGGAGAGGCACTTGGCGAGGTACTTAGAGAGGCACCTACCTCGAGAGGTGCCTAGGGGGGTGCTTCAGGAGGTGCTTAACCACCTGAGAATACAGAATTGTTTTACTAGCTAATACTCTTCATACTAAGGGGCCGGAGGCCATCCGATGAATTGGGCGGGATGCCATGGGCTGATCCTGCGGAGGGAATTCCAACAAAGGGAAAACGTTTGATTGACGGGTATATCGATCTCCCCCCCAAGGCCCCCATTGTGAGGGGTCAACGAATCTGTCCAATAGATACAAACGTTGAGGGCAGCCATTCCCGCCCGCTTCAAAGGACTTTCCCTGAAGGGGAAACCAAATTACGCCTCGTCGATTATGATTTAGGCGAAATTTCCAAAACAGGGAATTTTCCGTGATGACCGCTTCAGTAAATTGCGGGAAGCCAAATGCTTGTTTTTGTAGTATCCCGTTAACCGAGGGCTCACGGTGCAGTCGGATGAATAGGTGTGACGCCTTTGGCTCGAACACCCTGTTATTCAAGTCCAGATATGGGTGGATAAATAAGTGGCTAGCGATCAAACCTGTAGACGATAAGCTCGCGGTTTGCGTTCTCGCCAACTACGAATCTTTCGGTCCCACTTACCCTTCCCTTGCACGTGAGCTCATAGATCGCTTGGGATTTCAAGGTGATGTTGGATGATGGGGTTTTAATGCTCAGGGAAACTCTCAGGTCAAACGGCCACGTGGTCTGGGATAAATGTAGGCAATAGCCGACTTGAGCCTCTTTGTCAAATGCTTCCGAAATGACGGTATACCAAGGCTCATCACAGATTGCGGAGGTAACAGGACTTGCCTGTAGGCTGCTATTTCCGCGATAAGGTGGCAGTACAAGATCAAGATCCCGCCTCCAACAGGGGCCAATCCTCGAAGTTGGTATACTTGTCAGCCGGACTTTCGACGTCCATTCAGCGGGCCCGACAAACCGATCGACGGGCCCTGTGCACAAGTTTTCAAAGATCTCTATAGACTCGTTATCATCCGTGATATTTAGCCACTGAATACCTGGAAGCCCCCGCTGCCTGACAGAATAGAATCCTAGCTCTCTGAAGCCGAACCGGGAGACAATTGAAGGACCCGGATCCTGTTCCCCCTCCCGTAAGCGCCCTGTTGGGTCTAACGAAGGCCTATATGAGGAGGGCTTCGAAATATCCCAAATAGATAGGGATTCTATCGGAGCATCATCATCTGCGGTATATAGACTGCGGTTGGGCTGCCAGATATAGATAGCATAATGAGTTTGACTATGGGTGGAGTAGAAGCGATCTCTTTCGCTGAGTGGGTGGCCAAGGAACATGATCTTCCATTCATTTCGAAATTTTATAGCCCAACCACTGGGCGTGCTAGTCACATCAAAAGAGGAAGCAAAATGACGGTGCACTCCATCACTATCATTCAGCCAGTGAAAGGCCTTTGGCTCGGCCCACTCAACGACGAGAACGCGTTTCTGTAGGCGTATCCTCCGGATCACCTTCCCTGATATAATGAACGGCACCATAAAACTCCTATCGCTATGGAGGTCTATAAGAACCAAGCAGGAATGATGCGCACTTGGATATACCAGCAAGCCTTCATCATACGACCAGAACGGCTCCGAGAATGGAAGATCCACGCGCTGCATCAAATGACTAGCATGGCTATCCCAGGGTTGTACCTGGAAGAACTCCCTCTCTCCAGAGGCACCAAAGTCTTCACACAGCTTGTACCTTCGGGTTGACTGAGGCTTGCCCCGGCTTAGATGGTAGTATCTCGAGGTAACACGATCGAAAAGTCTCTTCCAGCAGCCATGTTCCTCAAAATCCGAAAGCATAAGGTTATTAAACCTGCCATGCTGAGAGAGCTCCCGGACCTCCGCTGCCAAGGGATATAGCTTCTTCAGTAATGGAACCAGATTGGCAGGATCCCCGAAAGCAGCATTCCACGACCGTGAGACACGGCGACAACGAACAATATCCAGAGGCTGAAGGTGGCTCAGAATCATCCAGAAAATCTCGCGTGGCAATAAGGATAAGCCAAGGTCTTCAGAGGCTGGCGGGGCCTGTGCCATGCCAATTGCTTCATCCAACATGGCTGATGCACGAGGGGTTAATCGCCAAGGTGATTTCCTTTTTTGCTCAAGACAAGGTCCAGAATTGGCGCCTTAACCCTCTGCAACTCAATTCAAGAAGATAATCGAGGGAAAGGAAAACAAAAAAATAAAGAAAAGAAGGGGGCCAACCCACTGACTCACGCACGCGAGGTGAAGGGCTAGAGGCTGGCTGTTGGTTGTTGCATCATGGCGCAGATGCGGAGAAGCGCGTCACATGCCAAGAGCTTCAGGACACCTTGCGTCAAGCTTTCAAACAACAGCTCAAATACTGCTGACACCGCTGACGAGCGCCATTCCTCCTTGTGATATGAATACTAATCTCTGCGACGTTACTTCCCTTAATTCTTAGCAGAAAAACTGCAAACGCTTTTTACACGATGAAGCAGCCAAGTTCTGCGCTCCTCCTCATCGCATCGCTTTTGGCGGCCCTGCCAGCCAATGCAGATGGACTGTACACGAAGAAGTCGCCTGTCCTACAGGTCAATGGAAAGGATTACAATTCTCTCATTGCTAACTCCAACTATACTTCCGTAAGTTTGTGCCCTCCACCCGCGCCGGATCTCCCAATCCAGCTCCGAACTAACTTTCCACCCTAGATCGTAGAGTAAGCTTCCCCAAACTCCTCATTCGTGTTGCTACTAGTTCCTAAAAAGCACCTGTGCTTTGCGCATAGATTTTACGCTCCGTGGTGCGGTCACTGTAAGAATCTGAAACCAGCCTACGAGAAAGCAGCGAAGAGCCTCGAAGGGTTGGCGAAAGTCGCGGCGGTCAACTGCGACGAGGAAACAAACAAACCTTTCTGTGGTCAGATGGGCGTGCAGGGCTTCCCGACTCTCAAGATCGTCACGCCCGGCAAGAAAGCCGGTAAACCTCGAGTGGAGGATTATCAGGGCCCGCGCACCACAAAAGGAATCGTTGATGCGGTGGTGGACAGGATACCCAATCATGTGAAGAAGGTCACGGATAAGGACCTAGACAAATGGCTGTCTGATAATGAAGAGTCCCCGAAGGCTCTGCTTTTCACGGAAAAGGGCACCACTAGCGGTCTGATCCGCGCCCTCGCCATCGAATACCTGGGTAGCGTCAATGTTGCCCAGATCCGCAACAAGGAGTCTAACGCCGTTGAGAAATTCGGCGTTACATATTTCCCAACATTGGTCCTCCTCCCTGGCAATGGCAAAGATCCCATCGTATACGACGGAGAGCTTAAGAAGGGACCCATGGTCGAGTTCCTAAGCCAAGTCGCCACCCCCAATCCAGACCCTGCACCGAAGGCGAAGAAAACCAAGAACTCCCAATCATCCCAAAAGGCAGGTACGGAAGAAAAGCCCACCAAAGCTCCCGACTCTAAGCCTGTTTCTCCGGAGGAACCTCAGGAGTCGACACCTCCCGTAAAGGTGGCCCCGGCCCCAGCCCCGGCGATTAGCTCACTTTCCTCGTTGGAGGCATTGGAGGCGGCCTGTTTAACGCCGAAATCCAATACCTGCGTCTTAGCCCTTGTTCCCGAGTCCAGCGGCTCGGAAGAAGGGCCCGCCAAGCAAGCCCTGGAAAGTTTGGCTGAAGTTGGGCACAGGTATGTTCAAATCCAGACCAAACTCTTCCCTCTTTACAGTGTCCCTGCAAACAATGGTGGGACAAAGACTCTGAGGTCCGAACTTGGCTTGTCTGAGGGCGGGGATTCGGTTGAGATGATTGCTTTGAACGGAAGAAGGGGCTGGTGGAGGAGATATGACCCGTCTGAGAGTCAGGATTACGGGCTCGCTCGAGTTGAAGCATGGGTAGACGCGATTAGGCTAGGCGAGGGGTCGAAGAACAAGCTACCAGAAGGCATTATCGCTACAAAGAGTGAGGAGGCAAAGACAACGACTGACCATGATGAATTGTAAATTTAATTAGCTTTCTACTTATTTTCTCTCAAGCGCCGAAAAAAAAAAAAGGAAGAAAGGAAGAACAGAAAAAGTAACGGTTGGTTGCGACGGGAAGATGGCGAGTTCGAGGTGCAAAGTTAGGTTAATTTGAAACAATCTAATATGCGGTATCATCATATCTATCGGATTTGCTTTTGAAATATACCTTAGAACACCTATATACAAGACACTGGCCTTAAAAGACATCCTCTTAACCCAAATAGCATATTGGGCCCCGTTAAATAAAACAACACCGTTGGTTTTCATGCAAAGTTAAGTCTTTTTCCAGAAGTAACCGGGTCAAGGGAATGCAAACTGAAAAGATTATTTTGGGTAGAGGAAATATTCCTCTTATTTTCTCCGTTTCCCTTCTGTTCCCTTCTTAATTATCTTCTGCCGCTTCGAGTCTACCTCTTGGTCATAAATTTCCCGCGCCGATTCGCCTTTCTTGCGCTTGCTAGATTTGTCCGACTTGATGCTAACAGTGGCTCCTCCACCGCCACGAATTTGTTTCTCTGCCTCCTCCCAACCAGCGCCTCCGTTGTCAATTTCGTATCTGAAGGCTATAAATCAGTTATTGTTCATTCGCGCAAAAGAAGCGGCATAGGACGCGGGAACCAGCTTACTTATCGAGGGGTAGCGCATCAATCAATGCCCGTTGTTTCTCTCTCAATTCAGCATCGATCTCTTGCCCTCCCGCACGAAGTTCGTCATCCAAACTTGTGTCCAAAGGTTTAAATTTCTCGTCAACTATTTCATCATGCGCATCGGTAGCTACTTGGGCCAAGGGAACCTGCGCACTAGGTAAGGTTTCGGCGACTGCGCCCTCGATCAGTGAGCGGAAATGCGTGGACACCTTTCGGATGACCTTAAGGAACATCGCAAGGAGCTGCGACGATGAAGGGCCTAGCTCCTTCTCTACATCTTCTAGAGTCTTGCGCTGTAGACCAATAGCGAGAAGGATCGACTGCTGCAATCCGGAGAGCTTGACACTGGCACCTAGTCGCCCGGAAAAGTAGTACACGGCAATTGCTGGGACCATGTCGAGAATCACATGATAATCGAGCAAGTTATTCGCATAGCTATCGAGTCGCTTGAGATCGAAGGGAGAAAACGATGCATCGAGCTCGGACTTTCTCAGGGGTGATGGAGTCAAAGATGAATCGAGCTTCGCTCCTGCAGTGGCAGATTCGCCGATACTGAGAGACAGCACTGAGGGGAATTCTCTGAATTGATACGACAGCAAAGAGAGGAACCGTTTGTGGAAATCCCGAGAGAAGGCGCCCAGCCAACTGGCGTCATTAGGCCCGGATGACAACGTTCGCAGCATCACACATGAGTGTTCGCCAGTGAGATCGTTCGGAGTCTGGCGGAGGTAGACGGGAACGAACGAGGAGCGCTTCCAGAATTTGTGAAGGGGGGATGTCAGACCATAGCTTACACCGACGTAATCAAGGTCATCAGGCCGAAGCTCAGACAGCTTGCCAAAAAGAGGAGGCATAGCATGAATATCTCGAACTTGAATGTTGTCATCCAAGAGATTGGTATTTGCGAGCTCCTCATCAGTAACCCTCACCATGGCATCTTGGGTTTCAGTAACGTCCTCGGAGAGGCTGGTAAATTTACCTTCGTAGAAGTCTATCAGCAGCTCCAAGGCGCGAGAACCGTAGCCCATGTTTAGATACTCTGGATTTGTCGCAATACGGACAACTCGGGCTCCAGAAAGACCAGCGAAGTCCTCGTCTTGGAATTGCTGGCTGACGAGCCACGGGATCAAGTCGCCTCCTGCTCGTTGGCCACGGCTCAAGCTGTTTAGAACACTTTGTTTGCTAATACGACCTTCCAGTGAAACCTGGATTACACAGAGCGGCTCTGGTAGCTTAGCAGCATCCTCGTCAATCGGTGGAACAAGAACGTAGAGCTTGTGGGCTGGGGCATCACTCATAAGCTGAAGATCATTAGGTGTGTTCTTATAATGACTGGCAACATAAAGGGCCATCATTTGCTGGAGAAACTTTTCAGATACAGGATGGAAAGAAAACAAAGTGTCCCGGTTGACCTGAAGCAACTGGCACTGGGAAGGGTGTGGACAACCCTGTGTGTTCATCTTTGACTTTGGTAAAGTCGCATCCAAGCATAAGACCTTGTTCAACCACTTCTCGACGGAGTCCCCGGGAGCGTATCTGATTGGCTCGGATAGGGTGATTTCTCTTAGTGACCGCCCGCCTAGGCCCCTCTCGGTATTTTTAGAGGTTTTCCCTGTTGCTCGATCTGCGACATCTATATCGCCTTGGTTATTCGCTTTCACCCCTCCGCTTGACTGTTCGCGAAGCTGTTGGATTAGCTTGAGCGAGAGGGATCTGCCCGTTCCTTCGTAGCCGTTTATAGTCGAGGCCATGAAAACCAGATATGGGCCCATTAGTTTACGGACTAGTGGTAGAGGAATTGCAGCGGCTTCATCAATAACCAAAAGTTCGGCTTGTCCTAAGACATGTGCGTCCTGGGGCTGGATGTACTGGATTGTTTGGCGATGTTGGCGATGGATATTCACCCTCACAACAGCTTTGTTGAAATCAGGATTGGTTGACTGAAGAATGGTATAGTCGACGTGGTCAAGGTAGCCAAGAGCGTCGAATCCCTTAAACACAAATTCAAAGAGCGTCTTCAAGTTCTCGGGGCTAGGTGAGGTGATAAAAATGTTGCTGTATCCGTGTGCAACTGCAGCAGCGATGGCAACACCAAGGGCCGCCGACTTTCCACGTCCTCTAGCAGCGGTCAAGGTAACTGTGCTGCGTAGGGTCTTTTCTGCAATGGCGTCGACGAAAGTAAGAAGTGCCTTCGCTTGATCAACCGTGCGGGCCAAACTGATTAAAGACCCAACGGGCTGGGACTCTGCTAGGCTTTCCTTTATTTCCTTAAGCTCCTTCTTCGATCCGGTGTTACTGGCATCGACCGACCCGAGTGGTGGGAGTGGTTTCACGTTCTTTCCTCCGGAAATTGGCAAGACATTAAGTTCGTCGTCCACGACCAAGCAGGAATCGCAGCCACCAAGAGAAAGGATAAATCTTTCGTTAAACCGAGCGACGACATCATCGTGAGCTTCTGTCCTGTATCTCGAGTGAATATCCATCGACAAAGTATAGAGCTGTTTCAAGCTCTTCATTCCCTTCAACAGCAGCAACACTATTCCACCTCCCTCGACAGTCTCAATGGTTCGTGCAAGCAGGTTCGGTGTAATTGCCTCAAAATCCTGGAGAATACACATGCCATAGGTATTTCCTAGGATCTTCTCTGTCTCTTTATAGTACACATAGCGGATCTGATTGAGGGTAATGAACAATTCGAAGGCGTCTTCTTGGTTGGGTTCTCGAATTCCTCGCTTTACCTCCTTCTTGATTTTTGCCTCGCGCTTTTTCCGGTGACTCGTAAAGCCTAATAGATCCTTCTTATATGCCCATAGAACTGACTTATTCTGTTTGACGTCAACACTGGACATAATGTAATGCAAGTTCACAACCGCATCCTTTGCACGATCTCCAACCACAACAAAAAAGCTTCTCTTCTTTTCCTGCACCCCATTACGAATGAGCGCAGGAATTCGTGAATCAATTGCCTTGCGAGGCATTGTTCCTCATGTGGGATGCCTATCAGGAAAAGACTTGTCGCAGGAGAAATTCACGATACAGTGCCCACAGGTTTTGATATCAGATCATGGGTAAACTGATAGTGACCACATGCAAGCAGTTGAGATCCCAGAGCACAGGTCAGATGCTAGAACGGGGGGTGAAAGAGCAATTATTTTAGCTGCTTAAAATCATTGCTTGGTGCCGACCAAAAAAAAAAAAAAAAACTCATGAAGCACCATGAACTGCCGTGTCTTACCGCTTACTTATCACGGCACCGCTGGGAGACACGTGAGACGACCTCCAGGCTCCAGGCTCAGCCGACTACGCTACTTCCAGAATAGGCTAGCTCAAGTTCAATGTGTCGAACATCGAGTCCTCGGAGAGAAAGCTGGGGATGACTCGCATGATTTCCTTCTCGAAAGCTTGATCTTATGGATGGAGGATTGAACTCTCACCCTCATCTTATTTCCCCCCCCTTTTGTTGTTAAGAATTAAAGCTAAAACTAACATTTTAAGGGTCTGAAACTCGCAATCCCTTGTGCCACCAGCCACTAAAAAGTTCCCAGGTGAGCTTTGGCGGTTTCTTTTTCAACCATTCAACCCACTTTTTTTTTTTAAAACTTTTGCCTCGATGGCGTATGAAAGGCCATCAACTTTCCTTTGTCAGCACCCAAAAAAGGTTTCAAGACAAAATCACATGGAACCAAACCATAAGGACACCATGTGGTCTTCTTTTTCACTGAGGATTCGGGCTGTTGAAAAAGCCTAGATGCCTTTTTCCCCCCTCTTCTTTTTTTACAATATGGTTGATGCTGAGTGGCTGGACATCAAACGTCAACACCACATATCCACTTTCTAAGGTTGCCTCAACTCAAATCCAGAACAGTGTGGCTTCTGCGAACCCCCACCCCCTCCCTGATTGCGATGGCTGGCAGGGCAAGCTCTCACGAATACTCCACAACGTACAAGTTTTATAAATAAAAACCCAGAACTCTGGAGGATAATACTCCGTAATAATAACCATATTTATCCCTCCATCACCCCATCTTCTATGGAGGGAGCAAGGCGACCCAGTCACAAGCTGCACAGTGCACAGTGCACACAAAGTTGGAGCGGCCGGCTAGTGGCCGCAACTCCACCGACGTGCTCTGGATCTTCAACACTAAATTCCACAGGGGCCGCGGGTCAAGTGCTCTTTTCCCCAAAGCGCGGTACAACACCGGCAGCCCATGGTTAAGGGATTCTTGTTGACGCAATCCATCTCCTCCTCATCCTAAAAAAAACCACTCTGTATGAAGTTAATCCTACCCCATACCGATTTTAACTTGGGTCGCCCCTTTCCCGCTTCCCCTTCGTATGTCACCTAAAAATTTAGTCCCTCCTTTTCCAGCCAACCCCCCTTTGTCCCCACCTAGATAGTTCCAACAGAGCTTCCCCAGTCCCTTGCTCGAATCCCAACACTACCTTTTACCATCTGCCTTCGCTCAGGCGCTATCAAGTCGTGTCCTCTACTTGCTGCCACATCATGATGTGAAGCAAGCTGTATTGCAATGATGGTGTCTCTGGATTCCACCAACACATAGATTTATCACGATGTTCCGGTTTTCTATCGAAGCAGGCCTCCGAGCTTTAGTAGGGTGAATGGGCACTCACCCCTTCATTATGTCGCAATCAGTCTAACAACAGCGCAGGGTATTTTCTTTAAGTTGCGCGTTCCTCGTCGCCTCCTACAGAACCACATTCGCTTTTGGTATGTTCTTTCAATTGTACCGAGACAACAATAAAGTGGGGGATAGTATGCTGCGCAACAGTGCTGAAGAGCCAAAAGAGTGCTAAAGGCACTGCATCACAAACAGCTTCGAGATTGGGAATCGCACTTACTGATTGTTTTTCTGAATGACTTAGACCATCCTCTCACCTCAGCCGTGCTTGCCTGTTTTATTTCAGGTACATTTCTATTGATCCTGAGCAGATTCATCCATTATGTGCCAAAAATATCCCCGGCAACGAATAAATACTCCGCTATACCTCTTACCGATCTCGATCACGCTGCAACAGATGATCTATCCGCCGTCAGCCTTAACAGTGACCCTCCTTCTACGAGGAAATGTATTCCCGGCAGATGGATTAAGGTTGCTATAGTTTCAGGCATTGGTTGTTTGCGGATCGCAGTGTATCGCAGCATCACTATCAATGCCGAATGTGCTTCTCCTGGATACTCGGTAAGTTTGCCGAGTTTCAACCTCTTCTTTTCTTGTTTCTTCTTTCACTTCAACTCAAAGGACCGATATTAACTAGTGACCGATGCTTTAGCATGTGATCCCGTTATTCGTTGCATTCTATGACTTCTGGCGCAACCAACGTGACCGACCTGTTCAGAAATGGACTGTCCCAGAGCACAAGCCGAATCCTCTCATTCGCCTTTTATTCACAATAGCCGGTCGTGTCCATTATTATATTTTTCAAAGTTCTCTGAGATACATCATATCTGTCGCCTTTCTCACAACGAGCGGGTCTTTAATCGCTTCTTTTGACGGTGGAAGGCAGTCGACATACATTTGCCCCAGCATATCCGGACAGTATCTACGCCAGCGCATCTTCAAAATTCTCGCTGCTGTTCTTGATTCTCTAATACTGATTGGCGCTGCGGAGCTATCTGGGGAAGGAAATCGGCCCCGAGATGGACGAAGGAAGCAAACCTTAGTTTCCTGGGGATATTGTTTTCTGGTAAGTTCTACTCTAATATTGGGTATGAAGAGGTCTAATTTGGTGCTATCATTAGGGAGCTGCAGTTTTCTGGGTAATATTTGTGGTTTATTTAACTGCTAATGCTCCAAATAATAGCTTCGTCTCCTGGCATTATCTACGCAGCGCCACCAGCCAAGCAGCATTGGTCACGTTTGTGATTCTCTCTGCCTCTCAGCTTGTATGCAAGATTTTATTATTCCCGTGGTGCAAGACCTAGCTAACGAGAACAGATTCCTTATTATGGTATCGCCGGACTCTCTACCTTAGCTAGCTTTATCTTTCTCTATTTCGCATGGACTTCCGCTATGTGGAACGGGCACGAACCCTTCCCCTTAATACTTCCTTCCCACGCTTTTTCCGCCCTTTTTACTAGCTTCATTGGAGGAATGGCATTCCTCTATGCCAGAGCTGCCTCTGAAGATGAACCACAGTTCCTGCAAAAATTCAACTGGTTAATGCGCCTAGTATTCACGCTTATGTTCGTGGTTGGATTAATTTGGGTGTTCAACCAGCCGAGTGTGGCCAATCTGCACCCAATCGATTTGCTTGTCTATGACGGTGAAAAGAATCATGACATGTGGCAGGCCAAGGCCGCGAGCAGCAAGAATCTGGCGTCCGCCGCCCGACAGTACCGAATGAAGTACAACCAACATCCGCCACCGTACGTCCCGTAATGCCATGGATATATTTTTGAGTGTCATGCTAATATTAAAGAAGGGGCTTCGACAAGTGGTACGAGTATGCCGTCAATAGGTCGTCAGTTACCATTGATGAGTTCGACCAAATATACAACGATCTTCTTCCATTTCGTGCGTTAACGCCTGAAGAATTGAGAGACCTAACTCAACAAATCACTACCAACCCATTCAATGACATTGGCGCTGTTAGTGTCCGCAACGGGACAGTCAGAGTTCAAGATAACATTAAACCAACCCATCGTTGGATGGTTGAAGGGGCGGCCCAAATAATCAAGAAGTTCTCCGAGCATCTCCCCGATATGGATCTAGCATTTAATTTGAATGATGAACCTCGCGTCATTGTTCCTTGGAAAAGGATGACGGAGCTGAAACACCGAGTCCACTCGCAATCTATGCCACCCGACGAGAACATCCAGAACGAATGGTCAACAAATCGGGACGAAGTATGGAGGCCTATAGAGCCGGCTGATCAAACCCCGGGGACCATGTTTACCGACAGCTCCTTCAGGAATATATTTGACCGCTATGTAAGCGTCACCTGCGGGCCGGGCTCCAAGGCCCGGGCTCAAAGAATCTGGGATAAGCGCAACCTTTGCATCAGTTGTCTTCGGCCACATTCCTTGGGCCAATTTCCCACAGATTGGGGCGTCGCAACCGATATATGCCATCAACCTGACCTCGCTGCGCTACACGGCCTCTTCCTCTCCCCTGCCTCATTCAAGGTGACCCAGGAGCTAGTACCAGTCTTCAGCCAGAGTTCTGTAGCTGGATTCAACGACATTATATTCCCAAGTCCGTGGAATTACGTTGATAAAATTAAATATACGCCGTCCGATAAACACCCCGATCGCGAATACTCAGAAAAAGCGAATCGCCTATTCTGGATAGGTAGTACTACAGAGGGCTTAAGTCACGACGGTGAATGGAAAGGAATGCCTCGTCAGAGGATGTCACACCTCATAAACAATAACACTTACAGTCAGGTATCCGTTTTACTTCCTGCCGCTGAACCAGATACATATGCATATGAAATTCTTAACCCACAATCACCGACAAGAATCTTGGGACTAGACACTTCCGTCCACATTGCAAATCCAGTTGTTCGCTGCCATGGAGAAGATTGCGATGATCAATCTGCCGAACTTGGGGGGGCATCTCGAGTTGACTTCCAAAGCCACTGGGAAAACCGGTACCTATTTGATGCAGATGGTGCCGGATTTAGTGGACGGTTTCTCCCTTTCCTCCATAGCCACAGCGTCCCGTTCAGAACTGGCCTATTTAGACAATGGTTTGATAGCAGAGTCACTGCCTGGAGGCACTTTGTACCCATTGACCTCCGACTCCACGGGTTATGGAGCACACTTGCTTATTTCGCGGGTGTTGACGCCGCCATCGAAAACCGTCATGTCAAGATGGAACCGCACGATCTTCAGGGCCGTTGGATCGCGGAGGAGGGCCGAAAGTGGGCGGGGACTGCTCTCCGGAAAGAAGACATGGAGATCTATTTCTTCCGGCTTCTTTTAGAATGGGGGCGGTTAACTGATGATCGGCGGGATGAGCTTGGGTATAAACCTGAGTAAGGTGGGTTTTGTATCCCATTTCTTCTTCTCTCTTGCCTTTCTCATACCACAACGAATTCCCTTCCTGGCCAATTGTTTAATCGGGTGGTCTTATTTCCCTACCCACTATTCTTGATAAACGATGTATATAGACTCTTCAGTGATTTATTTTCATTCTTAATTGACGACTACGGCCCTATGCTTGAGGCTAATGCCAAAAGATTCCGTCTTTGGAGGACAAAATATCATATAAAAACACCCTATACATTCCCACGTTCAAGGATATCACAAAAATGCCAAAACACAGACACACGAGGCACATAAATCAAATAGATACAAAACATAAAAGTCATAACATCCAAGTTCTATACACAGCTCACCCAGTACGGAGTCCAGCTTCATACTGCACACCCCATAACAATATCCAAAAAGAAAAAACGAAAATAAAAATAAAACATAACTTTCTAACGTCAGGTCGGAAGGAAGAAGGAGAAATAGGTTACAACGCCCGTCGAGCACGACGACTCCTCAATGAACGGCGAGGAACCATGTATTCCTCGGCGGCACGCTTCCATGCCACGTCGCTCTCCTGGTAGACACGAAGGGAATTGACGGTCCAGTAAGCTTCGGTGAACTCGGCGGGCTGGTTGGCGACGAAGTCTTCGCAAGTGAAAGCTCGGCTGGCGCAGGTGCTTGTCGACCAGACGTTTCCAGCCCAATCACCACAGAAAGTAATATCGAAAATCTAGGAGTGGCTTGTTAGCAAACTCATTTTTTTTGGTGGTGTTTCTTTTGTGGGGTGGGGAACGTACGATTTGCATATCATGGAAATGGGAATCAATGTCACAGTTTCCAGCGTAGCGAGCAACGGGGAGTCCCCAGATAGATGGGTCGGGGGTACCAGCGGAGATATCAGCGGGAATCGAGGCCCTCGGGAAAAACCAAATGTTGATAGCTTCACTGGTCCATTCGGTAGCGTACACGCCTCCACCGACACCATTGAAACCGACACCATATGTGTCGGAGGTAGGGGCTTGGATGCCGCATCCAGCATTGGTGTCTTGGCCCTCCGCGCTAACATAGCAGTTGCTGGTAAGGAGATTGCCGGACATGTCCAAGCCGTCGATGTAGCAGCCATCGCTGGTGTGAAGGGCCATTTGGTTATTTGTTTGGTCATGGACACCCTCGATGATATCGACTTCACCGCCGTTGGGCCAGTCGGGGCCAAGGATCCAGCTGCATTTGCATGTCTCAGCACATATCCCCCTCTCTTTTGCTAAGCAGGAAAAGGTATTTTTTTATGGATGACTTACAAGGCGGGCCAGCTGCCACAGACACCATTAGGCATATGCGCCAGGTCAAGAATGAAAAGCCCCTTGTTGTAGGCCTGGTTACTTGTGAGACGGACACTCTGACGACCCGTAGTCGCGATATTTGTGTGGTCCACGCCCATATAGACGGAGGAGTTCGAAGCAGAGATCAAGCCTGCGCCCTCGGCAGTAGCTCGGTCCACATAGGTAACGTATCCATGGGTAGGATCTGCTTCCGTGAAAAAGTTGAACATATCAAAAAATGAAGAAGCAGGATAGTCGTCTTGTAGCACATATGCAGCGCTGGCAATCTCGGCTGCAAAGCCCAGGACGGGAAGGAAAGTTGATGTAAAACGCATCTTGCTTAAGGGCAAAAAAATACTAGCAAAAAGGGGTATCACAATAATAGAGCGAAATAGTAGCTCTAGAAAGAATTTGTCTTAGAATGAGTGGGAGGTTATTCACTTTAACCAGAAAGATAGAGACAAGAACAATGAAAAGGAAGGGCTTATGCTTAATTTTCTTTTCTTTTTCTCCTCCTCCACGGGGACGCCACGGAGAATTTATAGATACCAATAAGCCTTCCCCTCCCTTGGTGAATGGAGCAGAGGCTCAGACCGGTGGCCCAGTTGTATCAGCCATGATGCATGCACCGGACCAGGCCTTGGGACGCCAGGTGCATGGCGGAACAGCTAGCCTTCGGTCCCATGGGCGGAAGATAGAAACAGCAGGGGGATTCCGGGTTTCGGATTGGAGGAATCCTGTAAGTAAAGAATCTGAGGGGCCGAAAAACCTGGGGGCGGCCGGCAGAGGATGATGCTACCCAGCTCTAGCACTGCGGAAAGAGGCTGAGTCTCCAGGCTATTTTGCCGAAGGGGGCCAGTTAGCGGGAACAATCTCTTTAAATGGCATAGAGATATCCAGGACGAACCAGGAGGCCAATCATTTCACACCAGCGGCTAGCGGCGAGTATTTTGAGGGCCGTTTCAGTTGTCAATAGTGTGTTTTCTAGTAACATGATGTCCGTCTCCATCAGCGGGTAAGTTAACCAAGGTAGCATTGGAGAGGGGGCGGAGGAAAACAAGAGCGTAGGAAGGTTATTCGGAGAACAGCAAATGTGACACGGGACGATGGAATGACAATGTGGTCGCAAAGTAATAAGAAGAAGATTAAGAATGGGATTCAGAACTGATGAGGCAAGATGATTGGGCGGAGGAAGCGAGTGATGGAGGGGAGAAGCTTTTGTAGGAGAGATCATCATCCAGTACCTGCTGATCCCCCTCTCCAACTTCACACATTCTGCGTCTCCTTCACCTCCCCTCCCAACGCCACCGTTTCAGACCCGGACATGCTTAAATGAAAGTAGAAAAAATTAAGGGAATCTAGTAGTCACAATAGAAGGTTAAATCCTCTTCCCACTTCCACCTATCCCGATGTCCGACCACAATTCGGCTACCGCCCATCCCAAACTCCATCCGGCAGACAGAGGGTTCCACACGTCGTGCAATCGGATAGTATTTCTGAGAAGAAAGGATTGAAGATAGGTGACTCACGCGGGGGAAGACAGGAAATAAAATCATCATAAGATTATAATCATCAATGATACCATAAGAAATATAAAGCCGAGGACTAAATCATCATACAGATCGCTCATTCGCTATGTACAGGGCAGTTAGGGCATGCCAGCTTCTCCCAATCACCCGGACCACGATGCAATCGCTTCCTTGTCGCACTCGATTGGTCTAAGTCAAGTAGACATTGCCGATGATACAGATGTCGGCAGGAAAACACCACGGCCGGCCCGCGCGTCATTCCAACCTCTTCCCCAAGGGCCGTCGCCTGCAAATCACTCGCATCTTGGTCCGCGTGCCCTTCTACAAGGGGGGCCCGCTGACTTGCCGGAACAACAGCAGCCGCTTTCCCCTTCCCCCGGAAATACTCGGCATCATTTAACTCATGAGACCGCCGGGCAAGACGATTCTGTTGCAAATCCCGCTGCTTGGCCTCCCAAGAGCGCCAGTACTCGGGCCCGACGCCAGGGCCCCAGATACGTTGGCGGCAGATTTCGCACACCTGGCCCCGAGGCCGCCACCCCTGTTGCCGTAGATGGGCCACTTCGTCAACATGCACAAACAAGTCTCGATCCAGCATCCCATTAGCCAACGAGAGGAGGGACTTTTCGTATGCGTATGCAGAAAATATTGATGCCAATACAGCACGCAATTCCAGTAGGGATGGGGACCACTGTGCTGCCCTAGTGAGAAACGCACGAAGGATGCGGAGGAAAGCGACATCACTCCGTTCGGCCGTCGATGCTCCGGCCGCCCGCACCGTACTAGAGAGCAGAACGGTAAAGATATCTTGGACCAAAGAGCGAAAAGATGACATGAGCCGGGTAGCATTGCTATTGAGTTGAAACGCTGGCAATCCCTGGGCGCTTTCCTGTTCATGCATGGCCCGAATCCGGCTAAAAACACTGCTCGCAATGCGAACCACCCCCTCAATCAAGTCAAGCCAGAGAGACTCATCGAAAGAAAGTGGTTTTTCAATCACACTCTTCTTACCCATGCCATTTCGCTCCAAGCTGCGTGATTTCTTGGCCGTCTTAGTCTGCCCCTGGCAGAGCCAGGTTCCAACCCTCGCGTACTTATTCAAGGATTCCAACAGACCCTTGATGGCCTCCGTTGTGATGTCTGACTCTGCATTTTCTTTCAAGCCTTGGAGGATTCCAACCAATCCTGACTCAAGGGTCCCGAGGTGCACAATGAGACGGTCCATTGCGGTACGAACTTGGCCTTGTCTAGCAAGGAGAATGACGGCAGCATCCACGACCCCGCTTTCTTCCATTGATGGCAGAATCTCATCGAGCCGAATGTCCCCTTCTTGCAGAGTATCCACAAAGTCAGCCACATGTGAAGAGTTATACTTACACAACAGCTGTACGTAACGCTCTATCATCCAATCCTCAACTGGCTGACTAAGTTGCTGGTCGGCCGCAGACCGCTTTCCCGGATCAACAACGGCAGCTAAGTACTGATATTGGCTATACTTGTCATCTTCAAGCGCCCCAATAAATGTCCCATGGGTTTCTGGGGCATAGTCCCGCATGGTTTGAGCAGCCTTGCTGACATTTATTGCAGCAATCTGACTAGCATGGCCCTCTACCACGGCGATAACATCCTGTCTTTGCTTTTTACCCAAACTAGTACCAGGGCGAAGGCAGTCTTGCAAACAAGTGAAGATTTTATCCTGCTCGTGTGGATCCTCCAGATAAACGAGGACTAATTCGGAGAACTGTTTCTCGGACCGGTACACTGACTTTAAAATCCGGTAAAAGTGCGCCTCACGGAACAGAGGGATCGTTTTCTGAATGTCTGGTGGGTGATAAATTGACAGCAAATACTCCGCGCTGAGCTCGCAATCCTCAGCCATTTCCTCCGTTGGATATTGGCACAGTCTTTCGAGAATTCGATGAAGTGTACTTCCAGAAAGAAGAATATACTGGGGGTATTTAGGAAGGTTGCGAGCAACAAACATGTCTAGGTAAATCGTGTCGGAAACGTCGAAGGCTGATGAGGACATAGTCTGAAGCAAAATGCTAATCAGATACTGCCGGTTTATCGATACCCCTTGGGAAGGGGTCTCATCCGAATCCTGTTCGTTCAGAAAACTATCCTCAAATGCCTCGTTCAGCATACTCATAAAGCTAGAGGTATCAAAATGTAGCATAGTCTCGAGGCCAGAATAGGACCCATTCGTCTGGGAAATTTGCCCGGCGCTGGGACTCGCGAGGTTCCCAGAAAATAAATAATTATACAAAGCGGTCTTGGCCCGGGCGGCCTCGGCATCGTCCAGGTCGTTCCCCGTAGGATAAACTCGACCCGTGAGGATAAACGAGAGGTAAGGAAACATCTTCACCGCATTGGTATATTGTTTTAGCCCGTCCACAGAATCGTCATTGGAAGGCGCTTGTGAAGGTATTAGTCCCAACAACTCCTGCAAGGGACCAACATAATCTCCAAGACAGCGATTCCAAACGTAGATAAAAGCATCGTAGAGGTTGTATTGCTTGCATAGCGTGGTCACCTGGTCAATATCCATCGTGCTCGTATCAAGAAGACATATTATTTCTTCCAATCGGCTGGCGGTGTGGTTGGTCGCAAAGTGATTAATGAGGGACTTGATTGCAATAGGGGGCAATGATCGCACGGTTCCTTCAACGATGAATGGTTCCAAGGCATCAAGAAACGTGCCCTCGGCCTCATTCTCCTCGTACCAGTTGAATACTTCGTCCCAAAGGAACTCTTCATCTGCTATGCAAACACATGCTGTAATAGAAACCTCCGCCAGCTCCTCCAACTGTCGGCTTTCAAGACGGCCGTTACTTGCTTTCGCATTTCGACCAAAAGCATATTTCAATGACGCAGACACCATTTCCAGTAGCTTCTCCCGGACTATTGGCTGTCTCAAGGCATCTTCATCGGGAAGACCAACAGTGAGCTTTTCTGATTTACCACTATAATAAGCTGTTGCCTGTTGAATAGCTCCGATGAAATCCCCGGCCTCCATGAGCGCAAAGAGGCGGTCTGCCCAATTTGAGAGGCTACCAATCAACATCTCACTGTAACCCAGCATGAATAGCCGTCCTTTGTAGGAGCGGAAACTCATATAAAACGCATCTGCGACCACTCCATGCATTGAAGTATCCTCTTCGTTAAAGTGCTCGACCAAAGAATGGAGCTGAGCAGAAAATAGATCAGCATGGTATATATGTCTGTTGAGAAGGTCAACAGCTTCAGTCACACGCATCGTGTGGTCCTCTAGGATAAGAAGCTGTTGTGTGATAGTAAGGACCGCCAACACCGATCGGCTCAGCCACTGTACAGCTACAATGGCCTCATCAGCTTTCCACCTACACCGTGCTTTAAACTCCAGACTTGGAGGACGGTCCTGATTTGAGGGCTCATCAGCATCCATTTCAGATACATCCAACACAGTCAATACATTCGACCAACAGTACACAAGTTTCGTTTTGGAGATTTGGGAATCCTTTCCCTTAAGCCGTATAGCGGGGAACCAAGCCAAAGCGCCAGTCATTGCACCGTGAGCAGTAACCTCCTTAGGACGAGGAGCTTTGTGTTGTGTTTGAGCGACGGGTGTCGTGGACACAATGACGAGCAGATATGGCGTGAGCATAGCAACCAGCCCCAGAGAGTCGGTGGGTTGCTCGACATTTCCTAGAGGAAGAGGTGAAAATGAAAGTACCGAGCTCGGCTTTCGTGGCCGACTACCTTCCGGGATCGGTTGGGGGTAACGGCCGAGGATTCTAGTCGTCTTCACCGTGCGTCCCACAGCGCCCATACCTCGTGTGGCTAAATGGGAAAAGGCCATACCCTTTTTATCGGCGGACACCAGTGCGGTACGTCTAGTCCCCAAAAAGCCCAGATGGATGACGGGAGATCCGGAAATGTGGCCGTCGGAGGTCCGTGTATCGACCTGGTTTACTGGTATGGGTGGGATATGAAGGAATGGCCGTGCTGGTCTTGATATCTCCCATGTGAATATATCGCCAGATACATGGCCGGCAGCGACAGTAGAGTGATCCGCAGAAAGCGCCAACGATGCAACGGCTCCGGATTCGACAGCTAAATTGGGTAAAATGCCAAGTTAACGGACACTCAAAATAAGTGTGGTTAGAGCCTCTGCGACTTATACGTACCTTTTGTTCCCGACCCAATAACAGCCTTTAGGCTTTGTTGATAATCAAACACCAGGACAATGCCTTTCGACGTACCAATGACGATAGAGGTAGAGACAGCTAGACAGGTGGGGGAGCCAAAATTTCGCTTTCCAACCTCAGAAAACGACTGGCCAGTTATCTTCCTCAGCTTGGTCCATCGAACAACCTCCCAGGGGTTCTGCTCCACACCAGTGTCGGATTCGACTGTGGCCGGCGATAATCGACTGGTGAGGGAGGACTTGCGCGAGTGGATCTGGGCTAGGAACGGCGAGGACGGTCGGAGGCTGATAGGAGATGAGGTAGATAGCCTGGACTGAAACCTAAGGTCGAATGGTCGGTGTGATGGGCTAGGACTGGGTCGCGAGGAGCCACGAAACGCCAATGCACTGCTGCTTCGCGACAAAAAAGATCCCTACAACTCTCTGTCAGCGCCCTCTCCAATTCCAATGGTATAAAATTGCCACACAAACATTTAAAGAGGGGGTATAGTCTGGATTCGAACTAGTCTCGTCGAAACTATCGGGCGCATCGTGTTGTGCGGGACGAGGTGTCGATGGCGCTTCAGGCGTCTCGGACCCAGCAGGAGAGAAAGGCTTCGTAGGAGTATGGTTTTCCCCGATCAAGTCCAAGATGTCCTCCTCGACATGTGCTATTATTCCATTCTCCGAGGACTCCGGCGCCAATTCATTATCAACCGCAATGCCGTCATGTGTTGGTGGGCTTGGTTCCTGATCCTGTCGGCCCAAGTCGAGGTCGTCCTCTCGGGCCCAGTCCTGGGGACCCTCGATCGTGGAGCTCATCAGCACCGTGTTCGAATGATCATTTCTCCTAGGGGCTGCAAAGTAGAAGGTGCTCAAGGGAGGTGCAAGTTCGGGGCTGGACTAGCCTCAGGAAGAGAGTTCTGGTGGGTGTCTCCTCCAGTGGCTTGTTGCAGACGGGGAGACGGCGCGAGCGATGGATCGCTTCCGGAGGCTGGAAGAAGTGAATTCTCAAGATTCGGTGAAAATGGCGGCACCAAGCCAAGAACGATCCACAAGCTCCTCGGGTGGATGATCATCCAGAATCAGAGCAATTTAGCTTGGAGGCTGTGAGCTCACAGTTTCCGCGGTTTGGCGGCGATGCTCTCGGGGGCGGAGAGCCCCACAAGCAGACAGAACCTCTTTGCATAACATAACACATGGGCTTACCAGGCTACAAGGCTACCACTCTTGAGTATGACAACATAATGCCAAACATAAATTTTGCACGTTATCGACATGAGAGTTTTACAACTGATATATCCCCAAAATAGTGATTCCAAAAAGCGCCACATGCTCTGCCCGTCCGGTTCCGCCTGTTCCTTGTGCGGAGAAATAGAATGCCGCCTCAGGTCCCTGAGTTATTCCTCAGGCATCATACACCCACCATATTGAGAACAACTAGGAATATATACCCCGTTGTAGATCCTATATAAATCCATTTATCAATGGTGCCTAAATGGTCGAAATATAAATTTAAATAACCTAGTTCAAGGATATGTATACTGAGGTAGTCGCGAATACATTTCCTCCAAAGGTCCCGCCCAAATTCCTGTGCTGTTAGTTTTCATTAAGCTCGTCCGTCCAACATGTGACCACGCAGCCTCATAACAGAATACATCTAAGGTATATTCAACATTCATGTGAGATCTCCATCTGCAGGATATATAACGCCCCACACCAAAGACAAAATAATCATAGTTATTTATTTCTAATTATTCAGAGATGTTGTTATTTCACTCGTCCAAGTCGACTTGCATTTCGCGTTCTGCGATGGCCCAAAGGCCGGTTAGTTCGTGCTCAGCTACAATAAGGGAACAACACTCGAATGTTTGAGAAAAAAAAAAGGCTCGTACCCCAAACTTTATTGGCGGAAGAGATGATTATTTCGGCTTTGGCGAGCAGCTTTTTAGTATAGCGCTCTGCTTCTGTAGGATGTAATTGATTCTTCTGCGTTTTGCGCGGGTTCACCTTCAAAAAAGGAATCAGTCTGGAGTCATTTTGGGAACAAACTCTGTCGTACCATCATTAGCACGGGAACAATATCCTTAGCATCTGCCTCGGCCAATGCCCTCAGGTTGTGAAATCCATTGTCCCGAAGTAATCTTGCTGTCCACCCTTTCACATAGGTCACCTGGGCCATCTCCAAGAGATCAGCCCGGGCTCCCGCTTCTAGGCGATCCCGCATATGATCTAGAACCGCGGCGAGCATCCCCCAGCCCATGCGCTGACAGAATTTTACCATGCCTGCGGCAAACCCGTGACATTGCTGAGCTAAGGTTTGGACCACTCCTCGGGGGATCCGGTAGCGGGTTGCAATCGTTGGCAACGGAACTTCATTACTCAAGTCACGAAGCTGGAATGCTGTGTAGGCCCGGCGATATATTCTAGCCTGCTTTATCTGATCTGGGGTATTCTCTTTCAAAGAAGCGCCACTTTGTACCCTGGAAAAATGTTAATATCAGTCTGCCAGGGTGGAAAGCAGCAAAAGGCAGAAGCACTGTACATGGAATTGACAAATCCAGGCTGAACTCCAACCAGCTGCAAAGCACGCACACCACTCTCATCAAGATTATCTAGCTGGTCTCGGAAAGTGGGCCAATCGATTTGTGTCATCTCTGCAACCTGGAGAGGTGTAAACATGTAAAAGATATGCATGTCACCATCCATCACAAAAGCCTGAAGAGCTCGCTTCAATTCATCGTAGACAAAGAGCCCGTCTTCGGGCGCAAACGCTGAGAAAACTATGGCCTGTCCAAGCTGAGTGGCTACGTAAGATCCGTCTTCGTTCAAAAGCAAGAGTTCCTCATTGACCAATTCTTCAAGTGCGGAGTCCATAATCCCGTAAGACAGCTTCTTATCAACTGTTTGATAGAGAAGAGTGCACTTTACGTATTCCTTTATTGCTTCGTAGCCAGAAACAAGCCCGGTTGCTACAGCTTCCAACAATGCTCTTGTCAAAGTTAGCTTGACTTGAAATTCTCTCCGTATAAATTAGGCTCTTACCTCCTCAGACCTCTTTTTTCTGGTGCCAGACAGCTTGTGATGGCTGGCATGTCCGCCTCCAAGAGGTCGCAAACCGCGTCGAGATCGGATTTGCCGCATATGAGGTAAGTTTCACCGGCATCGTCTTTTCCCTTACGCCCAGCTCGCCCACACATTTGTCGTCTGTAGTAATTACTTAGTGGCCATCCAAAAAGTCCGTTCACAATCTTACAGCATTGCTGGCCCAACTAGCTCTCGGCCCATTCGGGCTCCATTTATGATGACCCTTCTTGCAGGGAGGTTGACACCGGCGGCTAAACTGCACGTAGCCACTAGCACTTTTACGACCCCTTGATCATAAGCCTGCGCAATCAACTCGCGCTCTTCTGTAGTCATTCCAGCATCTAAAAGCGGGAAGTTAGTGGCTTTTTTTGAAAACTGTTAGGCAAATCCATTGCTTACGATGAAAGCCCACGCCTCTGAGAAGGATGGTCTCTAGAGCCGGATCGAGTCCACTGGGAAGGCTTCGTAGATCTGCTAGCAGATCTAGCCTTTTGTTCACAGTTTCCGTATCTACTGTGGATGGAGAAGGCATTGCTTCGCTTATAATTGTAGCATGGACCTGGCAGGCCTGCCGGCCGCCACAAAACACTAGAGCACCGTACCCCGTGGTAACCGTGTCAATGGATAAAGCAACCATGGCATTCGTCATCGGGTTGGCGAGCTCCCGGAATGTCGAAGCCTTGATTTTTCGATGGGTTTGTACAGCACTATCAAGAGATATTGCTGATATCGACGTCAATTTAGAGATTGTCTGAAATAATTGCCTTGAATTTGAGGCTGGGTAGATGGCATTGTCGTAAACTAGATACTCATCAACAATTACTGGTCGGAAAGTTGATATGAAGTATTTGGCTCTCATCCACTCAGCCAATAATTCAGTGTTCTAAGGGCTAGTCAGATTTAAGAACGGAAGGATAGAAAGAATGAACTGGGGCTCATACCGATATTGTGGCACTCATTCCGATAATTTGGATATCCTGCTGGAGCAGAAGCAACTTAGTGACCATCAGCTCCAACAAGTATCCACGATGCTCATCATCCAGCATATGGAGCTCATCTAATACAACTGCTCCTAATTCTCCTATATTACGTTCTTCGATCGCGGTATTGATGAGGGAGTTTGCCTTCGTTGAAATATATGTATCAGGCTTTGGTTGTGTCGCAAAATCTAAAAAAATAAGATAAAAACACTTACCTTCTCAATTGTACAGACAGCGATGTCTGTATCTGCCCAGGATGTTGTAGTCCTGCTCCCGCCAAAAAATCCGCTGACTCGGATTAACTTTTGCGGTCTTTTCACACGTTGATAGTAGGGTTCCTTTTGGGTATCAGGGGCATCAACGTATTTCTCAACATCTTGAACAAGACGCCTGAGCCATTTGAGCTTTTCTTGGACTAGCGCAACATACGGTAGAACAAGAATCGCCTTACGAGACGGATTTTCTACGATGCGCTTCAACATTAGGACATCAGCTACTAGAGATTTTCCACCACCAGTCGGCGCGGTATAAACCAAGTGAGCCTTCCCACCTAGAAGGCCATCCTTTAGCAAACATGATGCTTGCCATTGGTAAATGCTGCCGACCCCTGCAGCTTCAAAGTTGCCTACCAACGCAGGCGGCAACTGGAACCTCGGATCACTTAAAGATAGAAAGGGGCTTTGGGAAAGCTCTTGAACGGCGGAGCCTGATCGCTTATTTTGATAACTCCAGTCTGAGGGAGTCGTAGCAGCTTGATTGATTTCACTGGCGACCAACCGACCTTTGGGAAAGTTCACTGACGGGCGAACGAAATCTACCCGAGAAGTCACTGTTGCGGTGGTCGGGTGGGGGTTTGTGCCAATAGAGTGGGTGGAGTGCTTAATAGTCAAACCATGGTGATCATTTTCAGGCGACTGACTGGGATGACGCTTCTGGCCCGCAAGTTGAGCTACATTATGAGGCTGCTGGCGAGCGATATCGATGGAGGTACGGAAGCCAATAGTTTGGAAGGAGTCTTTGGTTCCCTCGGACATATCTTGGGCCCTAGTCAAAGATCGGAAAGAGTAAAGAACATCGGTACTGGAATATGGGCAATATAGGTTTTCAAAGAAAAGAAAGGATATTCTTGAGGCGGATCTTGGAGGAGTAGCGAGACCATCTAATCAAATTGCGGGATGCAAGTAGTTGGGCTCGGCATTATAAATATGACTGATGATGTTGGGATAAACAGAGCAAAAGAGGATAAGAATATTACCAGGAATATCAAAAACCATAAAGTCGATAATAATATTACCAACAGTGATGACACCTGCTCGTCAGTACTTGGAACTCGCGAGGAAAACACAAATCGGGAAACCGC
The DNA here is from genome assembly GCA_027569885.1 of Aspergillus diversus. Classification (NCBI taxonomy): domain Eukaryota; kingdom Fungi; phylum Ascomycota; class Eurotiomycetes; order Eurotiales; family Aspergillaceae; genus Aspergillus; species Aspergillus diversus. The sequence continues at coordinate 319,193 of JAPDKZ010000023.1, forward strand.
AGTCAGGAGCCTGGAGCTCGGGACAAGGAAATCGCGTTTATGGCAACAACACTAATAGTAGTTTTGTGCCTAAGGCCGCAAAACGCCCTAAGGGAATGGATGGGCTCCATACCGATGCTAAATAAATACTACTACTCCATATGGGTACCGTTATATTATTATCCCCTCTTAAGGTATATTAGATCCTATTCCATTATTCCATGTGAGATTAACTTCCCCATAGACTCTCACAACTGACTAGAAAGTAATGGCTCTCTTAAATTAATTAGCTTCCACAATACGGAGTTCATCTATTAGAGGCAAGGTGACCAAGCGGACTAATGTGCACGGCTTGAGCAGCACTGAACTAAATTTCCATGGCATAATTCATCTTTTTATTTTGATTATTATAAATATCTAATATTCGGAAGCCCGCTCTTATGATATAAGGGTGTTAGGCCTATATAGTACTGAGGATTCTATTAAGGCCTAGGGTTATGCAGAGCACCCTCTCTCTCAAGTCAGCTACTAGTCTGTTTCCACATGGAGCCAACCTGATTGTGATTAAAACCATAGCCTGTTAAAAACCCCTCTTTAATCTCTCTTCTTTAATAGTATAAGAGTCATAGTGTTTCTACCAAGGCAGCTACTATAGAGAGAAGGCTTGTGTCTAGCAGCAATTCTATGCATCCACTTGTGCGTATAGCGTCACATAGTCTGAGCAAGGACCTCAGACAGCATGTAACATCAACATCGCGCTATAAAGTCATTTTTTACTTACTATCATATTTAGGAATTAATTTTTATATTTTACCGTAGGCTACACACTAATGAGCTAAGCGACTCTCCCCAAAATGAAATTCAAAATATCAATCACGGATACTGGGCTGCAAATGGTCACCTGACATCCAGACAAGCTGCGGAACTTACCTAGTAGATCTTGAAAAACTGGAACCTTTAGTTTTCTGGGGTCGCGGTGTTCCCTGACCATGTATTAATAAGTTTGATACTTTAGAATGAGATTTAGAATAAAATGTACTTAGAAATAGCAATGAGTGCTACGAGTAGGTGGCTAGAATAAATTTCCTGGTACGGATGTCTCGGCGAGCCGCGAAAGCCCATTTTCCCAGAAGCAGCCATGCGGGAAAGAAGAAAAAAAACAGCCATGGCTCCACTCCTCTGCGCGCTTGATACTACTAGTTTCCACATTTGATCCAATGACCGACAGGAAGGAGTGGTCATTACAACAGCAATTTCAAGATTAGGGACAACTTGAAAAAAGAATGAAGAGGAATTTTTATTACAATGTCTTATGAAAATTCAAGCATATTCTGACAAAGTTAAATTTTAAGTACTAGGAGTTAGGAGCTGAAGGTCTCCCTCGGATTCCTTTAGCCATTTTATGCCTGTCCGTGGAGCACACTGTTTTCGTCCTCCATCAAATGCGAGGCTAAGTACTACTCCTAGAGAAGGTGCCGAAAGGGAATATGCTGGGGCTTCGACAGTAACTGAAGGCGATTGTATCCCAGCCGTGAATTTAATTGGGGCTCGGGTATCCTTCTGTCATATGATGAGATGATTGTCCTTGTAAGGTAAGGTACGTTTTTGGGTTGTACCTAGTTGGAGCCTGGAGAAGTAACCACGACGGCGCTTTAAAATTGTATGCCTATTGTACTAATATCTACTGTAGTAAGACTGAAGCATCACTCTACTAACTACCTAGCCAAGTTCTAATAGATATGATTAAGAATTTTTTACCAAAAAAAAAAAGAAATAAAGGCGTTTCTTGAGGATCGGTCGAATCTCGGGCAAGCGATGACGAAGAATTGTGTGGGTTCTTGTTCCGGTTGAGGTGAGTGACTTTTATGGTTGGGGCAAGCAATGAGACTGGAATTCGCATTGCTCTTGACATATTTGGGGGTTATTCGCAATCGATCCAATAACCGTCATCGTGGTTTGGTGGTGTGGAAGGCTAGGCATTGGTAAGCATGGTATCAACTTGGGGTCAGTTGTAATTCGAAGTAGGGGTTCTTCTCTGGTATTAGGAGGTTTTACTGTAACAATGTGGCAACACAGGGTCAGAAGTTAGAACTGAACCATCAGTCCATCACTGAGCAACAAATCATCCCTGGTGGAGTTATTTTTCATGGCGTCTTGAACTATAATTGGTCAGATTAAAGGGATGTACCTAACCTACCTTGATTCTGGGAGTACCAAGGGTACGACGACGGAAGTAGTAGCTCAGACTCGGACGCCTGGCTGGCCTATGGTAGAACGCGGGCATCGGGATGATTGCTATCCACTGAACAAACGGAAAAACCTGCGATGAAATTGAAGATACAATATCCGTGATGTTATTTTTCTGTGTGGAGAAGAACGGTGCCCGCCAGATTGCCGCATCAAGAGTCCGAGAGCCAAGAAACCTCGATCCGAAAAAGGTTCGCTTTCGCGGGGGGGTCCTCCCTGTCGAAGTACTCCATAGGAAGCTAGCCTCCCTCAAATTTAATTACGCTAAGGGCTTTTGGCCTCAAGAGGGTGATTATTATTATTGTGTTATCATCACCTCAAACATGCGACCATTATTCCTCAAGCTCCCTCTCGACTGTTCAACCAATGCAATTCGGCACATTGTCGTTGATTAATGATTTTCCATCAAAAGGCAATTCTCGAGCTAGGTTCAGCTCAATATACACGGTAAAGATGAGGTACTCATGTATCGCTTGTCAATCAAGAATACTTGACCTTGTTGCTGGTGGTTCCACTAGACTCCATATATATCTCGAGATCTGCTGTGTAGCTGCTAATCACCACTAGTTGGTCAGGGCTCAGAACCTAACTACGAGGAGTTATTCTCCTTGAGTACTGATTATGAAAAACGCGTTGTAATTATTCTACCCTGCTCCCTTTTTAACTTCGCGCTCCCCTCCCCTCTCCCCGTATTATCATCATGAATTATTATTTTATTTATTTGGACTGACTCAACTCCAGCTCCTCAAATAAGATAAGCTCTTACCCTTTTTAGTACATCCCCATGCCGCCAGTGTCAAAGGTTGCACAGAGCCACACAGTAAAATTTTATCATAACAATCCCCTTCCTGTAATAAAAAAAAGAGTGAAAATCCAGCCTCCTCCGTCGGATTTTCCCGTTGCGTCCCGATGCAGCGTCCATGGAAGGTTGACAGTGGCCATTTTGTGTCCATAATTCACATCTACCACCATGTGATAATAATATATGTATGTATTTCGCACACTCAGTTAGGTAGTATTAGTGTGATGGAAATGAGTTTTGCATATAACCAGCGATAATTAATTATTTCCCCCGAAGCGCACCTCATAATAACCACCCCCTCCGTGGATATTACTCTTATATTGTGGGAAAAGGAGCATTGAGCCGATGTGTTTCCCCCCAGAAAACTTCTGTAACGATCCGGTATCACAATGTTATTAAAAGGAAAGCCTCAAATAGTGTCCTACCTCGGATTTGGCCAGCAGATACTCACCCATCAAAGGCGATTGGGGGAATGGTCGTGGCGAAAGGGAAAAGTAAAGGTAGGATACTCATAGATTTCCTTGGCCTGAAGGGAAATTAGTATAGCACCAACATTTGCGTCCTCAAATGCCCTACTGGTTTTGACAATTTCCATGGTTCTCGGAAAGTTCGACTGTAGGGACCTCAGCGTACCCTCCATAACTTGGCTGTTTTAACAACCCTTAGCGTTCATACGACATTTATCCAATTAAAGGGCTTGGCGTTTGAGAATTGAGATCCAACGCGCAGGCGCTGCCCTACGTGACAACATTCCTGCCACAGAGCCGTGTTTCCATTCGTACATACTTTATTTTTCTGTATTAATCCACCCCCTCTTACCATGGAAGAGCATCTGAAAGCAAAGTAATTAATCTACAATATTATTTTATGGAAAAAAAGAATTGTATGACTAGATTAGAGCTGGGTGTATGTATATCTGACCTCTTTTTTTGACTTTTCCTTTCTTTTCTACGAATCCCGTCCTTGGCTTCCCCTTCCCCGTTTTCCCGTTGATGCATAATCCTTCCATGGGCCCCTCTCCGATATCATCACCATTCTTCGCATCGGGTGGCTCGGCCCACACAATCCCTTCTTTCACAGAACGCGGCGGCCTGGTTCTATCATTATTGTTCTTCCACTGGAGACACTACGTAGATCAACCACCATCACGCCGGCCCCAAGAGCAAGGGGAACATGCGCACATCAACCGCATACTGTACATATATGCCCTGAAAATAATTAAATCAAAGACGATTGAATAAACAAGGCCCGCCGGTGCGGATGGGAAGCCTGGCCAGACTGCTGGTACACTGAACCCAAAATTCAAACCATATTGAGAAAAGGGAAAGGAGGAAGTCATCGTTCTTTTTTCTCTGGTTCTTGGTGGATGGAGGATCCGTCATATTAACACATCGGGACTAGGGGCGAGGACGTGGACTGGTCGGGATCTTGGACGGCTTTCCTGTTTCTTCTTGTCTTCCTCTTTCTCTTCTCCCTTCCTCTCTCTACTTCTTCCGCTCGGGGCTGAGATTTGAGTTTCCTTTCTTGTCATCCTCCTCTTCCTCAACCTAATTGTTTTCCCCTTCCTTCTTCCCTCTTTCCTCTATCTTCTTTGCATTATTACCCACCAACCCCCCATTACCCTTTGACACTCATCTCTTGACTGGATTGACTAGGTCAACTACTTCGAGTTAGTAGCAGGGAAGGACGAACTGGATGACGCTTTGTTACAGAAACACACTATTCCGATTGCTACGACTAGCTTGACTTTTCGGGTTACTGACATTCTTATCCGTTTATTATTCATTGTACTCACCCCACGAGCCCCCGACAATCTGGCGGCTTTACTCTTGTTTGGCTTCCACTGTCGCTACCTTCATTTTACTTCTCCGACAACCTAACCTCTGTCGCCCTTCTTTTTCCTTCTTCCATTCATCCACCTCCTTGTTCCTCTCTTCCCACCCTTCTCTTCTTTACCTTGTTTCTTACCCACGTCGCTTGCGCATTGGGGTTCTGCCCCTACTACTTTTGCCACCAAGCGCTAGGCTCTATTCTACCAACTTGATAGTTGTTAGAGGGTCGTGGGTCTTGATATCCTTCTCCCGCAGCCGCTGGGACGTCTTTCCAACTTGAACGCGACATCCACCCTTCCAACGCCCTTGCGGCAGCATCCAAGGTGTCAAAAAGGAAAACGAGAAAAGGAGAGAGAAACACTAGCTAATATTCTCGCCTTTCCACTTGGTTACCCACTCCTAGTTACTTTTGGGTGGGCATCCGCACTACGCCCTTTTCCGTTTTGCTTTTCCCATTTTGTTTTTTTTTTTTTTTTTCTTTTCACCTTTGATACTCGGCCGATGCCGTTCGACACCTCCACCCATCTGCGAACTCATTTCTCATGAGGGATCATCTACCCGTCACGGCCCGTTGCTGAACTTTGCATCACCGCGTCCGAGGTACTTGATCATCCCACCATATTCTGATCCGCCGATGCAGCACTGAGGTGCATTGCAGCACACAACTCACCCATTTTTATTTTTGTTTTGTCGCATCTGAGGGCAGGTCATGGCCTCGGACAGGTCACCGCCCCAGAAGTCACAGCACCACGTGAGGCCCAACTCCTCTGCCAGTGCCACACCAGTTCCAGGCAACCTTCGCATGCCTACCCCTGGGCATTCTTCTCGGAGAGGATCCGCAGATTCATCCACCCTCCAAGGAACCGCCAACTTAAATGAATCGCAATCACAACCTATGACAGCAGATAGCGCGTCACCTTCCGAGACTGCGGGCACGGAGCCGCCTAGCACTTCCGCCACCCCAGCTCCCTATGGGACGCGGTCAAGGGGCCGAAATGCCGCTCCTCGGCCTAATTATGCTGAGGATCGCGACATTGATATGGACCTTGAGATCCATCAACCCACTACTAAATCTGCCAAACGAAATAGTGGTGTCACCAGTAATTCGGTGAATGGCGCCAAAGGCGATGGTGAAAAGACATCTTCGAATTCTCGCAAAAGTTTAACAGTGGCAAATGGAGCCAATCCCACCGCCCCAAGAGACTCTATTCCTGGCACCTCATCTTTCTCGGCAAAACCTGAAGATGCTAACCTAATCTCAAACTCGTCGAGAAAGCGAAAGCAACCGACGAGCTCTACCAATTCTAATCCCACGAATGGGAATGCGCCGAAGAAAGTTTTTACCACTGCTCCGGGACTATCTCAGAGCCAAGGTGATTCTAACATGGTCACTTTTGTTAATCGCGGCGCGTACTTGGAAAACGGGAAACTCACGGCTGACGACGGTACTACATTCACGGTTAATGGTCAGCGTTTTTTCTTTCCCTTTCCCTTCTCTCGCACATGGGATTCTTCTGTTCGCAATGTTCAGCTTGTGTTGTGTGCTAATATATAAATCTAGATCATGCTTATCTTATTTGTGAACCCCCGGGAGAACCGTACTATTTGGCGCGAATTATGGAGTTTCTTCCCTCCAAGAATACGCCATCTGGACCGATTGAGGCATTGCGGGTTAATTGGTATTATCGCCCACGTGACATCCAACGAAAGGTTGCGGATACAAGACTAGTCTTTGCTTCAATGCATTCCGATACGTGCCCTCTTACAGCATTGCGTGGGAAGTGCCAAATAAAACATTCTTCGGAGATTGGGGATTTTGAAGAATATAGAAAGACCCGAGACAGTTTTTGGTACGACAAAATGTTTGACCGATATATTCACCGGTACTATGAGGTGATACCTACTAGTAAAGTGATCAATGTCCCTACAAATGTCAAGAAAGTCCTTGACGAGCGTTGGAAATATGTTCTCGTCGAAATTGGACGCCGGAAAGAATTGACAAGTGCAGTTAAAACCTGCAAACGGTGTTCTTTATATGCGGCTAAGTACGAACTAAATCCATCCTCAACCGAATGAAGCTTATTTTCTGATTCCCCTTAGTACGGACTCGGTGGATTGTGCTGTTTGCCACAATACGTATCACATGTTTTGCGTTCGCCCCGTGTTGACTAAAAAGCCGGCTCGAGGATTTGCGTGGGCCTGCGCGGCTTGTAGTCGCGCGCAAGAGCGGAAGCTTGAGGCTCGTAATACACCAATTCTCGGCGAAACCCAGCAGGACGCAGACGAGGAGATGATCGAGGAGGAGGAGGAGGAGGACTTGAACGCCATAACAAATGGCACCACAGGCAGTACTCCAGCTCCAGTGGAGGAAGAAACGGTTCGCCCAGCGACGGAAGAGCAGGTTGCCCAAGCCAGAATGTGGCCTTATCGCTATCTTGGCATCCACTGTCGGGTGGAAGATGCTCTGGATTACGATGATCGTATTTATCCGCGAGCGAGCTCGCGATTGGGACCCCGTCACCAGGCAATCGTGAACCCTTGGCACGGGCATCCGGTGGAGTACGTCAAGCCAACTGACATAAAAAAGAGGTATCTAAAGGGTTCTGGAGGTCGCAAGGATTCGAGGCTTTCAAAGGAAGCCCTCGCAGCGATCGAAACAGCAAAGCAGGAAAAAGCCAATCGACCAAAGTGGGTCATGGATGAGCCGACTGGTTATGTCCCCAGAGGAGAGGATGAACCAGTTACGGTTGGTGGAAAACAGGTCCGTACTGCAGAGTTGTTATTCAAAATGCCCACCGCGAACCAGATATCGTCACGGGGGGAAGATGACGCCCCCAGGCCCGACCTTACTCCCGCCGACCGGGAAAAATTCATTGATGAGTTCATGGAACGGGCGAAGCAAATGGCCCCTGATTTAGGGGTTGAGAAATACTCGACGAATTTTCTGGACAAGGCCCTGGGGCTTCTTTACGCTCATAGTTTCGACGCTGATGCTGCTCTCACCAAGCTGAAACATGTGAATAAATATAAAGATCTGAAGGAGCCTCATTTGCGCCCGGAAGAGGTCAAAGCGTTTGAGCAAGGAGTCGCAAAGTACGGGTCAGAATTACGAAATGTGACCAAACATGTTGGGACTGTGCCACACTATCAGATTGTACGGTTTTACTACATGTGGAAGAGGACCCCACGTGGTCGTCAAATATGGGGTACCTATGAAGGCAGACGGGGTAAGAAGGAAGCGAAACGAACCAGCGCTGCCAAACTTGTGGATGATGTCGCGGATGACCAGGACGACTCTGCTTTTGACAACGACAAAGCATCCGAGAAAAAACGTGGGTTCCAATGTAAATTTTGCTCTACCCGAGCCTCCCGGCAGTGGCGCAGGGCTCCTGGCGCCGCTCCTGGCACTACCACACCCAGTGAACCATCTTCGAAGCAAAGGGATAAGGGCTCTCAACTTACGGTAGCCCTTTGTCTCCGTTGTGCTTTACTCTGGAGAAAATATGGAATTCAGTGGGAGAGTGTTGATGAGGTTGCGAAGAAGATTGCCCAAAGTGGTAATAAATCGTGGCGTCGGCGCGTTGATGAAGAGCTACTGACACAGCTTTTGGTTTCTACCGAAACTCCCATAAGCATAAATAGCGTGACCGCAGCTACAGCAGCCTCTATTGGTGTTCCAGTTGCCGCAAATCCCCAGGTACAAGAGTCAAAGAAGAGAAGTCGAAATGCCGAAAAGGATAGTGCAACAACGTCAACAGCTACATCTGTTGAGCCCACTGCCAAAAGAAAATCCGCCAACGAAAAGGCCTCAGAGCCTCCCCCGATCATTCCAGACCCCCCGAAAGCCAAAACCCTCCCTTGTGCCATTTGCTCGAAGATGGAGCCCATGGGCGATCAGCATTTGTCATGTCGGGATTGTCGTTTAACTGTTCATCGAAGTTGCTACGGAGTCAGTCCGTCAAGGAATTGTGTCAAATGGTTGTGTGATATGTGCTCAAACGATCGGAACCCGATGATATCGACTTCTTATGAGTGTGTTCTGTGTCCAGTAGCCTGGACCGAGCATGAGCTGATGGAGGCTCCGAAATCAACGCACAAGAAGAAGACCGAGAGAGACCGCGAGAAGGAGAGGCTTGAGAAAGAAATGGTCAGTGAAGCTATTAAACTTTATCGGCAACGACAAGAAGCTGTTGGCAAGCCAATCGGCCCACGGGAGCCCCTCAAAAGAACTGCAGGCAATAACTGGATACATGTTACATGTGCTGTCTGGACCCCCGAGATCAAATTCGGTAATGCTACAGACCTCGAACCAGCTGAGGGATTTGGGCTCATTCCAGCGGAAAGATATCGTGACACTTGTAAAATTTGCAAGTCTAGTAAAGGCGCATGCGTTCCGTGCCATTTCAGCGGCTGCAATGTCCAGTTTCATGTTGGATGCGCATTTCAAGCGCAGTACACCTTTGGTTTTGATGTCACGCCTGTAAAGAGTTCTCGGAGAGATACTGTGAGCAGTGTGCGACTCGGTGAGGAGGTCGGAGTAGCAACGGCCGCGATCTGGTGCCCTAACCACACGGTCTCGTCCGTCATTCACGAGCTTGGTGAACCGACAGACGAGGAAGGTCTCAACGCGCTGCAACGATATGTCCGGACTTACAAGCAAGCGGACCTTAGCTTGACCGGAACGGTCCGGAGAGCGGCATACATTCAGCAATTAGCTAGTCAGCCGCCACACGGTGGGGTTTCTTTTGGAAACCGGCGAGCTTCCGCGGTAAACGGTACGGCTGTTCTACCTACTGCAACGAAGGACAAACCCACTAGAACATCATCAGAGGAGGTCATGGATGAAATGCAGATCGATTCGGAAAGCCGCAACTCCCGCCACATCGCGAGCAGTGACGATGATGTTACAAGGAAATGTACTAGCTGTTCAACTGCGTACAGTCCACGTTGGTGGCCTGTGGATAAGTCACGGCGATCCACCACCGTCGGTCATAGGACACCATCACTAAATGGCGTTGGATTGAACGAACCTAGCGGAGCGAGATATGCTAGTGCCCCCTCTGCGAGCCCTCCGTACATCCATCGAAATCCCCAACATTCCCTTCCCAAACTCAATGGCGATTATAGCCTCTCTGATAAGAATCCAGTGCGATCAGGATCTGCAGAAGGGCCACAGGTGTTGTATGATTGTCATAAGTGCCATCTCAAGAAGGCGACTGCCAAACCTTCTCCGGAACCACGGCGCTCGCCATATTCAGCCCAAAGGCCAGTATTGCCAGCTCCTCGACTCACGGATTACCCCAGTCATTCATATGGCCCTCCTCCGCCTACTCATCAGAACCAGCAGGGGGTAATCCCAAGACCCATAGGCCCACCTCCACACGGTAGCCCGGAATGGTACCCGGGGTATGAACAAAGGCCAGCGGATTATGGGGAAAATAAACTACGTAACGGTATACCGGTTCCTGGATATCGTGCAGGTCCTCCCCCCCCGCCACCGCAGCGCCATATAAACGGTTACCAACCTCCACCGCCTCATGGTCCTCCACCTCATTATCCTAGCGGTACGCATCCTCCTTCTCAACCTTATTCAGCCCACCAAAGCCCTTATGGACCGGTCTCTATACCCTCGCCTCATCCCTCTCAAGCTTCGGGGCCCCGACCTTACGCGCCGTCGGCATCTCCTCCAGATGTACAGGCGACCATGGTTCGTCACTCCCCGCAACACTCACTCACTGCCTTGAACGGCGGCCCCCCCTCACGTGTGTATTCGGTTGATCGCGTTCTCGGTGCGTCAACACAGTCACCTCCTATATCTCAGGCCCTCATGGATCCTCGGGGAAGATCTCCATCCGGAAAGTTGGAGGATAGCACAGCTGCCCCGATAAACGGTAGCCGACCGCCAAACGCAAACGGAATTAATGGCGGATCTGGAGCGAGTGCAAGCCCATCTTTGAAAAACCTGCTTTCTTAAGAGAGAGTACAGACTAGAAGATATAAGTCTCTATAGAATAATCAGGATATGTATGATAGCCTCTTTTATACCTTTATTTCATTGATTTTCTTTTCTTTTTCTTTTCCTGTTATTTTTGGGCATGGTAAAAGTGGGGTTTGGGATATTGTCATCAGCGTGATTTTAGAACTATCATCCACACCGGCCTTGTTGGTCTAACTGCTTTTGATGCATTCTTCTTCCTGTTCCATTTTTTGTCCCTCTTTATATTTCCTTTCCTTGCTCTTTTCTTTTTCTTATATTCTTTCGTCTTTCAAGTCATGAATGGCGCAATGCATACTTTGTTGGAGTTACATAAATTTCTTTAACGACAGCATGTGCCATACGACGGAGCGGTTGGTTGATGGGCCATTTATAGTAATGCATTCTAAATCAATTCTTTGAGCGGTCCATATTCCAATATTCTCCTCCAAAACAGCCGAAATTTCGCCAGGAGAGGAGTGGGGCTTCGGCTACCTAGGCACAAGGTCAAACTCCCGGCAGTCGTAAATGTTCCCTGCCGGTGTCTTTTTTGAAGAGTGCATGTTAGAATCACGAGGAGTGAGAATATTGTTCGTTGAGGGTTTCCGAGACCATTGTCCCTGGAGCCTCACATGAGAAGACACAGCCAGGAAGGTTTCGTGTTAGCTCTTGTTGGTACTTCTGGCGCAGCAAGTGCTTATTGCTCCATCTACTAGTGATTACTGTATCCTCCCATTCCGCCATCGCTATTCAGACCAAGTCGCCATCTGACCTCAGAATGTCCGGAAAGTGGGTGCCATGAATTGTTATCATTCGCTGCCCGGGCGTGGCAAACTGAACTGTCCCTTGATACGAGCTCTCCCCCCCAAGAGTGAGGGGATGACAGCGTTCGTGCTCGAAGGTTCGGAGGTTCAACGCTAAGCCCCTGGGGAAGTTGGGACCAACATGGGTCTCGAATCTTATTGCTCAAAATGATGGCCAGCAAGTCGATGAATGGACCCTGTGTCGCCCACCCCAGACTAGTCCGATTAAAGAGTAGCGAAGACGGCCTAAGGATGTGCTCAAATTATTATTATTTGTATTATTATTCTAGCCGACTACCCACGGACTCAAGAAGTGCACCCCCATCCATACTTTTCAGGGAAACTTCTTTTTCCCCAGGTGAGGACCAAGAAGAATAATTTATCTCTTATTTCTCTTAACTCCCCGGGGAATTGAGTCAACCAGTAAGAGCAACTCGTGCAATACATATTCGTTCTCTTTATTTTAAGGATGATCGAGTTGTGAGTAACGTGGTGGGCTTCTATGCACCCTGCTCTTCCCCCTTGCGTCGATTGACGCGGAAGGTGTTCTCTGGATCATCACGGATATACATATCGTACCTACGCCCTCTCCCCACATATAACCTTAACCTGCCGAACGAACTTATATCTGCATCCTCATCATTATAACTGCTTTAAAAAGACAAGAGTATCTTCATACGTAATCACGGGCCGTAGGGGGTAACTAACTAACTAGTTAGGAAATATGAATTAGGGAAGGACGAAGTCAGGGACCATGATATCAATAGCTGGTCCCCCAAAAAACCAAAAAAAAAAATCTGACAGTTGTAGGAAAAACCGAAAACCTCTTAATTTGGAGCCAAAAACCTTCCTTACTATTGGGCCAACTGGGCTTTAATGAATTTGATCTAGCAAAGTTCAGTATTGGAGATAATTCATTCCCTATTTTTATAGTAAGTATGCAGGGTTGTGGCAATGGGGTAAAATATGAGTGGCTGCTTTTGTGCCCATAGTAGGAAGTGGATTATCGTTAAACCGAGAGTCCGCAATCCCCAAACAGGAATGCAACCAAACTGAAAAGCCCGCAACTAATTTGTTCGCTGGATCGTGCGACCTTGAGTGAACCCGAGTTCTTTGTACGGATGTCATATTCCTTGTTTCGCGTTTTGAGTAGTAGTACTACTACTACTACTACTACTACTACTACTACTACTACTACTTAGGAGACAGAAAATAAAAACACGGACAGCTGAGAGGAACTTAAGGTTGCAACATCCACCAAGATCCATCATATCCCAAGCTTCTAACGGCCATTGCTAATAATAATCCCGCATTTAATAATCAAGAACAACTTCCACGATCGATCGGACGCCCGATCCTAGCTTATAGCACCGTGGCTGGTGTTATTTTATTTTACTTTTTATTATTATTATTATATACAGTATTGTCTTTAACCTAACCCCCCCCCCCGGGCGCTTTCGTTGTGCAAGAGGTTCTCATGGAGGAAAGTAAAGTGGCAATTATTATTAATCTTGCCACAGCCTGGACGTTTCATTATCGCATCATCGGTAAGGACCAACTTTTGGTGGCCTGGATCAATGTCAGTGGTTGCCACCCCTGAGGATTGCGGAATCCTTCAAACGTGTTTGCCAAGTTTTTCCGGTGCAGATGAGGGCTAAGGCGCAAGGAATTTCTAGAAGCTCAACCGACTCAACCCCATCTCTCTCCATGTCTCTTTTTCTCTCTTATAATATCTCTTTTATTTCACCCTGAAAAAAAAAAGAAAAGGAAGAAAGCCAGAATTTAATAATCGGAATTAGGGTTACAGCCAGAAATAAATATCGAAGTAGCAACTATAAACCAGAAGAATAAATATTGACGAGTATCTGGATTAATAATAAAATGGCATCCTATGTAAGGCATGATCATCTTCATCTGTACTCGGTCCATGGGCCATGGCCCATGACAAAAACCAAATTATACGAAACCCTTGAAGCCTGGTAAGTCAAGAAATAAAAGAATAAGCTATGAGCCACGCTGTTTGTAGCAAATTAACCAAGCTTTGATTGACGTTGAAAGTTATAACTTATTACTTATTAGCTCTCTTAATTCTTTGCTGAGTTGCTCTTGATTTCAGGAACCTCAGCATTTTCCTTGTTGCTCACCTCGTTTGTCTACCTGCCTATTGACGTGGTTGTATCCTGCTGCATCTGCCTCTTGTTTTCATGCTGCTATTGATTTATTGATTCTGTTTTAAATTCCCTTACATTACCAGTGTATACCTCCGTGTACGGAAAATAATATCAGGCCAGATAAGTCAAAGGGAAAAAAAGAAAAGAGGAGGATTACCTAGATTAAGCCAAGTGGGACATTTAAGATTGATCAAGATCGACTCGTGTTTTTCATACCTTTTTTTCTGGGTCAAAAAAATATTCTGTATCTAAAATCAACAAGAAACAGAAAATCAACCCCAGGATAACCACCGGCCTCATCATACTTTTATTGGCTGATCATGTAATGATTTATTAGTAACATTTGTCTCTACCATCCCTTCCTATCTGAAACTTCCCAAGTGCGTCGAAAAAAGGGCCAACCGGTGGGATGGAAGAATGGAAGAAACCAGTCTGTAACAGACCAGGATGCTACGACGGACAACCCACCATACAGAGTAAAGAAGGCCAGGCAGGGCAGCAGAAACAAGAGGAGGATTTGCCCTTCTTTCCACCTTTTCACTGGAGCAGTCAGACTAAGAGAAGGGCACCCTAGGAACAGGACCCCCAGTGCTGGTCTGCGATTGGTACGTCGGCCGGCCTAACAAGCCTACGGGAGTTAGTCGCCTTCCAATCCATGTATGTGCGTCTGTAACTAAAGCTACTACTACCAAACTAGGCTCGTAAACTAACTTAACTTACTAACTGAACACCCGCTCGGCCCCATCGCCGAGTCTCTGACGACGCCCACCTGCCGTGCCGCGACCTTCTGGAAGACTGGAAGAAAGCCCGAGCGAAGGGGACAGAAAGAAGAAACAAAAAAGCTAAAAAGCCTCCCTCAATGTAATCCTGGCGTTGGTGCAAGCAACACGGCTCACAGGTTGTTTGTATGTGGAGAGTTGGTCCCGACGACTCCCATCTTCTCCTCTTTTTTCTGCTCAATCGAAGTTATTCCTCCTCTATCATCAGTTCCTCATTTCCTGTTCCCAGTCGTGGGTGGTGCAAAGAACTTATTCTCCCTCCTCTTTTCGCATTTTCACCCTCTCTCCTTCCTCTCTTCCTCACTCACTCTCTTCCCTTTTCTTCTTTTTTTTGTTTTTAATTTTTTTTTTTTATTTCCTGTCATCTCTCCAACCCCCTAAGGTACCCTTGATGTTCCTTCTCTCTTACTTAACACTCTGTAACTTTGACAATTATCCTAACATCATATCTTCTTTTGCCCCCTCCCCCTTCTCTTTTTCCCTTCTCACTCACTTCTTTTCTCTCTTCTTCCCCCTCTCCATCTGTTCCCTCATCACAAAGAACGTGTAACTCTTAACAGTTCATCCTTCTCCAATTTTGACTTTACTATTATTATACTTTTAACTTCTTCTGGGGGAAACTCTTGGTCTTGCCCCGATTATCCACCCGTGCGACTTGGTCACCCTTTTCTCCCGATCGATCTTCACCCTCTCCACCCTCATTTTTATCTCTCAAGCCTCCTGTCATATTTTTTTTCTCCGTCTGGCCCTATTGCTGGCCCACCATGACGCCCTAGGATTATTCGCCTCTCGACAGCGAATTTTGTCGTCCTTGTCTCGTCGAGTGGGTTGTGTTGCGACTCTGGTTTCTTCAGTGGAATACTTCGTCGGGCGCATTTTGCCCCGTGGGAGACTCACGCACCCTGGCAATTGGTTATTCCCCAGTCTTTCCTTCGCCGTTTAAATTTCCTTTTTGATCGTGCCCGCATATATCGCCGATATATATTATTTCCCTTCTTGTTCTTGAAAGCAAAGAACAACAAAAAAAAGGGAGAAAAAGAGAAACCAAAAAAGAGAAAGTGAGTGGATTTGCATATCACCCGTATCCCGCGCCTTGGTCCAATTCTTCCCCCGGATACCTGCGGGCGGTACAAAGAACTGGGTTGTCTCAGAAAAGGACTTTTGCGTTGGTACTATTTCTCTGCAGGAGGTACAATCGACCAATCCCCTGATGGTAGACTGCAGAGAACAAACTCATTGTTAGTGTTCGCGCCTGCTTCGACTGCAGCACATTGCCACTTCTCTCCCTGGTCGCAATCGCACTGTCTCCCTACCAATTTTCTTGCGCTGCCTGCATCATTGGACCGCGAATCCCGAGGAACCAACGGTTACTGACTTAATCCAGCAATCAGGGAAACAATAACTTTCATAATCGCTCCCTACCACACGTCTTTCCTTTCAACTCTCAACGGTTTCTCCTATTGTTCATAAATCAACCACCGCTCGTTTCGCTTCGGATCTCTCAACCACAAAGGAGATCATTCTCAAATTCAAACCAAGTCAATCTATGAAATTGCATAAGGACCGAGTAAATTGTCATTCCGCTTTGATATATCCAGTCTTATTCTACTGCCGTGCAATCCGACATCAACCTGGAGACACCCTGAGCTATGGGTGTCCCGAATCCTGGCGACAGCATGGATCGCATTGAGTGCTCCGCAATTTATATTGATAATCGCATTCGTTCAGAAAGATGGGTGTGCCACGACTCTTCCGACGGACCATTAAGTTCCTCGCTTGGCTCGATAGTTCTGGATGAACCCGACTCTTTGCGATCTGATATCGAAAGTCTCCTGGGGGTTTGTCGCAGGAGTATGTTTTCTGCTCACCTATGGAATATATATCCTTTGTCGCTGACTGATTTTTTTTTTCTGAATAAAGTATACCTTTGCCAAGCGGGAGCGTCCCTCGCAACGAAATTAGCGGAGTTAAGCGACACTGTTGGGAGTAGCTGTACACCAATATTCGCGTTCTTTGATATTGACTTTGAGGGAGAGGAAAGTGCTCTGCCCCGTCGAAAGCCGAGTCGTGGCTCTTGGACGGAATCATCCTCCCCCACATCTCTACGCCGTGGGTTTACATTTTCTTCTCAATGCGAGGGCTCCTCCGACCTCAGGTTGCTTTCAGGGCTCTCTTCCGATATACAGGTCCAAGAGGTTCCAAACTTAATTATTCCCGTTGCTATTCTGCGGCCTCCCTCTAGAGATTCTTGCATTGATCAGCCACTTCATTCGACATACATTCCCGAACCTCAACATATTTCTAGGTGTTTGGATGCTGGTGCTGTGGACGTTTTAACTTCCCCGCTGGACAAAGTTAGAGTACAAAGTCTTGTTGTCCATGCTTATCGGACTCGCAAAACGGCGCTGAAAGAACAATCGCGTTTCTTGTCTAGAAAGAAGCTGCGGAAGCACTCGTGGGTCGGGGTTCATGATGAACAGCCGTACTCTTACCTAAGGGAAGCAATGTGAGTAATCCCTTCAGTCATTGCTTTCCCGGTGAATTTAGAATGCAGTTGTGAGCTCAAAGGCTAATCTCCACCCCAGGGTGTCAAAACTTATGAAGGGTATTTGTAATCCGGAGGATGTCATCGAAGAATTACAGGATGAGTGAGTAGTTTTCACTTTCTTGACCGCCGCTCATTAAGCTTATACCTGAAGCAGGGAATTCAAAGTTAGCACGGAGCGCGAGGAGCTGGTAAGGCAACAGATAGGACAATGGAACTTCACCGCCCATGAGTTCTCCGACGACGAACTTGTTTTCGTGGCGTATGAGATCATTCAGCATGCCTTCCAGTTACCAGAACTTGAAGGGTGGCGGCTAACACCAGGTAGGTGGAAAACTAAGTTCTCTAATAATGATTTTTTCTTTCCTTTATTGTCAACTAACAAGGGTGAATTTCATCAGGTGAACTACGCACATTCTTGCTAGCATGTCGGGCATCGTATAATTCATTCGTGCTGTATCACAACTTTCGTCATGCCATCGACGTGTTGCAATCTGTATTTTGCTTTTTGCTTCACATTGGCGCGTTACCGGCGTACAGATCCGTTGGTCCTCAACCTGGCTCGAAAGGTCCGATTGCGTCCATCATCACGCCATTCGATTCCCTTACGTTGCTAATATCGGCGATTGGCCATGACGTTGGACACCCCGGTGTCAATAATTTTTTCCTCATTAAACTAAATGCCCCCTTAGCGCAGCTATACAACGACAACTCCGTGCTAGAGGCCTTCCACTGTGCTGCCTTCTCCCAGATTCTTCGCCGCTACTGGCCTGTAGCGTTTAAAGATAGACAACTTCGCAAGCTTTTAATCAGTTCCATTTTAGCGACAGATATGGGTGTCCACCAAAAGTTTATGCAAAGACTCGGTTCATTGCAGGAGAAATATTACGAAAACAACAAATCAGTTGATGGGTGGAAGCCTCAAGATGTCGAGATGTATAAAACACTTGTTTGTGGCCTGCTGATCAAATGTGCCGATATTAGCAATGTTGCGCGCCCTTGGGCTGTAGCTGAGAAATGGACGAAGATCCTGCAAGAAGAGTTTGCTAATCAGGGGGAGATGGAAAAAGAGGTGGGGATGGAGACTGCTCTGTTTGGGGGTCCACCTGAGATAGGGAACGTCTACAAGCTGGCTACTGGCCAGATGGGGTTTATGTCAATTTTTGCTCTTCCTCTTTTCGAGGGCATCTCGGATATTCTTCCTGATTTGCGATTCACCGTTGATAATATTCGCAACAACCATTCCAGGTGGCAGTACCTCGCAGATTTGGAGAAGAAAAAGCAAAGGCTGATGGTGGACGGTCCTGACGGTCTTGTCTCCCCTCGGTCCCATAGCCCTGCTACAAGCGTCCTAGGTCTTCAGCCACCGTTGACATACAGCGGACGCGAGTCAGCGAAATCATCGGTGCATTCAGGTGAACAAAACCACTGGCGCCCGAGCTCAGGAGATTACTTCAAATCAGTGCGTTCTTCCGTCACCAGTGATTATAACGAAACCGCTGTTTGCCCAGTTGTGTCGCCGGACACTCCCGGTCCGTCTATGGACATCTCAGGGGGCCCTGTTTCGTCGGAAGAGATACCTTCTCGAAAATCGTCAAGCGCTGTGCCCGACCTAGCCATGATATCCATTGCGGAAGCATCACGGAGCAGAAATGGTTCGATTCAGCGCCATGTGAACAACGACCCCGAAAGTCACGTTGCAGGCGACGCGAATAACCAGTCAAGAGATCCTGCCGTCTTAGCTGCCGTCATTTTCGCAAATACATCATCAGCCAGTGACGACACCCAGGGCCATTCCAACGCCTACGACAGTCCGGTAGAAGGAACTGTGGAAAGCCTAAACGGCTCCTCAAATGGAGCCCATAGCTACCGCCGCCAACACGCTAACACTGGTTCATCCGGGCGTACATCCGCCCCCTCAAATTCGCAACGCAACAGCTGTACTCGTACCCATAGCATGAGCACATACAGCAATACCATGGCCCCTATTTCTCCTTCGACAAATGCGACAAGTCTTCTTACCGTGGATAATGATGACAAGTACTCAAGAGACAATATTCCCAGGAGCGATTACCCAGATTGGGATAAGCAAAATTTCCGCCCGAGCTCTCCAAAACAGTATCCTCCAGCGGACAGAGCCTCGGAGAACACCCTCCATTCGGGCGAAAGCCCTACATCGCATCCCCATCTCGAAGACCCAGGTAGGAATCGTATTCCGTCCCCCATGCGAAACGGAACGGGCAGCTCTACTCAATCTGTTACAACAACTAGCAGTACCAAGAACGAAGGGCAACCGGCACACTGGGATGATGGTCTGGCCCATGGCCAAGGCTCACGCAAGCTGCCCAAGCGCAGAAGCCGTCTTCGATTAGCGTTCTGGAAGCGCAAGAGCTATCACCCCAACCACCAGGAAGTTAGTGGTGAATTATGAAGTGCTTTTCCGATCTCATTTCAATCATCTTTTTTATTTTCGAGCGATCCTATCTTCTCATTTTTTTCTTATTATCAATCTCGTTGATTTTGCTTCAAAGGTGTTCGTGGATGTTGGGAATCAATGCGGAACCAAAACCGGGGACGGACTAATGGGCTCATGAATGGTACCATTCACTGACGAACTCGAAATTACGATGGATTGTATGATTTTCATGACCACTCGATCAATAGACGGAGAGTCCAACTCTCAAAAAAACGCCATCTCAGTTCGTCAACATAAGAACTTGCAGGTTTGGGAAACCCTTAGTTTCCTTGCTCGGTCCAGTGATCTCTGATGATGACGGTTCGACAGCTGGTGCTTCTCTAAGAAGAACTCCTCTATAGTTCCGTCCCGTCAGGGCAACTGCGCTACCCTAGCCAGATTTCACTACCGGGATTTTCCATGCCTACAGGATGGCGCTGGTGCATACACAACGGGGCAGGAGAGGCTTTTGTTTGTTTAGTTTTCTCTATCTCTCTTTTCTCTTTCCTTTTTTCACTCTTCCCTCCACATCTACTTTCTTCTTTTGACCAATGTTTTCTTGGTGACAAGGCTTCGGGACTGGGGATACTTTTTAGAGTTGGGGCGCGTGGCTTGGCGTTTTACTGGTTGAGGTTCTCTGATGAGGCCGGACTGGGCTTTCTGCCTTTTTTCTTTTCTCTTTTTTTTATTTACCATTTTAAAACATGGCCTATTCTTGCATTTATTATATTTATCATCTTGTTTTATATCAGCATGGTTGTGAAACATGACTGCAATGGAATTCATATATATTCACCATCCTTGGTTGTAGTTTCTCGACTCGGAATACTCCGTTAGGGTGTTGGTTATTCACACAAGAATATCTCATTGAAGCACCATCAGAAAATTCCCTCCGATCACTTACAATCTTCACATTCCTTTTTCTTCCCCGTGTCCTCTGAATTAGGTACTGGGTGTCCGGTACCAGCTAGGGCATTACTTGATGCCCGAAGAGCCCTATCCGTATGTCCCAGGTCCCTTGACGGATCAATAACATTTCGCACCAGGGATTTAAGTACCTTGACCTCTATGACCCAATTAGTATTTCCTTGGCACCTACCTGGAGCAAAAATGCAAAGAGCGAACACAAAACAAGTCCGAAAGAGGGGCGAAAGGGAAAAAGATATCTATCTTATATATAATATAAAAAAGCTTACCGGGAAACCCCCCATCCCTCTTCCGATCCCACAGAATACTGCCACCCATTTCCCCCTCCGAATTGACGCTTCTGGATTGAAAAATCGTCACTGTGAATATCCCACCCGTACACGGAACGAGGGCGACCTCGCCTAAATCCATGCCGAATGTGGAGAGGAGTTCCTGGGCAAACTGTTTTTTTGTCCATCCAATCAAGGTAATGGGTTAGTTAAAATACTTTGTCTCCATTTAGCCAGTTTGGTATTAGTGGTGGTGGTGTCTGTCTAGGCTTTCATAGTTCCCGGAGACTGCTTATTTTGGGTGGTCCGGTTGGTAACCCTGAAAAGAAAGGGATACAGAGGGAGAGAGGGTGGGTAAATGGATAGGGAAGTGGAACACGTACATAGGCGGCTCTGAGCATCCATTTACATTGCGTGCAGTATTTGATCGTGATTCGAGGAAGATGGACTTCATCTGCTGTTGTTTCATTTGAAGGCCGGGGGGTTGAAGCTTGGTCTGTCATTCTCCCTTTCCTTTCTTCTTGATTTATTTTTTTTGGCTCGTATTTGAATCCTTTTGGGGTTTGATAGAAATGTAAAATATTGCAACGAACGTCTAATTGTGGTTATTAGTTGTTGGTTGTGGTTGCTGTTGGTGGAGGATTTCCCGTTTTGTTGCGGATGATGTCAGCGGTTGAGTGGGGGAATACACCTTTAATCTTTGGGTTTCTGGATATATCACGGAGCGAACGATTTCTCAATTTTATCCCCCGGGTTTCTCCCCACTTTGAGATGCGATTTGTAACTCTGTTTGATTGATGAGTAACATAGGAGTCTATGAAAGTATTATTTTTGCACTTGATGATAGTATTATCTGGGTGGACTGGAAATTATTTCAGCTTTTTACTGCTTGTACTGGTATACCTGGTTAGTTAACTATCTATTTTTTATGTAAAATGCTTAGATAATCCAATATTAGTCCAACTCGGGGACAAAGCAAGGTGCCCTAAGTGCGACTTGAGTGAGTGTTGCGAATGGAATGTGGATTGCACTGTGGGTTAAATTATGGCAAGATCTAATCACTTATTTTTCGCCAGTTGAGTCCGGGTAGAACTAGAAGATGGCACCGGGTCATTGATCAAATTGGAGCCATAAGAACGGGGGCGGTCTAATGACCACCAATTTTTATATCCGATTTTCAATCTCGGGACTCTAGATATTTCGAGTGTATTTTCACAGCCAGGGAGCATATCTCGCCTCATAGCCTTGTGGCGTTGAATCGGCAACTGTACCATTAGACATGATGCGCCGCCATCAGGGAATACGTGGGATAGGCGCAAAGCTACACCTGCAGTAGTATGGGTATTAGATGATACTCTATAGCTAATAGCTATTGTCAAGATCCAGTGAATTTAATTTACAAGAAACAGTTGTAGCATAATCAAGACGCTGGAATCGACACCGCACCACCCCTGCAGGCTTGCCATGTGTTGTTTTGGAACCCGTAGAACCCCATCCATACCGTGTTAAAAAAACAAAGGAAATATAGTGGAATCAAGATCACAGAGAAACGGAGACCTGGTCAAGGGAAAAAAGGGAATAAGAAAAGTGAAAAAAAGGAAAAGGAAATTTTCGACAAAGAAAGGAAAAGATGTTGAGAAGAATGGAAAGCAAGAAAGTTGCCCTATCCTCAAGTCTGCATTGAAGGTGAGAAGATCGTAAACAGCAAATCCAATTGGGGGAATGCGACCCAAGTCTCCACCTGTCGGCGTTTCCGAAGTACATGCAAGTCCAGCGCGCCCTCCTTCGGTCGGCCCACGGAGGTTCACAAGCACAAAGTAATATGGTTGCCCGAGTCGTGTCTCTGTGATCGGTGGATGAAAGTGGTCGCAAGGAGACGGGATGCGGCGCGCATTCCAAAGGTTTTGAAAAAGGTACGAGGGAGGAACGGAATTAGGTTATAGAAAAGGTGAAACGTCATAGCGATAGGATATATCAAAGGCGCGAACGGACTCAGGCTGGAGACTAGTCCATTCGGTGGGAGGTATCGGAAAGAGTCATGAGAGCATTACATGACCGTACAGCAACCTCCCTGCTGTTGGGGGGCATAAGGGTCTTCGCGCTTATCAACCTGAGCTGCTGTTAGCGATAGTGAACCCCCTTCCTTGTTGCTCGGCGTTGTCCATAGCTATTTGGGGGAGCAGGAGTCCGGGAATCGCATACCTGACCCCATACAGACGGTACCATGAAATCACGAGTGTTGGTACAGTAATTGATTAATCTGTTGAATGACAAGAAAAAAAGTCATTGGGTGAGTATATTGCACTAATTGGAGGTGATGATATTTCAAGGGGTGGTGAGGATCTTGATTGAACTTACGACATTGCAGCTTCTGACACCTTGACTCGAGGGCGATCGAGGTCCTCCTTTAGGCGAGCATTGAGTTCTGTCAACCGTCGATACTTGAGATCAGCCACACTCTGCTTCTTATTTTTGACATCCCCCCCGGATCGGAGCTCGTAGGTCGGCATCTTGGGGAGGGTGGATGAGAGGTGAGGTCAGGAGGAGTGGTGTTGGTGGTCGGAAACTTGAATGTGTTCACTATATGCGACCGCGGGAAGGGGTCTGTTTGTGTGGTGGGTAGGTAGCCTTGGTCGTTCGTGCTTGGGGTTTCCTAGGGGGTTTCGCGCGTTGGGCCGGCAGTAAGGGGAAGTGGACGGAAGGCGGGCGCGAGGACCGGGAAAAAAGGAGGAGGGGGGGAGTGGGAACAGAAACAGAGCGAGAGTGAAGGTGTCTGTGTGTGAGTGTGAGCGGGTGGACGTGGGAGTGGAATTAGCGTCAGAGAAAATGAATGGACAATGAAGGAAAAGAGACCATATAAGAGGATGAGGCTGGAGAGAGGGGGAGAAAAAAAAGGAAAATCAAGAACAAGCAAAGAGACCCTGATAAGAAAGACGAAGGGAAGAAAAAGTAAAAAATAGCAATAAGAAGAATGGAGTTTTGAGGTGTAAAAAGAGAGCGACAGAGGCAGGGACAGCAAGTAGCAGCACCAGCAGCAGCAAGCAGCAACAAGAGTCGGAGAGGTAAAGTCAGGGCCAGGAGAGAGAGTGAGGGAGAGACTGGAATAACTGGACCCAGAGATTGGCTGAATAATAGCAGTAATAATAATACCGAGGAAACCTTACCTGGGAGTATAAAATGGAGACAATGGAGACGGCAAAAATACCTCCAGTAAGAATAATACACACCCGAGATGGCGGAAGGAAGATTTAATCCACCTGGCTTGATTTATTAGAAGTGCCAGTGCCTATTATTATTATTGTTATTCATTTGTGACTGAGAACTCTCCGGCTTTTGCTTTCGGGGCCGGTGGGAATGTGGAAAATTACGGAGGAGGGGGGCCACTACGGACGAGAAAAAAAATAAAAAAAATTGAAAGATGAAGGGGAATTGGAATGGAGAAAATTGGAAAGGGAAATTTAATTTAGGACGGTAGCCCAAGACCTGTGCTAACTGCTTGTTCACTAGGTATGGCCCTTCCCCTGAATAATGGAGTGGATGATCAGTCCCGATCATCCAAGGCACTGATGGCTTGGGTTTAGGGAGACGAAGTCCTGATCCAACGGTCAATAATGTTTTGTTCAGGTGTCAGATCATTGAAGGCTCTTTTCTTCTTTGGTTCAATAGCCTCCTTCGCAACCGATTCTTGGAAGATTCTGGGAGGTTTTCGAACCGAGCTATTCCCTTTGTCAAGACTACTGCTAGGCGCTATTATTTCAAACGTCAAGTCGGGTCAGTCGGAGAGCCAGACGGTGCTGAGGCTCAGAGGCTGATTTATGATTGTCCCTCTTTTCTTTTCTTTCGTTTTGAAATGGCTTCACGTGGATCCACCGTGCCCTTACCATACCAGGCAGGACGGTATTATTGTTTACAATGATTACAGATCTACACGTGACTGGTCATCAGTCACTTTTGACCTTTTCCCTTTCTGCTCCCAGTCCACTGGATGAATATAATATTCCTCGATCAGGGTCTGCGTGCAGTTGATAGATCGTTAAAACAGAAAATTGACTCGTAACTGCGCTTGCTGCGGTGATTGGGTTCAATTCGAGCAGGAGCAGATCAGTTAACGGGATTGGTAGATTTTCTGGTTGCTGAGCTGTCCTGGACTTCTGGCTCTGATTTCTGAGGGTGGAGAGATGATGTAGAATCTCAAGAATGTACCTCATACAGTAGGGCATCATAAGACGATCAACGATCAACGATCAGAGAGGGTGTGCATCCTGTCAGACCAGAAGTGCCCCTTGACGGCCCCGGATGTGACGGAGGCTGTTGGTTCAACGCTATGGAGACGGGCGGACAATAATTCAAACTATCGGGAGCCAGTCAGTGGTTGCTCTCTGACTGAGGTACTAGTAGTATTGACAGAGCACAGGATGGCTCGAGCATCGCATGTGTTGCGGTATCTATCACGTGATCAGCCCATCGCTTAGCCCGAAGTGGGAGCATTTTGGAACCTGTTTTTTTTCGTGGATCTCGCACAACGCCGCTTGACGCCTTCCCTCCCAACTGACCTCGCCGTCTCGTCGCGTGGCAGCGTCATTATAACCAGGGATTTCTGGCCGCCGACCTTGCTGCTTGTCAGTTGTTGCGCAGTCCAGCTACTTTTGCGCCTATCCCCAACTCGAGGTTCCTTGTCGAGATCCAGAACCGTCCGCTTGTGTGCCATTTTTGCCCTATCCGACATCGTCGCTTACCCCGAAGGGTTTATCGCCCACCATGCCTCCTCCACCGCATATCAAACCGGAAAATGTCCTGAAGGTAGGTGGGAATAATTTAACAGGATTGGAATAGATGGAAAAAATTGGATGGCCCGGTTCTAACTTGGATTTTCCGCCTTTTAGAGGGCTCAGGAACTTATCGCCGTGGGCCAGGCTCCGGCCGCCCTTAACGTCCTTCATGAACATGCCACCTCCAAGCGGACACGCAGCAGCCCCATCGCGTCTCTTGAACCGGTTATGCTTCTTTTCGTCGAACTCTGTGTTGATCTCCGCAAGGGCAAGGCCGCCAAGGATGGCCTTTACCAGTACAAGAATATTGCTCAGAATACCAACGTGGGAACTATCGAGGTAGGTGGATATATAATTATGCCCCCAGATATTTGCAGAAAGAATGGTCTCTGATGGAAAGTTATTTCAATATTAGATCGTTTTGAAGAAATTCATCGAACTCGCGGAGAAGAAGGTCACCGAAGCTCAAGCCAAGGCTGATGAAATCCAATCTTCTCTGGAATCGGCGGCCCCCTCGTCGAACGTTGAGGATTTGGAAGCGATTGAGACCCCCGAAACAATCCTCCTTGCCACCGTTTCCGGTGAACAGTCTCGGGATCGAACTGACCGTGCTGTCGTTACCCCTTGGCTCAAGTTCCTTTGGGAGACATATCGCACTGTTTTGGAAATCTTGAAGAACAATGCCCGCTTGGAGGTCATGTACCAGACAACCGCTCTGCAAGCTTTCCAGTTCTGCTTGAAGTACACCCGCAAGACTGAGTTCCGCAGACTCTGCGAACTCCTCCGAAACCATGTCCAGAACGCTGCCAAGTATTCCGCCCAGATGCACGCCATTAACCTGAGCGATCCAGACACCCTTCAGCGTCACCTGGATACCCGCTTCCAACAACTGAACGTTGCCGTCGAACTGGAGCTCTGGCAGGAAGCCTTCCGCAGTATCGAAGATATCCACACTCTTCTCAGCCTTAGCAAGCGCCCCGCCAAGAACGTTATGATGGCCAACTACTACGAGAAGCTGGCTCGTATCTTCCTGGTTAGCGAAAACTACCTTTTCCATGCTGCTGCCTGGAGCCGTTACTACAACCTCCTTCGTCAGTCTGCGGTCACCCTCGCTGCCAACCAGGGTAACAAGAAGGAACATCCATCTGTCACTGATGCCGATATGACCAAGGCCGCTTCGTTCGTTCTTCTTTCCGCCCTCTCCATACCCGTCATCAGCACCTCTCGCTCCCGCGGTGCTCTTGTGGATGTAGACGAGGTCCGCAAGAACAAGAACACTCGCCTTACCAACTTGCTCGGTATGGCACAAGCCCCGACGCGTGCCGTGCTCTTCAAGGATGCTCTGAACAAGGGATTGCTCAAGCGTGCCCGGCCTGAAATCCGTGACCTCTACAATATCCTGGAAGTCGACTTCCACCCCCTCTCCATTTGCAAGAAGATCACCCCAATCCTCAAGCAGATTGGTGCTGACCCCAGTATGGAGAAGTATATTGTGCCGTTGCAGCAGGTTATCCTTACCCGCCTGTTCCAGCAACTCTCCCAGGTTTATGAATCCGTTGAACTCAAGTTTGTATACGAGCTCGCCCAGTTCCCCGATCCATTCCAGATTACCCCGTCCATGATTGAGAAGTTCATCATGAATGGTTGCAAGAAGGGTGATCTGTCCATTCGCGTGGATCATATTTCCGGGGTTCTTACATTCGATACCGATGTTTTCTCCTCCGCTAAGGCCCTGCATCCCGGAAGCGCTGCTGGGTCCGCCGAGAGCGAGGTGGGCACCGTGCAGCGCTTGCAGAATACCCCTGCCGAAATCGCCCGCCTGCAGCTCACTCGTTTGGCTAAGACCTTGCATATCTCCTGTATGTACGTGGATCCTTCGTATAGCGAGGCTCGCCTCCAAGCCAAGCAAGCTGCCCTTGCACGCGCTGCCGCTGGTGCGGGCAAGGAACATGAGGAGACCTTGGGCCGCCGTCTCATCATCGACAAGAAGAAGGAGGCTGCTACGGACGCTTTGCAGCGCAAGCAGAGGGAGGAGGAGACTCGCAAGCGCCTCCGCACCCAGCAACTTCAAGAGGCCGAAAAGCAGCGTCTAGCAGACGAGCACCGAGAGCGTGAGAAGAAGCGTATTAAGGATGAGCAGGACCGTATTCGTCAGCAGGAACTGAAGAAGCAACTCGAGGAGTTGAAGAGCGGAGTGAAGGGCATTGATATCAGCGAGATTGATCTGGAGGATATTGATGCTAACCGCATCCGTGCGATGAAGCTTGCTCAGCTTGAGAAGGAGAAGAACGAGCTGAATGATCGTGTTCGTACCACTGCGAAACGTATCGACCACTTGGAGCGTGCCTTCCGCCGGGAGGAGTTGAAACACATTTCTGAAGACTATGAGGCTCAGAAGAAGAGCGACATGCAAATCTACGAAGAACAGAAGGCAGAGACACTTGCAGAAGCCCAGGATAAGCACAAGGAGGCTGTCGCTCTCAAGCACCGTCTCAGCCGCCTCGTGCCTCAGTTCACCAGCTTCCGAAAGGAGGTCTCTGAGAAGCGACACGAAGAATTTGAAAGGCGTCGCAAGGCCGCTGAGCGCGACTTCGAGGCCAAGAAGAAACAGCGCATTAAGGAAGTGCAGGAGCGCAGGCGCCGCGAGAGACAGGAACGTGAGAACGAGGAGCGGGCCCAGAAGGAGGAGGAAGAGCGTGTCAGGCGCGAGGAGGAAGAGAGAATTGCTAAGGAGGAGGAGCGTAGGCGCATCCTTACCGAGGAGAAGGCTAAGCGTGAAGAGGAGAGAAAGTTAGTCCTCACAATGATGATTCCCTGCTCACCTTGGAGATTGCTAACTTGGTTTTTAGGAAACTGGACGAGATCGCCGCCAAGCAGAAACAACGTGAGGAAGAAGTGGAAGCTCGCCTTCAGGCTAGGAGGACTGGTGCTCCTGAGCCACCTCGTGCAGAGCCCACTGAACGCACAGCTCCTCGTCTCAATCTCGCCCCTCGTACTGGTGGCGGCGGATCTAGCTGGAGAGAGCGTCAAGCCGCGAAGGAAGCTTCCGGCGCCGTTGAAGCTCCTAAGGAAGAACCTCAGCCTGCGCGCCGAACTGGTGGTGGCTATGTGCCCCCTCATCTGCGCTCAGGAGCTAGCGCATCACCAGCAGCTCCCTCCTCCGAGCGCTATGTTCCCCGCCCGCGCGAGTCTGGATCATCCAACCCACCCTCCCGAACACAGACCCCTCTGTCAGGCTCTGACAAACCCGAGGAATCCAAACCCGCTGGCGGCAAGTGGGTGCCAAGATGGAAGCAGCAGCAAGGCCAGTAAAGTGGACATACTTGTCTGTTGATCATTTGCCAAAAAAAAGTTTTCTAGTACTTCGAAAACGGGCGTGTGGCTTTTCTTTTACCCCCTCCATCAATTCTCTCTCTCTTTTTCTCTCCATCCGTGTTTGCATTGTTCCTCATATTTTAACAGTTGATCACCCTTTTCAACCCTTGTTACCTTTATGAGCTGGGGGACTTAGAGTTTTATAGTTAGTCTCTGGGCGAATCTCATGGTTTCTCTAAATGCATTATGTTCCATTACATGAAGGTTTCCTCTCCCTCTCGATTCTATGTTATTTCATTTCATGTCAGCTATAGTTGGATGAATAATGCAGAAGATGAGTCTTTGATTTTCATATCCGCTCCCTATTGGATTTTTACTCCTTTGTTAATATTATGTGTTATTCCCCACTCATGACTTGGTTGGCCCTTTGGTTTGTTTTGTAACTCCTACGGTACTTGTCTACAATTTGAATCAGACCCTCAGGTCAGGGGGGGCTATTTTTGGTGACATTGGCCACGGTGCAAAGTATTTGCTACTTTTTGCATAGGCCTATGAAAATGGATATCCTGTAGTGTTTTCTGCACACCCCAGAGGGAAATGAGAAATCCAGGTGATTTGATATAAAAATTATTTTGATTTTTGGCTCGACCTGCGAACGTAGCAACAAGGAAGAAAAGGAAATGGGAATGAAAGTGCTAGGATAAAGAAAAAATATAAGAAAAGGTGGGAAAGAGAAAGACGGCGGATCTAGTTGATTGGACATGCAAGGGAAAAACAAAACCATATCAACGAATGTTTCAGCGAGGTTGAAAATGGTTCGATAAGTGAAACGGAAATCTATATATACGGGGGTGAAAAAACTATGTGATATGGCGGCATTGGATATAGCCCATAGATAATGCATATGGGGGGTGACAGAATTCGTAAGAGTCGATGAAAACGTTCTAAAGACCCATTGTATATTTCGTAAAAGGCAGCGCGAGAAGAGATTAGACGAATCGTGGAGGAAAGGGGAAAAATCAGGCCGTGATCGCTTCCGTTCCAGCGGCACCGAACAACCTTTCCCTCCATTCACCGCACACGGCCTCAAAGCCACTGACGACGTCGCCACAGACGCGACCAGCTTCTCGGTCTTTCAACCGGCGGTCCCAATCGCCCTTTTCGATCCACCGAGTTCCTTCCTCGCGGCCTTCTTCTTCGCGACGGAGGTCTGCGACTAGTTCCCGTGCTGAGCGAAGCCTTCGCGATGCGGTCGATGTGAGCTGGCGCGACTCGTATAGGGTGTCGCTCAGGCCTCGGAGAGAAAGTGTAATGTCTGAGGTTTGTGAGACGAGAGTTTGAAGCGAAGCGAGCGGGTTCGCAGAAGGGGAATGTGAGGGGGTATTTGGGCGTGAAGAATGGCGTGGCTGTTCTAGGAACGGGTATGGGAGGTTAGGTAGGAGACCTTCGTCAATGAGAGGAATGAGAGCATCAATGGCATCTTCGGAGAGGAGCGGGAAGGGAGCGAAAAGAAGCGGATGGGTAAGATTTTGTAGCGTGCGAGTTTGGTGGGTTAAATGCGACGTGATGGAGGTATGAGCGGTAATAAGTCTGGGAAAATGTGGTTAGCTTCAAATGATGATTCCCTAAGAATGAGAAGGTGGAAAATGAAAAATTCTACGTACCTCATTGCGTTGTTCTCAATCCCACTCTGACCACCTAGATCCCGCAGCGCCTCAATTGCGCGTTGTATAACATGGTCATTTTCACTGCCATTGTTTTCTAGACCACGACGGACTAGACTTTCAATCTCCGCCATCTGGTGCTCGAGCCCGGGGGATATATCTGCTGCTTCCTCGAAATCCGAGTCGTTGCCGTAGTCGGAACCATCGTATTGCGACTCGTGCCTTCGGTGGTGCCGGTGTGTGCCATTTCGCAGTTTTGGTCGTGGCAGCTGTAGAGAATCGCGATCAGGTGAATAACCGGGCGATGGAGCCCTCTCTTCTGCCATCTGAGGATAGCCGTCGTCCCCGTCGCTGCGGTCGAGCTGTTGTAAGTCCATAGGGCCGGCTTCCTGCCCTGACGCGTATCCGTAGCCACCGTCTTCGTCCTCCCACGCATCTGCCAGTTCATCTGCAAGGTTTCCTAGTCCACCACCTGCGTCTGCGGCTCCACCAAAGTCGCCCGACATCCTAGTTGATCCGTTCATACTATGCGCATGATGTTGTCGGGGAGTGATGGGAGAATGAGGGGCGGACGAACGAGGGGTGCGAGGCGACCTTGGAGGACTGTGTGCGAAGCCATTCGGGGAATATACCACTGGCGACATGGGATCAATATCGATGTTGGACGACTGAGTCCGAGTGTGGCGGTGAGATAGCCTCAGTGGGGTTGGTGGAACCGAAGGCATGATTGATTTTGAGTGAGGTCTGGGGAGAAGGGGACGGGCAGCGGTTTGGAAAGAGATCTTGACAGGGAAAGGGGGAATTCCGCTGTATTTGAAGAGGAATTAAATAGTAGCCTCTCGTGCCTATTTTCAGGAATCAACCCGTGAACAAGGAGCCAACTCCTCCGATAGTGACTTCGACGAGAAATCAACAAAGGGTGGCAGGGCTGCGCCCAAGGACGGAGACGTTAACAACAAACAACTGTCGGCATCACTCGGATGCTTTCAGGGTATAAGAAAGGATTTAGAAAAGACGGAGGACACGAGGGCGAGTCTTCCAACAAAGAAGGTCCCGTTAAAAAAAAGACAATGAAAGAAAGGGAGCGACACGATCGAAGTGACTTGGGTGCAAAAGATGATGAATGAAATGGCTTTCAGCTTGCGGTTTAGTCTGAATTCGGGCTGTCTTTCCCGTGACCGCCGAAGCCCCAAATCCGTCATTCTTGTGTTTCCCCACGTCAAAAGTGAGCTTCATCTTCCCCCAGCATTCCCGATTTACAATTGCAGTTGCACCACAGCACATTCGCAGCCATGAGCTCTATTCGGCGCATGTCCCCTATGGACTTGTTCTCCCTGAACTTGACAAACCTCGACCCGCTCACCGAAAACTACGACTTGGGTTTCTACCTGAATTACCTCATGCGATGGCCGTCCCTCTTCAGCACCGTTCAGGACCGAGGGGAGGGAATCGTTGGCTACAGTACGTTGAAACCTTATTGAAGCTCTTCTCCCCCCCAACTTCCCAAGCTATATATATATCTCTCCCTCATATGCGGATTTCTCACCCTTTTTCTTTATGTTATTAGTCATGGGCAAGCTCGAAGAACAGCCCTCCGCCATGCGTCATTCAGAACATTACACGCCATGGCACGGCCACATCACCGTTTTGACGGTTGCACCCGCATGGCGCCGACTCGGCCATGCCCGGCGCCTTACCGAGCGCTTGGAGCAGGGATCGGATATCAATAATGCCTGGTTTGTCGATCTATACGTCCGCGCGGGGAATAAAGTAGCTGTGGAAATGTATAGAGGGATGGGGTATGCGATCCTCCCCCTCCCTAACCCAATTATTTGGGCTTATCGTGCTAAAATTTTGCTTTTAATTGTACTAGGTACTCGGTATTTCGCCGCGTAGTTAATTATTACAGTGATAACCCGACAGGGTTCTCGGAGTCGGGAGAAGATGCATTCGACATGCGCAAACCTTGTAGTCGTGATAAGGACTTACTGCACATACGAGAAAACGGGGAGGATTTCCCCGTTGATCCGGCAGATGTTTCATAACTTTGAACAACCCCATGGACGATAGACAACGGCCAGTTATGATGATCTAGCATTTCGGCGCTTGGGTGTTTCAGTATTTGCTTTCCCCTCTAGTCCATTGAGACCGTGGCTGTATATAATTTCTGGGGTAGAAAAAAATGAGCTACTACAAACGAAAAGAAATATTCTAGATACATTAAGCCTGCTATGTGCGGTTCATTTATAGTTTTTGAATATTTTATTTTCACCTTGTGTATTTGAGGGGGAATAAAACAGAGAAGAAAGAAAAAAAACCCCAGTACCTATATTATATAAAAATTCCCGAAATCGATTCTAGTATGTACAGTACAGTATAGTATCCCCAGTAGTGCTAGAAGCCGTATATATTGTTTTTTTGCTCCATGCAAATGCAGTATGAGTAAAGCAGCTAAGCCAAAATGCCATCTATCCGGACAGCATGTATCTCTTGAACGTGGAACACCGGCCCGAATGTAAATTAGACAGACAGAAATATAATATTCATGCTCTGATAAGAATCCTAGGGCCTGTGCGAGAGAATCTTAGCCCGTACATGAGAGCGAGAGATGTGGCGAGGCAACAGCCCGTGAATAGCTGTACTCCTAGGTACGTATGGGTGCTGCCCAAGATGGCCCCTCCAATGGGTGCTCCGATCAATAGCCCAATCGAAGTAATGGCGAATACCATGCCCATTCGGGTGCCTAGGTCCCGCAGGTCTTTGGTTAATGTCACCATCACCACAGGTGGGAGTGACACAAACCCTCCAGAGAAGATTCCGTAGAGGACGGTCAGGATAATGAGTCCTGGGACATTATGAACACCAATCCAGGAGAATGCTAGTATAGTGGTGATAGTCACAGCGGGCGCGAGCATATTAAGTGGGCCGGTGTGGTCGGCGACGAAATTCGGAGCGATTCGTCCAAAAGTAGACCCTGCATTCAACATCGAGATCAAGTAGAAGCCCAGGTTGGCATCGACAATCCCCGTATCAATAGCGTACGATTGGATGTAGAATAGGAAGTTGTAGAACCCTAAGAAGCCCATGAACATGGCGACGGCAAAAAGCACAAAGGGCGGTTCTTTGAACGCAGAGAGCTGAATGAGTTTGCGTTTCTCCGATGGGGGGAAACGCATTCGCATCAGCGAAAAGGATATCAGGCATGTCCCAAGGCAGAGGAAACCTAATGCTCGTGTTGCCCATGGAAAGCCAACTCTTTTTTGCAGCTGGTTGAACATAATTGGGTAGATGACACCACCGATACTGCTTCCTGTTGCCGCAATTCCATTGGCAAGCCCTCGTCTTTTCTTGAAGTACTGGGGCAAAATCGCGATAGATGGAACGAATAAACAGCCACAAGCCAGACCAATGCAGATTCCCTGAGCAATCACCAAATGCCAATACTGCGAGGAAATACTGGTCATCATCAACGCAAAGGGCAGCATGAGGGTTCCGAAACCAAGGAGTGCCCGGAAATAACCCGCATCGAATAATGGCCCTGTAACAACCCCAAACATCATGAGAAGGAAAGCCTGGATTGAGCCAATCCAGGCGATGGACGATGATGGCTTGTCGGCCAAAATATTTTGTTCGTAATATGTCTGGAAAACAGCCCACGTATTTACAATACCCCTTAGAGATCACTAGGTTAGCTTCTGTCCATGGGGGAGGAGGGCAAATGGATCTAACAATATGCGATTTGAACATACCATGAGTTGAAAAACAAGAAGAAGGACCCGAATACTTGGGACCAGGCCGTAAAACCAGTATCGAATGTCGGTTCTGGAGGGTTATCCTCTACCCTCTGACCAGGGGAAGACTGAGGGTCTCCATTGTCATTTTGACCGTGACTTGGAGAGCTCACGGTTTTCTCATCAGCTTCTGCATTTGTACTCATTTCCCACACTAACTAGCGGTCCAGCAGTGATATGGTACCTAAGGACGGAATGGCAAGTAGGCGGGGGAAAAGAGCAGGAGAGGAACGTGGTTCTGTCTTGAGGGTGCGAATGCCTTTCAGAGTCAAGGAACCATGTACTTCCTGGTCAACCGAAGAGGCAGATATCTCAGCTGACAGTGGATTTTCATTTTATATTATATACCTGAGATTTTTTTTTTGGCTAGTTAGCTTCGATTTCTCAGCAAACCCTTGTCGTTGCACTGTAGTGAGCGGGGCCGCCAGTAGGCTAAGCTTGTGAGCTAAATGATAGAGAAAAAGTTGGTCGGCAGGCGAGTTCCACCACTCGACCCATTCAAGGTCCATCTTTTCGAAGAGTCAGACTCAAGTCGAGAGAGGAAACATGGGGGCGACCCAGTTAGCTGCGAAATTAAAGGCCCCACCCACACCAATACCACTGGGATATTTGACCAAATT
This sequence comes from Aspergillus diversus, assembly GCA_027569885.1. Taxonomy (NCBI): domain Eukaryota; kingdom Fungi; phylum Ascomycota; class Eurotiomycetes; order Eurotiales; family Aspergillaceae; genus Aspergillus; species Aspergillus diversus. The sequence goes on from JAPDKZ010000023.1 coordinate 354,135, forward strand.
CTTGATATCTTAATCTCGACTCGCGCCCTAAAGCTCAGACAGGCGCCCTTCGTTGTTCCTGGTGTGTTCGAGAACCATATAACCCTGGCATCAGGCACATTTACCGGGTGGTCTGACCATTTTTTGCGGTACAGTAATTATTCGGGCCACAGCGGCCAAAGGATGACAATTGTGATTTCTAATCTAGCGCGCTGCGAGGACACAGATCTGCTTGTTTTGGTGTGTGGTTATTGGCTTACGCGACCTCGGGGGGAAGCAAGAAACATGGTGTGGATTATTAGGGCGAGACTGAGCCTTGTGCCGATTTATCCAGCGGGGAAAAAAGACACACCTGTCAACTGTACTTATGTGGTGAAAAGTTTCTTTTCTTCATCGCGCGTTGCAAATAGTCATGGGTATAGCTATTAGCCGTCCTCTTTTGCCCTCGCAGTCAATAATTATCCGAGAGTTTATATAGGGGGAGGGAGTCGTCGCAACGAAGGGCTGCAAAAACAATAAAATATCTTGAACAATATCTCCGATCGGAGATATATGGAATTTAACTCCGAGATCTCTTTGGTCAGAGCGGTATCATGTGACCACATACATACATTAGCTACAGAGCCACGTGTCGATGCATCCAATGTATAATTGGGATCCTGGCCGCGAGAAAGCTTGCTCAGATTATTACTTCGTATTATTTGGTCTTCATATGGCGGCTTCTGATTTGATACCGGTAAGGTTGTTATGACTCATAGGGCCATGGTCAAAGATGACCCCGAGGTCCGAAGGCAATGCCTTCATTCATTCCTGGCAGGAAGAGACCCAGGCGATCATCCGGTGGAAGATGGTCATATATCGCGCTGTCATCGTGTATCTTGAAACATAATGAGATACCCAGAACTATTTTATGTGAGACCAAATCATTATGGCAGGCAATTGTGATCCTATGCGATTGGGCAATTGAACACCATTTTTATTCGTCGTTATTTTTTCCCTCTCTATTTCTTCAAAACTGCTTTGTGTTATTTATTTTCTTTTTTTACTTCAATTTTTTTTTTTCCCTGGGACCCATATGGCTGGGAGAGCCATTGTGGAGCACCTACTCCCAAACTCCAAACGCTATGCTGCACAAGGGGGGTGAATATAAACCAACGAACATACACAATAAGAGAAAATAAGCCCGAATTTGATATACAATTCCTGAACTAGTTCAGGTTCAAAGCAATTCTTCACATGTCCAATCTTCATACCTGGATGACAGAAGGGCAAGGGTTAGTGTTGAGCAATATTGGCGCTAAAAAAAACCACTTACATTCCGTCCGGCAAGTATCTCCTCACGATGAGGGGAATCTTTTTCTGGTTTAACTCTTTCATGGCGATTTGCAAAGGGTCTGTCTCCCCTTCAAGATCCACAAGCACCGGTGCATTCATACTATGCAAGTCAATACTCTCAACGGGTCTCCGAGGTTGAGATTCGATCGTTCAAACGAACCTGATTTGCAAGGCCCTGGTACCGAGAACACGAGCTCTTTCGTATTTGGTCATGTATGGAGTTGTAGTGCGCTGGTCATTGGCCACTTTCTTTGCCCGCGATTGTTCCATCACTTTGCCCAGGTGGCCAGCATTTGGGTCGCCTGAGACGACAACACGATCCCCGTTCACAGCCGGTGCATATGAATCATCCCCATATCCATCCGCTCCATCCTCTCCACCTTCGGCATCGTCGGGATTTAGGAAGTCTTCGGGCTCGTTATCGTCATATTCTTGCTCCGCGGGCTCATAGTCATAGCTGTAGCATCGGGTTAGATCATCTCAATGCTTCACAGAATGTAGAAAAAGCTATTGGAGAAACTATGCTAATCGGGATTCACGGCTCACTCGTTCTTCGTGGCCGTCGAGTCCTGTGAAAAATAATGGTTGTTCTTACTTTTCCTCAGCTTCGTGTTCCCCGTAGTCAGACATTGTTGCCTTTAAAGTAAGCAAATAGTCGTCACCAAACAGAAAGCGCACGGTTGATTAAAAATTAAGCTTCAGGTCCCAGGGTAAGTCGGGGTGAAAAGGTTGGTGTTGTGCCGTTCGGGTTGACGAAGATTTCCATGTCGCGACGACGAAAGGCGGCGGAAAAAGTTCATAAGGCCGCTAGTCCTTTTCGGGCGTGAAACCTCACCGCTCTCACCGCACTTTCGGCAAAATTTTGGTTTTTTTTTGAGTTTGACGCAAGGCATTTTCTCCCATTTGTCGGTGTGTGAAATTTTATTATTTTTCTTATATGCTCTATCAGGCCCGCTGGGCGCTGTCAAGTACAGCTCTGATGCTCAGTTGAGCCATGGGCCAAAAACGGAGATCGACGGGGGGTTGCCCTAATCCTAAAAAACTTCAGAAGCAAACAGCACGAGATGACGCCGGTGCGATATCACTAATTCGTCTCAATGGAATCGGCAATTTGCTAACTGCTCTACGTCTGGATAGATCCCATCTACGAAGAAGCTTATTCTGACCCGGAATATGGTTCCTCTGACGATGCTAGTGTGGCTAGCGATAGTCTTCATGATACCCCAGCCACGCCGTTCTCAACAACCTCAGTGAAGTATCCATCAGAGTTGAAAACCCATCACTGCCCATTTGATGGTTGCATGAAAGCATTTAATCGACCGGCGCGGCTTCAGGAGCACCTGCGCTCGCACAACAATGAGAGGCTCTTTAAATGCACCCACGACGACTGCGACAAGACCTTTCTGCGAGCATCGCACCTGAATCATCACGTCAAAAGTGCCCATACGGGCATTCGAGACTATGTGTGTGATCGCCCAGGCTGTGGAAAAAGTTTTGTAACTGGTTCCCGTCTCCGTCGACACCTGGCTGCCCACGACGGACGAGACAAATATCGCTGCACCGAATACCCGCCGTGTGAAGAGACTTTCCGGAAGCACTCGACGCTCCAGAAACATGTTTTATCAGTTCACCTGAAACAAAAGCCCTTCCCCTGCCCGCACAAGGATCCGCGTACTGAGGAGAAATGCACCATGGCTTTTGAGACCGCCGGCCATCTCCGTGCCCATGAGAGTAGAATTCACACTGAGAAGCGGTTTAGCTGCACAGAGTGTGCCCAGAATACGGAAGCCTCACCGTCTGATACAAACCATTCTTCAACCTCTCTCGGGGTAACCTTCCCTACCTACGCTTTGCTCCAGGCGCATATCCGAAGCGCTCACCCCCCTCAGTGCCCAAATTGCGCAATCACCTGCGGGACGGCCCGAGAATTGCGTCGTCACCTAGAAGTGGCTCACGGCAACGTAACCCTGGAGGACAGAAGGATATTCCCATGCACTGTCCCAGGCTGTGACCGGAGCTTCACCAAGAAAGGAAATCTGTCAGTCCATATCCGAACTGTTCACGACGGAGAGAAACGCTTTGTCTGCGGTGAAACAGACCTATCAACATCTAAAAAAGTGGTCGGATGGGCAGGCGATGGCTGCGGAAATCGATATGGAAGCAAGCTCGCTCTCGAAGAACACATCCGAACCGCTCACTTGGGCTTCCAGAATTCCAAGGCTGAACGTCGACAACGACTGGGTTTTGCTAAGGGACAGCGGGGAAATTCTCAAAACAAACCACTAGTTCCTTCTGCATTAACTGCACTTACAGGCGAAGGATATGCGGAAGAAACTGGGCGCCAGATCGCGTGCTTTGTCGAAGCCTGCCATCATCGCTTCCACCGCAATTACGATCTTTGGGTACATATGGGAAGCAAACACAACCACACGGAGGACGAGATTCGTGATTTGTTCCTTCAACGAGCGCTGCTCGGTGACGATACCGACCCTGTGCCGGGTGATATACTTGGCATCTACGGCCTCGAGTATGATCACGACAGCCCTGCATGTGATCCGTATCCCTTAGGGGACCCCGCACCTGTGGATTCTAGTATGGATTCAAGCTCTCTGCTGCCTAGTGGGGGTACTGAACTATATCCAATGGGTGTGAGCTCGGATTTTTCGCATACAGGGGAATATGAAACGGATGTTATGATGCAAGATTTCAATTCTACGATACCCAAAACTGATGATATGGCGATGATTGACCCTTTTTTGGCTTATAATATTGTTAATACATAGAGCGGCAGTGTTTTTATCTATCTACCTATTTATTTATTATTACATTTTCCGTAATATACTTTGATGAGGATGCCAAAGCCACCCCGTCAATCTACTCTTACTCTTCATCCTAATTTTTTAAGAGCCTTGATCCAATGATTTCAGACGGCAAGAGAAAAAATCGTTCACTTACTCGGTGGTCTGTACTTCATAGTAAACCCTGGCGGAGTGCATCTTGGAATATCATACTGAACGACTTTAGCACAGTAGGTAAGCAAATGGATTGTGTATAAGGGCGAGGGAAGTAAACACATACATGTCTAAATTCCAAAAAGGTTAAGGCTATAAAGGAAGCTATGAGCCAAACCTGCTGTATAAATGTGAGCCTCATATATAAAGATCCCTTTAAAAAGAAGCCGCCGGAGGGCTGAGCAGAAATGAGTAACTGTATGGGAGAATGACTTATAAGTTATCCACCTAGTAAAGATTAGCTGGTGCCTGAATTCAGGTAACGCAAAAAGAAAAATAGACAAGCACTTTGGTAGAACATGGTCATCGATGAGCAGGTGTAGAAAAACAAAATTATGAAGGCTCGGCGTTGGAGAAACAAAATTGTGAAAGGCTCGGCGTAAAAAGAGAATAGAAAAAAAGGAAACAACAACACAATAGGAAGATAACAAGGGAAGTTATTATGGGACAGTACTTGCTAACTATTATTTTTTTGTGTTTTTCTGATTTGCCTTGTCCCTCCCCATTCTTCACAATCCGTAGTCCCTGAAAAATTTGCCCTAGAGAGGAGATGAAGCCGAAGATTCCTCAATCAGCCGATCGATCCCAAATACCACCAACTAGCCGTTTCCTGGACTGTTTCGTTATCACAGAAAGATATCCAGGATGGCAAGAGCACCGAACTTTGTCTGGGAGCTTGTTAGAAGACAGCTAATGGAAGCAGAAAAGCAACAGGAAATGAAGTAACCCACCCGGATTCGAAGGTGAAATTCCGATCTCAATCGCAAGTCTCGTTCGCTCGTTTTTCGTTGTCTTTTCTTTTTCCATTTTTTTTTGGTTGTTTTTCCGTTTTTCCCCCTCTCTTCGTCGTCGGGGGCTTCATAAAGTTATCATATTTCTCAATATCTCGTTCCTCATAGGTATGCCTCCTCGAAATGACTGGGCTTCTCATGTTCAATGAAGCTTTTGGCATCTGGAAATCGACATTGAGAACCGAAACAAACGGTAGATCCTGAAAGAGGCCTTCAATAAAAGCTCATAGAAAATGTGAAATCGCTGTGCAAATCTTGCTCTAATTACTACCATCTTCCAAAGCATCACCCTTTCCCTGCTGCTCTCTGGGCAGTATCTGGGGTGGTCCAAGCTCGTCCCTTGTACTAAGAAATAAAAAAACAGTTAGTAGTTAGGCCAGAGGGTTGTTTAGCAATTAGCAAATATTAGAATGGATGAGGACTTGCTCGTTATTGTTGACGTTTTCATCTTGGATAGCTTCATCACTTGCCTCGCCCGCCTGGCCTGGGGTGTTCTGGGTGGTGGTTTGTGATTTCTTGCGACGAAGACGGCAAGGGGGCATCGAAAGCTTGAACGATGAAGTAGCAGGTTTGGTAGGAGTGTGGAGTGAATAATCATCAAAGAGACATGATACCATACTGTACTTCGATCTCCAGACGTCATCAAAATAATCAGGGTTGTTCCCTGGGAAAGTCGAAACAACGCGAGGAACAATGGGGGACGGAATAGGCTGAGTTCCTTCCACATAGGCCCTGAACCGGGCAACATGAACCAAAAAGCGGATGCGATCCTCGCTGGCCCTCATAGATGGGTTGCGAAGCGCAAAAAAGCTCGTTACATCATGGAACAGATGCACGGCTGGCAGACCTCTTGCCATGGCCAACCAGAGCACAGTCTTCAGAAGCAAGCCAAGTGTCTCATTGGATTCCTTTGGTGGCCAGTTTGCTGGATCCCCTTCATCCGCATTTTCCGCTGAGGGGCGAGGAGTCCGGGGAGATATAGGCGGCAACCACCCAGCGGCACGAGCTTTTTCAGGCTCATTATTGGAGACATATTCCTTGTAAAATTTGTGGAAAGTGGTAAGTTCGATCTCCGTGCCTTTGAAATAATCCCATGACAAGGTAGCCTTGCATGCCTCCAACCGAAGGTGTTTTATACTGATTGCTGAAGTACGTGCTTCCCACTGACGAATGTCCCCACGGGCTGGTGGATCGCTATAGATTGTTCCTGTGAAGCATCTAGATTAGCCTTTGTGTAGAAATAAAAGATAAAGGAGGATGGGAACTTACTGTCGTCGTGGTCCGACTCAAGATCCAAAAACGCATAATTCTTGAACTTCTCGATTATCTCAATAGATCGTTCGAGCTGCTTACGCACACAACCGGGCTCCTGGACTCCTCTAGCATCGAGCCAGTAAATGGGCTTTGGGGCTCCTCCGCGGAGAGGCTCCAGTAGACTTCTCAGCATCTCGATCTCGCGGGTAAACAACGATTCGTCAGTGAAATCCGTGCTATCATGACGCACGTTTCCAGAATATTTGTAATTGCTCTGTAGCCAATCCTCTATTCCCAACTGAAGAGTTTGAATCGTATCATATGAGTCGAAAAGAAGGACCAAAAGATGATTGTATGTGCCAGGAAATAGATTGTTGGTTAACACTGGAAGAGCAGACCTGATTTCTTGACCCAAAGCGCGAGGATCAAATCCCTTGGTGAGTTGAGCCATTAACTCTTCGACTCTCTGGCTGTTGGCTTCGAATATTTCCTTTGCTTTCTCCTCGGCTAGGCCACTCATACTAGCATTGCCATTGAAGTTGAAAGGGATATCAACAGGGCTGGCATGCTGCTCTCCAGGGGGACCGCTGCTGTACAGGTTGGTGTCCATAGTGAGTGGATAGCCCAGTGTTGTTCAAGCTGATTTGCTTTTTCTTTTCCCGTGGCTCGAGGGCCGTAAACAATAATAAAAGAACAGATTGAAATGAGAAGCAAAAAAAGAAAGAAAGAAAGAAAGAAAGGACCAAAACAAAGAAAAGAAGGGAAAGACACAACACCAAAATACAGAGAATTGATGAAAGGTTTAGGAGTATGGTAAGCGTAATATCAAGGTCTTTGAAAGATTCGTGCATTACAAGAAGCTTAAAAGACCCAGTATAAAGTTCCTCAAGCTCAAGACTATGGGAAAAGAAAGCCTTGGTTCTAGGAGGAAATATCGAGCATTTTGAAGGGAGGGAAATAGGGATAAAGAAGAAGACAAGGCAATTGAAAACAGAGATAGTGAATGAGCAATCCTTCTCGCAGTGAATGGTGACTGTCTAGTCACCTGGAAGAGAAGATTTATTACCTAATATCTAGACCTGAAAGAAAGTAGCATGTTAGCTGAAGTAAATAATTGCAGTATATTTATCAATTCATAATTTTGTTCCTCTTGATACTATACCGACTTGGCCTGGATGCACCTCTGGGTGTTACTAGTAGCATAATCTACCATTTCTTATAACCTGCTAGGTATGCAATGCTATAATACCATAAAGGAGGGTACAATCAAGAACCCAAGGCCTATCTATATCAGCATTGTTTTGGTGGGGGGGGGGTTAGCTAATTGGGACATAGGAGTCACTCTTTGCATTTCAAAAAGCAAATACTTTAAGGTCGCATTAATTAAATTGGATTCTGTGGCATTTCGTAGAAAAATCCATGAAAGTGTCAGGCTTCAAGTTCTTAAAAGGATGAGTACATCCGGACGCCTAGTGGATGACACTGTGTAGCAATCTAAAACTTTTCTGTTGAATAAGATGGCCTGGAGTACAGATTTGAGGGGTAACTTAAATTAGTGCTGGTCTTGAGGGGCTCAATTCAATATATTACATATTCCCTTGCTATTGTACCTAGTCTAACCTCGAAACAGAGTTATGACCCATCAGAGCTCTGAAAGGGGCAATGGGCAGTCTTTCGTTTCTCACTAGGAATTGGGGATTTAGCAAAGAGGAAGGGCAGAGCTCCCTGAGGCTCTACTATATTTGTGATGGTACATATGACAGCTCATGTCATGTCGATCATTCCCATGGTGGAATGTACATACAACTGGATATTGACTGTGTTCCAAATGGGCCCTAGATCGTGGCCACGGGCATGCAGAAATATTTAGGGAAGTAATGGATATATTCATTGATGTTTTATAGTCAAATAAGGATTAGGTGTAGATTTTCTGTGGCCCGGAAAATCTTGCCTCTCTAAAGCAATGCACAGGATAATGTGTTCTGATGACCCGCAATCCCAGATTGCCTACCTAGTGATGTACTTTACATCGTGTATCCACTTTAGCCCCCCAAAGTACCTCGGTGGAACTTGCGTCTCGTTTATATATTATGTTTATGCATATAATAAATATCAGTGGTGATGGAGCTGTCCCTGAGTTGTGTTACACAAACCCAATCATGCCTTTTCATTTTGGGGTATCTGTTGTGATGGGGTGCCAGAGAAGGATTGCAGATGATGAAATTCATCATGGCACAGGCGACTCACCATGATACCCAATCATAGCACGAGAGGGTTGATTTTGGCTGTTACTTACCTCACTCAGCCATAAAATATGAGAGAATATTGAGCAGTTTCGCAAGTTTGGCAGGAGTAGTACAAAACAGTTCCTGCTAAGTATGCTCCAAAAAGGCACTGATCAGGACGTACACTCAGCTGTCTTATCTCGCCTCACGGAAACCCCCGGTGCACCATTCTTGTACTTCTCTCTCCCTAGACTCTGTATTTTCCCTTGCATGCATTCAAGGTAAAGGCCACATCGAACGCAGGAATTTTTGGAAAGCACTAACAATGACTTCATATCTCGTGGTTGTGTTGGTCTCTGTTTGAGGAAAATGTTAAATTTGTCGATCAAGAATTAGAGTGATCTGCAATCACCATGTGTGACGAACACGATTTTTATTGACGTGGTTGAATGGGAAGAGCTTCGGCGGTGGAGGTGGTCGATTCGGGCCGTCAATCACTGAGGTCATTTCTGCATCTTAGTTCTTTTTTGAGCAATGATCGCTTGTGGAGTGCGCGTCAAGACGGGCAGCTTAGATCGTTCTAACTTGATCCAGCGAATAACCTCGAATTCGCTGAGATGAGCCAGGGCGGAGGTGCTGACAGGTGGAATTTCTGTGAAGTGTTCGCGAGAAAAATGATGTGGTTCGAAGAATTTTCAATATGCTTGCTCATGGCCATTATTCCTATTATAACTATGTACGGAGTACCTAGTTAGCTGATGGAATTCTTACTAATGATGGATGATTGATGTGAATGTGAAATAGAAATAGAAATAAGTACCAGCCCGAGAACAGCAATGGAATAGGGTTTGGGGGTGTGCCACCTGTCCAACTTGTCTCAGGCACAATTGGCCACAGCCACTCCCAGCCCAGACGAAACCTTGGTGGATGGCTGATGCGGCCAAGGGTCATTTTGAGGTACCGACCTTTGCGCCTCACGCATTGCGATTCTTCCGGCAAGTGACTTGGCGACTTGCCACCGGTTAAAAAATAGATTAAAAGTAAGTGACAGAAATTTTGGGGTAGTCGCATCCTCTGCGATTAAAAAAAGAGGGGGGAAACAATTGGTGAAGCAGCTAGAATTACGTTAAAAGATGCCTTAGAGATGGCGTATTTGTGCCAGGACAGTAGGCAGTAACTTGGCAACACCCAAAGTCTCATGCTCTGCGAAACTATTTGCTTGAACACAACGATGGATCCATTCCGACGGCCATTCGGGTCCGGACGGCAGATGGGGTACCCTCAAACTGGAGTCCCCAACGGCCACGGTTGGTGGTTTGGTACATTATTGGCGGACTCCTTTGATTTCTACTCACCGACCTCGTGGAAGGGCAAAAAGAAACCGAACTTGAATCAGGTCGAACCCAAGCGAGGGGAAAAAGAGGCCCCAAAGAGAAAGGGGCGGGGGGTGGGAGAACCTCCAGAGGGAGCAGGAGGTAACAAGGTAAGACATGCAGGGTATATGTTACTATATTTGGTGAAGAAGGAGAATTTGACTATGGAATAATAGTCTTATTGATGGCGGAGCATTAATATCCTTTCCGGACATGGTATGGATTTCAGGGAAATTTATTGAGAAAATTTACAATACATTATTGAGGGTTTGGGAGATTCCAAGCGACATGGAGGCCCTCAATTGGAAATTACCAATGAAAGAGGCCAAAAACAATAAAGAGATAAGCAGTAGCGGCCTCCTACTGCCTTAGTCCACAGACGGCGGGAATTATTCTTTTGGGCGGAAGAGCGACAAGGAATTGGCAATTCTCTCCTGTACTCCTACTGCTGCTACTACTCCTACTACTACTGCTGCTACTACTACTTAGTACCTACTATACCCAGTAACTCGGGACCCGAAACACAGACACACACAGATGCGGTGCGGGGAGGAGAGACAATTCTGAACGAAAAAGGAATGGGAGATAAAATGCTGGAGTGATGGTAATAAAATGAATACCAACAAATAATGCTTGTGGGCAGAAGGCACCCTATCTGGAATCGGTGTGCTGCAAGCCTCTGATCCACGTCGATCCATCTAGAAGGATGAGGAAAGCGATCAGTCGGGGAAGCGCAAGAGAACTGAGTTTTGCTTTGGGTCGTTGGCTTCCCTGCCAAGATCCTGGGAAAAAAACCGCCTCTCCTTGTCCTGAGCCACATTCGATGACGCCAGTCAGCCAGCCAAATGTGCAACACACAACAAATTAATTGGCCTGGAATTCACACCCCAGGCTGATACGGTACAAGGTATTATTGCAGACTTCCGCAGTCACTTCGAATCGGACTCTTCTGGTCAAGATGACAGCCATTTTTATCATCTATCAACCTGTAAATGTAATTGTTGGAGAGTGAGGTGTCTTCATCTCGCGCTCCTATTAATTCTCATTTAATGTAAGGCTTTTGGCACTAGGGAATACCCACCACTTAGTCCTGTGGCATCAGTGAAGAGTCTAGTGAGTTTGGTAAGGTTAGTAAAACTGTTACACTCGCCATCAGACCCACGGCCTGTCTGGGTGAGTACCTTTTACCTTCGTCCCCCGGTACCCGTCTTACTTCTGGCCTTTTCTTCCTGATTAGTTATTTTATTCTTATTTCTCTTTTCTCGTTCCTGTGTCACTCGTTGTCCTTTTGAATTTTCTTCCCCTTCTTTTCCACAAATTTGTCTCTTTCTTCAAATACCTCGTTGGATATCACTTTCCAACTAGTCCGCTGTTGGCCGAGACACCCAGCCCAGTGTCCGAGTGACTTCAATTTGGAGTCAGGCGCCTACGAATTGAGCTTGCCCCGTCATCCGACAAGTTTTTGCCCATTTAACTTGGCAGCTCGTCCATTGTTGTCTCGCCGTTATTCGCTATCCACCCCACCCACCCGTCTTCCTTAATTGTTCGGGTTATCGCCTCTCTTCAAAGTTTAGAGCGGTTGACACTTCATGGAATTAAACCTTCATACCTAGTCTTGGCGGGTCCTGACACTCTGTCGCTATCTCCGCGCGGAGGAGCCGGAGCGCATATACACTTCCCTCCCCCTCTTTTTATCAACACCTTCGTTTGCCTACACTTCGACACTTCGGTGATCGGATCTGGTTCCCTCCTTTTTGAAATAGTTACCCCTCCCTCGCAGTAGCCCAGAAGCTGGTCTTCATCTCACTGTTAGATCCGATATTAAAATTTAGCTAGCCATCATGGTTCGCTCCCGTGGTATGTTGGCCTGGGTGAAAAGGCCTTTCTCGGATGTTCTTGGAAATTACGTCGGACGGCAATGACTGACACCCCTTGCGCTTGTAGTATTATCGCTGCTATCGTCCTTCGGTGGAATATCCCGGAAAGGGAGCCCCGAAAAAAATCCACGGTCAACTTCATCATCGCGAAATCCCCCGTCAAGATATGAAACCCCTTCTCCGGAGACTCCTTCACCGCACGATGGTTCCCCGACCAAAGCAGACCGGCGAGTTTCCCCACGACCAGGCTCAACGATTTTCTCTCAGAATCCGCCGTTGGTTCAGTTTGGAGAGGACACACCTGCAGAACTTCAACCAATCTTCGGATATCTCAACAGTCATACGAATAAACTCTACTTCGAAGGTTACTTTTTGAAACTGAATGATCTGGATACCTGTATGTTTAATCGGAACTGATGCCTGGGGGGAATCGAACTGATTAGTTGATCTTGCAGACGGCCGACCCTGCGCTGATCGGCAGTGGGTGGAATGCTATGCCCAGCTTATTGGCACTGTTCTTTCGCTCTGGGATGCTGCTGCGCTGGACGCAGCAGGCAATGATATTGAAATCCCCCCGACTTTTGTTAACTTAGCGGATGCGTCGATCAAGACTGTGAGCTCTACCAAAACTTCCTCGCCATCCACATGGCTATTGGGTGTTTTATTGACTTCTAGATCAAGATTGAAACATTACCCACGCAAAATGAAATTGGAGCACAGTCATTAAAAAATGTTTTGAGCGTTTCATCTGCGGGCCAAAACCGATATCTTTTTCATTTCGAATCACCCCAATCCTTAACACAGTGGACAGCGGCGATTCGCCTGGCAATGTTCGAACACACATCTTTATACGAGGCGTACACTGGATCTATAATTGCTGGAAAAGGTAAAGGTCTTAATGGAATTGGGGCAATTTTAGAACGCAACCGATTCAAACATGAAGATTGGGCTCGCGTCAGATTTGGAGCTGGAACCCCTTGGAAACGCTGTTGGTTTGTGGTCACTCCTCCCGATGAGAAGGAGCTCCAAAAGGCCAAAAAATCGATGAAGAAGAAATCCGCCTACGATCGAGCGCCCAAATTAGTAACCGGAAATATCAAATTTTATGAGACAAAAAAGACCAAAAAAGTGAAGCCTATTGCGACCATTACTGATGCCTACTCCGCATATGCCATTTATCCCCAATCAAAAGCGTTGATTGATCAGTCGACTTTGATCAAGATCGAGGGTAACTTCGTCTTGCATTCCCAATCAGAGGCAAAGATGGAGGGCTTCGTTTTCGTTATGCCGGAGACCCATCCTGCCGTCAGCGGGTTTGAAATCATGCTCCGGTTTCTTGTTCCAACTTTTGATACCTTCAACCTTTATGGGCGCCCAACTCGTCTCATCGCTGCGATCAACCATATCAAAAGTATCATGTTCGCCTTTCCCAACCAGGACCGGTATGACTACCTCGAGATAATGGACATTGTCAGTCTGATGGAAACACCCGGCTGTCAAAGCTGGAACGAGACAGAGTGGCGCAAGCAGCTGAAAGAGGCCACCGCACGGCGAATGGCCGATACTAGCAGTCGAACAAGCAGCATTTCGGGTAGTAAGGCTCGATTCCGGACTAGTTTTCCAGTCCGTTACAGCAATGTACCCGTCGACCCCCAGAATCGGAATGGTCACTTCCAGGGATATTCCCCTGCTTTTAACCAGTCGGTGGATGCCATAGTTCCGAGGACACCCAAGGATGAGCCGCTCGCTCCAGTTCAACACACTCGGAGCGCTTCCGATACAGGTCGCCTTCCCGCTCAAAAAGTCTTGCCGAGCTCTATAAACGAAAGTTCACCATCTGTTTCTGTGCAAGATGTGGCGCATGGGAACGGGAACCCAAGCACGATTAGTTTCAACAGCAGCTCGGAGAGTGATTGGAAACAGAATTCGGACCTTGAGATTGAAAAGAACATGACCCCAGCACCAACTCGACCACATTTCCGAGGGCCTTCTCCTTCTCCTGTAGCTCTCCCACCTGCATTTACACATGAAGCTGGGGATCGGCCGTCTACTAGACCTGCACCTTCATCAGAGCTTATGAGAAAGGCTAGCAACAGGATCTCCAGTGGCACCCTTGCACAAATGGCATCTGCGTCTGCCAGAATGAAACTATCCGAGATCCCAACTCCGCTGGAAAGACTGGAGAGCCATGATAGCCGGAATTCCGACGATTATAGTTCCCACGTGCCAAACAACACGTGGAATGCGACTGTTGATACCGCAGGCCCTGTTTCCCCTCTGCCAGATTTCAATGATCGAGCTATATCTCCTTATGAGCAGGCTCCCCCACCTCCTCGGCACAACCCCGGCACCGTGGCTGCACCTCTAGTGGCGCCGATCAAACAAAATATTCGGATTGATACCACTGGAGCTGTGAAGCGGAAGCCATTGGCCCAGGCTCAAAATCAAACGCTCAACCCCCAAACTCCGGGAGGAGAGCCTAGTTACGATGAGCTTCGCCATACTATCGATTTCACGGCACTGAACCTAGTTGGGCCGAACCACCCGTCTTTTCCTTCTCCCGATAAGGCCACTCGGGATGAAGAAGAGAGTGTTTATGATGATGAATCTACCAATTCCCCCGACTATGCAAGTACCAAGAGCTCTGTAAAATCTGTCCCTAGGCCTAGAATGGGAGTGATGAAGACTGTCGGAACGGCTCCTGAAAAGAAAGACCTAGTCATCGGCGATGCGCGTTATTCACTCCATAACCCCGCTTCTCAACAGAACGCAGACATTCCCTCTGTGGATTTCGGGCCCACAATGACTTACCTACCTACCACTAGGCGCCCAAGTACCTCGGACACTCTAAAAAAATTTGAGCATCATAGGACTGGCTCGGATGCTACAGAAAAGCAAAGGCTCTCTCGGCACTTCGACCGTACGCACTCCAGATCACCAAGCAGGGATGAGTATCGGCGGAGTGTTTTGTGGCAGCCAGGTATGGCCGCTCCACGCCCGGTGACTCCGGGAGGCGGTCTTACCCCAGAACAATTTGTCCAACAGCGAGCGGCTCCGAGTCCACCCATTCATGTTCACAGTCGAACCACTTCCGCAACTCCGCCTCCAGCTCGACCTGTCTCTGGGGATTGGATGGCACACTCTCGATCGCAGTCGCAAATGAGTTTGAACCGTGATAGCCACGCTCGATCGCACTCACAGATGAGTATGAACCGTGATAGCCAGCCTCGTCCTCGTTCCCGTGGAGCTAGCAGTATGATCAATTACAACGATATTTCGTCACATCTTTCTGCTCGTGAGCAGGAGCACGTGGCTCGTATGACGGGATCATCTTTCTTCAATCTCTCGAATGAGAACAAGAAGACTCCACCAGCTGTAAACCCTATGGGGTTGGTTGGTGCTATCGATGCCAGAGAACGCGAAAGAGTCGCCATGAAAGAAGGGGTTTCGGGCCAAATGGTGCAACATGCAATCGCACAGCGCCAGCAACACTGGCAACAGCAGCAGCAACAGCAACAACAGCTACAGCTGCCCCAGACCCCCCCAACTCAGTCTTACACAGTGCAAAGCGGATACAACAACGGGTTTTATAATGTTCCCGCTGCCAGCCGCACTTGGGACGCTTTGAATCAAAGCTATCGGCCTGAAGAGCCACGCCGCCAATCTTGGTACAGTCAATTCCCGGCCCAAGGATCGCAAATGGGCCCAGCTTATGATCAAAACCACCTTAACTCGCAGCAGCATCCCGGCTACATGAACCGGTTCTAAACTGCAGCGTCTCACCCCTTTTACCTTCCTTATCTCAATATTTCTTTATATCTACGCCGTTCCATATGTTTTATCCTCCACATCTTCCTGATCTTTTCGAGAACTCATTTCCTTCTTACTCTCTGTCAAATTGATGACATGCTCTAGACCTAGACTTCGGGTTTTCCCCATTTGGCGCTACTCTTTTTTTTTGCCCAGTCTCTACGGCAGGTGCTCTGCACAAAATGGAGTTGGAGAACTGGTCGGCGCTGTGAGGGGTTTCTTCGCTTTCACCTTTCTTTTTTTTTTTTGTCTTTTCTTTTCATAAGCGGAACATTAGCACTGGACGTTGTAGGATGGACGCAAGAGTGTGTTGGACAGCGTCGCCTATTAGCTTCATGTTTTTCTCTGCCATTGTTATCTCCTTGTGTGTACATATGAATGCAGCCTACCCGCCAAATTGAACCTCAATATTGCCAGGCATCACCCGCTTAGTGTGATGCCTAACATATTGAAATGTTTGAGGATTTTCAAAAAGCCCAAGTCATTTTGAAATATTGCTTAGTTGTATCATCATGGCCTAAAAGGTTAACTATCATTTCTCCGCCACAAGTTACCTTTTGCAGAACGCGGCTGTTAAAAGGTTGCACTGAAGGCACGATTGCACACAAAAAGAAACCCTCTAAAATGGTCAGGGTACCTCGCACGCTTTTCTGGGTCAGTAATAAACACCCAGAGCCTGGAAATCGACATAGTTCTCTCCAGTCTATATGAGGGTGTGTAATATATTAATTCCGCATGAGATACTGTTTATTTTCCACACGGATTCATTCTCAAAAGATTGGGTGGTAAATGATTTGGTCGGTTAATGAGTGTAAAGTTAAAAAGATTGATACCAACTCCAACTCGTCCTAGGAGACCCTCTCCCGGGTGCAGGTTCTCGGTACCTGTCAAGCAGTCTTTCTTGGAAGCCTTCTACTGTCCACCATGGTTGGGTTCAAAGAGGCATTGAATACTCCGAACTTTGTCGTCCATATCCGGGCTGAGGGTGCTTAGATCCTTTTCATCCTTAACAATTTTCACATAGGTTCCAGGGAAGGGGGCGCAGCTACGACTCCTGTATACATTTATGGTTAGTCCAGGTGGAGTGAGGCATTCTGGGGATGAAGATATGGTATAACTTACAGGTAAAGGATACATTCCCAGCCAGGGCTCATCTTGATGGAAGAGACCTTGTTAGTGCTGCAGAAGGGAAGACAGAAGATCAGATTCCATATTTATGGTATTAAACACAAAAGGACCTGGTTCATAGTTACAGATCTGTCTCTCCCGCGATCTCGTCTAGGTTAAGGCAAAGTCTCAATTTGATGTTTGGCACCCGAACCTCAGTGCCCTTGTAATCTTTGTCTTCATACAGGTGTACCTGGAGGTATGCATGTCAGAAAAAGGGCCTTGGATAAACCACTGAACGGACAAAAATGGGCAATAAAAACGAAAAGAAGGAGTGAGGCATGCTTCTTACTGGGATATCTCCCTGGGCTGTTGTTAGAGAGGCCATGCCAAGGGCGGCGGTTAAGGTACCAAGGACTGTGATCTTCATGATCGCAGACTTAGAGGCTCACAATTCCGGAGGGATGAGAGGACGGTGCGAGTATTGAAGGGAGGACGGGGAAGGACGAAGATATTTATGAGAGATTCGTGTGGAGTGTGTAGGAGCATCATATAGTTTCAAAACAGCCAGCTTGGGTACGCCCGAATTCGCGGTGGATATCTTTTTCGGTAGCCGGGGCTTCTTCTCGCTTCCATGGATTTGTATTCGTTGCTTCGCAGGAAGGCATACTACACAGACGCAGATCCTGTACTTCGTGACTGCTTGACTCATTGTTGTGTGGCAGATGCTGACCACCACATGGGAAATCGAAGCCTGGAGTGTCCCCTCTTGTTGGGATGACGAAAGTTTACGCTGGTGTAGGTTTGGCTAAATGGCCTTGTACTACCTATTATTCAAGGACAGGAATGAACTTGGGGGTTGCAAAAATCTTCACGAGCACCAATTAGAGAAGGAAACTTGGTAGACCCCAGTCTGGATGGGAACGCCCTCTCAATCACAGGTGCACTTCCTTGGGGGAAAAAGAAAAAACTGTTTACCTGGAGAAAGGATTTTTAGGACCCAGGGAATAGTATAGGAAGGCTATTCGGAGTCTGCTGCAGTGGATAGCGCGGCTCTCGTGGCTTCTCTCGATCAACAAGAATGTGAAAGATCAAGCATGATTCTCTTTTCAACTTTATTTACGGTAGCCTGTGGCCATTAATCCTGGCCCTCCAACCTATTAATGATGGCCTCGTGCCGGGATATTCCCCCGGTTGGAGGAGGTTGCAGTTACCTGGAATGATCTTGGGCTAAGGAAAAAGCAAGCAATGGATGATTAATGCGTCTAGCGATTTATCCCTCATTGTCAGCGAGCAAACTAGGTGACAGTAACATCTGTTCGCTACCAGGGATTATTACAGGGTAATCAGGAGAATGGTGTTATCGAGTCCATGGCCTTCAAAGGCGCCTTTTACATATCTTACCTCCCTCAAAGACGCCGACACCAGTCACCAGAATATCAAATGAGGGCAGTTCTTTGGAATAAATGAAAGGTAGCCGAGACCGATAAACAAATGAGCACGCTTGATTGATATAAAAATAAGTCAAGCCATATATAAAACAAATGTTCCGGACAAACGGTGTCGGCCCAAAAAAAAGGAAAAGAAAAGTGTACAGAAATGAGTAATGAGACCGAAAACGCCTTGACTGCCAACTCCCTGTATCCATCGCCTTCCACATACACATATCAAAAGTTGGACTCTGGGGGCTTTCTTCTAATCAGGTTAGTCTCGCAACTGACTTTCTGGGGTACTGGAGGGAAGCCGAGTGCAGACCACTAGCCTGAATCTTGGATCGGCGCCTGGTCCATGGCCTTCTTCCCCTTGTTCTTGATTTGTGCCATTTTGTTCGTGTGTCCCAGTTTTTTCTCTTCTTTTTAATTTGTGTGCATTTTCTTCACCCGGTTAACACCTTCATAGAGTGTGCGGTCGATAGCAGCCGCCACAGTCAGGGTACCGCCAATAATTGCACAGACTCCCGTCAAGAACCCGGTGAATGTTTTAGGACTGGCCTCCCTGTTGATGACCTTCATTGGGGAAATGTCATAGTTGAAGAAGACACCAGGAATGCCACTCGATGCATGGATTCGTTCCTTGTGGCCCTCATCGGATGCATCCCCGCCCGTTAGTGATCGCTTATGCGATGTTACCGAGTACTGATGGGTTTCGATACTTCCTTGAGAGCCCTGGTTGATCCCATGAGCGCCAAGAGGAGTAGAATCAGATGCGCTGTGGAGGGCGGTTGAGTACAATGGGTCCCAACCAAGGGGAAGATAGGAGGTAGAGACCACTTTGACGAAATACATATAATTGTAACCGGGCTCGTTAGTTTGCTGGCTCGTACTGTCTAGAGGATTGGTGTGGTGATGATCGGTCCACTGCCAGCGATCAGACAGTTCATCGGGGAGTTGAGGGCCGAAGCGAAGCTGATGGATCTCGTGGGATACAGTGTGCTTCTCCGATTCGGGTACATCGACTTCAATGTAATTGGCAAGATCATGAACATGGAGGTTTCCGCTTGAGAAGCTGCGACCTGGCGCAATGTGGAAGTTTCCGACCACCTTATTTACCCGGATTACGCCCTCGATGCGGCATCCCTCCCGACGTTGGGCGTCGATACGCTGTGCATAACCCTCCCGTTCGCATTGTTCGATGTTGATGCCCTTCCCGAACGCCCACTGTTGCTGTGCGTAAGCTTCCCGAACTTCATCACAGGTGTTACAACATCCTTGCTTGACTGCATTGGGCGGGGCTGGTGCACCACCGCATTCACCACAGTACTCAGGGTCGAGGTGTTTGGC
Source organism: Aspergillus diversus (assembly GCA_027569885.1). NCBI lineage: Eukaryota > Fungi > Ascomycota > Eurotiomycetes > Eurotiales > Aspergillaceae > Aspergillus > Aspergillus diversus. Next base: position 373,677 of record JAPDKZ010000023.1, read on the forward strand.
TGCTTCTTGTGAGGAGTGACTATATATAGGGCGTATTAGGGAGCGATTCCATCAAACATCGTAGGGGCTAAATTGGCTCTTACAGCTCGAGAGCCTGGACATCCAGGACACGACCTCCTTCTGAAACCGGAGCCAGACGGACCTTGTTTACGCCATGAGCCACGCCCACCTGTTGTTCACCTGACACATCCATCACATCGAGAGTAGTCAGTTCGCAGGGAAGTCGCGGGAATGTGATATTCAGATGGATCTCCATCTTCTCTCCTATAGAAAGTAGGTTCATCTTAATTAGCCAAAGGATTCATTCCAACGGCCCCGCATCTCTCTCTAGCCCAAACGTACCTCTTGATTTGTCGACCACGAGCTCTGGTAGCACGACCACACGTCGGTAATCCATCCATTCTCCCCAGACGAGCCAAAGTACCACCAGCAGTGAGGCTATCGTGATGATACCGCCAGATGTGGTGCGAATGCGAGCTTCGTCGACGGTTTTGGCAAAGGCGTCTAGCCTCGTGAATCTTGATTTTGTCGGCATGATTTCAATTGACCGACGATCATACGGAAACAATTTTTTTAATCAAATGAAGGGCTAGCTGGGCCTTGTAGAAGTAAGATCTCTACAGGAAGGTACTCTGTGTCAGCCCGGAAAACACGTTCCCTTGGAATTCATATAGAAAAAGCAAAATAAACGATCGCAGCGACTCACACAAGATCGACAGGTCGCAAGATATGGAGCGCTACCAGCAGCAGGGTATTACGCTTCTCCTCTACCTCCTAGCCTTTGGTACAAGTTGTCCTGAAGTTGCACAGGCCTAATGAAGCATGGTTGTGTCTCGTATAAGAATGAAGAGGAGACATGGAAGTCGTAAAGGTGTTTGTAACACGTGTAATCTATTTGGCCTATCAGGAGAGGCAATTCGTATCTGTATTACCGGATCTTCCCCAAAGGACAAACCACAACTTTCAATTGGCTACGTAGCGACCCACCTTCCCGTGCCTGGCGTAGAGTCACGTGTGGTGGAGCCTTGTACTTCGCCGCCTATTCACGTGATGCAGCTGCCTGCAGGAAATGCTTTGGTGCACGTCACTTTTTTTGACCTTGTTTCTTTTTCCACTCACTTTGTTGCTTACACCTCCACCTCGAGGTTCACACTTCCCAAGTCGAAGCATTTTAAAATCAGGTTTTATTACATTCGAATCCTCGCTACTCATTATTCAATATATGCTGAACTAAATTACATTTTAATATCGAGGCGCCGCGCGCGTGATTTGCCTCCGACAACTTTTTTCCCCTCCCCAAAAAAGTGACCGCTCATACCTCAAACCCCTCCCCATCGCTCTTCCAACACCGTCCAACGCAACATGAAGGGCGGAAAAGGTTCGCGCGGCCGCTCAGGCACCTCGGATCGTGGGGGGATTCGAAAGAGGGGTGCTCCAACACGGGTTGATCGGGATGGTGACCTGGCGATGGATGCGGGCGCCGGCCGTGGGAAGAAGTCCCGTGGGGATTCCGGCCGTTCTGCGCCTAGTGGACCACGGGCGCAGACGCGTGATAGAACACTCAATGCCATCCAAAAGGCTTTATCCAATAATTCCGGCTCCCAGGCGAATATCCGACAAGGTGGTCGTGGAGGTAGTCTGGAACAGGTCATCGTCCGAGGTTGGAAACAGACCAAGGTGGCATCTAATCGTGATGGTGGCCTTGAAAGCCTTACTTCGTTCCTCGAAAAGAAACTCAGTTCATCCGATTCAAAAACTGGCACCCGCGCAAGAATATCAAAGGTATGTGCAACACCAGAATTGGCGGTCATCGACATGAATTACCAGCGTCGTCCTCTCCGAAGTGTTCTCGTTTTTAAGGATGGTATCTTCAGAACGACGATCGGCGGAAGTATAGGAGGTTGTGGCGTGTATTCCCATGGATGACTGTGATTTCAAGGTCTCTTATGCCTTGCTAACGTTCATTAGTCGCGGGTTGAGGACGGCGCCTTAATAGCGTCTATCCGACCGGAATTGTTAGATAGAATGCTTAAACTCAATGGGTTTACTTTTGCGGGAGCACCCCTGACGATCGAAAAATATGACCAGTCCCTTGGCGTGATGATGGACCAAGCGGTGCCGACACAAAATGGTATTTCTCCGTCTGCGGCTGATACAAAATCCAAGATGACTGCGATACTGGGAAAGCGGTATTACCAACAGTCTAAATTGCTTGATTTGTCTAAGTTGGGCAGTGATCCTGATCTGGTTGCGATGGGTATTTTCAACACAACATCGACGGAATCGAAATTCTTCCCCGCCTTGATGAAGGTGTGGGAGCTGAGCTTCGACAACGCCGCTGCTCGACGAGAGGCAGTCGAAAGCGTTAGCCTTGCAGACAACCAGCTCGCGAATATTACTGTCGTTACGGCCTTGGCCCAAACTTTCCCCGACTTGAAAAACCTCGATCTGTCCAACAACAGTTTTAAAGACTCACAGGCTCTAATTGGATGGCGATGGAAATTCCGAAAACTACAATTTCTCGACCTCACAGGCAGCCCGTTTTGTGCCGATCCTAGTTTCAAGGATACAATGCTCAAGTGGTATCCTGAACTTCGGACCTTAAACAACATGGAAGTTCGGACAGCGGAAGAAGTAGCTGCACAAAAAAAGACGCCAATCCCCATCCAAGCACCACATTTCCAGGATGAATCTCAGATTGCTGAGAATTTTGTTCGAGCTTTCTTCACCGGTTATGACAGTAACCGCAACGACATCATCAACAATGTTTACGACAACAACTCAACCTTCTCGCTCAACGTGAACACATCCGCGCCCAAAGCCCAACAAGCTGAAATTGCCCCCTGGGACCCTTATCTCAGGAAGAGCAGAAATCTTCTCAAAATTAATCATCTTCCTGCTAGAATGTCACGTACCTATGTTGGTGCGGAGAAGATTCGCGAGCTGTGGAACGGCCTTCCTCAGACAAGGCACCCTGACATAGCGATGCATCCAGAAGAATGGCTCATCGAATGCTATCCCATTCCCGGACTCCCTGATCAAACAGGACAGAGTGCGACCGGGGTAGGCGGGTTTCTTATTATGGTGCACGGAAAATTCGAGGAAATCAGCACAGGAAAAGTCGAAACCCGAAGTTTCGACCGCACGTTTATTGTTGGACCAGGTGGTGGGGCGGGAGGTATCCGAGTCATAAGTGATGTCCTTTGTTTGCGAGCATTCGGCGGCAACGAGGCATGGAAATTGGAGCCTCAGCCTGCTGGCTCTCAGCCAGTTGCGCAACAAGCGGCACCAGCGGCTACCCCCGACGGCTACGGCATGCCGGCACCTGGAAAGACAGACGTGCAGGTACAGCAAGAGCAACTAGTCATGCAACTGAGCGCCAAAACCATGATGACACTGCCATATTCAGAAATGGCTCTCTCAGGGAATGGGTGGAATCTGGACGCCGCTCTGAAAAACTTTGAGCAGCTTAAGGTAAGTTTATTCCCTTTCAGTATTCCTGGACTATTTTAGGCACAGCACTAACAAAATGCATAGGCGCAAGGGCAACTACCCACAGACGCTTTTCTCCCAGGCGCGGTATAGCTACGAAATGAAGAGAAATCTACACGTGTTTCATTATGTTTAAGGAGGAGGAAGATATGAATGAATTTTTTTTTTTTTTTTTGCTGCATTGCTTTGGCGAAGGGCTGCTATTTGATCATATTATTATTCCCTTTAATTTTTTTTTCCCTTTTCATCATTTGTGTATTATCAAAGACCACGAAGATCATGTCCATAGAGAAAGGAGAAAAGAATTATCTCCAATTTGACTCGATTCCACCCACAAATGATCAGTAATGCCTTGTGATTAATTTCGTAGATGCTATTAATACTTTGGTCGTTGGGACAGTTGACTTGGCATGCGGCTAAAAAGGATCCGACGTCTGCGTGCCCGTCACTAAAGTTACCGCCAACTTTCCGGAGAGGGACAGGTGTTGACCTATCGTCCGAAAAAGCTCCTGGTCTTGCTCGTATATATAGTTCCCCCTCGTTTAGTACAGGACCTTTGAACGTTTGATCCGGCGCATGCTCCCGAAAGTGGCTTTACAGCATGAGCCTTGCGTTTATGCCGGAGAGCTAATGGAATGCCCGACCCCAGCATCACACGCACTACCGGCGAAATGCCAACCAACGGAGCGGCGACCCTCGACCCGTTGGATGCAGGTAAGGGGATACGATGAGGCACTCAAACTCGATGATCAGGAATTGCTTGCTAACATAAGGGACAACTTAGCGGACTACGATCCAATCGACCATCTAAATGCGATCTTCTCCCACCCCTCCACCCTCTCATCCGTGTCCCAGGTTTCCCAGGGCCTCCACGAATACGAAGATGAACTAGACAATGACATCAGCGCACTCGTGGAGGATCAGGTCACATCCAATGCGGAGAGCGTCGAGCGTATTCAAGCCGCCAAGGCCGATTTGACCGACTTGTTCAAAAAGATCGATGATGTGCGCGATCGCGCGTCGAGAACCGAGCAGTCCATTACGGAGATGACGGCCGATATCAAGCAGTTGGATAACGCGAAGAAGAATCTTACACAGTCTATGACTGCGCTGAAAAGGCTCCAGATGCTGACTACCGCGTATGATCAGCTTCGTGTCCTCAGTCGCACCCGGCAATACAGGGACTGCGCTCAGCTTCTGCAGGCCGTGATTCAGCTTATGGCGCATTTCAAATCGTACCGGTCAATTGACCAAATTGCGTTGCTTAGTCGGAATGTAGCGGATATACAGCGGGAGCTGCTGGAGCAGATCTGCGAGGACTTCGAGATGGCGTTTGCCAAGGGCGAGGTGGGTCAGAGGAGGACCGCGCTTTCGGAAGGTTGTCTTGTCATGGATGCGCTCGGTGAACATGCGAGATCTAGACTGGTCACTTGGTATTGCAATTTCCAGCTGCGTGAGTACCGACAAGTATTCCGAAATAATGAGGAAGCGGGTTCCTTGGACAACATCTCGCGGAGATACTCGTGGTTTCGGCGGATTTTGAGGATTTATGATGAAGAGTACTTGGCCATATTTCCAGCATCATGGAGGGTGGACGAGATTCTAGCGAATGTGTTCTGTGAAGGGACGAGGGACGACTACAAAGGAATTCTTTCTCGGTCCGTGCGAAATGGCCAAACGATTGATGTCAACCTTTTACTTTCGTGTTTGCAGGAAACGCTTGATTTTGAGCACTCCCTTGAGCGACGTTTCGTGAGCCCTTCTCGTACGTCTACCGACACGTTCACCTCGACGGAAGCACCGGTGTTTGGACAGGCCATTTCGGAGGCCTTCGAACCGTACCTTAGCGTCTGGGTGGATGCACAAGACAAGCAACTAGCCCAACTCATCCCAAGGTATCGCCAGCAACCTTTGAAACCCCCAGACGAGGAATTCGACTCAAATGCTGTTATTCCCTCATCTACGGAGCTCTTCACTTTCTATAGGCATTCTTTACAACAATGTGCGAAGCTCACCACTGGTGGAAGCCTGGCAGACTTGGCAAAGGTCTTTTCAAAGTACCTAGACCAGTATGCACAGCAGGTCCTTCTTTACTACATTAGCGACCAACCCACCATGCACTCTCCGTTGGGGGTCACATCCCTAGAGGACTTTATTGCTGTCCTCAATACTGCTGACTACTGTTACACCACCTGCAACCAACTGGAGGAGAAGATCAAAGGCAGGCTAGATAAGAGCTTAAAACAATCAGTAGACCTACAAAGCCAGGCCGACTCATTCATGGGGATTGCTTCCGCTGCCGTCCGGGGCCTTGTACGGAAGATCGAGGTCGACCTAGAGCCCTGCTGGCGGGAGATGCGCAACACTCCTTGGAATAGACTCGAGGGCGTGAGCGATCAAAGCTCATACGTTGGCGAAGTTTTGACCAAAACCAAAACAAAGTCCTCTGAAATCCTGGAATTGATCCATAAACAACAATACGCCCGAGCATTTGCAGACCACCTTGTTGAATTGATCTCCAACCTCTTTCTCACAAACATCTTCCAGTGCAAGCCTGTCTCGGAGACAGGCGCTGAGCAGGTGAGCTCCCCTTCTCTTTACATATGGCCACACCAGTTAACCATCACAGATGCTCCTGGATACCTACACCCTTAAAACCGGACTTTCATCTCTTCTCCCCACACCAGCTCCCGCAGGCTTCGTCAAGCGCGTGAACAACAGCTTCGCAAAAATTGAAACCCTCCTTAAGACCCTCCAGGTCCAGCCCTCCCCACCCGAGGCTCTCGTACAAGCCTACCTGATTCATATCGCGGATCGAAGCGACACGAATTTCCGCAAAATCCTCGATCTCAAGGGCGTTCGCAGCCGCCAAGAGCAAAACCACCTCGTCGAGCTATTCCACCTTCACCGCACCTCCGACCGCTACGCTTCCGGTATCCAACAAAGTAACCCTGTCCTAGCCGCCCTTCAGTCTTCCACCGTGTCCTCGTCCAGCTCCGTCTCCCAGGCCGCAGCGTCGATTGGTGCTGGCAATCTTCCCTCCCGTTTCGATGCCTCCATGCTTGGCTCGGCAATCATATCAGCCGCAAAGGATGGTGTAGACCGATTTGGTACCCCTATGGGCACCTCCTCCACAGCTGCGCAGGCGAACGGTGGCGCGGGTGCGGGCTCTGCTTCCCTCACTCCGACCTCGACACCGGGTCCGCTAGGGCAGCTCGGCCAAGGTGAGAGTGGGTTGAATGAGAATTTGAAGAATATTGGGAAATTCTTCCGCCGTGATCTTGGTTTTGGAGGTAGGTTTGGAAGGAGTGGTGATGATGGTTGAATAACTATTCTAATGTATATTTTCCAATGATGGGAGCTTTTTCTTTTCTTTTGTTTCTTTATTGCGTATCATTTTACTTTTATACCATTATCATTAGAACAATCTAAGCATCATGGGAACCGACGATTATAAATACCTCCAAGGTTTTTAATTTAACTCGGGACTATATCTAATGTCTTAAAGCTGGGGTCGTGTAAACCATTAAGAAGTAGTATTTAGATATATTTACGCAAGGGTAGATATGATATTACTTTTGTGTTAATGCATCCCGCTATATTCTAAAGAAAGCCAAGATTATATCTCGTTTGTCTATTCATCAACCCCGAATTGCTTCTTTCGTAGATTTTCCAACGAATACATAGAAGTATTCATATCTTGCCTTTGCTTTTGCTCAATCTCTGCTGAGATGCTCGATGTCCCTGTTGCATTGATAGTGGAAGCCATGTCTGAGACAGGCTCCCACTCTAAGTTTTCCGTTCCAGACTTCAAGCGGAATGCTTCTAGAAGGACTGATGGTGAGGCTGGTTTGGATCTCCATTCCTGAGTTGATCCGGGTTCGCGAATAGAATCAACAGACACTAAGATTGTGCTGCGCTCTTCGACGCACTGAATGTCGAGAACGTTGCCAGAGAATTGAATAGATTCCTGCTGTTTTAGAGTGCCATCCGCATTTACTGTGTAGCATTGTAGATGTTGTGATCTGCGGAGAGGGAAAAGAATTAGCTACTGAAAACTTTTGAGAAGGCGAAAGGCATAGCAAGCTTACCCGTCAATCCCAACGAGGACGAGTCGTCGCTGGCTCGGGGAGTCCGCAGAGAAAGAGGTCTCCCAGATTCCGCGGACAGCCACTTGCTTGGAATCGTCTGATACTAGTGGGATCTGTTGGAGGATCTGACTCTTTCTCCATTTCCAAAGAAGTAGGAAATTATCCCCGCCGCCGGAGATGAGACACTCGGGATCCCATTGAGGGATACATAGGGCACTGATGAACGACTTGTGGCCGAAGCAATAATTCTCAATCACATGAGCCTGGGGTAGACCCCGGGAGACACGGATATGCTCGTCCCTATCCGCAGTGAGAATGTAGCTGCGCTTTTGGGTGGAGGACGGGTTTTCCTGGGGCGAAAGCGATACGACAGCCAGAGCGGTAAGCAGTGAGACATGACCCAGAATTAGCTGGTGCTCGAAAGTTGGGACGTCTGCGGCCTTCTCTTTCTCTCCCTCAACTTTGAGGGCTTGCATTTTCTTTTGCATTTCCAAGGACCTCAGATTCCGCTGGGTGTGTACGGTCAGCGGTGTTGCGGATGGCCCACTGGGTTTCGGCTGCTTGGAGCTCTTAGATGGAATATGAGGCTCGTCGCTAGGGATGAGAGGTAGTGAGTATACATCCCCAAACTTATCACCGCTGAGGATGGTATTTCCATCATTTGTGAAAGTAACGTCGCATGGCCGCTTAGGCATGTTCCTGGAGGCGCATGAGCCGGATATTTCACTCCAAGAAACAAAAATGGGGAGACTTACCTGGCGCTCAACTGTTGGAAAGAGCCATCTTCGCCGATCTGGAAAACGCGAATGCACTTGTCCTCCGCAGTCAGGGCAACCACGTATTCCCCGGTGGGCGAAGATCTCAAGATAGGAATGTTCGACCAGGATGTTTGCTTCTTGGATGAATCAGTATTAAGGGTTTGATCCGAAGCTGGAGCGACCTTGCGCTTCTTCTCTGGTGGCCCTTGGTCTTCTTCATTGGTATCTGCTCCACCTGCTTTGGAAACATCCGTATCAGTGAAGGGTGCATCCGCGGGCCAAATGGCGAGTGGCTGCCCAGTTTCTGCCGCATATGAGTAAAGTTTTGAGCCAGCAGATGCTACGAGCACATTTCTAGATATGCCATTGTTTCTCTTCACCAGTTCAATGGACTGGAAGGGGAACTGGAGAGTTTCCGCCATGCTGGATGCGGGGGAAATTTTTTTTTTTTAGTAGACGGTGCTGTAGGTTCGAAATTCTTTCGCAGCAGACTCCAGTATTCACGCAAAGTTGTCCTAATAATGTCACTATTCCATTTAACTCTTGTCCGAGGCACAGTAGAAGTAAATAGAAAACAATAATGATAACAATAATACAACCCCAGCTCCAAATGCTTTCTGCACATCCTGGTACATGCGGGAGCTGCATCATTGCGGCGGGACTCACGTGATCGGCTAGCGAGCGGAGCCACACCGAAAAGAAAATCCCACAAATTCTCTCAGCTTAAAAAAAAGCTTCCTTGTCACGACTCCGATCGGACAACACTTCACCTTCCACGACTTTTCCTTGCCCTTAAACATCCTATCTTCAGCGAATTAAGGAGACATGGGGGGCAAGTCCGCTACCAAGGCCGCTTACTTCGATAAGCTTAAGGTCCTTCTCGATGAGTACAAGACCGTCTTCATTGTCGGTGTTGACAATGTCAGCTCTCAGCAGATGCACGAGATTCGTGTGAGTCTCCGTGGTGAGGCTGTTGTTCTGATGGGTAAGAACACCATGGTAAGACTTTCTAGCTCCTGATAGTCGATTGGATGGCCATTGACTCTAGATTTCCAGGTTCGCCGTGCCCTCAAGGGCTTCATCAACGACAACCCTGAGTACGAGCGTCTGCTTCCTTTCGTCAAGGGTAAGTGGCTTTCCCCCCTTTGCCATGGATAAAGTAGAAGTGAGTGGAGGTCGGAATATATGGATTGGAACTGACAAAATGCGGTTCTCTTCTACAGGCAATGTTGGTTTCATCTTCACCAACGGTGACCTCAAGGCCGTGAAGGAGAAGATCCTCGCCAACCGCGTCGCCGCTCCCGCCCGTGCTGGTGCCGTCGCCCCTGGTGACGTCTGGATTCCTGCCGGTAACACTGGTATGGAACCCGGTAAGACCTCTTTCTTCCAGGCTCTCGGTGTCCCCACCAAGATTGCTCGTGGTACCATTGAAATTACCACCGATCTCAAGCTCGTTGAAGAGGGTCTTAAGGTCGGCCCCTCCGAGGCTACCCTGCTCAACATGCTGAACATCTCCCCCTTCACCTACGGTATGACGATTTCCCAGGTGTACGACCAGGGTCAGACCTTTGGCGCCAATGTCCTCGACATTGAGGAGTCTCAGCTCCTTACTGCTTTCAGCAGCGCCATCAACGCCATCACCACCATCTCTCTGGCTGCCAACTACCCCACCCTTCCTTCCGTCATGCACTCTCTCGTCGGCGGTTACAAGAAGGTGTTGGCTGTTGCTGTTGAGACTGAGATCAGCTGGCCCGAGATTGAGGAGCTCAAGGACCGTATCGCCAACCCTGACGCTTACGCTTCCGCTGCTCCTGCTGCCGCCGCCGCTGGCGGTGCTGCTCCTGCCGCTGCTGCTGAGGCTGCTCCTGCTGAGGAGGAGGATGAGTCCGATGACGACATGGGCTTCGGCCTCTTCGACTAAATGTCTCGTGCCATTGCGGTCGAGATATGAATGACATGTACTAGATATTTTTTATGGCCAATCATGACGGTTGGGTAAATCAAAATGGAATATCATGGATACAAAGTTGGGCTTGCATTCTCCTACTAAGATATATGAACGTAGCTTTACGCTTCATTATCTGTGGGGACCCTCAAGGTAAGCTTGGCTATTTTCCTTGCTTTTTTTTGGCTTTCTACCCATCCCACTTCACCTCGGGCGAATGATGATATTTTTTAACTCGGAGTCACTCTTGCGAGTGTCGCTGAAGATGAAAAACCGCAACAACAACACTCTAATTTTTTGCTGACGTCCCACCCCCAAAACTCATTTCTCTTTGCATTCATGGAAAGTTTTGTACAAGCTGCTAATACCAAACGCAGGGATTTCTCCGTATGTAGTTTGTCGAGAAGGTTGAAGCCCTAACGCAACCAACGCTACTCGTTCATAACCAGTTTTGTAGAAGCTAGCAGAGTAGTAGCCAGGAATCACACCTGCACTAACTGCCGTTACATACTTAGAGTCTTGTAGTGATGCCTCATGTTGTCAAATGATACCTGGAACACACAATGAATGTACATAGTTAAAGTTATTATCCCACAGCCAAAATGAAGTTTCGAATTTTGAAGACTAACTAGTTACCGTGCCTGTCATCAGAACCCGGCAGTTCATGACGTAGACCACCAACCAAAGAAGTGAGAAATAATGTGTGTGAATAATGGCGGGGCCGATTAGCGGCCCGAGGCAAGAAGGGACTCCCCAGCAAGGAAGTCAGCCATAATATCGCGCCAGACGAAACAAATGCCGCCAACTGCCCCTCCGTTGCACCTCACCCCTCCTCCGCCAAAATGCAGTCCCAATTCGAACCATTGAAGAATGACCTGTTGCTGAGAGCCGCCAGAGGTGAATTTGAGTCTTATTCTTTTCTCAAGGTTCTGAAGACGGCTAACTGAGCTGTAGGTGAGCAGGTACCTCGTCCGCCAATATGGGTCATGCGGCAGGGTACGTTGAACTTTCTGCTCTTTTCTGCTATAGCCTAGCTTTAACTTCTCTAATCTGCTTCCTCACCCAACTGAGCTGGTAGGGGGTAGCCGTCGCTGACCATATATCTATCCTATAATAGCCGGTCGCTATCTTCCGGAATACCATGAAGCCAAAGGGAATCGTGACTTTTTCGAGTGCTGCCGTAACCCCGAAGTCGCATCAGAAATTACCATCCAACCCGTGGACCGCTATGACGGGCTGATCGATGCCGCTATCATCTTCTCGGATATCCTAGTAATTCCCCAGGCGATGGGGATGGTGGTGGAGATGGTTGACAAGAAGGGCCCGCATTTTCCCGAGCCGCTCAAGTCACCGGATGACGGACAGTACGAAAAGGTTATGCAGAAGGATGTGGATGTCAAGAAGGAACTGGACTACGTTTACAAGGCCATCACTCTCACCCGACATAAGCTGAAGGGTCGGGTACCCTTGATCGGGTTCTGCGGTGCCCCGTGGACACTGCTTTGCTACATGGTTGAAGGGGGCGGGAGCAAAATGTTCGTCCAGTCTAAGACATGGGTCTACAAGTATGGCAAGGAATCGCAGGCTTTGCTGCAGAAGATTGCGGAGATCTGCGTCGAGTACCTTGCCCTTCAGGTTGCGGCCGGCGCGCAGCTCGTTCAGGTCTTTGACTCGTGGGCTGGTGAACTCTCCCCCGCATCGTTCAAGTCTTTCTCCCTCCCTTATCTTCGCTACATTTCTGCCAACCTGCCAAAGAGGCTGAGTGAGATGGGCCTGGAACGGGTACCCATGACTGTCTTCGCGAAGGGTGCGTGGTATGCCCTCGAGGACCTGTGCGAATCTGGCTATAATGTTGTTGGTTTGGACTGGCTTCATGATCCAGCTGAGGCCTTCCGCGTTGCCAATGGCCGGGTGACGATTCAGGGAAATGCTGACCCGGGTGTCCTGTATGGCGGCCGGGCAGCCATCACCCAGGCTGTGGAGAATATGGTTCAGGGGTTCCAAAAGGGCAAGCGAGGGTGGATTGCGAACTTGGGTCATGGTATGTTTCCTCGACTTTACCCACAGACACCTTTTTGAAGTAATACAAATAACTTATTCAATCTTTTCACAGGTGTTACACCGTTTGTTAAGCCGGATGATCTGAAGTTCTTTTTCGAGGAGATTCATCGCTTGACTGTTTGATTAAGAAAATTATTGTCTTCTATTCGGAATTTCTAGCTATTTACACGGGTCAAGTCGTCATCTATGGGCTATTGGACGTCAGATTACCCTACACAGAGATATCCTCGTTCCTAAGTTTAATTCACCATGGTCAGCACAGGGTATCTCTTGGATGGCATAAAAAGGTAAAAAGGGATGGTGATGGTCAAGAGTTAAAAGAAAAAGCGACACGCAGAACATGAGTTAAGAAAGTCTAAATGATATTTAAATGGGAAAATAAAAAATTCACCACTCACCAAAGTTCAGGCTTGTCCTTGATAAACTTCTCCATCATTTGCTTGCATTCCTCGTCATCCAGAACCACCACCTCCTTCCCCCGATTGAGAAGATATTCCTCGCCCCCGAGAAAGTTCTTGTTCTCACCGATAACCACCCGCTTTACCTTGTAGAGAATGCAAGCCCCGGTACACATATCACAGGGTGAGAGAGTCGTGTACATTGTTGCACCCTCGTAAGCGGAAGCGGGGAGGCGGCCCGAATTCTCCAATGCAGACATCTCCGCCTGTGTTTAAGAAATAGTCAGTGTCCTATCCCCCATCAACTTATTTACATATGCCCACTCCTGGGGTTACCGAAGCTTTTGAAGGCTCCTAAAAAAGGTAGTGACCGTTCTAGCAAAACAATCGGTAGAAAATCATGATAGTATAGGGACAAGATAAAAACTAACATGTAATGTCGGGCTGCCACTCTGGACGCGCATGTTGTGTCCGCGACCAAGGATCTTGCCATCCTTCGATACCAATGCTGCGCCGATAGGTACTCCGCCTTCGGCGAGGCCTTTCTTTGCCTCCTCCACAGCGGCGATGAACCCGGGGTCTTGTTCCATCGTTTTCTAAATGGTTGTTCTTCGAAGTTTTTGGTTGAGGTTGAGAATGACAAAAGTTAATAAGTTAAGATAAAGCTAAATTAATGTTCAAAGTTCTGACACGCAGGCAAGTAATGCTAATTATAAGCTAGGTTGCAAGGTGAAGTTGTGTGGCCGACTACCATTCTGGCTCTAGTTTGACCCGCATTTTGGAGATAACCTGGCTTCGATTGGGGTTTTTGATGATAAAGAACGGCTGTCGCAGAATTGACAAATGATAAGCTCTTCCCCGGAAGTATCTACTCCTACGAGTGCTACTCTAGATTGGGATAATATAAGTAAGATGAGAGACTTGGAGTATGGATGAGCTGCCACTCTCTGGATTTTTCTCACTTAAAAACAGCTCATGGCGGGCAAGGGTGAGATCAATAAAGTAAGTATTGGTTGCAATTCTCAAAATGAAGCCCACTCGGCATTTTCCGGGGTCAAGGTTCAACCACCGCTAGGATCGCGAGCAAAATTGATCCGCATAAGGGATACATCTGATTCTGAGGATAAAGTTATAGATGCTAACGCATTAAAACTACTTAGCTCTAGGTGTGAGAAGATCGGATTTTGTAAGAACGATCCAACCAAAACTTTGGGGTCACCTCCCAACTAACATTTTCTTATCGATAAGGTGATTGTGTTGGCACGGGCATTTGTCGCCACTACCGAAGGCCCGAAAGAAGGGGAGAAAAAAACAGATGGAAAAAAAGTTGAAGATTGACCCATGTATTCAGATGCCGTCCACTCTGTCTTTGCCTCCTTATTACCAAGGATAACTTCGATCTTTCAAGATTACAAAAAGCCAAGAAGCATGCTTTGTAATGTTTTTTTTTTTTTTTTTGACTATTATCCTTTGGGCAGCCAATAATGTATATCAGGATGGTTGAGAAATCTTTGTGAAATGGAATCTGAGTAATGAGACCAAAAATTACCTCCGCTACCAATCAGAGCAGGAATTTTTGGAGGCGGTCTTACGTCTTTGAGCCTTTAATTACCATGCCTCCAAGATCGAAATTCGAGGAAGACGGTGGAACAAGAGAGAAGAAAATCGAAGCGGCGGAACCTACGCTCGGGCCATGGAATTGAGTGGGCAACGGGTCGGTCGAAACAGCGAGAACTAAGAAGATGGAAATCAACACCAATCGGATTGGCATGACAGGGCTTCCACGCTGAGCTTTCTTTTTCTTGAAAAGCTACGCCGGTTTCCATTTCCATCTATTCGTAAATATCTTTTATTCACAACCTCTTTTGGCCCCTTCTCTCCCCTCGCCTGAAAATATTCCGTAGTTCACGATTCGCCATACCCCCCGGGAGCTCGCCCTATCGTATTTCCGGTATTTGTTACCAGGGATCCTGAAAAGATTGGCGTATTAGCAGTGGGAACAAGATCCGTTGGTGCCTGGTCCTGGTATCGGATTACCAAAATTACGTACCAGCCTTTTTTTCGCCTTGCCATCCCTCAGCCGCCGCCAGGCCAATTTCAATCATCATCTGGAGTGGCCTTCACATCCTTTTCTTCCCCTCTTCATCCCTCCTAGCCTCACCAGCAGATTCAAGGCGCCTGCTTTCCTCTACTCATCGTCTTCGCTCGGGGTCCGGCCATTCTACAACGTACTCGCCCCTTCCAGTGCCCTTGGTCTTGACCACTGTCATTGTTCACCGGACCAATTATTCTTCCCTGTTGAAAAAGTTCTTGTTGATTCGGAGTCCTCCATTACCCCTCGCGGATTCAATTTTTTCTCTCTTTTCCTTTTTTATATCCCTTTTTTATTCCATCCACATATCTTTTTCTAGATCTTCATCACAATGGTCAAGGAAACTAAGTTTTACGAAATTCTCGGCGTGAGTATCTCATTATGTCTCGAGAAGCCCAACTCATCAAAAACTAACGGTGAGCGTCATAGGTCTCCGAGACGGCCACCGAGGCCCAACTGAAGACGGCCTACAAGAAGGGTGCCCTCAAGTACCACCCTGGTATGTGATATCCGGATGACAAGATAACAGCCCGCGGGCACGGCTCCGCACAAGTCACTCGACCACGATGGCTAACTTTTTTTCTTGTTCTCTCCGTGTAGATAAGAACGCCAACAACCCAGATGCCGCTGAAAAGTTCAAAGAAATGTCCCGTGCCTACGAAATTCTCTCCGACCCCCAAAAGCGGTCCCTCTACGACCAGCTCGGTGAGGAAGGTCTGGAGAACGGTGGCGGCGCTGGTGGAATGGGTGCGGAGGATCTCTTTGCCCAATTCTTCGGCGGCGGAGGTGGCTTCGGCGGTATGTTTGGCGGTGGCATGCGGGATCAAGGCCCCAAGAAGGCCCGTACGATCCACCACGTTCACAAGGTCAACTTGGAGGACATCTACCGTGGCAAGGTTTCCAAATTGGCGCTGCAGAAGTCTGTCATCTGTAGCTCCTGTGACGGTCGTGGCGGTAAGGAGGGCGCGGTCAAGTCTTGCACCGGTTGCAGTGGTACTGGTATGAAGACCATGATGCGCCAGATGGGCCCCATGATCCAGCGCTTCCAGACCGTCTGCCCCGACTGTAATGGTGAGGGAGAGATCATCCGTGACCGCGACCGCTGCCGTCAATGCAACGGCAAGAAGACCGTTGTCGAGCGAAAGGTCCTCCACGTCCACGTTGACCGAGGTGTCAAGAACGGCCACAAGATCGAATTCCGCGGCGAAGGTGATCAGATGCCTGGTGTCATGGCTGGGGATGTTGTGTTCGAGATTGAGCAGAAGCCCCACCCCCGCTTCCAGCGTAAGGAAGATGATCTGTTCTTCCAAGCCGAAGTTGATCTTCTCACTGCTCTCGCTGGTGGTAATATCAACATTGAACACCTTGACGAACGGTGGTTGACTGTCAACATCGCTCCCGGCGAGGTTATCACTCCTGGTACGTAAACACGGACCCTTCCGTTCTCCGTTTATAGAAGAAGGGACGAGTACTAACGCTCTTTTTAATAGGATGCATCAAGGTTATTAAGGGTCAGGGTATGCCCTCGTACCGCCATCACGACTTTGGAAACCTCTACATCCAGTTTGATGTCAAGTTCCCTGAGAAGGACGAGCTCCAGAATCTCGAACTCCTCGAAAAAGTCCTCCCAGCCCGCAAAGAACAGCCTCAGCCTCCCACCGATGGCATGATTGAAGATTACGAACTCGAGGATGTTGACAGCAACGAGCGTTCTCAGGCACGTGCTCACGGCGCCGCGGGGGCCATGGATGAGGATGATGATGATGTGCCACCTGGGGCTGAGAGAGTGCAGTGTGCTTCTCAGTAATTTCCGAAAGGTTTTAGGTGTTGACATGAATGATGTGCTGGGGCTTTATGAACTTCGCTTATGATACCATGTGAAGGGGTTTGAGCCCTGGTGCGTGCTGCTCGGTTTTGATTTATTTTCTGAATGATTTGCTCTGCGATGGCGTTTGCACCGAAGACTCGGACGATGACACTGGAGATTTCGATTTTTTTTTCTTTTTTTTTTCGTTCGATTCATTCTCATTTTCAGCATTCCCATCATGATGCTTTGTTTCCTATACATAATGTTCACTTTCCTTTATGTCGTCATTTTCTTTTCCTTTAGTCGGATGGGAATGGGGCTTTGGGCTTCACGAAATGGGATGAGACCATGTTCAAACAAGTCAGTTTTTGTCCTTTCTTCCTCCCGGTTTGGGTTGACTCCGGGTGGCACGGTGGGATCCCGGTGGTTCTGGGCGGAGGGGGCGGGGGGGTTTCTTTCTACATTATAGACTACAGCATGGACTTGGGTATTGAATGACTTTCATTCTTATGAATTCCTTGGTTTCAGTTTTGACATCGTCGTAGAGCGGTTGTACCTTTTGACTTTTCACGAATCGATGTGATGGCTCTTGACCGGACACCTTGTTTTCCCCAGTCGGTTAACTAGTAGGCTCTGAGACATTACGATCCAAGATATGTGTCGATGCGGAAGCAAGCTGGCGAGCAGCGTCCGCGCCAACACATGACTCACCTGCAGGTGAAATAAATCGACCAGGATTAAAGCCTAGGCAATCTAGACATACTGTAGCTGTCTCTAACTCTGTTTAAGGTGTTTGTAATCAGCTGAATTGTGGTGTTCACCTAGCGGTTGTGGTCTCCATAAGATGTAAGAAATATATATAATGGCATATTCACACCACCCACCTAAAATAACCACATACCTCACTAGCACCAAGGCAAAAAACACATACACCTGATGCATGAGACATAGTTAGCATACATTATAGACTTTACGTTATTGAATTATATATATATAATTGCTCTATTCTCGAGTATAAACCTGGGTAACAAATATCAAATTGGTCCAAGCACAGTGCAAACCTAGATTTTACACATCTTTAAGTTCGTGTTCAACATATAACTTCGCTCCCACCCACTAACCACTTTGATGAAAAGGGTTATTTATGCTATTATGTACTAGTACTACCGACCGTACCGTCAGAACTGAGGGGAATGACGATCCCAGCCGCGACAGAGCGAGTGGACCTGGCGAGCTGGATAGCTGAGTTGGACTTTTGGTATGTTCTCATATGCTGTACGTTATACTAGTTCGTTAGCCCCATACACCGTTTAGTGTACTTTTTATATACTGGGTGGCGATACAGGGGATGATATGATCTAACTTTTTCAGGGATAGGATTGGGATGATAAAAGTAAGCTTAAGTATAATATATTTCGGCCCCCCTCCCCCCCGGTTGATATGGGGTTATAAGATTGGTACTATATGCTAAGGCAGTGAACACTGAGAGTAGGTTTTGACAGGGGGCTGGGTTGTATCTTTTACTAAGTTGTGGAACTTGGACTTAGTATATAGCGAGTTGAAGACGGAGGGGATATGATTTGTGCCTTTTATTAGTTTATTGTGAAGCTAAATACTTGTTCGTATTACATTTTACCGCTCCTCTCTCTTTCTTTTACATTGTTAGGTGTTTTTCTGGTAAATTGGTTTGGTAGGAGGTCTGGTGGGAGGTAGATTGAGCATCGAGCCCTCTAGAAAAAGTAACCCACTATAGGCTGTGAGATAGCCCCTTCTCGAGGCCTTAAGAAGCTGAAATAACATACGGGGGCAATGCAAGAGGGCGGGGAAGTTTTGTCCTTTGTAAATTCCGGGGACAAGACGGGGCGGCTACATATCTTTATGTCGTTGCCCATGTACGACAACTTAACCTCGTATGTGCTCTTCTCTTTCATTTTCCCTGATTTGTTCAAAGATGTTGTACAGATGCACTATCGCGGCGGGCGCCTACACTTTCTTCTTTTCCCTCTTTGCCTTGTCTGTGGTGCCAACTTTCGGCTTCATCTCAATCTTGGAGACGGGAATTTGATGTAAGTAGAGAATGCACATGGTGGGTTGTGTTCCACCAACAAGTAGGGTGGGTATATTTTGGTTATGGCCGTTGGTTTGGGATTCGAACCCAGATTGTTTCCCCCCTAGGGATTATGGCTTTGGATAGTAGATAATCGTACTAGTAGCATGTTCATCGTGCTTTGTTTTTCCCTTCAGGAGCCTCGTGGGTAGACGGAGGGAAATTAAACAAGGGCAGTGTCGAAGTCAATGTAATGCCGTCTCAAAAGAAACTGGGTGAGACATGTAAGGCATGTGTCCACCGCTGAGCGAGTCAGAAAATGTAAAGACGGAAAGCCGCGATTACTTGCAGAATACATCCTGCCAGCTCACTGCAAGCAAGTGCGGCATTTTATCAACATGATGCAAAGGCGATCTGCACACTGCTAATATAGCCTTAGCATGTCAGGTGTACTACAATTGAACATTTGGCACAACGGAGTTAGTTTATATCGTGCATACGAAGAAGAATGGAAAAAAAAAACTCGGTCAGCATAGGACATGGAGCAAGGGGCGATGAGGTTGAATGCTGGCGGCTTCGCTTAACGACGGCCCCATGCTGGGTCGCGCTTTGGGATGCGTGACCAAACGAGGCATTCGCGCTATGAGGGGGCCTGCACAGTTGTCCTTATATGTTCTTGATTTAGGTGAGCATGGGTGGCGGGGGGGTCATGGTTGATTGGTTCGGGTTGTATCTTGCATGGCCATCTGTTGATCAATGAACGCAGTATGATGTAGGCCGGGCCGGTTAGTCGGTCTGGAGAGGTGAGGAATTAGTTTTTTTTTTTTCACTTTCGACTGTTTGATGTACTCCGAATGAGAGGCAATGGAGGAAGAGGATCCATCATGTGGGCGTATGATTTGAATTGCGAAGGAAGTCGCATGGTGAGGGAGGGAGCGAAAGATGAGAGGGAATGTGCCCTGGGTACTGAACTCTGCTCTCTGGGAATAGGGGAAGTCTCAATATCGAAGTCACGATGTCGGCCGCTTGTTGAGTGATGTCAGAGGCTGTAGGAGGAGCCCAAAGTAATGGTCTGATGAGCGCCTAGACCAAGCACGAGATTGTCAATATAGCCACTGGAATAGGCTCTTGCAATTCCGCGGAAGCGAGACAAGCGAGCAGGGAAAGAGGCGACCTGAATTTCAACACACCTAGCAGCATGTGAAGGGGACGAGAAAAAGGGGGAAAGGGAGCCGGAGAGAGCCAGAGGGCTGAGGCTGAGGAATGAATTAAGAGATTGTATCAAGTAACCGAATGGTCCCAAAAGAGCCATAAATTGAGGCGTGTAGGAATTTAGGTAAGAGAAACCTCGCCAACAACCCAACATTGAGATAAGATTTCCTGTTTCGTTTCTTGTCGGGTCGACAAGCTCGTACCATGTAAGCCATGTGTTCTTGACTTCGCTTGCCCCCTGTCCAGAACACATATAAGCGTTTTCCCGGCCCTTCGAAACCTATGGCTCATTTCTCACTAAAATGACGAAATCATGCATGTACCTTTGGAGCTACAATCCGATATGTCGGGAGCTCGCAAGACTCTCGCATCCTCGTGGGGTGACATGCACGATGATTGGTGATTTCACGCATCAAAGTGTGGTGCGTTTTGGGGAGGTCTGTGTCCACTGCTCAGGAAGTATACTCGTCTGGCGTTTGAAGCCTGCGCTTCTAGTTACCACTGCTTCACGCTTCTTGGCGTTGAGTCCGGGGTAGGGGTTTGGTTGGGCTGTGAAGGCTCACAAATTCTTAATATTTCGCTTGAAATGACGAAATCAAGCAGAAGAGGGCAATATTATTGTTATTATCATTATTTCCATTATTGCTTCCCATTATTTCCTTTCGTTGCATTGGGGTAGTGACGTAGGAGGAGGGAAACTCTTGACTCTCCCATCGCTCGTACTGGTGGAAGAGGGTTTCAGGTGAGCAGAGCATGCAAAGGGTGATCACCTCCAGCCTTGGCTGCAGTATCACCAAAGTCGAGGTATTATTATTTTTATCCAAGCCAGGACGGAGTATGGAGAAACTGATATTGGAGCGAGAGACGAATAAATCCCGATAACGTGGGTGACCTGCATGCTGACTTAACCTGTCCCCATCAGAAGGATGATTTTATTTTACTTGATTTTATTTTTTCTTATTTTTTCTTATTCTGCTTCGAAAAGGTGAAACGATGTCTTTTGGGAGTGCTCAATGCTCATCTCAACGGGGAAGATCCTCAAGCAGTGCGTGGACCAGGACAAGGGCAGTCTGTGACCTGAGGCGTGATAAGATGCTGATGACGCGATTTTGATCTTGATGGTGTTATAAGGTTTAGGTGGGGAACCCTGCAGGGTTCATAGGCGAACTTTCTGCCAACCTGGTCTCTTTGCAATAATATCGGGCTAGTATTATTATTTTTGTTATTTTTATGATTATTTCCTTCGCGCTAAGAGACTGTTTTAGTTCCTCGCCACCGTCATTTCACAAGTGTGATCAACGAGGGGAGGCACGAGGCGTCGCTTCTGGATGAACTCTCACGAGGTGAACAGCATGTCGGAAGATTCTTGGAGAGAGGGCATCCAAAGGCATCCGACTCTTGAGAAACTTTCTTGGGGACGAAGCTCTGGTGCTGCAACCCCCAGAGTTTTTTAGGGTTTTATCGACGCCAAGTCTCATCGGCAATGTAAGAGCCGCTTCGGGAAAGGTAACTTTGTTAGCTTCCGAGTCAAGAGGCCATATCATCCAAGAACACCATTCCGTGGACTCTTGATCCATTGAAGGGAAGGAGAGCTTTACAAATTCATTAATTCCCTTGAGGGCTACTTAATTTATTTAGAGTGTCCATATTCCGACGGCTGTGACATGGGAGTCCACAGATAATTTGATACGGGTCGTGATAGATATGAAAATGGCAGCCAAGGCTGTGAGCGATAACCTAATTTCCACAGGAAATGGACACAGCAACAGGAAGATTAAAAAATCAACGTCGAGTGATCCACACGTGGAGCTGACCAGCTTTCACCATCTGTCTGAGCGATGGCGTGTTCTACTGCACTTCCTATTGGAGCCGACGGGTCTCCGCCGTAGATGGCGTTATTTCTGGCCCCCTGCCCATCTCCACTGTTGATTCGCCCACTTCCGCTGTGTCCATTGCTTTGGGTGGGCGGTCAGCGGAGGCAGTACGAGCTAAATTTCCACCCCGTTTCGATTCTGCAGCTGGATCTGCTGTACGGAGTAACTGGCGCTGGAACGACAATCCTCAGCCCAGGGTTCCATCGTCTCCCCGGCGAAAAGACTCTAGCAGAACATTGTCATCATCATCATTATCACCTGCTCCCTCAGGGTCATCGGCCTCCCCATCAGATACAGGCAAAAATGCACATTCCCTCAGAGTCCCAAAACAATCTCCCTGGCCCATCGCCAACCATGGACTGATCCGCTGGGCGGAAGTCGTCAATCGCCCGTCCATCCTTCGCTTCCAGACCACTGGTCGGTTTCCCGCTAGACGGGCCCTATTACGCCAGCTGCTCTAATCAAGCTCGACGCACGTAACACTGTCCTCCACTGCTACTGATAATAATAATAATAAAATTATTTTTTTTTTCTTGGTTTTAGCTGGGTGAGCGGGAGACTGCGTATTTGCCATGATGATCCTGGTGGGTCAGCGACCCTCGCCCCCATCAGCGATCACTTTGTCGGTGTTCTTTTCTCTCGGTTCTTTTGCCTGAACTTCCTCTGCGTGCCTCGTGTGCCCCTTGGCGGAAAGGAACAAAGACCTGGGTTATCATTTCTCAAATTTACTTGTTCTCTTGATCAGCCTCGCAAAGAAAGCTCCTCCCCCCCACTGAATCCCGTGTTGCCAACTTGCCGGACTGTCCTTGCCAAACGCTAAAACACATAAAAGTTACTTGGGAGGCCCTTCTTTTCTTTTTTCTCATATCTGTTGATTGCCTGTTGCTTCTGTTGGTGTTCCATCGGGCGCTGGAAACTCCGTACTTCTGTCTTCCCATCCTTCAGGTGCCACAAAAAACTATATCCATTTTGTCGAGGCCGCCCCCCGCGCTTTTTTTTTTTTTTTTTTTAATTCTCTTTTCCTTTTTCCCTTTTTGCTTTTTTTAATCTCTTTCCCCTCAAACGCCTTGAGCACTCCTACCTGACTATCCCGTTCGATACTTTGCCTAGAAGCATCCGTCGTGGGGGAGCTGTGATTTCGCATTCGTAGCTCTCAATCACGACATCGATCTTGGCTTCTCTTGTTCGGTTTAAAACCATTCCAAGCGGCAATCTCACCACCTATTTTATTCATCCTTCAGACATGGCATTGGAGTTGGCCTAAGTTTCAGAATTCCCCATCCATCCGAGTACATATTGAATCCGTCCGCATCTTGAACCCCGTCCGTTCGATCAAGTGTCCCGACTCCTTGCTTCACTTCCTACCTGGTCATCTATATTGTCTCGATTGGCCCATAGAGGTCAAGTGAACCAAGGCGTTCTCGTCTTAATCATTCAACAATTGCCATCGCCTCTTCACCCGCAGAGCCCACTCTTCTCCAACGAAGCACACAATGCCTGACGACCTGAAGACCAAGGTTGGTCACCTCGCGGCCAAGGGCTTGGGGATTAAGCTTCCCCAAAAGCCTCAAGCAGACCCCGTCACTAGAGGCGAGTCGACATTTTCTGTTGGAACCGTTGATACATATTCCTACGTCGAGCCGGAGCCCACAGCTGCGGAATGGCTCTCCGAAGTTTTGCCCTCTTTTCATGATATCGGAATGTATTTCTACAGGCTTTTTCCTTTCCTCCAATGGATCATGCGGTACAACTTGACATGGTTCATGGGCGATATGGTTGCCGGTAAGTCAATACCACCTGCGAAAAAGACGTTTGCGGGGAACTAATCTCGATATAGGTATTACTGTTGGCGCCGTCGTCGTGCCCCAGTCGATGGCCTATGCAAAGCTCGCAGAGCTGCCTGTTGAATTTGGTTTGTACTCCTCATTCATGGGAGTTCTCCTTTATTGGTTCTTCGCTACATCCAAGGATATCACTATTGGCGTAAGTCCCCTTTCTCACCTACATGTAGGATTGGCGGACACTAATATATGAGAATTTAGCCTGTCGCTGTCATGTCTACCGTCGTCGGTACCGTGGTCCTTAAGGCCAAGGAAGAGCTTCCGGATGTCGACTCAGCGATCATCGCGTCTGCCATGGCCGTTATTTGTGGCGGTATTGTTTGCTTTATGGGCTTGGCAAGGCTCGGATTTATCGTTGATTTCATCCCTCTCCCGGCCATCACCGCATTCATGACTGGCTCGGCTATCAACATTATTTCTGGTCAGGTCTCAACGATGCTGGGTGAGACGGCTGACTTCTCCACCCGAGGTGCCACCTACAAGACCATCATCAACACCCTCAAATATCTCCCAACCTCTACGATTGATGCCGCGATGGGTGTCACTGCTTGCGCAATGCTCTACGTTATTCGCTCGGGATGCAATTATGCCGCTAGGAAGCAGCCTCATCGCGCCAAGTTTTGGTTCTTCATGTCCACCCTCCGCACTGCGTTCGTCATCTTGTTCTATACTATGATTAGTGCGGCAGTGAACCTTCACCGAAGAGATAACCCGTTGTTCAATGTCCTGGGCACTGTCCCCAGAGGTAAGTAATATTTTATCCCCCCACCTTTAATTAACACCCCCATATCCTGGGCACTTTGAACGAATACTAAGGTGTCGTCTCATTTATAGGTTTCCAACATGCCGAAGTCCCCACCCTCACTCCTCGGATTCTCAAGACTTTTGTTAGCGAACTTCCCGCGGCTGTTATTGTCCTTCTGATCGAACACATCGCCATTGCCAAATCGTTCGGACGTGTCAACAATTACACCATTGACCCATCTCAAGAACTTGTTGCGATCGGTGTTACAAACCTGCTGGGACCTTTCCTGGGAGCCTACGCTGCCACCGGGTCCTTCTCACGAACGGCTATCAAATCTAAAGCCGGTGTTCGGACTCCGTTGGCAGGTGTAATCACCGCTCTCGTTGTCCTTCTTGCCATCTACGCGCTGCCTGCTCTTTTCTGGTACATCCCCAAGGCTTCCCTGGCCGGTGTTATTATCCATGCTGTTGGTGACCTTATCACACCACCCAACGTTGTTTATCAGTTCTGGGCTGTGTCCCCGCTTGATGCCATTATCTTTTTCATTGGTGTATTTGTTACCATTTTCACCTCGATTGAGATCGGTGTTTACTGCACCGTCGTCGTGTCTGCTGCAGTTCTTCTCTTCCGTGTGGCCAAGGCCAATGGCCAATTCCTCGGCCGCGTCACAATCCACTCTGTTGTTGGCGATCATCTGTTGGAAGATGGCAAGATCGCATTGGGCGATAATAAGAATGACGCTCCCTACGATCTTACCCGGACAATCTTCCTCCCGATTAACCACACTGACGGATCTAACCCTGAGGTCGAGGTTGAGCAGCCATTCCCAGGTATTTTCATTTACCGATTCTCCGAAGGGTTTAATTATCCCAACGCCAACCACTATACCGACCCCCTGGTTGCGACGATCTTCAAGGAAACTCGGCGAACAAACCCCTCTGCCTATGGCAAGCCGGGTGATCGTCCATGGAACAACCCCGGCCCGCGAAAGGGCCAGGCCGAGGAGGACCGATCCCATCTCCCTATCTTGCGAGCCATTATTCTCGATTTCTCGTCCGTTAATAATGTGGATGTCACAGCTATCCAGAACCTTATCGATGTCCGAAATCAACTCGATCTGTATGCATCACCTCAGACGGTGCAGTGGCACTTCGCCCACATCAACAACCGCTGGACGAAACGAGCCCTTTCGGCTGCAGGATTTGGCTTCCCCACTCCTGCATCTGCCGACGATGGCTTCCACCGCTGGAAGCCTATCTGGAGTGTCACTGAGATCGAAGGCCGGGCTTCTGCCGCTGCTCACGCTGAGCTGGTGACTAACGAGCACGTGCACGCCACTCATGCCCGGGCCTTAGATATCGAGGAGGGCCTGAAGCGCGACTCGCATGCCGTCGAGCGTGAGACGCATGGCATCGAAGAGTCTTCGGATACAAGCGGTGATGATAAGCTCCAGCGGGATCTCAAGCACAGCAAGGCGTACCGGAATCGCCGGAAGGTGGCTGTGGTGCAGGGTGTCAACCGACCATTCTTCCATATTGATCTTACCAGCGCTCTTGAGAGTGCCCTGGCGAACTCACCGGAAGAGGCGCCTTTGCAAAGTTCGGATGCATGATCTGGGAACATGCATTATTTGATAAAACTCCCTGGCTGGAGTTAACGGGATGATATTGCCCATGTGGCTAATATCATCCTTTTTATGATTTTCATTTCTCATTTTTTAAACTTTTTTCTCTTTCGACTTTGGATTTCAGAGCGAGCCGACTGATTGATTTAATACCTATTTCTACTTATTTTTCACTCTTATTTGATTTTGCTCATTGCTCAAAGCAGTCTCTACGAATACCCCTGAAGTTCTAGCTCGATGTATATAGATTGATTGATAGATTGATGCTAATGCGTCTGGGTTGGAATTGATCCACTTGACACGATTCATTGCTACATCCACTCCGTAGACTTAACACATATCCTTACTCGTCTAGATATATCTACGCACCATACGTAGGTCCTCTCTTATTCCTAAGGCTCCACTCTTGCGCCGCATAAACTTTAAACAGGTACATTCTTTAGTAGAACTCTATCTAGACTTGGAAATTCCTCGCGGGGCAGCCCCAGTTCCAGCACAGCGGAAAATAGATCCGCACTCCTTTCCAGCTTTGCTTTTTTATTTTTATTTTTTTCTCCTTCACGCTTGCCCTTTCGCCCCTTCTCATTCTCATTTTCTTTTTCTCCTCTTAGAACTATCGCCTTAAGGAATTATTATCGAGGAATACTACCTGGACAGGTCGCAATTATGTTTTGTTATGAAGTCACCTGACCATTCAAGCCCTCATACGGACTTTGTCATCTACCAGCTGGAAGATAATTTTTATTTGAAACAAAAATACCTTTTTATTTTTTATTTCCTCATACAATCTCTCTATGAATTGGAGATGTAAAAATAGTAGAATTAAATTTTCCCCATAATGATTCAACTAATCCCGCAACGACATCGCCATAAGCCCCATCCTCGTAGGGTACACAACATCATCACCCCCTGCTTCACGAAGATATCTTTCCTTTTCTTCTAGTTCTAGAAGTAGAGCACAAACAGCCACGGCCTGAAAACTCTGCAGATCATTCCAGATTTGCCGCCTGCGCCCGACGGCGCGCCGGTCTCGTTCCCTGGCGACGTGGACACAGGCGAGACACCGTTCCAACGCGTCGTATTGGGTGGTGTAACCGGTTGGGGGACCGGAGGGTCGCATCTGGGCGAGGATCCAGGTTGCGATGCGGTCGAATTCGTCCTTGAGTTTTATGGACCTTTCGCGTTGTCGGTGTGTTTGAATACCGGTCTTGTTGAGGATGTGGCCGATGAAGAGTTCGAGTTCGCTGATGGGGTGGATGGGGTGTTCGGAGAAGTTGTTCATGGCGACGTAGATTGCGTCTTCGTATCTGTTTTTCTTTTTAGTAAAGGGGGTTTGAGAAGATGGTTAGGATTAGGGCAAGGCATTACGTGGATCGGATTTGTCGGGCTGTCTCGATGTGGTCTTGCCATTTGGCTGGGGCTCCGACGGCGAGACATCTCCAGGTTAGGGAGTCGATTAGTTGGCTCCAGAATGGCTTGCGTGGCTTGATTGGGGGGTTAGCGGTGGTGGTGCGGATGTTCTCGCTCCAGATTTTGTGCTCATCGATTGCGCGGTAGAGCTTTCCAAGGAGTTTATCAGAGCGGTAGTATGGGTGTAAGGGGCCGAAATCTTCGTCGCGGTTTGGGGCCGCTTGAACGGCATACCGTTCGAGTTGGATTTGCGAGGAATCGTGGAGGTGAACCTGACACCCTGGGGCTAGGCTATCGGTTGGGAGGGTTACTGTGAGTTGGGAACAGAAAAGTTGAGAACGACGAGGAGAAAAGAAACTCACAAATCTGGCCTATAACGGTTCATACGCGGCATTTCGTTCAGTGGCACTGGAATTCCTGTCTTTGAGAAATCAACGGCGGTCGAGTGCAGCTGCGCAAGCTTCTTGCAGTCGGGGTGCGAAGTCCCCTCATCCATCTGGTCGGCTAGGATCATGTGTTTTGTAGCGATGACACCAAGACGATCTGACTGCATGAAATCGATAAAGAAGTCAGCCATGTCCTCTTTGGTCACTTTTCGCCCGATGTCCACGGGCGAGACTCGAGGGTAATCAGCTGGAGAGAACGTTCGTTGTGGCCGCGCCTCCCAGTCCCAGATGATATTGTAGAGGTCGCCGTCGAGATCACCGCCGCTAAGCTGACTGGGAAGATCTCGCACACCCTTTTGGCTAAATATAATACAATTCCTGTGTTGTCTTAGCGGGTGATTGTGCGGGGGAACCACGTTAGAAACGTATTGGACATCGCCATCGTGTAAGGCAGGACAGCGGGTAACGATAAGCCGACAAGATCCTGGAGCTTTAGGAAACCGATCACCCATGCGATCATATGTGACGTAAACTTGATTCTCCCCAAGAAAACCTGTCTCGTCCATAATACCGAAGAGAGTGACACCATGCTTCACTGGTATGCGAGCCTTGTGCTTCAGTAGGCGGAGTTCCCGTAGAATTACAGCCTCTACTATTGATCGAAGGAAGGGGTCTTGCTTGTAGTCAATTTGGAGTGTATCGAACTCACGAAAAAGTTTGTGGAGCCGTATAGCTTCCCCTACATCTTGTCCTTTGATGAATTTTGCCGTGTTCTTGGTAGTCGCTGTAGCGTTGCGCAACTGATCCACCCGAATATGTTGCAGCTTGAAAAACCAGTCGTCTGAGATCCCCATATCTTCCATGATCTTGATCACTTGACGGTTAAGGAACAGAGGGATCGGCTTCGAGCCGACATCGCAGATCTCCAAGTCTTTCATATCGCTGCTCTCGAACTTGATCATCGAAGGCCGAAGGTGCACCCGTGCGCCTTCGAGACTCTCATCCAGGGCTAGCATGCCTTTAGCACCACCCAGCCGAATTTGGAAACAGGTAGGATGACCCTTCTTCGAGGGCAGGACACTCCGTATGGCATCCACAAGGTCCCAAGAAAGAGTTCCAACGCCGTCACTAAACACGCGTGAGTTTACTTCAACATCTTTGATCTTGAATAGTGAAGCTCCATTCTCGCTGAGATTAATGGCAAAAGGAGTCTCGGAGAATGCTTGGCCAATCCTGGCAGCGCATTTCGCCGGAGTCGTTATGTTGGAGAATTTACCGATGGCGGTAATAATTGAGAAATAAGTTTGAAGATTGCCATCATCATCGACAAACGGAGCAGAAAACTGGGGGGATTAGTATAAAGGTCTGTAAACGGCCCCGGTACTGTTGAAACTTACCCAGACGGAATGGGACCTGAGAGACGAGTGCGAAAAGCCTAGGAAGGTGTAGGTGCGGCCGGCGATTTGGATGCCATTCTTCAGGACGTTCTTAAACCTGGCAAAGACCTCTTCATTGTTGACCTGCGGACTAAAGTGGATGTCTTGGCCGGTCTCATCACAGAATTGAACTCGAATAAAATACTCGTGGTGGTTTGGAAACCGTCGCAGAATCCGATTCTTGGGTTCCATTTCTGGTCCATGCAGCGTTATGCGCGATGGGGTAACCATGACCCTGTAGATGAGCGCCAAGTTACGACTCGGGAGGAATAGTCCATCCTTTTGGATGTTGCCGTCACGTATATCCTTTTCGCTTTGGATAACGGCTTCGAGCAATGACCCAGCCTCGAAATCCTCTGGCTCGCCATAGGGGGCAGGCCAGCCGATCAGAGTTAGTAGTTTTCTCATGGACTCCGCGGAGAGTGCTTTTCTTCCTGTAGATTTTCTCGTTTTGAAAGTGCGGATCAGGGCTTTTGCGAGGGACAAAATCCTGAGAGGAGGAAGGTAGGCATTATAGGCAAGGGCCTGGAGCTGGAATAAGAATCCAAAGGGAAGAGATCCGTCTTTCGTATACTTGGTAAGTTCACGCTTCAGGGTGTTAAGCTGAGACTGGAAGTCGCCGAAGTATCTTGTATCGATATTGAAGAAAGTAATTGTTATATCGTAGTTCTTAAGAATTTCCATTTTCCGAGACAGGGGGTCGACCGGAACGGAGAATTGGTAGACAAGGCACTGACCAACTAGCTCGGAATGTTTCCCACCAAGAGAGCAAAGGCGAGTTCGAACCGGGCCAGCCTGGGAGCCAGTTTTGCCGTCGCATAGGGTCAGCGATTGCGTGCCTGACTGATCGTAAAAGAACAAGGGAACGGTAGAGAGCGTAAGAACTAGAGAGCCAGTGGCTGTCCAAACGAGTTCAACAACCGAGTTGAGCGGGATACGGATCAATTTATTGTTGTCAGATTTAATGATGATATTACGCTTCTTGAATATCACAATACCCATGTCTCCCCATTGAACTTCGGGTATATATGTGAGTTCGTCACCGAAGAAAGTGCAATAACCACAGCTCGAGGAGAGTACGGTGAAAGAAATTGAGTCCCCCTCTTCCTCCACAACACGGGAAGGGTTTGTTCGTTGCTGGGCGGCGTGTGCGAGGGCCTTGAGAGCGAAGTCTTGGGGTTTCTGGTGGCTGAGCTTGCAGTACACATCGGCCCCGGATAGCTTTAAGTGGGGCTTTTGACGAAGCAAACCGTCGGCTCGGATACAAGTCTCGCCATAGCACTTGAGGAACCTATCGCCATCACTCTGGGCAAGGAAGGTGATGTGGCCAAACTTCTTCTTCTTTGGCTTGTCGCAGAGATAATCAGAAATGGCCAAAACCTTCATGAAAGGGGCCAGTTGATCCTTCAACCCATCTTCGGTTAGATCGATGGGGAGATTGTGCATAAACACCTCCAGCTTGGCGGTGTGGTTGGATGTACCTGAATGCGCGGGGGGCCAGGAATCTGAGGGTGATTTTGCGTGGATTGGAGGGGAAGCAAGAAAAGACGAACGGAGGCGAAATAACGAAATATTGGATTAGGAAGATAAAACAGGGTCGATGATGAAGGTGCTGAATAAAGGGCTGAATAAGGGATTGAGATGTGGAAGAAGGCTGGGGTAGCGTGAGACCAGAGAGTCGTGATGCCTGGATTTCGATGATGGTGGAGGGGGGAAGCAAACAATTACTTTCTGCATGTCTGAGATTCGTTTGCAGATACAGCCTTTCGTCTCCTTTGATATTTATCTCTCTGATCCATAGATTGGCTTCTGTTTTCTTTTGCTAATCTCTTTTTTTTTGTTTCCCCCCATCGTCACCCTAGTCCTTCATCGACCCAATTATGCATTGGAATTCCAGCACTTAGTCTGGTCTTTGTGGGGGGAAAATATCGTGAATGTCATTTTTATAAAGGGGCTTATCTGCTAAGGGAGTAGGTAGTAGGTAGGCACTAAGTTTTATTAGGTTCGTCATTCAAACCATTTTTATTCACTGGGAGAGGAAGAGTCCCCCTCGGGTACGTCGATGTCTGGAAGTGAGGGTTAAAAGTAAGTGGGGGGGTTTTAGAGGATAAATTGAATGATTTTATTTTTATATATGTTCTCATATCTTTGATAGTAGCAAGATATCAAATTGCAAGTGCTTCTTCGTACGCCCTGGAAACAGCAGGGGTTGGAGCGGGCATACTACAAAGGGTGAGCAATTTTTGAATTTCTGTAGACCATTCCACTGAATAAAAAAGTGTTGTGATTCTTCTTCAATATTAACCTGCATACTATTGTCGTCATCCGCGTTCTCCAACCCCTCCAACCAAGCGGGAGCTGAACCAAGGAACTTCTCGCCCAATTCCTTCTGGTTGGTAACACCCCTGACAT
Source organism: Aspergillus diversus (assembly GCA_027569885.1). Lineage (NCBI taxonomy): Eukaryota > Fungi > Ascomycota > Eurotiomycetes > Eurotiales > Aspergillaceae > Aspergillus > Aspergillus diversus. The sequence goes on from JAPDKZ010000023.1 coordinate 405,308, forward strand.
TTTTCAGTGCCCGATCCTTCCTCCTTCTTCAAAGCTAAAAATGATCTATCATATCTCTCTATTGCCCTTTAATATCTGATTGATTCCTCTTCAATCGCCTGAGATCTGGCTGAAGCATCTGATTGTCGATCGCCCACCCCGCCTTTTTCCTTCCCCCATCCGTGGGTCAAAAACACCCTTCAATATCTCGACCTCACCATGGGATATGACTTTGAATGTGAAACTTGCACGCAGGCCTTCTGGTATTGGGAAGACTGTGAAGACCATATGAACAATGCAGGCCACTGGCCTGAATGTGAAGTCTGTCCTCGCACTTTCCGTACCCAGCGTGCTTGCAACCAGCACATGGATGCTGTTGGGCATTGGAAACCGCGCTTTGAATGCGAGACTTGTACTAGGACATTTCCCTCCCAGAATGCCGCAAACCAGCATATGAATGCTACGAATCACTGGAAACCTACTGTGCCCTGCGAAAGTTGCAACGCCAAATTCCATACTGAAGCCGCTGCCAACAGACACATGCGAGCCCAAGGCCACTACAAGAACTACTGCGAAAGCTGTGATCGTCGGTTCCAGAATCAAAACAATCTCCAAATGGTATGTGCTGATAAAACCCGCTCATTGGTACTATCTAATTCTGACCCGGTTCTCCGTAGCATCTCAATTCGAAGATCCACCGGGGAAAAAACATCACTTGCCCTTTCTGCAAGGTCGGCTACACTTCGGCTAGCGGCTTAACTCATCACCTCGAAACTGGGTCTTGCCCCGAAGCCCCGAGACTCAATCGTGAAACTATCTACCGTATGATTCGCGAACGAGATCCACAGGGCACCATCACTTTTAAACAGATCGGCTGGCGGGATGAGGACAATGCTCAATACTCGGCCACCGACAGCGCTTTCAACGGTAGAAAGTGGGAGTGCTACCTTTGCCACAAGGAGTTCAAGTTCATGGTAGATCTCAATAGGCACCTCAACTCCCCTGCACACAAACAACGGGTTTACCACTGCCCGAATTTTGGGTGCAAAAAGCCTTTTGCTGCTTTGGCGCAGTTATTCAACCATCTTGAGAGTGAGTCGTGTTCCTTCATGAGGTTCGATAAGGTGCAGACAACCGTAGGCGATGTGTTGCAGGGACGACAAATGATCGCGTTTTAATATTCTATCATCTTAACTACTGAGTATCCTTTTTGTGACCGAATACGACGTGATTGACGAATGTCTTCTCTAATAATGGATGTGTTTTATGTTTCATGAAAACTATCAAGAAAATCCCATGGCTAGTTAGAGCGGAGTGAGGGAAGAGTATTGCTTCAAAGTGTCTACAATAGAATCGTAATGAATGGAACTTGACCAAAAATCAGTGTTTTTTGGTCGGTTGTTATCTTAGGTATCTAAAGTCTCAAACAAAGTTGGTAATGGAAGTCTCAATCCAGCTTCCATGACCCGCACCCTCCTCAAATTTCCATATCCCGCAATCTCTTCGCGATATCCGAATATTCTCTTGAACAATTTACAGGGTCCAATAAAACTCTTTCTTTCGACTGTACCTATAGGTATACAGGTATGTAGGATTTCAGGTTCGTCTTATCCAAGTCAACCAGAATCTCGACTGAGTAAACCACATGAGTCTTTTGTGAGTGAGCCGTTCAAGCTAGACGGACTGATTGCGTTTGAAAACTAGAGAGTAAACGATAACACGGATTGGGGCCCTAGGGGGCAAGCGTATGAAGGAGATGGCTGTACGGGCGCTGTGGGATGACGTAGAGCAAGCAACCTAGAGTATGACAATACCTAGTCAGCGAATGACACCTATGAGGGCATTATGAAGCATAACTTAGGGGTATCATGCTGATCAATGGTCCAAATATGAATACAGATGAGAATACAGTCGAACGCCTCATAGATTAAAACCCGTGTCAAAGCAACGGACTTGCAGGGCGTGGTCAGTCAATGGTCGATACATGATCCTATACGCATGGTCACGGACGAAAGAGGAAGTCTGGGCCACATTGTACAAAAGAGATAATTCCTTTCCCGGAAAATACCCAAAAAAAAGTCTGGTGAAGGGTGCTCAGCCTGCGCAGAGTACCGGGGTAGGTCTAGTACAACCGGAGGTTACAATCTAGGCACCGTCAGCACACTAGAATATGATCAGAATCAGTCCCGTGGGACAGTGGTAGACGAGTTGAGTTAGCTAGCATCCCGAACATGCGGTTTTCGCCTCTAGAACCCTATGAGTCGGTATGAGGTAGTCGTATTGTGCAAATGCTCGTCTTGGCTTCACCTATCAAACTGACATAGGCTACTGGACCCCAGCGCCACGATGAGGCGCGAGCACACTGCTGGGGGCGGGAGGACCGTCGTTTTCAGGCCAAACGCTTTACTCACAAACGATCCTCCCGCGGGCAACCGAAATGATCATAGACCTTCTCGGGGGTTAACCAAGCTTTTCATGTCATAGTAACAGAGTCGCTAGGGGGCAGGGAGGGGAGGACCGGGCTAATCGTGTGTTCCTGTCCGCCCCTGACCATACTTACAATTAGCCCAGCAGGCTGCTGTGGTGACGCTTTCGGGCTTTCCCAAGGCACTGTCCACCCAGCAAAAAACCGTGTGGTGCTTTCGGGCCTTACCAAAACTCACTCACGAATCCACTCTGGTGCTTCAAACAAACGCAAAAGACAGAAAAAAAAGAGAAAATAACTGATTTTCACCTTTTTGGGGGGTAAGAAGATTTTTTACTTTCGGGCTAAACGTCGTACTTGTTCGTGTTTCAAATGAGACGTGCCGCCATGAAGGAAACATACCCCAGGAACGGATAACAATAAATGGACCCGCTGTCTGCATCAGAGCTCCATTGGATCGAAATCGAAACCTGCTACTGGCGGTGGGACTGCACCGACTTCGTCTGTAGGGTTCCGGGCGTTCAACGGAGACTTCGCTGCGGAGATGTGGACTAAATGGCGGACTGTTTACCAGATCAGCAAGTAGTCATTCTTCCAAACCATCTCACGCGACTTATGGATCTTAGATTTGGCGTGATCCCTGGTATCATCCACGTTGGATGGCTTTTCGATATTGAGGAACCAAATGGAATCACCATCCGAAGCCACGCCGTAAACTGTTTTGTCATTAGCTTTGGTTGTTCAATGAACAACCCCCATGTCACCCAAGCACTGATTGATTTCCTTTGGGCCTTCGCGGGGGCGCTTCGCTTCAGCAATGATCAAATTTGTGGACAATTCGTCCGATTTGTAATCATACCACACGGCATAATCGGCGGTGCCTCTCATTGTCACAGGTAGGTCCCCGATTGTGGTGTCGTATTTCAAGTTGGTTTCCCTGTCCAGCATCACTGTTGCCTGAGTTGGTAGGACACGAATTTCCATGTACGTATCGAGATCGCCCCTATTGACATTCCAACCCCTGCACTCCTCAAATACCGCGTAGAAGAGTACATCGAGCTTGGCGACGCGGGCGCGAGCTCCCTCCGTGTTTGCGGTGTTTCTAGTAGTTTCGTTACGGAGGGCCAACCTATCCTCTATCTTATTTTAGCACTTTTGCATGACCAACACAATGGTAGGAAGGACATACCGATCCACCACGGCAAAAACTTTTTTTCCTGAAAGTCACACATTAACTCCACGTCCCAAGGATGCTCCACTTCTTCGAGTTGAAAGCCTAATTTGGGGCTTTGGAGGGAAATTGTGCTCAGCTCTATTGTTTTCAATCCAATGATTTGTTTCTTCACCTTCGTGAAAGCTTCCTGGAATATTTCCATGGATTGTTCTCGACTGTCCGTTCGGAGATTGTTAAGAACTCGGTCCTCTATGACCTGCTCGAAAGCATTGAAAATATCCGCTTGTCTTTGGGCCCTGCGGATCTTTGCGTCCGACATGGCGTATCTTTTGAAGAAACCGTTGAGCTTTAGTAAAGCGGTAGGATGGAATAGAACAATGGTACGATGAAGTCCTAGCAGAGCAAAGTTCGAAGTGACGATGGAACACAACACAAGATTCATTGTGGGAAACTGACTCAAAAAGGAAAGCCCTCAGACATAAGTTTGACCTAAACCCTAAATAGCTCGGGAGAAGCATCTCAAATCATTCCACCCTACACCACCTGGCAAGCTACTGTCTCATCTCTGTTCTTTCGCCGCAGCGTATTGTCTTCCAGTACTTTGGCCCTACAGGACTTCCCAATCTTCGGCACTGTCGGACTCTAACGGAGCTAGGCCGGGACGTGTTGAGTTCTTCCTTCGAGGAAAAGGCGACGGTTCATCTTCGCTCCAGTAGAAGTCCTCTTCCGGCCCCTCTTCCCGTTCACTGTCATCCCCCGGTTGGTTTAAGGGTACGCAAGAACCAAGTCGTTTTATTTCCTCATTCCTAATCGCTCTTTCAGCATCCGTGGGAGTACGTTCCGCCCACCGTTGTCGTCTTGTGCCGTCCACCTCATAGCCATACCACCGCTTCAGAAGTATTTTCTCTTTCTGACAGTATTGGAGCGTGCACGAAGGTCCAGTTCGGATATCCCGTGTCCAGCATGCTTTCACCTGCGTCTCATGGATAATTTCTCGCATGTACGACCAGATGGCTGGAACACCTTCGGCAGCTAGAAGGAACATTGGCGATGACTGTACCTCTCTACAGGCCTTCAACTTATGAATCTGGACAATATCACCGCTGGTCACTACTCCATAGACATTCCTGTCCTCACCAATATCCTCCTTTTGAGCCGCTTGGATAGCCCCTAGCGAGAGATTAAAGCTGTCAGTAACCGCAGTAACGCCAAAAGGAATCATTCAACACCTTACTCATCATGACAATACACTCTCTTTTTTCCCTTGCTAGCAAGTCCGGCTCAGCCCAGAGCACCACAAGTCCGATGTCCCACCACTTCTCGCCAAACGCAACGCTCTGTGTCGACCTGAGGTTTATTTGTCTATTGGCGTTTTTATAACGAAACCCAACAAACATATGTATGGGTGATGGGTAGCTAACGGGGCATGGGAGATGCAATAGCACTTCAGCTGGTAACGGCGGACTCCCTACTTCTCTGCACTCGAGCTCTAACCTCTACGCAGATATACAGGACGAAATTATCGTCATCAGTTTCCACAATCTCTGGTTGGAATAGTTGCAGTGGTATGGGTCCTTGGTACTGAAGGAACACGCTAGCTGGGCTTCTCGGGTAATATCATAATCCTGGATAATGCCAACTATTTATTGTAGATGGTCAGCGAAAAAAAAGAGATGAAGAGATGAGAGACACGTACTGATATGAGAGGGGCAGGCATATTCTTTGGAAGGGACGAAAACCTCGCTTGAGCTGGTTATCTCCATGCACTCCAGGAGTTCAATCCGGCGGAGAAACCTGAGGTTGATTACTTTCCACTTTCCAGGGCCTTTCGAGAGAATGACCCCAAAGTCACCGTATTTCATTTTGAAGACTTGTTTGATGTGGTGAAGCATTGATGTTGTTAGCATGCTGATAATAAAGTGATAGACAAAAAATATGAAGATTTTTTCGACTAAGTTGTTTTCATCATAGTTAAGTATATGACCAGGTCTACAAATGGATAATTGGTCCGCATGTAGCTTCCATGAAAAATGAGTCACCTGCTCCGGCGAGAAGTTGCGGCCCTTTGGTTGCTTCACAAGTTCTTGCGTATCTTGATCGTATTGTTCTCTTATTTGCCACCATATTCGCCCGCGAGCGGCCTCGATAAGCATAGCCCTAACTAGGTAGTAGGTAGGTAGGTTGGAGATGTTCATCCGTGGGTCAAGGATAACCTTAAAAACGTTAACCATATGAATGACGACAAGATTAGTCACTACGTTCGTTATCTCACGCTGCAATAACCATCCATCTTTATGTTCCATTTTCATAATTACAATATTGTGGAAGAGGGATACAAAGGGAAAAGAAGCGATCATGTCACACCGCATCAGCACCGTCGTCCAACAGGACCATGTCGCCATTAAAGCCATCTACGACCAGATCATCCAGTCCCCCGATGACAAACACAAAATACAATACCAGAATCTCTTCACCTGGGAGTTGGCCCGTCATCTCGTCGGCGAGGAACTGGTCCTCTTCCCAGCTCTAGAGAAGGAGTTGCCGGAGGGGAAGTCGCTAGCCGACACTGGCCGCTCCGAACACCACCAGGTAGGCCGCAAACCCCTTAAGAAAGTCGAAACGATCCCAGCTAAATAGGAGTATGTTGTTTAGATAAAGGAAAAATTAAAGGCATTCCAGAGCATGAAGCCCTCAGACCCACACTTCATGGAGAGTATTCAGACGATCATGCTACATCTCGCCCGCCACATGGAAGGGGAGGAGAACACGGACCTGGTACGATTGGAAAACACGGTATCGGCGAAGGAGAGCGAGAAACTGGGCAAGTCATTTGGGAGGACCAAGTTCTTTGCGCCGACGCGATCGCATCCGGGGGCACCCAGCAAGCCTCCATTCGAGACGGTCGTGGGGCTTTTGACGGCGCCGGTGGACAATTTGACGGATATGTTTCGAAAGTGGCCAGACGCGCCTTCTGGTGCATGATTTTGTCCCCTTTCCCTTTATTCTCTTCGTTTATTTTTTCTGTCCTTATTATTAGGAGGGACTGAGATTAATGCATGGGCTAATGGGTGAGCTATGTACGGGTGCTAAATATGGCAGGACATAATTTATATTTCATAATTCATAATTAACGACGTATAATTATTATTTATTTCATATAATTTGTCCAATGACACTTGTATATTGCAGGTTAAAAGCCTTCAAATAGTTCCAGAGAAATGGTCATTGGAGGATTCGTGTTGATGATAAGGAGATGGATCAGTAAGTATTATTATGAATGCTATGAAGCACTATTATACATTAAAAAGGTTGTCTGCGGTGAATACCTAACTGATTGTATAGGTTCAGAGTGAGAGAGGCTCTAAATAAGCAAATCAAAAATCTCCAGCAGCACGCTCCTCCTCGTGCTCCTTCTCTTCTCTGGTAGACCCATCAGTTTGCGGACAGCCATCTCTGCCCCGCGCACACTATACTCCACCTCCAGCGTTGTATCACCGGGTACATTGACGAACTGGCCGACGCAGGCGACATTCGTCGTGCACTCTGGTATCACACCGGGACGATCACTAGCGCTCCTCGTCAGGAAGGGGGATGTACCCAGCGGCAATCCACAGGGAATTGTCTTGGCGTTTGCCAGGATAGTTGCTTTTTGGGTATCGTCACTGTCTTTGCTCTCGTCCAGACCAAGATGGGACAGGACTTCTGTTAGGATTTCCGCACCCGTACACTGCCACATCTCTTTCTTGACGTGTGTTCCTACTCCGGTTGGACTGAGCGCGTACCCCAGGATAACCATTGTGTTGGCTGGCTGAGCGGCGAACACCGGTTGGTGCGGGATACTAATCGTGACATCCCATGGACACTGGAGGAGAGAGAGCCTCCCACCTCCTCCGGTTCCTTGTTCGTTTGTGAGTGTCCTATAAAGCGTCTGGAACGCTTCCGCCCCTGGACCTGAAAGGGTTGTCGTGAACGTCTCGACAAGAGCCTGCTGGATCCTTGGTAAGAAGTTTGTTGGATTGCCGAACTTGGGTGCTTTCACGGCCAACTTCTCCCATAATTTCCAGTCGCCCTCCATCAGGTCCTCCCAGTTGGCTGTTAAGCTTTGCGGGGCTGACGTGTTCGCCCCTAAGACAGCGCCGGAACTGGTCGAGCCCACGGTTACAAGGACGATATCCACAGGGTCCAGGGTGATGAGTTCCGTGGTGTCGTGCTCAGTACGGACCTCGATTTCGGAGATGGTGGTGGGATCGGTGGAGTCCGGGTAAACGTGTAGGTCAGTGACGGTGTGGTGGAAGCGGAAGTCGACGCCTTGCTGCTTGAGATGGGCGGTTAGGGGGACGATGACGGATTCGATCAGGTTGTATTCTGTTCTATGGAGGGTTCTGAGACTGTGCAGGGAGCGGATTTCTTCCAGATATTTGCGAAGATGGCGGTGAAATTCGGTAGCACTATGGCAGGGCTGGAGGTTGAATCTGGTATCGTTAGCTTTCTTCCAAGTTGTTCCCGTACAAAAGGTGATAGACATACGTGCTGGCCCACAACCTCCAAAACGTCGTCTCAAAGAAAGTCCCATCAAAAACCTCCTCGATGCTCTTCCGCCCAATCCTAGACTCATCCTCCATCATCAACTGGATCAGAGCCATGCGGTGCTTCATCCCGATCTGGATCCCATGTGGATGGAAAGTCTCCGGTTGTCCGGACTCTCCCTTCTTCACGAACTGGGCCAGGACATTCCCATCTCTCCAGTCTTTCCCCTGATCCTTCTTTTCCAGCTTCTCACGCTCCCGGATAACATCCATAATCGATCGCTCACCCGTATTTGTCGCCGGGATCAACTCCAAAAGCTCCTCCAGGCCCTCCCCATGGAAATGCGGGCTGCACTCATAGGGTAGAAAATACCCATTCTCCGCGTCACCTTGGGCGGCCATTCCACCGCCAGAACCATCGTGCACATCGAGGATATGGATATTCGAGCCGGGAACTTTAGCGTCGTGAATCAAGTGTAGGGCCGCGGTGAGGGAGGCGATGCCGCTGCCAATCAACCATGCTTGGACGGATTTTGGGTCGCGTTCGACCATCTTATCGCTTGCCATTGAGTTATAATTCAATTTTATTCAAAATATTGAATGCTTGTCTCGTCTATTTTTTACTTTTTTTTTTTATTGATTTTGACGTTGCTTTATATACGGACTGCGGCGGGTGGCATGTTTCGGATGACGTCATGATTGCACGAGGCCGGTGAGATTGCATGATGTCGATATAAAATCGATTCTTTTTCATTTGATTGCCACAAGAAAGTCGAAGGCACAAGGATTCGGCTTCATGTGAAGGTTGGGGGATTGTCACAAGCTGGGGACGGGTTATATATGATATTCTTGAATTCAGACGGGTTGGGGGATACATGGCGTGGCCCACAGTGGGGATCGTATGAGCTTATTTTTCGATTTTCTCGTTTATCATCATATTCTTCTTCTCCTGTAGCCATGTCGGGATCATATGTCTTTCGTTTATTAACGTTGGTACCTAGTTTAGGTGCCTTTGTTGGGATCCCTAGCGAGTGGGCGACTGGACTAGGGCTGTCTGATCATACCACCTATTTGCCCTTACTTTTCTTTTCAAGTTTAATCGTGGTTATTTAGCTCAGGTATCTATTGTCTGACCTGCCTGGGTTGCCTTTATTGAAATTGAAATAAATTCAAAATGGGGCAATTCACATATGACCTTGCGTCCGAGAGGGCGTTCATATTAGGCATGAAACTCGGGCTGGGTGGGGAAAGGGATCTCGGCAACCGGCTCGTTCCGTGAAAAAAAGTCAGATGGCATTCCGAGAACCAGGTCTGGGATCTTGTGGAGAAAGTGATTGAACAGCGCTAGCATGCAGTGAGGGTTTTGTGGGGACTTATATGAGTATTCCGAGATTGGGTAAATGCTTATGGTGTGTTGGCGATATATATATATCCCGATTTAAATAATGATTAAGGTACCCTGGGGGAACAGGCTCCATAGCGACCGCTATCAATACGTTGCCCAACGTTTTATTTTGCGTTGGGGTCAGAGCATCTGAGGACTGCATCGAGTGAGATACCATCACCGCCTCCAACGAAGGGCCACAAACAAAGTACTCTTTGGTTGGGTAGCATTGGAATCGACATTAACAAAGAAAATTCGTATTCAGCTGAGAAAAAGAAAAGAGACGGCTGTCTAAAAGGAAAACAATCGTGTTCATCACATCGCTAACCGAATCAATAGTGTCCTCGTCGGAGTTTTTTTTCGCCGCAATGTTTCCCCCGGCTCTGAGTTAGGAAAGAGAATGTCTCGGACCTGGCTCTGATAGGCTTTTGCAGCCTTGAATGCAATAATATTTTAGTATCCCCAGTTCATCCTGGATCTGCTGCAGGATACCCCACAGTGGCACACGAATGATATAGCAGGGTTCAAACTGTAAGGCGCATTTCAAGTTCTTGTGTTACTCGAGTCCCAAAATCCGACTTTCCTTTCTTGAAGGATCGGGGATCATCCTGAGCTGTTAGGAAAACCCTAGCTGGCTATATAAATTCCGCGGTTCCGCAATCTCATAATATTTGGAACTCATTTTCTCATTGATCTTCCCCGCAGAACTTTACATTTTTTCTATACCGATATATAAACCTGAGCATCATCCAATCAAAATGAAGGTCATAGTTCTAGCTCTAGGAATGGCTACTGCAGCTCTTGCAGTTCCTCATGGCGTCCCGTCCGCTCCTCGAAGCCGAAATGAGGGCAATGTATGTTCCATTCTCTATTTACCCCATCTGCCACCATTGTCTTCCCAGTACTCAATGTATTTTTGTTAACTTTTAATAGATCACTATCTTCGACGAGCAGAATTTTCGCGGTGAAAACACAACCTTTGCACCCGATGTCGAGTGTCACTCTCTCTTCCCGTACGCACTCTCCTTCCCGATTAGGGTTGTCTATCTTAGAACTATGGACAATTTCACTAACTCTCATTCATCAAATGTAGCTTGATCGAGTCCGTCCGTATAAATTCTGATCAATACATCTATTGCCAGCTCTTCGAGTACGAATAAACCTACACCCCAGTTCATTCCATAACACTCTCAAGGCAAACCGCTAACCGATGTTCTCAATCTATAGCAATATCGACTGTGACGGAGAGGGAGGTGATGTAATTACAGGCTCGCAGTCTAAATTCCCTGACGAAGACATATATTCAGGTATCATGTGTGGAGTTATTAGGTTCTGATTACATCTCTTGATTGTGAAAGCTGGCTGGCCAAGGATACAACAAGAGATGAACCGGGCAATCAAGTGAATGGTCTCTTCTTCGAGGGAATATTTGCTGTGATACTCCCTGGGTCAATTGAATTGGTATGAAAGAGGCCGTTAGCAAGAGCCAACGGCCGGGGAATGCTGAAAAAAATGATACAACGTAGCTCAATGCAATTAAACAAAATCCCATCACATTAATATCATAGACCCCACATACTTCACTGAGGTGATAGCCTTTTATATTCATAGGATCATGACGCTACTCTCTGTGCCCACCCTCCCCACCGACTCGTACGCAGCCACTCATCTCACCCATTGAATTCGATTTTTGAATTTCAACGGCTGGGAACTTGTAAGTAGTGGCGATCTCTTTCCTTTTTTTTATTATTTTCGGGTATAGCCAAATGAGGTTATGACCACAGGATCGGAAGGAAATGTTGGTCGTGTTCTCTACAGGTAAGATTCAGCCCTTATCTATCTGTCTACCTTATACGGCATTCCTCAAACGGTCTTGAGGGGTACATATAACTGAGGATTGCCATATAACAGCAACAATTCGTGCTCTTTCCCATGGGCGTTTTACATTTTGGGGTCGCAAGATGAATTTGCCGGCGGACAAACATACAAGAGTGTTCAATGTAGAGAAGGCGGAATACTATACTAAAACCTTGGTAGCTACTCGTGACTGGAGTAGGCGTAGCTTAGGGTAGCATTCGATGTGCCTATCTTCTAAATGCGATGATTGCTGATCGATATCGTTTTCGATTAATACGGTGGAGGTTTTGAGACCACCGTTCCAGAGAACTTGAATTTGCTCTAGTCTATTAGCTATATTTCAGTTACACTTCGGGTTCATCTCGCCAGGTGGTGTGGTAGGGAAAGAGGAGCAAGAGGGTGATCTATACATCGTATTACAATATATCAACACTCAAATCTAAGCAAAGCAAGCTGATCAGGTAGCCTCTATTGCTTGTCCCTTTCATGCTTTCTTTCTTGAAGGTGGAAATGCGCTTTGCATACCTTAGGTAGGTACCTAAGTTAAGGAATAACACAAAATGAGCGACAGTGAGCACATTACCAGGGCGCGTCGGCAGCCCTCCCCCCCCCTCCGCCCTTCAAAAAATCGATCCCCTTCCTTTTCGTCCCTCCGCTTTTTCTTCGTTCCATCCCTACTCTCCTCTGTCCGTTTCTCTTCAACATTGGGCAGTTGTCACTGCACCAATAGCAAATGGACCGCTCTAACAATACAAACCAGGCGAGTGGTTCCGGAGTAAGGGACGATGGAAAGGTAAATTCAGTCTTCTTCCAAATTGTAACAAGGAATTGGTTGCAATAACAATCCGGGTTAGAGGCGTAAGTGCCGTTCCTGTAACAAGAAAGGGCACATTTCAACGCAATGCCGCAATAGACGAGAGTTTCAATTTCAAGTAAAACCTCCGCGTTAACTTACCCAAGATATGTATGATCACTAACCCAAGATCAATGGTGATAGAGGGATGTGGACTTCCAGGTAAGTTGAGCGAACCCTTCTTTCAATGCCCCATCCAAGCCATCTGATACGGGGTCTATATTAGTTCCGAGTCGCACGTCGCCAGTGGAAGCAAGCCCAGGCCTCTGAAAATGATCGGGTAAGTTTTATACCGCTCCAAATTTGAGTGACAGGCCTGTCTAATCAGGAATGGACAGAATAGCACCAACGATCAGCCCGTCGTGGAACCGGAGACCGCCCAGCGTAGACAAAACTCCCCCGACCTCCAGGGTGCGAAAGCAGGTTCAGAGGGGATATGCCGCGATTTTGATGAAAGGTTGACAAGGTTAGAGCGAGCCATGGGTTCGCTACAGTCGGAAATCGAATTGTTGCGTTCGGAGCTTTCCGTGGGAGAACAGAAGAGCAACGACCCTAACAAGTGAGGGTACGTTTGATGTTTTGCCCGCAGCAAGCCAAAATAGACGTTTTTTATTCTTTTCCTATCCCTTTTTCAGCTCTATTTTCGCATGGATAGGGAGGTTGGACCTTTTTTGTTTGTTTTTAGGGGTCCTATGCAGCCCAATCACTATGAATGAAGTTTTTTCCTTTTCCTCTGTTTGAATATCGCCTGTCTCTGATATCTTGTTTCTGCCGTTCGCAGTAACGGAGCCTGTCTCCGTAATATGTAGTAGGACTAAAAGGATGAGGACTGACTTACACTAGGAAAGATAAAAACCTGTATAGCGTCACATCTTCCCAATTGAGAAGTTCTTCCTGATTCCTTTACCCACTACATAAGACTCGTTCGACATTAACCCGAATCTGGAATATACCGAATCCCCGAGATCGACGCTGGATAAGTTCTCAACAAACCGATTTGACTCGTGGAATTACAAAATGCACCCCGCTAATAGGTTTACCTGCCCTCTGCCATCCTGCTCATTTCGCCTTCGCTATATCGACATATTAGGTGAACTTTGCTCTCGAGATCTAAGTTGTTATCATCAAATATTAAAACCCGACTAACTGATAAGTGATCTATAAAGAAAAAAGCCATTCTCGACTTCTCCATAACTCCAGATTACCGAATTGTCCGGCGGTAGGATCGACAACCCCGCAGATGAAACACACTATGGCAACTTCTAATCTTCCGGCTCATTCGACAATGCATGAATTAAAACATGGGATTAAAAGCATCCTGGTTCGGACCCCTGCAGATCCCCTGGTGATTCCTCCAATGGCATCTCTCCCATATCCTCGGCCAAAGCGGCCATCCCACTCTATATCATATAATATCCACGATCTTCCATCGCGTATTGGCCTCAACCGCAGAAAAACAAATCTCCACCCACCATGGTAAGATCTGTCTTTCTCGAAGACAGGGAAGACAAAAGGCTAATGAATGACAGTCTCTCGCCTCATTAGGAGATAATCACCTCCTCACCTCCTTCAATACCCCTCCGATCACCTCTCGCCCCTACATCCGCTGGTGGTGGCCACATGGTCTTGTCGACCCCCCCGAAATCCGAAATGAAGTAAACCAAATCGCCGACGCTGGTTTTGGCGGCATCGAGATCCAGGATGTCCATCACTCTATCGACAGCGACGAGTACGCTGACGAGTTGGAAGCCGATACGCACGGTTGGGGTACGGGGCCGTGGGTCGACGCCGTCAAGGCCGCCCTGGAAGAAAGCAAGGCGCGCGGTCTGGCGCACGATATGGCATTTGGGCCCGCATGGCCGATGGGTGTTTCCACCATCACCCCTGACGACGAGGCTGCGTCCAAAGAGTTGATTCTAGGTCAAGAATTTACAACCGGTGCATACGACGGCCCTGTTCCTGCGCCGTTCGCAGAGGCTGCCGAGGAAGTAACCGAGACGTTGCTTGCGGTACAGGCATGGCGGGTTGTTGATGCGGAGGCCAACCCGGTGCTTCTTGAGCGGGGGTCTATGGTTGATCTGACGCCAGATGTGGTGGATGGACAGATCAGTTTTACTCCACCTGAGGGCCAAGAGGAAGAGACGTGGCTAATATTCTCGGCCGTTGTGCGAGGCTCAGCACAGCAGCCCGAGTCAGGGCCGCATACGGATCCTACGACCTACGTGGTCGACCATTTTAGTACTGCGGGTTTGCAGGTTGTCCTTGATTACTGGGAAGAGAACCTGCTCTCAGACGCAGAACTAGAGTCCCTATTGGCTTCCGCAGCAACGACCTTCATGGAGGACTCGATTGAGATTACCTCTCTGACCTACTGGACGCCAGCGTTTCCGGAGGAGTTCCTGGCCCGACGAGGCTACGACATCGTCTCCATCCTGCCAATAGTTAGCCAGTATGACGAGGAAGAATATGCCTTCCATTTCTCCGAGGATGAAACTGATGCTGCGGCTAACTACACTCGAGCCGCCCTCAACGACTACTGGGAGACGCTGACAGACCTCTTCGTCGAGAACCACATTCAACCCGTGCGGACCTGGCTGCACGACCGCCTCAACGCTTCCTACCGACTCCAGCCTTACGGCATCCCGGAGTTCAACGGCATGCGCGCCGCCAGCGAGACCGATATTCCAGAGGGAGAGTCGCTTGGTTTCCGCGTGCTGGACAACTATCGCGGACTTGTCGGCGCCGCGAACCTGGTTGGTTTGCCTCGGGTCTCTAACGAGCTGGGGGCTTACAAGGAGCATGCTTACGCCACCACCTGGCGCGAGATCCTGGCCACCGTAAACCCGCAGCTCGTCGCCGGTGTTACGCAGAACGTCCTGCATGGCTTCTCCTATGCCACTGCCCCCGGCGCTACGTGGCCAGGCTTCGCGGCTTTCACGCCCTATTATGGGAAAATCGGATACGCAGAGTCGTGGGGTCCTAGGCATCCGACCTGGCAGCACGCCGTTGATTTCACTAGTTACCTAGGCCGCGTGCAGCATGTTTTTCAGCAGGGAAGGGCGAAGTACGACGTTGCGTTCCTACGTCAATCGGGCGCGGTCGATGCTAACTACGTCTGTCCATACTTCACTGGCGAGGGTGCCCAGATCGGCTGGACGACCAGCTTTGTTGATCCGGCTCTGCTGAGTTTACCGGCTGCCAAGGTGGGGGATAACGGACGCTTTGCCCCCGAGGCTGGGGATTATGGGCTCATTTTCCTCGAGGCGGACCCATTCCGTGATGGGTCAACGTTGATGACTGTGGAGCTGGCTGATACGCTGCTTGGATACGCAAAGGCAGGGCTACCTATCCTGATGACTGGCGAGTGGTCATCTCCGCAGAGCTGGAGCATGAATACGACAGAAGAAATAGAGGACACCCTCTCTACGAAGGTGGAGGCGCTCCTGGCCAATGACAATGTGGCGCACGTCCAGGGGGTCGACGAGATTCCTTCTGCGCTAGAAACGCTGGGTTTATCACCAGCCGTGCAGTACGAGTCATCCCCGCTGATATACACCCGTCGTGCAGATGGTGAGATCGATAATTACTTCTTCGTGGCGAATTCATCTTCGGATGCCGTGAACACAACCGTCTCCGTTCCCCTAAGAGATGAGAACAGTGTACCGGTCCAACTGGATCCATGGACCGGTACTGCAAGTATTCTACCACTATACTCAATCTCAGACAGCGTTCTACACTTTCCAATCGCCCTGGAACCATATCAATCGTCCCTCATCACCATCATGCCTACCACCAACACGACTCTCCACGCCGTGGACTCAACGGCGCCTTCTCTGTCTCGTGACTCAACAGGACGAATAAACGTCATCTCCTCAGAAGCAGGCACGTACACCACTACACTCAGCAACGGGCAAAAGCACACGAGCACCTTCACAACCGACCACGCTGCAATCTCTCTGAGTGAGTGGACATTAGAGGTAGACGAATGGCAGCCCGATACCTCCGCAGATGATATCACCGCCACACAGTTTATACACCATACATTGGAACTCTCTGCATTGGATCCCTGGACGGCCATATCAGAGCTGGAGGATGTGTCTGGGAACGCTACGTATACCACCTCCTTTTCGTTGGACATGCGCAATGGGACAACGGGGGCTTATCTCGAGCTGGACCCGTTTAGCGGCTCTTTTAGGATCTCGGTTAATGGGCATTCTTTGTCCGCGGCGGACCAGATGGCCACACGGTTTGATATTAGCCGTTGGCTACGGAACGGGGTCAATGAAGTGGCGGTGGAGTTGGCGACGAGTTTGTTGAATGTTATGAAGGTTGTGCAACCGGACATTTATACGATCGATAAGCAAGAGTTTGGGTTGGTGGGTGCGAGGATTGTGCCGTTTCATAGGGAGTATGTTAGCTAAAATGGTAGGCATTAGAAGTCACTGCGCGTGCTTGTTTGTCCGAAAAAACTTTTGTCGAAGGACGAAATTATACTAGGTTTAGAATGTCCCCAAAAAAGTCTCTGACCGTAAAATAGGAAGCAAGTTATGTATGGCTGTTGATCCTCCATTTGAACACAGTATCTCTAGAAGACTTCAATCTCTTGGGTTTTCAGCTGAATCTATGTCTCTATCGCCTTCTATTTTGCAAAAAGACAGAAACAAGCACACCTAGACAATAGGGATATTATCTCCAGCTATACAACATCCCCAGAGATATTATAAAACTTTATAGAGACCTCAGACTTGCGCCACACCCAACTAGGTCCCGATACCCTGTATGAGAAGATACGAGAGTTTTATCCCAATGCAAACCGCCACCCAAATGTGATCGACACAGCCTGGAATAATATAAGGCAATTCAGAAGTGTAATAGAATTTCCAACCGTTATGGTGATGAGCTTCATCCATTTCCTTTATCCAAGGGGTTCCAGTTAGTAGATATGTAGTGTAGTTTTAAAAATTACGTTTTATTCGCGGTCAGCAGGTTTTTCTCCTTTCTGATTCTTACCAATATTGCGAGTGTAATAATTGACAATCTTGCAGGTGGTGGCAAAGATGTACCCATTCAAGAGGGAGCTGAAATTCGAAGTGCTTTATGATTCAACTATGGGATGATTGAGGTAGTGAATAATTGGACCATATTTTGGGTGGACTACCTGGTATTGGCCTCTACCACATGTCCCAATCTTCACCTTCCTCCTAGCTAGCCTCTCGATAACACACCTCAGCGGCACCAGCTTGGTCATCCTAGTTTTCAAGGAATCACTTGATCCCCATCGTATTTTCGATGTTGGCAAAACATGTTCATCATAGCATTCCGGTGTTTGAACACATCTTGCGCTTCCGTCGCCCAGTATAGTCGTTGTATTCCACCTTGATGCCATGAGGAGATATTTGTGGTGAAGACATCCATACACTTCGACAAGGCGAACCAAGGTGTAAATAGCATCTTTAATGTAGATGTCCCATCTGATAGGTGCGTGCCAGTCCTCAAACTAAAACTGTTAACCTCGTGTCATATTTAGCATCAGGGTGGCCAGAGAAAAAGCTACCTTTCCGTCATTATCTAACCTCAAAAACTGAAAATTATACCCATCCGAGATGATCCCGTAAGCGACCGCTTGCTCACCCAAGTCTCTTTTGCAAAGGTGGCGGAGCATTCCTATCAAGGGATAAGCAATAAGCCGGTATTTATCTACACTAATATATAAGAGTCTACTCACCCATATAAGCTAGACACTGCACTCGATTATAGTAGTATTCTGTCCCCTTCCGTACTCCAAAAACAACCAAACCTGCTCCCATCGATGGGCCATGGTGCCAAATGGAATAGAGGTCGTCACTGGTTTGTAGCTTCCTCTCATTTTGATGTTTCACAACGAGCTCGATATAACTATTGTATGTTACACACGGCTTTCGATTTTCGGCGTCAGTGTCGGCCAATAAATTGTCCAATATTGGCTTTTCAGTCTGGATGCAGTCATATAATATTAAGCACAAACAACCGTAATATGTAGTTTCCTTTTCTAATTCGGCATCTAAATAGGAGTTAGTCTTGAAGAACTGCGCTAAGCTTCCCAAGACACTTGGGAAATGAGTTGGGGCTGGTGATCTCACCAAGTGCCTGGGGAACAGGTATTGTATCCTCGGGGGTGATACTAAAAAACCCACACACGCACTCATATCTCACCCCTAGCGTGTCTTGTAGAGCCTGCATGTCAATAATAGAGGCAGCTAGTGGGGGCAGCCCCTGAGGGTAACCACGAGTGATCAGAAAGGCTTTATCATATGTTCGCCCACTTCCGCCATTTTTCACCGTTTTACCCTTTTCAGTTCTGAGTGTTATCCATCTGAGATGGGTCTTTAGGAAACATCCGAGTCCCGGGAGATAAGGCATACTGCTATCCGAATTTCAAGAGAAACTGGGAATAGATAATATGTGACAAACAAGGAGATAAATCATCTATATGAATCTAGGAGCCGATAGATCACCGATGAAGAGAGTTTGGCAGAAGATGAGAAAACCTTTACTCTAATTCTCAAAATGAAACCAGATTTATGCCATAATGGCGTCAGGCGGAGAGATGTATTAAAAGGCAGCAAGTTTGGTGTTTGCCTGTGGACCTGCAAAAGCTAAGCCAAAGCGATTCTGCTTTTATTTCATATTTTTGCTTTTCTTTTAGGGCTACTATATGATATGGCAAGTCAAAGATTTGTTTTTCATTTTTTGCAATGGTACAAAATAGATAGGCAAGACAATAACAAATCATTTGACCACTGGGTTATTATTTTTTTCTCTCGTCACCCTAGTGTAATTTCCATAAGCTTGATATTTAATATGATTCAGGAGAAATTCTGCTTTTTACACCAAGTAATTTCCACCTCTATCGTAGCCTTTGTTATATTCGTTCAAAAGTAGTCGAATGCGAAAGCATTTCACCGTAAAATGATTCGACCACGACTCCAAGTTGTGTAAATATTAAGCTACAGCTGACTGGGCCAAAAACGGACAACAGTAAAGAAAACAGCCCAACATTCTTCATACAGATTCCGGACTAAAATTTGATCGAAGCTAGTGTCCTTAAATGCCATCACAGCCCTGTTTAAGCTCAAAATGAAGCTACGCCAAGCACCTTTATCTAAAGCTCTTGTCATATACCAGAAACAAAGTGCCGTATGAATCAGCAGAATTTCTTCCTTTGGTGGGCACAGTCCTGTGAAAGTTTTTAGTTTGGTCTGGATGTGATCTTATTAAAACATCTCAATTATCCAATAGGAAATTGTACTGCTGCTTGGACTTGAGTATATTCCATAATAATGAGAAAATTATTTTGTGAGTTGCTTTTTTAAGGTACAGTAACACGTTTAGATGACTCACAAATCCCTTGTTTCTAAACCTTTTCTTTTTTTACTCACACCACAATTTCTTCCAATCTTCCTCGCTTCAAGTTCTACTCATATAACATCTCTGCGTACTCCTGTCGACCTTGATAACCCAGGATACTTGATATCCTATAACACAAATACCAGTAAGCTCTTTTCAAGGAAGTTATATTTCAATCTAATAAATCAAACGCTAACTTTTTGTGCTTCTTTAGAACACCCATCCAGTTTACGCTACAACGGCAATACGGTTGACTGAAATAATGTCAGCCGCATCCCCTCCTAATGAGGCTCTCGCCATTGCGAACTTCAAGCCCCTATTGGAGAAACTAGTTGATCAACACCGCCGACAATACACTCGCTCTCTTTCCCTTTCAATTTCGTGGGAAGGAGACAATACGAACGCCAGTCAGGATGTCGGGAACTTCCAGGCAATACTCCGTGTTTTTGGGTATGCAAAAGCGGAAGAATATCTAATCCCAGCCAATACACCAATACCAGGTTGGGAAGTTTGTGATAAAATCCGGAAAATTGTACACGAGGCCATGACAGCTCCAGGAAGAACAATAGTTTTAATCCACTACGCCGGGCACGGCGTAAACCGAAACGAGGACTTACTCTTCTGCAGCCCAAACGGAAATAAATCGATCAATGTTAAAAGAGATTTCCTCGATATCGTGGGGCCAAAATCCAGCATCTCACCATCTGCTAATGTCGACATCGTGTTCTTTTTTGACTCGTGTTACAGTTACCTTGCAACAAGAGAATACGACTACCAGAATAGGGTCGTTGAAGTGCTTGCCGCTGTTGATGAGTCCAGTCAGCTAGCATTCGTTCCAGGCTATCGTGCTTCATTCACGGGGAAGCTGTACACCGAGTTGATTAAAAGGAAGCAGTCTGGCGCAAAGCATGTCGAGCTTGTAGAGCTACACGCATGCATCCGGCAGAGCTCCCCCATAAAGAAGCCAGCACACCAGTTGATTGTGGGAATAAACTCCCTACGCCTTTCAATCCCTCAGAGTAATGATGAGGGTTCGACCTACCAGCCCCCCGGACCATCAACACACGCCGTTTTTTCTTTTAGGCTGGCGGAGAGTCTGTCCACCGAAGAAATTAAGGCCTTCAGTAATTGGATCGGGGAGCTCCCAAAGAATATTGGGCTGACTCTCGAGAATGTCTATGAGACTCAGTCCATGTGTCTTATTTTCCGAGCGCCATGGGCCTTTTGGTGCCAGCTCGATGGGATGAACTTTAGTCAACTCATATGCGAGGCAAAGAGCCTCAATCTCCTGCCTGGAATCCGAAATACCCCATCGATCCATCACAACAAGGAGAATATCCATCCAAGCATAGCAGGAAAATCAAGCCAGTGAGTAAAGTATACTTCCTTGATAATTCTCTAATAACAGCGGATCGATTTGTCTTTCTTTATGACCTCTGAAGACTTAATAGGGTTCGCAATTGGAGCTAGCTTTTGCTTCTACTGTTATTTTTTTTTTCTCGCTATGCCTTGCCTGTCATGTATTAAACATCGTGAGGCATCCTAGCTTTAATCCTAAGCCTTGCAGATATATCAATTCAGGGCCAGAGATCTACGTCAAATTTACAATACGCGTGTAGGTGGAAATTGCTAGTCGACTGGACTAATTTTGTTTCAGAGAATGGATCGTAGCGAATATTAGCTGTGGCAGAATTGAAGTTTCTAACATTTCTTATATAACTGATACAGAATTTGGTGGATGATTGTAGCACACTGACAACACAGAGCACGCGATCAGAAGTGTACCAAATGTCACAACCTCTGATTCTGATTCTACTAATGAAGAAACCAATTCAGGTAAAGTAGTATTTCAATCGACAGCCCGTTTAGCAGGAATGATCCATGGGTGTCTACAAGCTATGAGCTTCGCACACTAGTCTTTATCGAATCCGTCAGGGGCGATATCCTAACACTAGACCAGCCCGCTTGAGCGCCTTTTCATCATTAGAAGGCAGCAAGTTTGGCGGTTGCCTGTGCTGTATGACGCAAGAGCACGAACTGAACCGCAACCCAAGGATCCCTAAGGATCAGCTTGGATCGAAGATATTTCAGTTCTTGATTTGAAATCGTTCCTTTTTGGATGTTTTGATTTGATGATTCAGGACGAAGATGTACTCCGTAGAATGAGCCACATTTGACCCTATTCCTTTGATCACGAAAGCTGATAGTTTTATCAGGCTATGGCTAAAATATTTGTTGTAATAATCTTCTAGTATGCACGAAGTATCCGAACCTATACCAGTGCACGGGGTTCTTGGATCGTCGTATTTTTAATAGACTCGTTCATTATGCCATTCGCTATTCCTCCTTTTCTCTTTAAAATATTCGATTACCGCAGTACTACTAGTATCTAAGTATAGAGTTAAACCATGGTATATATTGCCTATTCAGAAAGCTTATTGCAAGTTGCTCTTTCCTTTCTTCACCCCTTCCCTTCTCCTCAAGCTTAAGCGTTTTATTTGTATTTAAAGTACGCTGAAATTTTCTTCATATTCGGCCTCAATTTGTCAATCTTTATTTGCTTCAGACGTGGATCGAAGAAAACAGCCCACCCCAGCTGCAATTGCAAGTATCGTCTTTCCCAAGCCCATCTCGTCCCCACAGATACCCCCCGGAAAACCGACCTGCATAAGTAGTTGATCTGCCCCGCACCCTTGAGCTGCCAGGGGTGGGGGGTTATAGCGAATGAGAGGGGTGCCTCGATGGGTGGCGTATTGTGGAGCGGGGCCGAGAAGTGTTGGAAGCCTGAAACAAGTAAGGCCCCCCATGTTATGTTCCATAGCTAGTTTCGGCTCGTCTAACAATTAATAGTTGGCTGATATGCTTAAGATGGGACCGCGTACTCAATAAACGGGCAGCAGAGAAAGGATGGCCGCAGTCTGAGGGGAAATCCAGGCCGACGTGGGAGTGGCAACCCGTGACAACTACTTCTACTTATTCATGCGCACCCTGTACTGTGCCCAGAGATTGAATTTTGTTGTTATTTCCGCTTGCTCTCTGCTGTGCCCATGCCGCCAGCTTTTCTATAGCCCAAAAATAGAAAAAGAATATCGTAACCCACCTTGACTAGATCTGACATGTCGATCTTCCGCCATACCTAAATCAATTTTAACATGTGTAGCTCTCGACTTACAGGGATTAACGAGGCCTGCACCTTTTTCCGACACAGCCACCTTCAAAACCTCACCTCCTATCCCCCCCCCCCCCCGCCGCCTTGCATTTAGCGTTGCTTTGCACTGCCACAAGAGCCAACTTTCTTTCCTCTCGCTCTTCTTTTCTCTCCTTTTTGCACTTGATACATTGGGGAAAACAAAAAGCGAGTCTCTTGTTACCAAGAAGATGGAAGGCGGCCGCTATCGTAGCACACCAGAAACCATCGTGTTCTACATATTCTATGTCATAAGCCTACCATTTGCTTTATTCATACTCCTACCGGCACGTCTGCTTCAAGACCTCTTCATGAAAATCCTCGTTCCCCGGGTGCTGGAACCTGCGTTTAAAAGTGCCTACTTTAGTCGCAGATGGGTTAGCAAGTGGATCACGCACCAAGGAAGGCCCTCCATCATGATCAAACTCGTCGCGATACCCCAACTAGTCAAGGCAATCGTCTCCCGAGAGAAGAAAAACAACGGCACAATACTCTTTATCAAAGTGCTAGAAATCGATGAAATACCTCCGATGATTGCTTCGTATCTTCATCATGTGGACCTCGTGAGCCTCAGTCTATCGTCGAAGGAGGTTCACGAAAGAATATACCGACCTACCTCACGGACAGTCTCTGAGCCAAAAGCGGAAAATTATTATACAGAGGATGAGGGATATGCGCGGGGGACTCGGATCTTACGTCAGTTAACATGTTCTCGAAAAGAAAGGCTCAACTGTTGGGGCTGTAACGTTCAAATCTGTCAGGTAAGAAAGCTCTGCAACTTGCCTCCAAACAAACACTTGAACCTGCTTTTATTAAATGGGGCCTTGCTCACCTAGGAATGCGCCTTCAGTCGGTTCTGTCGACCGTCGTCCGTATTTTTCCATATGGAACATTGTCGCGCCCGATGCTCCAGATGCTGCTATGAGACATATCGTCCGGGGCATCCAATATGGTACTGCGCCTGCTCTGGGGACGGTCGGAATCCGGGATACCAAGGGGACCCGGGCTCCCAGGGCAGTATTTATTCAGAGAAGCTGGTATGCAGAGATTGCAGTCAAAAAACGGGATTGGATTTGTTCCAGTCTCGGTCCAGACACGACCGAGAGGTGTACCGGCGTTTGGTCCAGCAGCCCCTGGCATGTGGAATATGCTCTGAAGCGTTACAGCGGAGTGGACCGCTCTGGTGGTTTTGCTCAAAGTGTTCTGGGGAATGTCGAAGCCATGATCATCCGGAATGGGGAAGAAAAGTCGAGGTTTAAAAGGGCGAGTGAAGATATATAGAGGTTTTGGCTACCCTGTTATTTGTTTTTATTTCACAAAGGGTATCTAGGTAAGGGTTGATTGATCGTCACGATATCACCGAGCATGGAAACCCCTCATCCAGGGCCGCCGCCTCCTCCACAACCGCCACAACCACCACCGCCACATCCTCCTCCGTCTCCTCCATCTCCCCCATCTCCTCCATCTCCATCTCCTCCATCTGTGACATCAATACCGGCATCAGCGAATGCTCCAGGACCAACGCCTCCAGGTAGCGCACGCCGAATAATATCCTCAACCTCTCGCCCCTCATAGAGCGGCCTGGCAAACTCAACATCCGGGAGCCTCACTCGTCCATCTCGCAGGAGCTCGTATTGTTCGACTTTCTCCTTCAACGTCAAATGAACCCACGGTGCCGCGAAGTAATGTTGATATCTACCTTGATGATCATAGGTATGGCTGAAAGGCTGGGCACGGTGGATCCCACCCAGCTTGACTCTGTCCATGGCCGCGTCAGGGTGTTGGTGCAGCCAGGTGGTTGCGGCCTGAAATCGATTGCTTTGCGCCATAATGGCTGCGACTCGGGTCAATTTCTCCTGGGCGCAGAGAACCAGAAGGCGGTTCTTCATCCAGTTCTCTTTTACATCACTGTCCGCTGTATTGCTCTCGACTATGGATGGAGGGTATTGATACTGGTCTCTCATTAGGTGAAATGAGATGGCAGACCAAGAATCAAAGGGGAATGCCCAGACGTGTTTTGCTAGGTTGCACTCCCCGCAGGTCACAGGATATCGGCCAAATGCCTCAGTGCAATCCCATGGGAAGAGCTCCTGATGCTGGTATAGATGTTGCCCAAACGCACCCCAGTCATACCAGTATTCTTGCAAACTATCGATAATGTCGGCCTCATCGTGTCTACCAAATCGGAATCGGAGGAGGTATTCTTCTGTCAAGCCATGTGGGACATCGAACTTGGACTTGACCCGAGGCTTTACATACCCTGAAGGTCTGCAAATAAAGCTCATCAGATAGAGCGGCGGACTAGAAAACTGATCCTTTTCATCATTCTCGTTTTTATCCCCATCCTTGGCCATTTCCACCAGAGGAGTCCCCAACAAGGGACCGAAGCTGCCATAGTCCATAAGAGAGTCACAGAAGTTCTGGCAGTTATTATCAGTTGGCGACCAGCGGAGGTTAGTTCCAACATCCAGCAGGCGCGTCACGATGCTCTTTAGGTAGATAGACAGCTGTTGGCCAATCAGTGCTTTAAGGTCCTGGATCCTAGGCTCCAAAAGACGGTTGAGCCACTGCACACGGTCGCGGCGGCTGAGACCTGGGTCATCGAAAGGCTCTTTGCTCGCCTCTACCAGTCCATTGATAACCTTTTCCTCCAAGGATCGGTCCAGCACTCCAGTGAATGGGCAGCCCACGACCTGCTTCATAATGGCCTTGAAGCGCTTGGGGCCAGATGCCGGTCGTTCTTGCCACCACAATTGTCTATCTTCGCTCAACGCCAGGCATCTCGGATTCCTGATCGGTCTCCGAGCCGAAAATACTGGAGCGTCCCGCAAAGAAACTAGCGCGCCCCCCTTGGAACTAGGTTGAACAAACGTTAGGAAAATCGAAGACAAAAAGACTTAAGCTAACAGCGATGAGAGAACTTACTTAGTCATACCATTCTCAATCACTACCGGTCCCAGCCTTAATGCCATGTGGACATTGCCAAATGGGTACTTTTCGGTATATTTTCGCAAAAAGAATGGGATGTCCTCACCCGCTTCTGCCTCTTCCACTACAACTGCCGTTCCCGTGGCATCATCCCTAGACGCGGGCTGTTGGCTCTTCTGCGTGACTGTCTTAGGCCGTTCAATCGATCCATATTTTATAGATTCGACATTAATTCCACTGAGGGGTCCCCCTTGGTTTGAGTCTCCTTGATCTCTCATGCTCTGGCCGAGTGTTTTATATTTTCGCTTCCCCTTCACGGTGGTAATTGCTTGCAAGCCCTCATACTTAGCCTCTGCAAGAACCTCCTGGAGTTGGAGGAGCCCACATTCAACGCCCCCTAGCTGCGTAGCCTTCCGATGTAACTCCTCCTTCGAAACCGGAAAGAGGCGCTTTGCTCCCCCATCCGATTCAAGACGGGATACCTCTTCGCACATACAGATCCTCCGACTAATCGTAGGAGTGATAATCTCATCCAGGATACAATGTTTATAGACCTTCACATAGTCGGCACTCCCTAGGTATCCCTGGCGGTAGCAATCCTCGCATATTAATGCATCCAGTTTGTGGTTTCCCTTTTCTTTTCCTTGAGCCGCCGCAGGTGCAAGTGCAGGTGAAGCTTTCCGACGATACATGCTGCTCCGGACAATACTCCCACACTTGGCACACTGAAGCGGAGCCAGCAACGGCATACCCGCTTTGCTATACCTCTCCAGCTGTAACTGAGGGAAAGCCGGCCTTTTCCAAAATGACAACTTATCCAACGGCGGTCGGTGCTCGACCAGCTTATCCAAATCCAGTAGCCCAATGCCCCGAAGCATCATCCTCGCCCGACGATGGGCTCGCGACTCCGTAGCCCCCGTACCAAGACGCTCCTCCTCCTCCTCCTCCTCTAGACACGCGCGTATTTCCGCCTTAATGGCGAAACTCGCCTGGGTAAGTCGAATTTCATGTACCTGTTTCTCCAGACTAGACATATAAGCCCCCTCATCTAGCTTCTTCTTCTTCTCCTCCTCCTTTTTTGTACTATTAATAGCATTCGCATCTTTCGAACGAGCGACCTCCTCCGCAAACTCCCGACTCTGTTGATGGACCTGATCGATGAAAGTATCGAAGCCGTGCATAAAATTGTCCAGTTCATCCGGCAGATCTGTCTCAGACAGCGGTTGAGACTCAACCTGCCATTCCTTGAGGGCGCAAATAACATTTTCGAGTTCTTGTTCCACGCCGGCCCAGTATAATTGTTCGAGATTCTGGAGTAGATGGTCGGTTCCTGGCCCGATTAAAGTCCAGGGGAGAGTATTGGTTGTGCTGTCGAGGCTTGAGGATGAAAGGGATGAGGGCTTTTTATTGCCTCGCCGGTGGGGTAGGGAAAAAGGGAATTTCATCTTGATGGATTTTGTTCGCCTTCTACACCCGAATCATTTAGGATTTATTTAGAGAGGTGATAGAGATACCATCTTTGATTATGGCCTGTCTAGAGGAAAGAGGCTGAGAACTTGAACTCGGTGACGACTGGGAAGTTGGCTGTGTGAGGGCGAGAGGGGCTGTGCTAAGATCGACAAGGGTGTGAACGAGCATTACCCAAAGTCTTCTTGAACTGGTGAACAAATATCAGGCTCAACACGAATCGAATCAGCCTTATCTTGACAGACCTAGTCAATAGATCCAGGAATTCGACGGCTGGCTCGGGAACTGCAAACCAACAAAAAGCTACAGCAACAGCAGCAGCCCGACAAGAAGCCTCGGTTGCACTCTACATGCAGTCTATTCAGTGGTCTGTGGTTCATTCCCTCTGAAAGAAACCCAACTTTTGCTCGATATTTCAAAATATCTTATCATTTCTGTGAAAACTAATGAGTATGTGAAGCAAAGACATCATAATCATTGCTCCCAGGAAATAAATAAGAGGCATATTCCAGTGCCACTGAAAGAAAAGTTTCCACCCACAATAATCCACCGAACCCGCCGGTAGCATATCATAAGCAGGAGTTTTTTTTTTTTTTTTTTTGGTATTGAAAACAAACCCAAGGGCTGCTTGGCTAGGCCGCGTACGAGGCAATAGCAGGCTCCTCAAGTGTCTTATCCTTCGATCCGAGGATATTGCCAACTGCAGCTGCTGCAATGGCTGCCTCTCCCGCGAGACCATCCAAACCAGGAGCCGCACCCTCCTTGCATAAGGAAGCAACATCAAGTCTACTGGGTTGCCCAGGTCCATCATTGGTCAAAGCATCTTGGATCAGTCCCCAGGCCAGCGCATTGTATATCGCTCCCTCGTGAAGCACCAGGGCATTCGGGTCACCGCAGACCGTCTGCACCTGATTGTTGGTGACTCCAACGCCTCGAGCGTCGCGAAGGTATGAAGAGGCCCCAGTGCTGTTTTGCGGTTGAACGATCTCATCGCTGGAGGAGTAGAAGGTGGTTGTCGGGACGAAAGCGCTGTCACCACCGTTCTTACGCAGCGTAGCCACAAGCTTGGAGCCCGCCTCCTGTTGTTTAATGGCCGGGGTACAGAGAAACTCGGACAGAGGAGAGCAGATCAGGCCAGCCAGAGTGGTTCCGTTGAAATCTGGGGCCAAGGCAATCAAGTCGGTCACGACGCTGACCGTGGATGGCCAGTACTTGAAAGCCCATTGAGCGTTGATTCCGCCCTGAGACCAGGAGATCACTCCAACCTGTTTACCCTTGCTGACCCCGGAAATGTAATTGATGGCATATGCGATGTACTCTGAGTTGACCTGGACATCTCCTAAGCTGTTCCCAGGAACATTTACCCAAACAGGGTCGGCGTAGTCCGTTGCGCCGAGTAGCTTGCCAAAGGCCTTGGCGTAGATAGTCCCTGCTTGGACAGCCGTCCCAGGGACCATGATAACGGGGTTCTTCGAGCCGGCCCCGTATTCAAAAGCAGATGGGATGTAGATTGCACTACGGAGGAAGTTCTCAGAAACCGAGTAGGGCGCATCTCCGAATCCCTTCTGAGGGTAGACTGGTGCAGAGGGTTGGACGGTGTTGGTGTTGTTGCTGGAATTGACGTCGTCCGACCGGCGACGATGGAATTGGGTTGCCACAGGCGATCCAGCCACCAGAGGGACAAGGAGGGAAAGCGCAATGACGAGTTTACTTGAAGGCATGGCTGCTGAGGATGCTTTAAGATTCGATGGTTGTGATGGGCATCTCATAGCCGTCTGTTGCCTCCCTTTTATATCTTCATCGTTTTCCCATGTCTGCACTCAGAACTATGCATAAATATTATACTCAAGGTGACTCGTAGCTATGAGTTCGACGATAGCAGCCTCCTCAATTGAGTGTTCCCCCAATATAATGCAGATGTAGGTAAATCGCGGCTGGACGATTCGTCCAAGAAAATGATTGGCTCTTCCGGCAACTAGAGAAGGATGAGTTAGGTTCATAATACGAGTAGGAGTAAGCACCGAATGACAAGGGTATATGCCGGCCATTCCAATCGTTTTGCTCAAAAAATACCGATTCCTGTCGGTAGGGAGTAGCTCAGGCAGGGGCCAGAATCCAGATTGGAATGATCACCGCGGGGTGTCGCGGGGAATCAATGGTCGAAGTCGCCAGGTACAGGAGAAATCGAAGGAAGAACTTTCTAGATCGACCGGGAGGGAGGCTATGAACTCCACCCCCGCCTTTCTCGAAGGAATCTGTTTCAAGTTAAGCCACCTCTCCCATCGAGAGACCTGAAGGGGAAAGACAAGGAAGCTTAATCCTCATTTAATTGGGATCCCCGCACTAGTTCCGGTCGTTGTCATTTGCATGTGCTTGGAGGATCGAGGCTGTGTGAAAGCCATCAGAAGGTTGCAATGGAAAACAATGCAAACAAGGGTCTAGGGTTTCTAATAGCCGATTTCTTCACTAGTTGGACAGACGGTAAATATTCTTCACATGTTCATCAGCTGGTTTCATTACCTCCCAAGTAGTACTCATACTTAACAACCATATGCTCCTTCCAACCCGGCATTAATCTCGTCCGGCATATCATCGCAGTAGTACCAAGCTGCTAGGTATGTGAGAGGTTACTTTCCGGCATTCTCTCGTCCTAGGCCCTGTAGCCCATGTCGAGATCGCCTAGTGGTCCAGGACGGTCACCCAGCAGACTTGCAGAAAACCTACTTGGATTCAGAGACACGTGTTAGCTGTATTCGTTTCAGAGGAGGGGATGAATGTTTGTCCATCTACTTGGGAAATAGATTGATGCTCGGTTCCGAACTCCAGGGTTAATGGTTGACCCAAGGAATTGAAGGCAGCTGGGATGATTGGAATTGGAGAAACACAAACAACGCACCTTCCTAAAAGGTAACGTGTACGGGTCACGGGTCTATTCCTCTTGTACCTTAAGGATTACCTCACTACTACCATGATAGAATGGAATGCTCAGGCAACTAAATAATGCAACCCATATTCTACCAGTGTTAATCTTGTGTTGACTCGTAATTTCAATCCGTTTCTCTGGCGATGTTTTTTTACCTGCAAAAAAAAAAAAACTATTACTACTAAAGTTTATTTAATTCTTACCGTTTCCATTGTTCATTAAAACTTAATCTTCCAATCTATCTTGATAAAGGTGATGAATCCTAGTGACGTCAACGAAATGACCCCCAGTATCACACCCAAAAACCAGACACAGCTTATAAAGATCCAAAAAATACTGCACAGATTCACAAATATTACAAAATATCCAAAAAGAAAAAAAAAGCACAAAGACGCCAAATAAATTCAAGAGAATCATAATGGCCTCCATCCACTGGCCGCCGAAGTACCTCCCTGGAACAACCAACAACTTCGTCTCCAACGAAACCTACGTCCCTCACACCACAGTCGACACCGTCTGGTCCAACCTGTCCAACACCAGCAAATGGGAATCCTATTATGACAATGTCAGCCAAATCACCCCTCCCCCATTGAGCCCTACTCTATCGAAAGGGGACCACTTCCACTTCTCAACCTTTGGGTTCCCGCCTCTCGAAGCGGAAGTTCTAGAATGCGAGAAACCGACCACCACGGCTCCGGGACGCTTATCATGGCGGGCATGGCAAGATGGGGATGAGCAAACGGCATTGGACATCTGCCATGCGTGGATCGTGGAGGGAACGGATTGGGGCGCCGTAAGGATTTTAACGCAGGAGAGTCAGATCGGGAAGCCGGCGGCTGATTTAGCGGGCACGAAACCGAATGTTATGTTGAATGGCCACCAGGATTGGGTGGATGGGCTGGCCAGGATATCAAGGGAATAGGTCTTTGTTTCCCATTAGAATCCGGAATTCCTGGCATAATAAGTGGCCTTGGTACGGTTCACTTGGAGTAGTTAATATATATCTACGCCATCTAGCAATATATAAATATGGTCAGCCAGTAGCGTCCGGGTTTAGTCTACTCCGACAGTTCTTCGGGCTATGTCCAACTAATATCTAGTGAGCTTCTCGTCATCCTACAGGGATATTGCTTCTATATGAGCTAGGGTAGCTAAATACAGGCTAAGGCAATCCCCCAATCCAGCCTCTTATATATTTATTTTCTGCACTCCCTTGGCTTATTCCTGGACTTTATTTATTTAATTTATTTTTGCTTGGCTCTTTAGCTAATGTTTCCTAGCCTTCGATGGGGGTGCTTATTTCTTAGCTACCGCCGCCACACCTTAATCATATCTCAACGAATACTCTATCAATGAAATCCACCACAATAGACAAGGTATTCCCTCACCGCATGGGATTCTTTTATTACTTAATCCCTCGAAGTCGGATTCAAATTGTGGATTTTTCCTTTTTTTTCTTTCTTTTTTTTTGGGTGACATCATAAAATAAGACGAGCAAAAAAAAAAAAATATATAATCTTATCAGATGGAATAAAACCGTACCAGAGTGGATCCGTACCATACCAGGTCCCGTATTTCCGATACCGGATATCAATCAGATAATCTCTCAGTGGGGTTCGGTTTACAAGTGCCAATAACTACGCCCGTCCAGCAGGTTTCTTTTGGAATTGAGTGCGATCGACATGAAAATTCTTCACTGTCAGTCTAGGCATTCATCCCTTTCTCTCCTTTTTCTTTTTTTTCACCCCCTGATGTCGCATTAAAGTTGAAGATGGCCTGCCCTGATTTGATTGATATCCCCCATCTCGTGGGATGACCCCTCATGGAACAAGGATAGACCCCCTCACTGCAATGTTTCGCGTTTCTCCTGCATAAGCCACCTTGAAGATTACGAATCGGAGATTTTTGCTCAGGAGGTTGGGTAAATATTTAATTAAGGTGGGGATGTGACGGGATTTGTCGGAATTATCAGATCAGATAATTACGTAGATCTCCACATCTGCATCCACAAAGAAACAAAGTAAATAAAAACTCTCTATACTATCAGATAAAAAAACACTCAATTAATCTATAACTAACCCAAATAAAATATCTAAGGGAATAACTAAAAGAGTAAAATAGCTAAGGCAGAAGAATCTCGTCGTTCAGAATAACCTCCACCAACCCCACTGCCTCATCAATCAACTCCCTCGCCAACCCCTCCCAACTCCCCACAGTCACAATCTCAAGCCCCAATTCCTCTCCGTTCGGGAAAGCCTGGAACTTGATCTCTCGCAACGGCTCCATGGCCGGATAAACGGTCTGCATGCGACTGCTCGCGCCCTCGAAGCCGAGTTGCTCGACGTGGTCTACGTCCTGATGCACGACGGAATCGAACCAGGTCGATTCATCCTTGGTCCAGGTTGTGCAGCTGGATACGATTTCTTGGAGGCCCAAGGACTCGAAGCGGGCGGACTCGAGGTGCTGGCGTTGGATGAAAGAAAGGAGTTCGTGGCCGGTCCAGGTGGGGGAGAAAGGAATGCGGATGGGGGCGTATTGCCATGTTGGGCCGATGGTGGTGTCTGCGTTTAGGTGGTCTGAGTCGGCAAGGTTACGGCCCGAGACGACCTCGCCGAAGATGATGTCGCGGGATCCGGTGCGGCGGGCAAGGAGAAGGGCCCAGATGGCGGTGGGGAGGGAGGCGACCGTGATGTGTTTGGGTCGGGAGGAGATAGAGACGGTTTCGAAGAGGGCAAGGTGGTTGGTTGGGTCAGTGGGGTTGCCGGGCTGGATGCGCGTGAGGCCGGAGGAGCCGGAGAGGAGGGAGGTCCAGTAGGATGCGGCGGCGGAGTGGGTGTGGTGGATGTGGGCAACGTAGGGGGCGAAGGGGTGGCCGATGGGGATTGAAGAGGCCGGCTGGCGGTCGTAGATGGATGCGAGCTGGCGGAGGAGGATGGGTAGGCAAATCTCGTCGTACTGGGCGTGGGAGACACGGAAGGCGAGGACCGCGCGGTTGGTGGTTGAGTGCTGGACGAAGAGGAACTTGACGAAGGGGGAGCCAGCGGAGATAGTGGTCTCGACGTCGAGGGCGCAGAGTTGCTGCGTGAAGGCGTCTAGGTCACCGTCGGTTGTGTATTCGACGACGGGACAGGTGAGGCTGTCAAGCACGACTGAATAACAGATATCATCAGACTGTGGGAGGAAGACTGTACGCAGGATCTCGTTGCGACGGACGAGTTCATGACAGCAGGCAGTGAGATGGGCCAAGTCGACCGCAGCATCGAAGTGGAAGAGCTCGTAGCGCACGGAGAAGCGGGGGCGTTGAAGAGTACCCTGGACGGCGATGGCTTGTAGAGGGCGAGCAGGATAGACATCCTCAATTACAGCGTCCGTTAGGGTTGCGGACTGGGTGCGCAGACGAACGAGGAGGGCCTCGCGATCAGATTCGGACATTTCCAGTGTGCTAAACGGTTGGTACTCAGGCCCCTTAACAGCAACGTCCTTCTGGGTGGCTACCAGCTTCTCAGCCATATCCTCCAGTTTGCGGTGGTCGAAGATGGTCGTCACCGTCAGCTGTAGACCCTCAAGCCTGGCTTCAGAGACTAGCTTCATAGCGCGGATGGAGTCACCACCCAGCTCAAAGAAGTCGTCCACAAGAGCAATCTCCTCCGCCGGGAGGTCCAAGATATGCGCCCAGAGCGACTGCAGCGTCTTCTGTCGCGGCGAAAATTCTTTGGTGACGGCGGGCCGAGCTCGCCGCTGGGGTTTGGGAATAGACTTAACAGGCGTCACGACCACAATCTCTCCAGTAACGGAGCATTTGGCCCACTTGCCAGTGCGACACACATATCCCTTCTCCAGCCAAGACGGACGCAGGCCCTCGCCCTCAGCACGAGAGACAAGCAGCTCTCCCACAGCTCCAACAGGAACCAGCCTGTCAACATCAGCTGGGTCAACAATCCAGGCAGCCTCGACACCTTCATATCCCTCTTGACCATTCAATTTGGCAGCCGCCATCTTAGCCAACCCCTCCACCTTCACCGCCTCCTTCACCTTCACCTTCCCGCTCTCTTGAATGTCTCCAATTCTCTTACCCGGACTCTCCAACAACTCCCTAATCACCCCCCCAAATTCCTCCAGAGCTCCATCCATCACCTCCCCATCCACCGTCTTCCCATCAAAACTAGCCATGATCAAGAACCCATCCGGATGCACCGTAAACACCAGCATCAGCGCATACGAGTTGAACTTGAGGGCTTCCCGAGCTGCTTCCGCCTCACTACTCGGGACAAACGCCGTCGCCGGGGCCGTCTCCATATCCATTTTGATTTCGTTTTCTTCTTCAACAGTCGGATGGATAACGATGCCCGTGCGCAATTCACACGCTTCGCGCGCATCGGGGCTGAGACGGCGGATATTCTGGAGTCCGAGATGTTCGTGGGGCATGCGGGAGACCATGGACTCGTGGATCTCTTGTAAGTATTCGGTTACTGTGCTGGTAGGATCTATGTGGACGCGCACCGGAACGGTGGTGATCATAGGTCCCTCGATGGATTCAATGTTGGGTACCGGGGCAGTGCGACCAGTGAGTGTTTCACCAAAGACGACGTCGGTTGTGGCGGTGTATCGGGACGCGACGAGGGCCCAGGCGCCGCGGATTGCGGTTGCGATGCTAGTTGAGGAAGAAGAGGTAGGGAGGGAGACGTAGTGTTCGCGTAGGGAGTCAGCTCGGGTTTGGTAGCCTTTCCGTGGAAGGATGGGGAACTGAGGTGCCACTGCGCCAGCGAGCTTTTCGGTCCAATAGGTCTTTGGCGTGGAGGGATCTTGCTCTGATAGCCAGCGAATGAAGTGTGAGAAGGGGGGTGGACTGGGGAGGGGAGAGACGCCGCGGAAGGCTTGGTTGACGCGGTCGACGAGGAGGGGCATAGACCAGCCGTCGTAGCAGGCGTGGTGGATGGTGAAGACTAGGGAGATCTTGCCGTTGTCTGTGACAGTGGCGAAGCGGGCGAGGGAAGCGCCTAGACCCATGCTTTCTTCCTGGTCGGCAGCGAGATACGACTCCAGTGAGCCTTGGTGCTCGGTCCAGAGAGGGAGAGAGCGGAGGACGACCTGCATGAGGCCACGACGGGGAACTTGCACGATGCGAGTGCGCAGTATGGAGCTGTCTGCTGCGACGGTCTCGAAGGCAGTGCGTAGTCGAGGGGAGATCTCAGACGAGGGCAGCTCGACAACGCGCTGGGCGACGTAGGCATCGCGGACCTTGGCTGAGAGAGCCATCAAGGCTTCTTGTAGAGGCGTACAAGGGTAGATGTCCTCGATACTGGCAACGGAGAGGTTGCAGAGGGCCGCCACTTCTGCGCAGGCATCATCGACGGGCCAGTTAGGGCACAGAGAAAAGGGAGTCACTGCCTTTTTCTCCTCTGCCTCATCAGCAACGGGTGTCAGTTTCAGGGCTTGTTCCTGGAGAGTGGGCTGCTGGAATACATCAGAAACCCTGAGAGCAAACCCAGCCTCCCTTGCGGCAGCCACCAGTTTCATGGCCTTGAGAGAGTCACCCCCGAGTCGGAAGAAGTGATCATTTCTCCCAAATTCGTCGGCCGGGCTCAGCGTCGTCATCCACAGTTTATGCAAGCTCCTCTCCAACTCCGTCTCTGGCGGCACCACGACCACAGCCTGGCGCACCTTAAACGCCGCCAGCTGAGCGCGCGAGAGCCCGTTGCCCAGGGCCCGCAGTTGCTTGCGGTCTGTCTTGAGGGACACCAACAGCGGCAGTACAGACAGCGGCAAAAATGCAGCGGGTATCATATATCGCGGTAGATCCTGCGAGAGAGCAGCCTCGATTTGGCCCAGCGCCGTCTGATACGCAGGCGAAAAGGACTCTGCCAGAGCATTGCACTGAGCTCCAGCCTCAGCAGCCTCAGCAATAAACGCCACCAATGTAGCATCATCCTTCTTCCCTCCGGGATGCAGCACCTCCGCTGCAACTCTTGCCCCAGTCGGCAAATGGCGCTGGACATGATGCTCTACCTCACCCAATTCAACACGCTGACCCCGCAACTTCACCTGGGCATCCGCACGGCCGATAAAAACGATACTTCCGCTTCCATCCGGGTCATATCGCACCAGATCGCCCGTTTTATACAACCTCCCAGGTCGACGAGCTTTGAGCCAGCTCGGGTCCTCAATAAACACTGCCTTCGTCTTTTCTTCCTCATTCAAATACCCAACACCCACAATCGGGCCCTCAACCAACAGCTCTCCCACCGCTCCAACCGGTACAAGCTTTTCATGATCATTCGCATCCACAATCCACGTAGCTCCCCCAACTCCCACCCCAATACTCGTATACCCCCGTCCTACTGGGATAGAGCTATTGATCGTACAACCAACCGTGCACTCCGACGGCCCATACGCAATGACGACCCGCGTACTCTTACCCCAGACCGCCGCATCGTGTGCCGCTACACTCTCCCCACCTAGACCCAACACGTCCAGCATAGGCAGGATATCCGCATCCAGCACTCGGGCCACGGAAGGTGTCATATGCGCCATGTTCACGTCCATAGACCGAATTGCCCCGCTGAGGTCGTTGACTCGGCTATCCTCGGAGGGAACACAGATACACCCACCACTAGCCAATGTACACAGCATACAGTCGACACTCACATCAAACGCGTAACTAGGAAAATCCAGCACGCGGGATTGCCGGGTATATCCCACAGCAGCGGCACGGGGGATCGCCCCAGATGTATAATTCACGTGGGTGATGACAACACCCTTCGGTTTTCCGGTACTCCCAGACGTAAACTGGAGATACAAGGGAGATGAGCTCGGTATCGTCACTTCTGGCGCGGAAGAAAAAAAAGAAGGGGCTGATTCAAGCTGCGGTCCCACAACAACCACCTCATCCACAAGCCTCCGACCCAATTCAGCCTGTGCCTGAGACGTGAGCATAAGGCCTGCCTTTACCTCAGCTGTGATAGTAGCCAATCGGCCCTCGGGCTGCGACGGGTCCATGAGCACCAGACACCCGCCAGCCTTGATCACAGCCAACACACCCACGATCGTCCAGCGGGATTTTTCAAAACACAATGGCACAGGTTGTCCCACTTTGACACCGCGAGAGACTAGATCGTGTGCCAGCTGTGTGGAAAGTGTGTCGAGCTGGGCGTACGAGAGCTGGCCGTCCCATGAGACCACGGCGGGACGGGAGGGATCAACGTCTATCTGCTCGGATATAATTTCGTGGATGTTGCGCTCGATCGCGAGGGGGCAGGGCGTGTTCCAGGCCCAGAGGTAGTCGAGTTCGCGGGGGCCGGGGGCGAGGGTTTGGGCCAGTGTGGCCGAGGGAAAAGAGATAATATCGAGAAGATCGGTGACCACGGCGGATAGGGCGGAGGGAACGGGGTGGGAAGCTTCCAAGGAAGTAAAAACGGGTTGCAGGTGGAGGGATCCGGCGTGGAGCTGCATGTCTAGAGAGAATGAAGAGGAGGAGGGAGAATCGGAGGAATCGAGGGTAGTAAACCGGATAGAAGAAAACGAGGAGGAAGAAGAAGAAGCAGAAGGGGAGATCTTTCTAATCCTGTCCACAATATCCGACAGCGATTCTGCAGAGACAAGCTCAGAGAGTGATGCGTTGGTCCACGCATCACGAACTTTCCATGCAAACCGGCCGCTGTCGGAGGGGACGGTGCCGCGACTCAGAAGCAGTGTCCACAGCAACACAACGTATTCATCCTGCGCTGGGAGAGACTCCGGCCATACGAGGAGAGCCCCGAAATTAGGGATATACTCGCCCATTTTCTTTCGTGTTCTCTTCCTTAAAGAATGTGTGCCTTGCGCAGGTGAGGGGAGGAGAGGGAAAGTGGGATGAGATTTATATTAGAAGATTCAGTTATCAGATCAAACCAGCGCGGTATCCCCCAGGTCCGATCCACCCTTTCTTACCGCTATATTACCTTGACTCATGGAATTGCGCGTGGAGTGGAGAGAATCCGTCAATTATTAGAGCAATTGGGAGGGCACGGTGGATCACAAGGGAGCGAGTGGATAGTATAAGAGTGTATCAGGCGGTTATTGTACGGTATAATACCGGTCAAAACCGTTATCCCGCGTAAATACCGCATTCTGCAACGATCATCAGATAAGATGGCCGACTTCGCAAACTCGCTTAATCAACTGCTATTTCTTTAGTTTGTTAGCTTTAATTTAAAATGCTTGATTTTATTATTCTTTATCCCTGACCTTGCATCCCAATCTTAATTCAATTGACCCTTTTTTTTTCTCACCTCAAAATGGGAGAAAAAAAGGACGTCCCGACTCCCGACAAGGAGAAGCCGAATGTACCGAACCCTAACTTTGATTCCTCCCCTTATGGTTAGTGATAGCTAATCAAAATGGCGAGTAGCTCTTCAAGAGATGCTTCACATTCGGGCGTCTCCTCCTCTATGGAAATCCCTCCCCCCAGGACCTCCTCCTCCTCGGCATTGGCTTCCTGGCCTCCATCGCCTCTGGAGTCCCCTTCCCCATCATGGGTATCGTCTTCGGTCAGCTCGTCGATGAGATGAATTCCTCCTCGTGTAATGCCACCCCTCAGAATGGTGATTCCTACCAGCACGCCATCAACGAGAAAGTGCTCAAAATCGTGTACATCGGCATCGCCTACTTCGTCCTTATTTATATTTATGTCCTGTGCTGGAACCTCTCTGGCGAACGCCTGGCCCAACGGCTTCGGGAACGCTACTTCCACGGTTTACTCCGCCAGGACGCAGCCTTTTTTGATAATCTTCCCCCGGGAGAGGCCTCGTCCCGCATCACAGGTGACATTGCTACTATCCAGCAAGGAACCAGTGAAAAGGTTGGCATCGTGCTTAACAGCATTGCCTTTTTCATCACCGCCTATGTCGTTGCCTTTATCAAAGATGCCCGCTTGGCCGGGATGCTCGTCTCCCTGACGCCCGCCTACCTGGCCATGTCCCTGGTCGGCGGCTACTTCGTCCGCAAGTACTTCGGTCGCGCCCTCGACTGCATGGCCAGCGCCTCCTCTGTCGCCCTCGAGGCCTTTGCCAACACCATGGTTGTCCACGCCTTCTCCGCGAACGGCCGCCTCGAATCCAAATTCATCGACCACCTGGGCCCCGCCCGTGTCGCAGGTATCCGCAAATCCATCGCCACCGCCGCCCAGTCCGGTCTGCTCTATTTCATCGCTTTCTCCGCCAATGCCCTCGCTTTCTGGCAGGGCTCCGGCAAGATCGCTGACGCCGTCGAGGCAGGCGGCCAGGGCATGACCGTCGGAGCGACCTACACCGTCATCTTCATCCTCGTCGACGCCTCGCTTATCCTCAGCCAAGTCGCCCCCTTCCTGCAGAGCTTCGACGCGGCCTCCGTCGCCTTCTCCAAGCTCGAGGGCGATATCCAGCGCACTTCCCCAATTGATGGCACCGCTGCCGATGTTGGCCTTATCCCTGACTCAAATCTGACCCCCGACATCGAATTCCGCAACGTCTCCTTCCGCTTCCCCTCGCGCCCGGACAAGCCTATCCTAACGGATCTCTCCCTCTCTATTCCCGCCGGGAAACAGACTGCCATCGTCGGCCTCTCCGGTAGCGGCAAGTCCACCGTCGCGGGCCTGATCACCCGCTTCTATGATGCTGGGGACGGCACCGTGCTCATCGGCGGCCACGACATCCGCTCTCTCAACGTCCGCTTCCTCCGTAGCAACATTAGCCTTGTGCAACAGGAACCTAATCTCCTCGATCGGTCTATCCTCGAAAATATTGCTCTGGGATTGGTGAATTCACCCGCCCACACCCATCTCGCTAGCACCCTCAACTCCAACACCCTAGCCAACATCGCCCAGGCTATCCGCGACGGTACATCTACAGACATTGCACAAGCTCTCAATGACACAACTCTCATCCCAGACGCGGACACCCGCGCCGCCGCCAGCGAGATTCTAGGTCTAGTCGAAACCGCCGCAAACCTCGCAGACGCATCCCACTTCGTCTCGAAACTCCACCACGGCCTCGCTACCATGGTCGGGTCGTCCGGGAACCTAGTCAGTGGCGGGCAAAAACAACGTATCTCCATCGCCCGTGCTTTGGTCAAAAGTCCAGCTATCTTAATCCTGGATGAGGCGACGGCGTCGTTGGATTCTGCGACTGAGCTGCGTGTCCAGCACGCGTTGGAGAGCGTGGCGCAGGGCCGCACGCTGATTACGATTGCGCATCGGCTGTCGACGATAAAGAATGCGGATAATATTGTTGTTATGCGCCAAGGGAAGTTGATTGAGCAGGGGGCGCATGCCGAGTTGATATCCAGGGATGGGGCGTATGCGGAGTTGGTGAGATTGCAGAATCTTAATGTTAACGCTTCTTTGGAAGAGAAAGATGAGGGGGATTCGGAGGCGTCGTCGACGCCTGTCTCGAGGGATGGGCTGGAGAAGGAGAAGGTGGCCGTGGAGGAAGAAGTGAGTTCATCCGCTGTCACCGTTGATGAGAAGAAGGAGATCAAGGACAAGGAAGTAGAGAAAGAGATCGACCATGAACGCTCCAAGGGCTCCACGTCCAAAGCTGTCCTCTCGCTCTTCCGTCCTTATTCCTTCGTCTTGCTCCTAGCTATCATCGGTGCTGTCGTAATTGGTGGTACATACTGCGCCTCGGCCGTCATCTTCGGTAATGTCGTTGGCCATCTGAGTCCCTGTGAGGACCCCGTCTCCATCCGTGAGTCAGGTGAATTCTTTGGGCTGATGTTCTTTGTCCTTGCAATCATTGAGTTCTTTGCCAACTTCTTCAGCTGGTCTCTCTTTGGCTGGATCGCAGAACACATCATCTACAAGGTGCGCGTGCTTTCATTGCGCTCCATTCTTGAGCAGGACCTCCAGTGGCACGAATCTGAGGACCGCACGCCGGCCATGCTCCTCTCACTAATTGTCAAGGATTCCAACGCCCTAGGCGGCCTGACAGGCTCTGTAGTGTGCACTATTCTCTCCATCCTGGTCAATCTCTTCGCAGCCATTATCATGACCCATATTATTGCCTGGCGCATTGCCCTCGTCTGCCTATCTGTCGTCCCCCTCCTCCTCGGCGCTGGCTGGATGCGTGTCACCTCTCTAGCCAAGTTTGAGGAGCGCCACCTAGACGCCTTCGCCCGGTCCCTAGGTATCACTGTCGAGGCTGTCACATCCATCAAGACTGTGCACGCCCTTGCCATTGAAAGCGAAGTCCTCTCAACATACCGCCGTTCGTTGCTCGGCCCAATCCAGGAAATTACCCGCCAGTCGGCCTTCGCCAACCTCTGGCTGGCCATCGGGTACGGCCTTAGCAACTTCCTCTACGCCCTCGCCTACTGGTGGGGCGCAAAGCAGATCATCGCCGGTCACTATACCCAGACCCAATTCTTCATCGTGCAGCTGGCCCTCCTTGTCTCCTCGCAGCTGTGGGGGCAGATGTTTGCCTTGGCCCCAGACGTTTCGCGAGCCGTGCAAGCCACCCGCCGTCTCCTGAACCTCCTTGACCTAGGCAAGACCAAGAGGCTCTCTGATCCCATCACCACCCCCTCATCTTCATCTTCCTCCCCTTCTTCCTCCTCCTCCTCTGACATCGAAGCCACCGCCTCTTCCACCGAGAAACCTTCCTCCTCCAACTCCCCCGGCCTCAGTGTCACCTTCGAGGATGTGCACTTTTCCTACCCCGCCCGCCCAGACACCCAAGTCCTCCACGGCCTCAACCTGTCCGTCCGCGCCGGCCAATTTGCGGCCCTCGTCGGCCCCAGCGGCGCAGGCAAATCCACCATCATCTCCCTCATCGAACGCCTCTACACCCCCTCTTCTGGTAAAATCACCCTCGATAACCAAGACATCGCCTACCGCGATCTCAGCTTCCGAGAAGAAATCGCCTATGTACCCCAACAATCCGTCCTCTTCGACGGTACAATCGCGTTTAATCTCTCCCTTGGCGCGCGACCAGGCCACCCCACCCCCTCACAATCCGAAATGGAGGCCGCATGTCGTCTCGCCAACATCCATGACACCATCATGAGTCTACCAGATGGGTACGAGACAACCTGCGGACCGAATGGGGACCGGTTGAGTGGCGGCCAGAGACAACGATTGGCTATTGCGAGGGCGTTGATCCGCAAACCCAAGCTCTTGTTGTTGGACGAAAGTACGAGTGCGCTAGACGCGGAGAGCGAAAGGCTGTTGCAAGATGGGTTGGAAAAAGCGAGTGAGAATTGCACAGTGATTGCGATTGCGCATCGGTTGTATACGATTCGGAAGGCAGATGTGATTTTCCTTGTGGAGGAGGGGAGAGTGGTTGAGCAGGGAAGACATGAGGAGTTGGTGGAGAGGAGTGAGAGTTATCGGGTGAATGCGTTGAATCAGGCTGTTGATGGATAACCTCTCCACCTTTCTTTCCTCATCTTTTTTTCCCTTTTCATATTGTTTGGGAGTGTTATCAGTATTAATAAAATAGATATAGACGGAGTTAGTCCTTACTTAATAAAATCTTCTTTCTTTCTATTATACTTTACATCCATCTATTTTCCACAGACTCTCCTTCTCCCAAGTAAACCCCCTTCAGCAAAAAAAGAAGAAAAAATACAAATAAAAGAGGATATTTTAACGAAGAACACCCCCAACACCCGCCCACCCTAAAATAAACCCACTCAGCGCCTCACTCATAACACCCCCTCCAAACCACACATTCCGCCACGCTCCCTTCCTCACCCCGCTCCCACCATCCCTAACCACCCCATCTTTACCCACATTCAATCCCTCAATCTCTCCTCCATTCGAACCCGGGAAGTACTTGCCCGCTCCTATTCCCCCGGATCGGTACAGCAGGGCAACATGGAATAAACCCGATACGAGGACTGTGCCAGCCAAATAGAATACGAAGCCGAGCACGGATTGCAAGGCGAGAATTCCGGCTGTTAGGCCAAGGAGAAAGGATGTTAGGGAGTGGAGGGATGAGAGGATCTGAATAATGTCAACATTAGCATCAGGGACATGCTCTATTGAGGATGGGGAAGTTACTCGGTTGTTGTGTTGAAGGGATTCAAGGACGAGAGGGTTGATGAGGAGGGAGAGCTCTTGTTTGGTTGGTGGCATTTTGTTTATTATATTCTCTCTTCTCTCCGTTTCTGTTTTTGTAGGGGGATTAGGAAGCAAGAAATGGTGAAGAAGCGTCGATTCGGTGCTGAAGTGAAGCTGAAGTTGTGGGCGGTTTCTGCCAGTAGATTCCG
Source organism: Aspergillus diversus (assembly GCA_027569885.1). Taxonomy (NCBI): domain Eukaryota; kingdom Fungi; phylum Ascomycota; class Eurotiomycetes; order Eurotiales; family Aspergillaceae; genus Aspergillus; species Aspergillus diversus. The sequence goes on from JAPDKZ010000023.1 coordinate 448,621, forward strand.
CTTTTGGACTCGAACGAACTACTAGTATTTGCCCATATATCGGAGGTATCACGTCTCCAGAATTCAAATAGGTACGGATTACATGGAACCAAAGGAAGTCATAATTATTGTACTCGACATTACCATGCTCTCATAACCCGTTTTCCCGCGTCAGGCATCTCCCAGGACACGGCCCCAGGCCGTCACCACATCATCAAACAAATACATACAGTCAGTCAGTCAGTCAATCAGCTTTCCGGATGCTTCCAATCACTAGCCAACGCCGACTAGCCATCGTTCCTCCAAGATCGCTCCTAGGATAATAATCGGATCCTGCCACTTATGCCCGTAGCCAATCTAGTCAAATTAATGCAGTAGAGAGAATGTAATCACGAAATAAATGGAAAGGAAAGAAAACGAAAGTAAATCAGAGAAAAGAAAAGAGAATCACAAAAAAAATGAAAAGAAACAAAAGCATCATGCAATGTTGTCAAGTTTGCCATCCGCTTTGGCTTCCCGGACTTGTTCAAAAACCTATTCCTAGTTAGTCCAGATCAATACAATGGGAAAAGAGAAGAGAAAACTCACCTTCAGCATCTTGTTCCGCGCGCCAAGTGCATTAACCCCCCGGTCCTCCAGAGCCTTATCACTCAGCTCAATCAGGTCGGTCCATTTCAGATCCTTCAGGTTATCCGTATATTTGTGAAGCCGGAGTGACCGCAGCCAACTAGGAATATCCTTCAAAAGAGCTGGATCAGTGGGATCCTCTGGCGGCTTCGAGCTACCCCGACGACCACGCGGGGACCGACCCCGCGCAACCTCAGAATGGTCAGAAAGATATCCCTCGTGTCCACCTAGTCCAAACTGTCCGATGCTAAGCGCACCCAGGCCATTCCCCATCAGAGGGTTATTAGGGTCATACGCCGCGAGGAAACCATTGTTCTGCGGTGACGTGAATCCCATCGCGCTGAGCGCACCACCTTGCATGGCAATGCCGGGGGATGTTGGTCGTGACCGCCGCCCCGCCATCGCAGCCTGCTGTTGAGCCTGCAATGCAGCGAACTGTTGGGCATTCAAAAGCTGTCCGGCAACCAGATGATTCGGTCCTGGGAGACCTGGGCTCGCCAGCCCGCCCTGGGGCATGGAGTGTGTAGTATTCACGGTGTTCTTTCCCTGTCCGTCGTTGGACCGAGCCCGACGGTATTTACGAGCATCATCCAGCGCGATACGGTTGTTCACAGTGGAGAGCGCAGCCAGCTTCATGGCAGTCGCATTCGCCACCATGTCAGCTTGCGAGCTCTGCTGGTGGGGCGGCTGATGCTGATGGCCAAAGGTGGCCGTCATCGGCGTGTTGGTCATGGAGGCCCAGCTAGCATTTCCAACATTATACGGCGAGAGCAACGGAGCGTCGATCTCAGGAGCGGGCATGTTCACGGTCTGCGTCGGCAGGGGAGAACGCAGACCAGAGGCCGATTGACTGAACTGTCCCATGGGCTGCTGGCCAGAGGAGGATTTGGGGCGAGCAATAGGCGGCTGCGGCTCCGAAGCACCCCGTTGCGCCCAAGGGGACACGGGGGGTTGGCCCAGGCTGTCCGCACCGTTGTCAGGGGCGGAGATGGTGGGAGCGACGAAGGAGGCCCGGTCTCCAAAAACCGCACTATTTCGGTTGGAGGGGGGTGCGTTCCCGGTCTGCTGGGTAAATTCGGCTTTCTTCTTTGCGATCGCGGCGGCAGCATCGGGGAACATAGCGTTTATGGTGGAGGAATCGAGACCCGAATTCCGTTTAGCACCCGGTGATGGCGGGGGACGACCCAGAGAGTTTCGAGAGCTATCTACATTAAGCTTGGACATCGCATCATTCAGGCGGTTTGACATGGCATCTACACAACCCAACGTCAGTCAGTCACCTACCGAAATGGCATTGAAGACCCAATCGGGCAAGACGTACCCTTTTCTCCAAAGTTTGCAGGGGACAACAATCCCGACATGGGATGACTCTTGGCCATTTGTTGCAGCACCTGGATGAAGAAACGAATCTGCACCTGGGTGGTCTGCTGCAGGAGGGCATACAATGCCGCCGTCCGCTCGGCTTCACTCAGCACACGGAACCATTGTTCGATAGCACTGAGCTCGTCCTTGAAATCCTGATCCAGTGTAGCAGCCGCCATCTCTTCCAACGTCGTCTCATACTGATCAATATCTGCCAACCACTGCTGCGCCGCCCGATCTAGGGGGTCCTCAGTATTACTGGGGGTCTGCGCCTGTTGGTTGTAGTACACCTCGGAAGCGGGACGAATGCTGCGCGACGAGAGGGGGGAAGGAAAGCCCGACATATCGGCGGAAGCTCGAAGTTGATGCGAACCTAGGTTGCGGGAAGAGGAGGGAGGACGAAGAGAAGATTTCGAAGCCTCGGGGGTGCTGTTGCGGTTCCCAATAATGTGACTGGCCATGGAAGCAATTAAAACCGTGCGAAGCGTATGGCAAAGTCAACAAAGGGGGACAGGAAAAAGTTTTCTGTGGGCGGGTGCTTTTTTTTTTTTCTTTTCACAAGGCTCCGGTGAATAATAGATACAGAAAAAGAAATATTACTGCAAAGCACCTGCAGCACCTGCTGAGTTTGCGTATAATTTGAAGGCAAGAAAAAGCCTTTTCTTGGAACGAGAACCCCGGAGAGCCGTTATGATAAAAATACTTCCGCAAGGATATTAACGCGGGAAAAAAAAATGTCGAATAAAAAAAATCACTCCAAGGAGACGAACTCTCGGATGTAGATTGTTCGTGATTTTCTTCTCTCTTTTTTCTTCTTTTCACAATGTGAAGCGTGACAAAAACCCAACTGCGAGACACTCAGCGATGACGATTGGGGCACAGACCAGTCCAGTGGCTGCACTAGCTGACTCGGATTCAGAAGGAGGAATCGAATCGAAAGAGCATCAAAGGATTTTTTTGAGATCGGAGGGAAAAGGAAGGATTAAAAAAAAAAAAAAAGAAATGATATGAAAGAGAGATGAAAAGAGAGGTGGATGGAGAGACAGGTCGAGACCAGGAATTCGGCGAGTGGAAACCAAGCGGAGGAGTCCAACGGGTATATTAGGAACGGTGGGTTTCTCTTATTCTGACTCTTTTTTCCTCCTGCTCTCTTTCAATCTTTTCTTTTTTGTGGGGTAAAATTTTTTTCCTTAGGATTAACGAAAGGATGTCAGGATTCCGGTGCAATAGTGTGTCAAACACAGACTGCCAGAAAACCCTAGAACATCAAAGGGGAGGAGGGGGAGGGGAGAGGGAAAAGAAAAAGGAAAGTGAGAAAAGGATGAGAGAGGAGGACGCTGGGGAAGGAGGAGGAGTATCGAAATGAAGACGATGACGACCAAGAAACGATGCAGAAGAAGGGACGAATGAAGAATAGGTAATAATATGAATGAAAGACGCCGGCGAGGGCGAGCGAAGAAAAAGGAAGAACAAAATTAGTTTAGTGAATCTGATTATGTATTTTTATGAAGAAATGTGACTAATGCTGGAGGTAGAAGGAAGAAGAAAACGACGCTTTTCCGGAGTGGGAGATTTTGGTCACTGGACTCGACTTGACCAAAAGAAAAAGAAACAAAAAAAAAAACAAGAAACAAGAGATCCATCCCGGATAACCTCTTCCTCATCTCTAGTACTTCCCATTTCTATCATCATTGAATACTCTCATAACCTCCTTAAGTAGAGAATCTATCCCCTCCCCTGGTCGCCGAGATTGTCTCTACCAAGATGGATCACTGTGCATGAGTCGAGACCCTCAAAGCTCCCTCTGCCTGTCGGCCGTGTGAACCAACCACAACTTCTTCCTTGCTCTACTCTTGCGCTTAGGCCCTGCCATGAATAATTCAGCCCTGTCTGGTCCTAGGTGAACTCTGTCTGTCTTACTTAATGATCTTCATGTTCTCTGGTTCGAAAATTTGCTATTTCCAGCTCCTCGAGGCATTCTAGACCCTGGCTTTCGTCACCACCCAGAGCCTGTCCTTGTTCACCAGCGGCCCGGAAACTTGGTCTTGTCCAATAATGGTCCACGATCATACTCCTCTTCTGCTCTGGCTCCATTACTGACACAAAAAACAAAGCAAGGATAAAACAAAGAAAAACAAAAACAAATTATATTTCTCTCGGGGTTAACATAGACAGCCTTCTATTACCATAGCCGCAATTCGAGATGGATTACTCGGACGGAGAGCCTGCGGAACCCACTAGTGATATCCCCTACCCAGATATCGACGAGATAATTCAGTATCCATGGCAAGGGAGTCAATCCCCCACTCGCCCAGAATCATCAATACATTCGGTTCTGGATCCCCGTTTATACAAAGACCCGTTTTCCAACAGCGCTTCCCAACCCGCCCTTCCGTCCACTGTGGAGGAGGACCAATTCGACCTAGACGATTCTGCAGAGGACTCCAACTACGAATTTTCCTCGGAGGAACCATCAACGTGAGTATCCCTCTCTAATAGGGAGCTGCTTCACGATAGAAGAAACCTACTAACCACCCAGAAGAGAAGAGGAAGCTTCGGATGAGCCTGGGGAAGTTTCGGATGAAGATGAAGAGTATGCCCGGAGAAGGCGGCGTCGCGGACGCACCGGTCCTTTTTCTGGTCGATACGGTGCTCGAGGTAGAAAAGGCGTCAAAAGGGGACCCCGCAAACCCCTAGAGCCCAGCCCACAGTTTAAAATGCTACATTCGGAGGCCACGTCTGCCTTCATCGACGGGGACTATGACCTTGCGACCGATAAAGTGAAGCGTGCCATCCAGATCAACCCCGAGATGTTCCCCGCTCACTCTCTCCTGTCTGAAATCTTCCTTGCCCAGGGTCAGAAAGATAAAGCAATTGCAGCTTTATTCAACGGCGCTCATACCCGGCCCAGGGATGCCGGAGTCTGGGCCAAGGTAGCGAAGATGATATTAGAACGCGCAGGTGATGATCGACAAAGCGCGCTGAACGATGTCATTTACTGTTATAGTCGTGTCATCGAAATAGATAACCGTAACTACAACGCTCGCTTCCAAAGAGCCGCTGTTTACAGGGAGCTGAGCTACAATGGACGAGCAGCGACGGAGTATGAGAGAATTCTCAAGGAAATCCCACACAACCCTAGGGCTCTTCGCCACCTTGCAGAAACATACATTGACATCAATAACGTCCAAAAGGCGGTAGACCATTGGTCGGAGAGTATTCAGTACTATATGACTCAGGACCCTGAAGAGAACCCAGAGGTTTCTTGGTCTGATGCCAATATCTACGTCGAGCTCTACGCCTATCTGGGCCAACATCTAGAAGGGCTGAAGGCCCTAAAGTCAGTTTCTCGGTGGCTCTTAGGCCGCAAGGACGATACCATGTGGGAAGATTTCGACGAGGACGATCGTGAATGGGATGCCGACGATTCCCCTCGGAGGATCAAAGCCCACGGCTATGTTCCCAAGCGCTGGCCACGCGACTCCTACGGTTTGGGCCTCCCCCTGGAGCTTCGCATCAAACTTGGTCTTTTTCGTTTAAAAATGGGGTACAAGCACCATGAAGAAGCACTGGTAAGCCAAGCGAGAGTGCCAAAAGCGTTTTCTACCTTACAATCTAACAACTTTGCAGCATCATTTTGAATGGCTCAACCCAGAAGATTCCTCCGATGGGGCTCGGCTCTATGATTACGGTGACCTCTTCCGCGAAGTTGCCGATGCCCTCCAGGAGGCGGGATTACTCGAAGATGCCCTCCGATTCTACAGCCCAATTCAGCAGACCAATGAATATGCGGATGTCGGCTTTTTCTTGGCCATGGGGGATTGCTCCAGGCTGCTAGGCAAACTTGAAGACGCAGAGAACTGCTACTTAACGGTCGCGGAATACGACGCGAGGAATATAGAGTCCCGCATGCAATTGGCTAAGCTTTACGAAAGTATTGGAATGACTGAACAGGCGCTCAAGTTCGTCAATGATGCTATCATGCTTGGGAGACAGGAGACCCGAAGCCACCGCAGACGGAAGGATACGCGACTTGAGCAGCTCGCCCAAGAGTTTAGGGCAGCCAAAATGCCCGGTGAGGAAGAGGTATCTCTCGCTCCTGAATTCCAGGCCACATCCAACCTCAGCACCCCCGGAGTACCAAGTGCCCCAGATAGTAGAATCAATGAAGACGGGGAGCTGAAAAGGACGGAGAATATTCAATTCTTATACTCTAAATTGCTGCAGGTGCAGCCTCAGATGAAAGAGGGAAACCCTGATGCCACGGAAGATTGGTTGGATATCGCCGATGCTCTGCTACGAGAATTTCGGTCCAATCGGGTTTTCTATCCTGAACAACGTAACATGGTCTTTCTTGGGTATTCGCGGGATACGCAAAAAAAATCTGGGAAAAAGTCGCTCCTAGATGAAATGGAAGAAATGGCAGGCCGCCTCCAGGAGTCCTTAGGAAATATGCCTGAGGAACCGTCGCAGGCTGGGACAATCCCCATCGACTACCACGGAATCACATTCGACGAGTGGCTAGACCTTTTTCTGCAGTACGCACTTACAGTGTCAGGGCAGGACGAGGCAGATGAAGCATACGACAGCCTAGCCGCTGCCGCAGATGCGAGTGTTTGGTACCATTCAAAAACTAGCACTCGTCTAATCCATGTTTGCTGGTTCAGTGAGTAACCCATCAACGGCCCCGTATCGTATCGGGATAAACTGACGAAGTAATAGCCTGTGCGCTTCGTGTGCAAGATGAGGAAACCCTTGCCAGTGAGGCACGATGGTTCATCAAGGAATATCAATTCGTCACAGATACTTACCGTCTATTTTCCCTCTTGAGCTGCCTCTGCGGTGATCCTCACAGATCGCTTTTCCATTCATCACCAAACATGAAGTTCATGCTCCGACAAATCAAAGCCATGGACTTCACCCTTCCAGACTCGATCACAAACACACGCCCGGCGAAATCAATCCGAGAATCGATTTTCAAAGAACGCGCAGCCCTTTCGACGAAAGACGAGACGGGGGAGGCTATTCCAGCAGAGGAGATGGACATCGCCCTGTTAGTGCTTTACGGTCACATCCTATACTCGGGCAACAGTTTCTATCCCGCCTTGAATTACTTTTTCCGAGCCTACGCACTTGACGACCAGAACCCGGCCGTCCTCCTCTCTATCGGTCTCTGCTACATCAACCACTCGATGAAACGACAATCAGAGAACCGACACTATCAAATCATGCAAGGTCTCTCATTCATGAACGAGTACAGGCGTGTTCGTGAGCGGCCAGGGAGTCTCCCTGTAGAGCGACAAGAGATGGAATTTAACTTTGCTCGCGTCTGGCATACCCTCGGCCTCGCCCATCTAGCGGTGGAGGGCTACAAGCGCGTCCTGGAAATTGGGAAACAAATTCAGGCTAATTCTGGGCAGAAAATGCCTGAGCTGATAGCAACAAGCCAGGCAGATGGCAATGATATGATCATGGCCGACGTAGATCCAGCATTAACCGGGCCGATGACGACCTTCGTGGAAGATTTCTCCAAAGAAGCAGCGTTGGCACTGCAGAATATCTATGCCCTCAACGGAGACTTCCAATCAGCGCAAGCCATCACGACCACCTGGCTGGTTATCTGAGCAGGCTCGACGATCCAACCAAAAAAGTATTGCCAGGCAAGGCCCGTAAAGAACGGTATGGTATCCCATGGTATGAGACAGAAACGAAACCGAGGCGACAGGGCCACCCCGTCTTCCAATAGAACTACCCGACCACCACCTTTTCCAATCTCTTCCCTATACCGACCCCATGCCCCCCCATCGCCCGGAGTCTTTCTACCCCGGTCCAACGAGCCCCTCCCAGAAGGAAAACGATGAAAGGAGGGGAGGGGAGAAGCGGATCTCAACATGATTGTCACCGCTTTTGCGAACAAAAAAATGACCTCATTATTTGTAAACCAACCCACTCATAAGGGCAGATGCAACCGCATCATGTGTGGCCGAGAAATAAAGACTCCCTTTCGCTCCCCATGTCGGACATGAATCTCAGACTTTCGAAGCTAGTATATGCAGCATGACGTGGGAGGCCAAAAGGAGGGCAAGGATTATGGCGCCACGCAATACTTTACTTTTTCTTCATTATTATCTTTCCCATTAGCGCTCTTCTCTTCAGGCATGAATCAAAAAGTATATGCGCGAATCCACGAGCCAGGGTGTCAAATTTTTACCCCATCACCTCGGTTAGCTTCGTTATTTTCTTTTTTTTTTTTGATCCCAAGATCTTGAGCACTGGTCATCACGATCGTCATGCCGCTGATGATGAAAGAATTACTTTTTTTTCTTCTCTCTCATCTGTCAGCGTAGCCTCTCAGGTATCAGAGTGAAAGGGTCCTACATTGCTACCTCAGAGGAAAGGTTTCTTTATTCAACGTAGTTACTCACTCATCGCAGCTGACTTGCTTCTCTGTATATTTCTTTGCCAATAATAATTTAAAACGGAGAGGGATTTTTAGAGTTTCCCTTCTCCTTCGGGCTCGATAATGCACACTCCAAATAGATATGCACATGGGATACCCAACAAGAACTCCTATAATAATTATGCGCTTAAGGTTTTACGTCTAACTATATATTAGTGACGTCTTTCAAATCGCATTTTTAGTTGTTTCAAGCTTTAGGAAATACAACAACAACAACAACAACAACAACGGGAGCTAGGAATGTCGGGTAGGGAAAGGTATATAACGCTTGTCGCGTTTAGTTCATAAATATATATATAAATTTTGTTGACTCTTTTTTTATTTCTCTAACTCAGTAGGATGAGGAGTCGGCCAGTAGAGGTTGGATAAATATGCCCTCGACAAAGAAACTTTTAGGAGGAAGGCTATCGTCTTGCGGATTTTATATCATACCCACTCTAGGCAAATAATCAAAAGCGAAAGAGGGGAAACGCCAAATCATGCATCTAGCTCTACACCCTTTAATGATTTGGTGTCACCATCTGTACTACGACCGCACTGTCATATCACCTCACATGCATAATATATTTGTACATGCATACGATTAACGGTCATCCATGCCGTATAGATCGGGGTCGTCGAAAAACACAGATGACTGTCGTCGCATCTCTTCAAAGATGGCCGAAGCACTTCCCCGTCGATTAACGGCAGGGAACAAGCGTTCTCGAGGCCCTTCATCATGAGATGAAGAGCCAGCAGAAAATGCATCCGATAGGTCCGTCGTATGAGGATCCTCTTGTCCGCACTCCGACTTACGCTCGGGGAGGTTCCGATCTAAGCGCTCCTCCATTGGATCAGTAATGGCACTCCCGTTTGCACGTGAACAAGACGGTTTAGGTGGGAGACCCCGACCGTTACTAGCAGGGGAGAATCGTTGGAGGCCGTTCGAAATCGCTAGTTCGATCTTGAGTCGGTTCTCGATGAACTGTATCTTAGGGAACGTGCTCTGCTGACCGACACGGAGCATGCGCGCTAGCCGATTGGTGTTGGGATCAGATAGGATATGAACAAAGTCAGATGGGATGGTCTTGGGCCAGATAGTAACCGTTCCGCTGAACTTTTGGAGCCAGAGTTCACTCCAATCCTGCCCCAGGGGCCTTGGGAGGAGTTCCAGGTGTCGAAGGACTCTGAGCCATTTGTTCATATCTAGTTTAATGTACTGCTCGATAGCCGAGCCTAAGAAACCTCCTCGCCACCCTCGACCTTTTCGGTGCGTAACTGGCCGTCCAACGGTCCCTCGAGAGCTGAAGAAGAAGAGATTGATATGAGGATTTACCTGATGTGTAGAGCGTGGTCAGAAAACAAACTGTATAGGCACTACAATCTCATCTTACCTGCGAAACTATTGTAAAATTAACGTTAAAGTGAAGGTTTAATGCCTTTATGGGAATGTCTGTTCGTAGACTACCGTCCTTCCATTTGTGACCAAATGAGTACGGGGCGAGGGTACCGTCGCGCTTCTTGGTCATCAGTACGACCGGATTCAGGATCCCAGGAACCGCAGCGGATGCCAGAACAGCGCTCCAGATGACACAATTCGGCGATGTCAGGTAATTGGCCAAAATGGTGGGCGAATGGGGATCGGATGGAACACACGACACGTTTAGGATACGCCCCGTTCTTTCGTATGCCTCCCGAAAAGTAGTAGAACCTCGACAGAACCAGCTGCACTCGCGGGCCCAATCCATTGTGTCGAACCGGGCGCCAGTCTGCCACCACCGCCTGATCCATGTTGAAAATCCTTCATGGCAAGCCCTGATCCGATATGCTAAGGCAGGTACAAGGAGTTGTTTTAGCTCCTCATCTGTTCTAGTAGCTATCAGCCCGGCCACGAGGGCTCCTCCGGAAGTTCCCGTTATAATATCTGGCAAAACATTGTTATCGAGGAGGGCTCGAGCAACCCCGAAATGATAATAGGCAAATGTAGCGCCCCCGGACAGGCAAAGCGCAGTCCGTCCAAAATTGGTGTCAAGGTGCTTGAAATGGTGATATTTGTCTTCGTTGTTGATCAGCTTGGAGTCCGTGATTGTCTGGACACATCTGTGCACTTCATCGATATATTCCTGGACAAGGTCTTTGGTCCCGGAGTAAGCTTCACTGTAAAGTCGCGGGTTCTCGACACCCGCAAAATTATTCTTCACGCATGCTTCCAGCAGGTTGCACAACTCCTCGATCACTAATGTTCCACCGGGGTGGGTGCCCTCCTTTTGAGACTCTCGTTCAACTTCGATTCTCACCTTCTTGAGCCGTGATTTCAGTTTACCTATAGTCAGGTGATCATAATATGCATATTCGTCTATCTCTTTCCATTTCTGATTGCCAAGGTACTGGTCCAGGGCCTGGGCTGCGTGGAGCCAATCGTGATAATCAGTGTGCTTGTATAGTTCTCTTCGAAGGCTTTCCCTTTTGCCTCTCCATGATATCCATTGCTCATATAAAACAATATATATACGCGTTAGTGCGTACCCGACTCCAAGAACCGCGATCCAACCTAGCACGATAAGCAGGAACGGCCACTTCAAGACGGTATAAAGCACCCCTTCCCTAGTCTCATCCTTTGTCCGTATTGGGGTTTTCTTGCTCCTACGACCCTTTTGAACCCGTTGATAGATCGGACGCCAGTCGTTGAGGGCAACAAGGGGGTCTGCGTCATGGTCGTTCAGAGCATTTTCGAACTGACGAAGGTCGTCAGGATTGATGAACTCTCGGTCGTAATCCGGAAGGGAGCTAGGGTCGTAGATGTCGCCAGCTGCGGACTTCTCCATTATCAACGGTAGTTTATGGATTCATGATGGTATGGGAGATGGGTTGATCGTGTTCGTGCTCCATGACTGAGTGTCGACCGTGATGCAGAATGACATCGACGTCATGAGCTCCGCTCAAGGCTCAAAACAGGTCCACATGATTGCCCAATCCTGGTCGTGATCACGGAAGATTATTTACACCGACTCCGGAATACATCCTCTCATAGGTCACGTGTATTTAAATTGTTTTCCTTTTCGCAGGACTCTCACAACTTGAAATCAATCTGCTCAGTGCAACGTAGGATTAATATTTATCGCTAGCTGATAGCTCACACCACCTGGATTGGTGTCTACTTGTTTTGAGATTCGTACTGTTGAGACTAAGTGCTCTTCTACCAGCGAAGCCTATCACAGCGCAATATCGCAAGTAAGAAGAGAAGCAATCACCAGACAATGAACAAGGGCTACGCGGATTATGTCCTGTCGCAGAGGAATTGAGAGCCCGGTAAAGGCACAAGTGGGGAACTTGGGCGTATGATACCTCGAGGCATATTCGACTCTTCGACTTCTCTTGCTCTCAGGAGCACGAGAACACATAGCCTGAGCAGGAAAGAGTTGAAGAGGGTCCTTCGGGAGTTTCTTTCTTGGTTTTGAAGAACACCTACTTCTACACTCACGTCATTTTCGCCTCTTTCTCCCGTTAAAGCCCGAAACGCTCTTCACATTTCCCGATTTCATAATGGTCAGTTTTTCTGCAATGGTACGATGAATACCACCGGATGATCATCGCGTCTTTTCATTTGATTGTAAGTCACGTGGACAACCTATGGAGTTTCTTGAAACCAAGGTGGAGGGGGGGATCTTGACGCTAGACAGGTTCCAACTTTGAAGTCCCCACTTAGGTTCAACCGCCCAAATGATCAACAGCAGTTTCCGCGCAGTGCGATTCCACTGCCAATCAAATCCGATATCGCGCCCATTGTTCTCACCTCTTCCCGTGTGAGGGGTGGTTGCCTCAGTCATGGGGATGGAGGGGGTATCTCGGAGTCATGCCAAGTCCGAGAAAAGTCCTGCTTGCGACACAATGTACTGTGCATACGTACTTCCAAGGAAGAAAAAGGACCAACATGCGATCTGTCCATGCATCTGATTGAGAGTGGAGGAGTAAGTCAACTAGATCACGGACCCCATGTGGTGATTCTTTTTGGCCGGCCCCCATGGAGGGAAGGAGAATTAAAATTAACAGGCTTTGATGCAGCTTGCTGTTTTGGGCAGGCCCCAACAGAGGTGTGAGCACTACGAAGAACTAATTCATTGTGGCGGGTGGGAGCAAAGGTTGATCAACCTCGAGGTTGGAAAGGGATGGTGAAACGTTGCGGCTACCGCGCGAGAAATGAGAAAAAAATAATAATCTGTCCAAATTAACTTTGATAGGTATGTGGTGGAGTGAAATTTTTCGCTCATCTTCAGTCACCGCAAGATGGATGGTTTGTCGAGTCCGAGATACTGGAATAATTGTCGACTCTTGTGTGAAGTTGGAATGAAGCTGAGCACTACAGAGAGAAAGAAGCAAATCCCTTGAGAAGGGAATTTTGTTTTTGGAGCCAGCAATATCATTGCATCACAACAACAACCCCGGCACCAAGCCACCCCTCGAAGAATTACTCCGTAGCGCTGCACCAAATCCTTCAGATGTAACCGGCTTCCCAGTCATGCCTAGCGCAGGAAGCAAGTGAACTTAGCGCGAGCATCTTCAAGGTTCAGGAAGATACTGGTGGGGTTCAATGAGCGGTTTGCAGAACTCACAGGGATAATTGGCAGTAGTTAGCTGCAAATCATTCGCGTGTTTGAATTCATGAGCCCGTTGCCTCTGCTGGTGGTTGAAGGGGCCAATTACCAGAAGGTCGGGAATTGTTGGTTGCTCACCGAAAGTCGACGGTGTGTGTTGGGGGAGTCTCGCGTCCACTCCCAGTGGTAGAGAATCTCATCGGTAAAAGTCTCCGACTCCCATTTCCCCTTCGACACAGGGATTACCCCGCAATATTTAGGTTTGGATGCTCGAGGAGATGTGGTGGTGGGAGTCGAGGTCACACCAATAATGAACTGGCCTCCATGCCCTCAGCTCAGCCTCTGGTCACACAAAAATCGATTCCCAACAAGCTTGACATTAGGATCTGGACGGAGATGATTGTTCACTCAATATCGACCACAAAATATTTCGTATTTACAGTCCCTGATAACAAACATCACACCTAGATAAACCGCGCGGACATCGGAAGCTCGACACCCGTGACATGATATGCAACCGCCTTTTGGGAAATCTCAGTGTTTATTTCTTGACGGATGATAGGCTGGCTGCATGGGACCTCTTGCTCCCTCTAATAGCAAGAGTCACTATCCACTACACCTGTCGATCCTGGGCATGCCTCAAATACGCATGTATGGAAGAACACAATGTCCAATGCTCTCCTGGACCCTGAAGGAAGTGAATCCACGACCAGACAGAATTTGCCGAAAAATCTCCCACACACATTTCCGTGAGGGAAACGAGTTTTTCCCTTGAGTAAGTATCCGATGATCATGAGCCACCTGGTAAGGATTTGCAAGCTTTTTCGTCTGCAATGTCGATCTATCAACAACACGGGCCATTCATGTTAGACATGGGCCGCAAATGTTTTGAGGATGAAGAGGATTGTGTTTATTACTGAAAAGAGAAGGTGGTAGAGTGTTGGAGCGAGTTTCGGATGCCAATTGCGGTTACGAACAGACTCCCCGCAAGTGAACGAGCGATGTGATAGAGCACAATCCTGTAAATTCAACCGGGCCGGGTGATCTAATTTAATCATGACAGGTGAGTTTCTCAAGGTTAAAAGCCGGCGCGTCATGCATCTCATAGATGAGCGCAAATGAAACAGATAATGCTCCTTCTCCTCATCTCAAGGACACAAAAATCCGCAGGAAGGAAAAATCATTATATTCGAAAGGAAGGGGTAGAAGGCCAAGCAATAATAATTCCAGACCCTCGACAACACCTGACCCAAAGTCCAGTATCCCTTGCAACTCTCGGATTCTTGAGTTCTCGCCCTTGTTCCTTTTTTTTTTTTGCGCTCTTTTTTGCCTTGCACGGGCTAGACTCATCAGCCATGATGTTTGAAGTTGGAAACATCGGTGAGGGAGGCGTTCCAGCAACGTGCTCGAAGGAATTTAATTTTTCGACTCAGCCAGGGTCTCATTGGGGGAGGATGCTTGTTCTCCCTCCACAGGCCATTGAAATCGTTCGCAAAAGAGGTAAGGAATATATTATTTTGAAACACGGTCTAGGAATTGACCCTATAACAAGCTATTTTCGCAAAGCCGATTTCCTCCCCTTAGTTGGATCTATCAATTGAGATGATGATGATTGTAATTTTTTCCCCTCGTTTATTTTATTTGATTTTATCAGATGCTTCCCCCCCCCTTGTTTTGATAGGGCTTTCTATCACGTTCCTCTCAGAACCCGTATCCTCGGAGTTGACACAATATTTCAAGACGTCATCCATCTGGCGCATGGGCCAATCTGTGGCTCCGATCACCAAATTTTGATGATCAGAAGAACAAGTGACTTCCGAATTGAGGTGGCAGGAAGTACGGCGGAGAAAAATATGGAAGAGAGTGGATTCCAACCATGGTCGAGTGATGCAATCTGTCAGATAAAATGTGTCCATCAGCTCATGGAGGGGTGAGCGGCACCACAAAAAAGAATGTGGTGTGACGATGGCAATGGCGTGAAAGAGGAAGCGGTGTGACTGACAGGAGCGAGGACAGATACGAAAGAATGGTTTCGTTCTTGGCTTAGTCGTCTTAGGGTGCTCCGTCTTTTGGATGCTCCCGATAAACCAAAGCATATTGTTGTCATCCCATAATTTTAGTGGGCCAGTTACGGAGACAATTTTATGGGGTATGTGACTTTGTCCTATCATGGTTCCCGTGCGCTTGTGAAACGGCGATATGAATCCTCAAAGGGCATGGACCCCAAATACAACATAATAATAATAACGATAATATTTTTTTAATATGAGATAAATAAAAAATAAGCGTTGGTGGGAGGTAATGGAAGGGCAACCGACATGACCTGTTGAAGGCTCACGATAGCCATCTCTTTTTTGATTATTCAATGGAAAAGCACAGGCGATTCGGGTCATTTGATAGTTCCTGATAGTTACCATTACCATATCATAAATAAAGATGAGCAAGTCCCAAGAACTCTCAAGTTATTGATGACTCCACTTGAGCCTCCACAGAACTCTGATAGCCTGTTATCTGATAGTCAAGTTGTCTGATAGTGATATGGGATGGAGCGTATTTCTCTCTGCCCTCTCGGTTGAGGACAGCATCCTCGAGCGTCAAGTTTCAAATGGAGCACATCAATCCAACTCCGGAAGTCTTGGACCCTTCCATCGCAGTCCCCATCTGCAAACAAGGGGATCTCCAGGATTATCTCCTATCCCAAGTTGACCATTCTCGCCGCTCCGATAGGAGCGCACCCATTTCCTGGATGGACAGAGTCCATCTTTCTGGGCAGGGAGGCACCATTTGCGATTTTTGGTTCCTCCTGGATCTGCTATTTGTTTATTTTCGTTTCCCTCGCTGCTGGGCGATCCTTCGCCTCGAGCCTCTCCAGTAAAGCGTCATGCAGGTGCCGGAGATGGGCCTGTGATTCGTCCGATGTGTGTGGACTTGAATGCCCGCTGGGGCGCTATCAGCTGCACGTTGAAGACCCCATGACCAATTAGGGCATGGCAGAGGTGGAGACTGTCCGGTCCCGCAGCCACAGTTGCATCTGCGCTAGCCTGGGAATGGACGGCCCGGGGGTCACCACCTCTCACAGCGTCCTCCTGCTCGCCGTCCACCAAACACCATTCCTCATTTCCACCCCCTCCACTATCGAACAGAAAATAAAAGAAAAAAAAAAACCCATCTTTTTCACCCGACCTGCATCATCATCTCCTGGTGGCTGTGACAGAAAATTCTTGCTGGGGGCGATTAGCTTCGGATTGGAGCATGCATTATACAGATGACTCGGAGAACCTATGAGGGTAGATTTCCGCTTGTTTTTTGGTTTTTTTTAGCTATTACTATTATTACGAGTGCAGACGACTGCATCATCCATCGCAGAAATTAACCAATATGGATTCAAAACTCAAACCTTGCACTGCTTGTGGAGGGAGAAAGGCAAAATAATCAATAAATGAAGAGTAATCATCTTCTGGCGATCGGGATTCCCGTTGCCTGCCCTTGAGAAAAGCCGGAAGAAGAAGAAGAATCTCCACTTCTGCCGATGATAAAGACAGAGAAGGAGAGAGGGAGGAGCCGAAGAATGACAGTTCTGATCAGGCGTCACGTTGATATGTCAATTCGCTTTTATTTGAAACCATCAAATATGTTAACCCGCTCGACCACCTTGGTGGTTCCAAGGTTCACAAAGGGATGCTTGGACTTAGGATCCTACCAAGACATGGTCGTGGATTGACTCTTTAGTTGGATTGGATTATCAAAGACACCCCGCTTGAACTGAGTTTCGTGTGAGGAAAGGTTTCCAACTTCCCAGCCAACCTCTTGACCATTTCCGGTTGGGACTCTCCGCTGTGTCTGATAGGGACGGCTGAGGAATGAGTCTGTCGACAAGCTAAAATCTAAACGAACCTTCCCAAAGGGTCGCCACCAGGGAAACTAGTTTGGAGATGCAGTGGAAGGGGGGAAGGTTATTTCACACTCTTTTTTCTTTTTTTTTTTTTTTCTGGTTGACGTGAATCGGAAGAGTATCGATAAAATAAAACCCATGCTCATAGTAATAACCATAATCCATACCCAATAATGAATTAATAATAACAGGCATTAAGAATAAATGAGCGAAGAAGGGAAAAACCAAAGTAACTCCTCACGCCGCACGAGAAACATACGTATGTATGTCAGTAGGGACTTCCAGATTGACTTATGTTGGTGCTTCCTATGGCGTCGCATCCCATCGTACCCGCCGCAACCGTACCGTACGATACGTACTGCTGGATGCAAGTACGGGCCTCACGATGCCCGGTGCAGCGGCTCCCTGACCAAAGGGAGTTCAGAGTACGATAACATCAATGGAAAGGAAATGGGCGATATTACATGATAATAATAAAATTAATTGCCCACTGGCTGTTCGCCTCTCCCTCGATCGCCCTCTCCTCTCTCTCTTATTCTTCTCCCCACCTTTAAAAGAGAAGAAAAGAAAGCCGTCAGCTTCTCCTGCTGTGATCTCACAGGCATTCGTATTCCTCACCTGCTTAATTTGTGTGAGTTTCATTTTTTGCTTATTCCTGCCTTTTTATATTTTTTAACCCTCAGCTGGCTTTTCAAGCACACCTCGAGGTCAAAGGTTAATATTATTAACTGATTAGCCTGTCATCGGCGGCTTACCTCCCTG
The DNA here is from genome assembly GCA_027569885.1 of Aspergillus diversus. NCBI lineage: Eukaryota > Fungi > Ascomycota > Eurotiomycetes > Eurotiales > Aspergillaceae > Aspergillus > Aspergillus diversus. Next base: position 466,274 of record JAPDKZ010000023.1, read on the forward strand.
ATAGCCCCTCTCTCAGCTGATTGCTCCGGTGCGCATCCTTATCCACCCTCTTCCCCCCCCATCACATACACCACTAGGTGGCACTAGGTTTTGTGCTTGCATATTAGCTCCCCCGGTCCTTTCTTTTCTATCCATTCTCCTCCGTCTTCTCCTTTTAGAGGTGCCCTGCTTTTCTGGCTTCAGCAAGCCTCGTTTGCAAATTTCTTTTTCTTTTCCTCATTCCCTTTCGCAGGTTCGTCCGGGCGACAACCTGTTTCTTGCTGAGATTGGAGAATATTTTTCCTTTCTCATTCATTCTGTGGTTCTTAGGTACGGTAACAACTGGAATTGATTGTTGTTGGGGAGAGCCTGCTGTGGAATTCGCACAGCCTTTGTTTATTGTTCTCCCACCCTCCCGCCCCTATACTACTTATTTCCCTCGCTTTCAGCCTTCCTTGTTTCTGCTTTATTCTCAATCGACTCATAATTCACACTTTCCGCCTCCCCCCTGAGGCGCCTGTATATTCAGGCTCTCAATGACTCGTGACTAATTCCTCTCGACCCTCCAGGTCATATATCGCGTTTCGATTCTCCTCTGGTGCGAACTAGCAAGATGTCGACCTTTGCGTCCTACTCTGCGAGTGCTTGAGTGTTCTTCTGCAGAGTTCCCCTGGCTGGACCTTGTCTTGTTAGGCAAAACACTTACCGTAATGGAGAAGCTCAACACCGCAGATGGACAGCTTTTCGTCAAGGTTTGTTTTTTTTTCTGCTAAACCCCTCGAAACTGTTGCTGCCTACTTCATACCACTGTATATTGTGCTTGTTGCTTTTGTCCCTCATCTTGCCTACTAATTACGGCTCTCGTTTTAGAACCTCGCCAGTTTCGTACGAACCCACGAGAAGGCACTTGCGAATGCCCTCCAGCTGAAACGTCAGCCGACTAAAAATGCGCTTTCCAACCAGTCGAGCTCTACGAGCTCGACCACCTCAACCCTCGCTGCGGCCCTATCCTTTGGGGCATTGCGATTTGCTTCTCAGAGTGTCAAGCCCGCGAAACTTACCCTCACCCCTCATCATCTCTTTTACTTACTCTCCCGCTTTGAAGAGATCCCCATCGCCGTGGGCCCCATGAATGTTAGGCTGGAGAATATCCATACGGACGTGTCGCAGTCCTATGTGTCGTTCCTGAATAAGCCCCAGCGCTCAGGAGGGGATAGAGACTCGATCCACTCTGTGTCTAGTGTTCGTAGTGTCATGTCCGGTATGAGTACCCTCTGGTCTTCATTCGGACTCGGCTCTAGCAACTCGTTATCCAAGTCGGAGAAGGCCAAAGCCGCACTAGAGGCGGATATCAAATATCTATACTCTGCTTTTACCAAAATCCCCTGCTTGCGTCTAGCCCCTGATCGGCGTGCCCGCTTGATCCGCGGTTACGAGGAATTTCCCTTCGATACCGCCGTCCCTCTTCACTCCTTTAAAAACCTGAGCGCCTTAGAGATTATCGATATAGACTTCCGCTCGTTCTTCGGCTGGGACCGATTATCCGAGCAACTTTTGTCACTGACCATCAAGCGGGCCACTATTGAAGATCCAGCGGATTTACTCACAGGGATCGTACTCGATGACATCGATAAGCGTCGGCGGCGATCATCAAAACACCAAGGTTCCCCAATTCTGGGTTGGAGTGGAAACACCCATCCTCAACCCATGCACAGGTCTGAGCTCACTGGTTCTATTTCGGCTCCTGGCTCTCCGGTGGCGGACACCGCATTTGGAACAAGTACTAGCCCTCAAGCAGCCTCCATGATTAGATTGGGATCAGAAGGTTCCAAACCCAGGCCCCGTGCTGGAAGTATTTCTCCCTCTCGCCCATCGAGCTCGAAGCACTCAACCCATCGTCACAGCCGTGGACACTCCGCCAGGATAAGGAGAACTGGATCGGGAAGCTCAAACTCAAGTGAAAATTCTGGATATCGGACTGGGAGCTCTTCAAATCTGCTAGCGAATATCCTACCCCCTACTAAATGGCGTTTCTTGCGACATCTAGGCCTTCCGGACAACTCTCTTACGTCTGTCACTCAGGCTGGTCTTGCTCCTGTTGCTAATACTCTTCAATCCCTGGATTTATCAACCAACCTTTTCACTGAAGTGCCTGACAGTTTGGCTACGCTCGTGGCTCTGAGAGCCCTCAACCTTTCTAATTGCATGATAGAGTCTCTTCATTCCCTGTCTCGCAACCCCCTCCCCGCCATAACAGCTCTCAACCTTCGTGCCAACCGTCTTCGCTCTCTTGCGGGTGTTGAACGGCTACTTTCCTTGGAACGGTTGGACCTCCGAGATAACAAGCTCTCTGACCCTACTGAGATCGCCCGGCTTACCGGTCTTCCTGAGATACGGGAGATCTGGGTTGCTGGCAATCCTTTCGTAAAGACTCACTCCAATTATCGGGTTGTGATCTTCAATCTATTCCGTCGGACGCCCGGATACTCGGAAGATATCATTATCGATGGATCTGGTCCCGGATACACGGAACGGAAGCAGCTGGCTGATCGGGTTGCCGAGCCAGAGAGTGCACCCGTGATCCGATCTACTCCCGCTGATACATCCACCCTTATAAGCAAGCCATCCGGTCCTGGTGTTCAAGGAATCACCGCTTCCAGAGCGAGCCAGGACTTGAACCATGGACAATCTGAACGGCTGTTGCAAGTCGACCATGGCGTGGGGTCAACCCGTAGAAAGAAGAGCCACCGGAGGAGGATAGTGGACCCATCTGTAACGCCTGCTACTGATGGAAACGGAGATCCAGGTGCGGTCATTCTTCCCGCTCAGCCTATCCAATTGCCCGTTGATCCGTTTGTCACATCGCCAACCGACGGTCAATACAAATCTGATGGTGGCCCTCAGGCAGGATCCTCTAACCCCTCAATTCCGGGGAAAGCCAACAGGGATCAAGACTCACCGGTGTTGCAAATTAACGAGCTATTTGCCTTGCAGCGCGCCCTCCAGGGTATTGACTGGAGCGTAGAAGGTGACTTCTACAAGCAGCGGCTCGAAGTCCTCAAGCAGGAGGCCGGCAGCAGCTGGCTCACCACGCTTGGGGATCAAACTTGGAACCCCCCGCAGAGGGATATTAGTGTTCCCCGCACGGGGACAAATCTCAGTGACTCTGCCCGGATATCTCCAGAGTCGTTGACCAGGGCCAACAGCCAAGCCATCTTGAGCGGAGGCCATCCGGTGAGCTGAGAAGATGAATTCAGCCTCTTTCTACTCTCCATCGAGGAATAACCGAAATTTGTTAAAAAAAACAAAGAAAGAAAAGACGAAGATTTGCATTAGAAGAAAAGTGCTTCATTTTTGGTTTGATCGATTTTCAACCTACATCACTCGCGCTTTTATCTTTTTTTTATTCTTTTCTGACGATAATCGGCATACCATTAGCAGCATGTCTCAGCTGCTTCGCTTGTCCAACTGCATAATTTATGGCGTTTTGTGATCTTTCGAGATTGCGGGCCGGATGTATGATTTTTTTTTACCTTTTTTCTTCTCTTTGATTTTGTTTCGATTTTCCCCCTTCTATTTCCTCCATATTCCGTTTCACTACACCGTCCGCACCTTAAAGAGAGAGACTTTCCTCATTTATTTCTCCTCTAGACCGCTTGTATTTTATTGGTGAGTAGTTACCGGAGCCTACGGCGTTTCTTGGATGGTTTGATACTCCATGAGTCTTTTGATATTTTTACATTTTACTTTGGGCGGAGGACATCTCTCTCCCCTCACCGTTTGCCTTTTGTTGTTTGGTTTTCTGTTGTCCTCCCTCTCTAATGATTACTTGACGAGGATTTGATGCATGTTGGGATACCATCGATTTTATTGTTTACAGGATGTATACTCTTTATTGGCGAATTTTTTCGGGGGCTCTCTTTGTTTGTCCTTTCTTTCCTTACTGAGAACCCATCATGAGTTTCGGACTTAATGCATGAGACCTGAAGAAAGTTGTGATGAGTCACTTTTTTACGGCCGAAGCTGTTGTGAATCGTTGAATGCAATGCGTACTTGAAGTTAGCGAACATTTCCGAGTCGCTGTAGTTGTAAATTGTAATCCACATTAAGGATGGGAGTCGGTACGGAAACAAAGACCCAGGGAGTAAATAAGGTGATGCGAGTGTCATGATGTCCAATTTGTCATTCCTGCGGATATTAATGTGCTGGTATATGGGGAGATCGTTGGGCACGCGCGTTCGAGCTCGTGTGCAGACGCGGTTCCATCGAAACTGATAATGGAAATGGTGCAGTAGTCATCATCGTCACTGGAATCCGGGTCCCTTTTCCCCATACGGGGAGGTTCACTCTAGTCCCTTGTAGCTCCTCCAGGGTAGATAGTTCCTGCTCTTTGTTAATTAAATAAAGTTTTCTGCACTCTGCCATCCTGAAGGACTCGAGCGCAATGGTGGTGCCCTCCTTGCAGACAAGACCCCCGCGGAATGGGCGTGGGCGCGAGAAGGGACGGGCGCAAAGAGGGAGTAGGCATCCACGAGCGTCTAGACTTTCGACGACGAGGGGGAAAGAATAGCCATATATATACGCCAGAGGGAAGCGGGGAAGTAGACCACCATCTTCCGCGATATCCCAGAGAGATGGACAGGATCTAGGTCCAGCTTCCTGGAAAGCAGGTGGGATTTGTTGTGGCCTTTGCTGCTGGTATTGGTTGTTCGTAACCGCTGTGCTCTGTTATTTATAGGTACGGTATTTATAGTTGGGAGGGGACGTTCTGGAAGTATACCGGCGCCCACCGCCCGGGAGAATGACCAATCAGCAGCGCCAAGGTCGCCATAGGGTCGGTAACGTCCAGTATTCCTGGTCCAGGGTGTAATGGTGTACGCAGTGTAACCGCAGGTATTCATTCAGGTGTGATGCTTATTATGATTATTCCACTCTGATTTTCTCTTTCCCTCCCCTTCTTCTCCATCCGCCGTCACGTCCAGCTTCTCTCGCGCGCTGCTTTTGGATCGATATTGGGTGAGCATCTCGTTCTTTATTTTTCTTCTCGCCCTCAGTCTGGTCGCTCTCATCGGCTCAACGCCCAGGTGCCCCCTTGCTAACGTTGGCTGGCTTTGGCTCCTTCTCTCTCTGCCTCAGATTCGCTCTCCACGGTTCTTCAAAGCATTTCAAATCTATTTTTGATTTTCTTGCTTTGTCAAGTTTTTCTTCCCTTTTTTTCTGCCTCAATATCCGGCAAACACAAGAGATCCCTTGATTGCCATCCATAGTACCCTTCCCATTTTCCTCCCTCCCCTCACGCCACCAAAATCTTTTCCCGAAAAAGATTGTTCCTCTGCTTTCGCTCTTCGAGCTCTTGTTCCGAGCATCATCCTAACCTCAACCTTCGAGCTGCCTCAAACTTTTTTTCTTTCTTGGTTTGACGTCTTCTAAATCGTCCATCCCCTCCCCCTACAATAAACTTTCCGTCGCTTGGTGCCGCTTTTTTTTTCTCCCTTCCCCTCCCACGACTGCGTTCTGCATCCTCAACCTCCAGTATCTCCCTCTCGTTGGGTTTTCCGGAGCCGCATCACCTCATTATCAGCACGCGCATCAGCTACATTTCGAAAGGGGCTATTTGATTATTGCACAGAGCTTGACCTAGCAGCGAGAATCCCCCCTCCTCATCTCCCTTCTCGGCCATTTGGCCCCCTTCCGCGAGCTTGTTTCTTCTCCAGATCCTATTTGGTAAGCAAAATTTCCACCCCTCTCACTCATCGCTTCTCTCATTCACACTCAATGATATTTCTCCGGGCGCATTGTTCACGCGTTTCCCCCCTTCATCTTCCAATTTCCATTTATTTCATCCGCCCTCTTCCATCCTTGTCAGATTTTCCTAACATCGTCCTCGTCGTGACAGTGCATAGACGCCGCGTCATCTTATCGTACCGCTACCGAGCGCTCCGTTTAGCCACACTCTCTTCTCTTTTCCTTTCCGTCGCTGGACGCCTGTTTAATTAATCTCTTTTTTGTTTCCCCTTTTCTTTTTTTTTTCTCCCTCTCTTTTTTTTTTTCGTTTCCTTCGCTTCCGTCTCTCGTTGGACCCGAATAAGCTATGGCCGATCAGGACGTGGATCTGGACTCGATCATTGATAGATTGCTGGAGGTGAGGGGCAGCCGACCTGGTAAACAGGTTCAGCTTTTGGAATCGGAGATTCGCTATCTTTGCACTAAGGCTAGGGAGATCTTCATTTCTCAGCCCATACTATTGGAGTTGGAGGCACCAATCAAGGTAACACTCGTCCCCCTGTGCAGCCGAATGCTCGGATCATCGATGCTAACACAACGGTGCTGATAGATTTGCGGTGATATTCACGGCCAATACTACGATCTGCTACGTCTCTTCGAATACGGCGGTTTCCCACCCGAAGCTAATTACCTTTTCCTCGGAGACTACGTTGACCGTGGTAAACAGTCGCTCGAGACTATCTGTCTCCTCCTGGCATATAAGATTAAATACCCAGAAAACTTCTTCGTTCTCCGTGGTAATCACGAGTGCGCGTCCATCAATCGTATCTATGGTTTCTACGATGAGTGCAAACGAAGGTATAACATCAAGCTGTGGAAGACTTTCACCGATTGCTTCAACTGCCTACCTATTGCCGCCATCATTGATGAGAAGATCTTCACCATGCACGGTGGTCTGAGCCCTGATCTCAACTCTATGGAGCAGATTCGTCGTGTTATGCGTCCTACTGATGTACGTGCTCCTTTTCATTTTTCCTTTGCCTCTTCCTCCGCCAGACAAATAGAACTTGTCTCACGTGTGCGGTCATCGAGATGCAAAAAGAAAAGAAAAATATTTTTTGCCGGGCTCCACAAAGCTCAAGGCTTTGATATGCTAACTGATATAGATTCCGGACTGTGGTTTACTATGCGATCTCCTATGGTCTGATCCGGATAAAGACATCACCGGTTGGAGCGAAAATGACCGCGGTGTTTCATTTACATTCGGACCAGACGTTGTGTCACGATTCCTCCAAAAGCATGATATGGACTTGATATGCCGGGCGCATCAAGTTGTCGAGGACGGCTATGAATTTTTCTCGAAGCGACAACTGGTCACCTTATTCAGTGCCCCGAACTACTGTGGAGAATTTGATAATGCCGGTGCAATGATGAGTGTGGACGAGAGTCTATTGTGTTCTTTCCAGGTAGGCTCCAATTCTCTCAAAACAGTAGAACAGCCCATATCAAGGGTTTTGTTTTTTTCGGGACGAAAATGAAAGGCTAACAATTCCGTCTCTCATCCAGATTCTGAAACCAGCAGAGAAGAAACAAAAGTACGTTTACGGGGCAATGAGCTCAGGCCGACCCATCACTCCTCCGCGAAAGCAAAAGAAGAAGTAAGGAATCATACGAGCTTTTCCATGTGCAGCAGGTTCGGGCGGAGATAAATAAACGACATACATCCATCCATCCCGCTTTCTTTTTGTCAATACCCGAGAAACCCAGGCCTTCAACGATATCGATGTCCTTGCATTAGACGGTCGGAAGCAACAGATAAACCCAACCGTTCGAGCACCTTTTACGACATGCAGAGAACGTCACCATTCCCTCCCCGCATCCCCTAGCTCCAGCGGCGCCGGATCCATTGTTTAACGCTGAATGTGTTTCATTTTCTATAACGGAAGGTACTTTTGTGCTCCCAGTAGGGGTTGGTGGTTTTTCCTCTTTTTTTACCTTTCTTTACCTCCACTTTCCCCGTTGTTTATTTTCACTTTCTAACTTTCGCCTTCCCCCTCTTTCTTTTTACTTTTTCATTTACCTTCTCTTTGACCTCGTGTTTATCAGATTCCGTTTGGCAGAGGGAGGGAAAGCGATGGCTGCATCTGGTGTTCTCCATGTTTGTTTTTCATTTTCTTCCTCGACCTTTTTTTTCCTCCCTTGTTTCCATTTTTCCTTAAAATATTCCTGTGAGTGTAATGCCAACCAAATAAGCAACGACACCTATGTGTCTTTGGAATGTGTACCAAGATTTTCTTATCCCAACCCTTGATATTACACCTCAACCCTGCTTATCTTCCCTCTCCCACTTCGACTATCTTCTCCGGTAATGACTCACGCAAATATAACAGCTTTGATGTTCAAACAACCCCCGACCTAACCAAAGCGCATCCACTCCACACCACCCCCTTCTCGACCCATACCCGAATTACTATTTCTCCTAACGTTAACTTCTTTTTCAAGGATAACAGTGCCCGCCGCATTCTTGTTTGCGATGACGTCTCCCAGCTCGCTACCTTGTATAGTTTCTACCTCTGGTCTTGTATTTTTACGACAGCACACGGATATGGATGCCCGATATGGATATATGGAAGGTGATGGGGTTTGTTTCAAATATTCTAGATAGCCTGTTTCGTCAAAGCCCCAGTTTTTGAAATATATTTTATTCTACGGCTTCGACTACGGAGTATTTTCATCTTATTCTTCCTTCTTAAATCGGATGTACTATGGATCGATTCTTTTCCTAAATTTAGAGACTGGCTTCACGTAGATTTATTGTTTTTATTGAGGTTGGGAGTTGATAATTAAAGCTTAGCTTGGTGGGTTTTTCTGTTCTCGAGATAAGAGGTTTTTTCCCAGTTTGATTGGAAAAAGAAAACGTGATAGTTGGGAATTTCAAGACGTAGAGCATGAAAACCAGGACTATTGGGGTTTAAGAAGCAGGTTTTGATATAGTTTGAAGCAAGCTAAATGATTCTGGCTGAATTGGACTGCATTTATCAAGTATTGTATGCCGTAGGGTAGGGGGAATAAACGGACGGATGGTGGTATGGGTGGAGACAGTAAAGAGACTGAAATATGGCATGATGTACGCGCGTGTGTCTGAAGACGAACCGGGATGAGACGTAGTGGTCCCAAGGCACAACACGAGCCGGGGCGTGGGGGGTTGAAAAGGACAATAGTTATACTAGGTGAGGATTTTGGAACTTAAACATATTGAGACAACCACCTAATGCCGTCCCCGTACCCTATTCGAAATTGAAACGTTAGTTTGGTAGTCGGATTTGCGAATTGCCTCCCCCTCCCACTTGAATCTTGACAGAAACATGAATAAAAGAACTCACCCTGCCTCATGACAACACTGCACATGAACACCTCGATGGGTCGGATACCCTCAAGAGGCACCTTGCCCTTACCCGTCGTCTGATACAAGCCGAGCTGATTTCTCAGTTCGTCCTCGCTAACCGCGTTGGGGTGATCGATCTTGTTTCCGAGAACCAGGAAAGGAACCTTGGAAAGCTCTTCCATAGCCAGAAGGGCGTCGAGCTCAACCTTGGACTCGGGGAAACGTTCGTGGTCCGTTGCATCCACCAAGAAGACAATGCCGCTGACTTCGGGGAAATAATCCTTCCAGAGACGTCGGGCTTCACAAAGGTTTTTGGTTAGCCCATTTCAATCCTGTTTACCCCTTTCTGCACCTCCTTTCCATTTGTTCCTCGCCGTGACCAAATGATGATGTTGATGGGTAAAGGCAAAAGACTCACCCTGCTGGTGACCACCAAGATCAAAGGTAGTGAATCGGTTGTTTCCAATAACAAGTTCCTCCGATGCTAGAATTGATCAAATTACAATCAGTTCCGTACTTTTACCAATTTTTTTGTTCGTTTACTTGTTCATCTGCACCTGTTCGATTGTGCGTGTCCGGGAGGGAAAAATATATTTATCGAACATTGACCATAAAACAAGGGAACGTACTTGGATGAGCGGTGGGCTGAAGAATGGCAACGCGGTCGTTCTATATGTGATGATACTAATTAGCACCGTTTTCTCTCTCTCTTCCCCCAGTTGGGTTTTACAGAATCTCCCCTATGTCACGCGACTGTCCGCTACGACAATTAAGGGATGTTCAAATTTACCGGGGGGAAGACACAAGACCAAAAAGGCCGGCAAAGCCATCGAAACGCACCTTCAACATGTGCAACAGGGTTGTCTTTCCGGCATTATCAAGGCCAAGGAAGAGAAGCTTGGCGTGCTTGTTGAGCAGGCCAAGAGATGACAGGAGGTCGTAGACTAGATTTCAGAGTATCAGCAACGTAACAAGATGGATTAAGAGGTGCAGTGAGCATCATCTTCGGATAAAAGGTATATACGTCGAGGGAAGGGAGGGTGATAGTTGAGGACGCGGAGGCCAAGTTCACCGAAAGAACCAGATAGGGAGAGAGAGATCTGAGGGAGTAAGAGGCTACCTACACCAGTTGATAATCCACATGGCGGAATAGATTTAGGCCTATTGTAAATGGATTCAAGGAGCCGGTGGAAGCGTAAAGCCAGAGAGCAGGTCGGATTGTGGCTGGGCTAGAGATAAAGCGCAAAAGAAAGAGACAGGTTGTGGTGGCCGACGGGTGACGTTGGACTGACTGGCTGACTTCGCTTGCCTTGACCCATAGCCGAGCGCTAACCCAAACCGTAGCCGCCGGGAGATCAGCCATGCTGCCCTTTTTCGGTTTCGATTTAGCTTTCTTCGCCCTCCTTGCTTGTCCCTTCAAGTATTGGGGATTGCTTTGGCTACAGCTACATTGAATTTTAACCCTCAATTAGGTTAGAATATTATTAATTTTGTTTTCATTGTGTTTTTGGATCCTGCTTTTGAGCAGTCATCCCAGATATCTACATTCTCTCTCAACAGCCAAAGCAAGGGGTATACTGCTCCGTATGAACCGCCTCCATGCAAAAAAAGGTGACAAAACAAACAAATCAATGCCAATCACAAGCAAAACCCAGGCCAAAAGACAACCGAGGCCGTAGACTGGAGAAAAGCAAGCTGTAATAAATATGGGCGGGAAGAATAGAGCAATGAAAAGAAAAGAGAAAAGAAATATGTATAGGTGAAGGGAAAAAAAGAAAGAGCGACCGCCCTGTAAATGCAGACACAAAAGACCTTTCCTTAAACGAAGAAAAAGGTGACAATCCATGGGACACGTTAGAAAATGCAAAGTGAGTGACACCCATGCCACGTGTTCGGCCCAGGGCCATTGAAAGAACAGGTGGCCGATGAGAGGCATCTAATTATGTACAATAATGGTTCAGTAATTTTCCCTGTCCTTGGTGAGGTGGCTAAACAGATAGGACGAGCTGGGCGTTTTCACCAACGCCATAAGCTCTGCACCTCTCAGCAACTTCGAGGCCAAGCTCCTTCATCCGTTCAGCGCCTTTTCCAGGGACAGGTCGCCGCTCCATCTGCTCCTTGGCAGCTTTGCGGCAATGTTGGCGCCAGAACTTCTCTTTCCGTTTCTGACGTTTCTTTTCCAACCCCTCAACAATATCAATAGGGCCACGAGTATGTGCCACCTCGCGCTCGTTGGATTCTTGTATAGGTACAATTCCAGACCAACAATACGAATTGTCCATAGTGAAGAAGGGGTTGGGAGTGCGAGGTAGTGACTTGGTGCGGGTAAGGTGTGGGCGTTGCACGAGCTCACTGATGTTGAGGCCGTGAAGATTTGAGGGGCCTTCCTCGCTTGCCATCCGATCATCACGGTTGAATCTCATTGGTGGAGGTGGGGACCTTAGCCGTCGGGGGGAGGCTCGATTCCGGCGAGGAGGCGGCGAAACCATTCGTCTGGGAGATGTATGAGGGGAAGCCTTTCGCGACTGCTCCCCGCCTGATCGTCCTCGAGGCGCTTCGTCCAGCACTAGAGAGCCCTCTACATGTTCGTCTTCATCATTGTCTTCAGGATCCGAGGTCGGGAAGCTGGGGTCGATGTCCTGAGGGATAAGGATCTGCTTCGAAAGGCGACGCTGCTCTATGCACGATTTGTAAGCAGCTTCCAGGGGCCGGTCTTCGTCGAAAGTCCCACACACAAAGTCAGTGCTGTCAGGCAAATTGGGCGTGCTAGGGCGCATCTTTGGAATCTTCATAGCGAGTCGACTGTTCCCTTTACCTGTAAGACCAGGAGGCCATCTCTTTTGTTGACTGTCATCATTCATCGAGTCGAAAGACATGGCCGAATCCCGGCGGCTGAAGGTGAACCGAAGGCCCTCAGGATTCTGGGGACTGGTGGCAGCAGTCGTAGAAGCCGGGGCCCAGAATTCGTATTCCGAGCCCTCGTCACTCTCATCAGATTCTGCAAAGCCAGCCTCGTCGTCCGAATCGTTCCCATCATCTTCGTCTGAGGAGAAGTCGTGCACAGTCGAGTCATCATCAGGGACCTCATCCTCGTCGCCCTCTTCAAGCGCCTCTTGCTCAACTTCCTCGGCAAGCTTTCTTATGGCGTTCTCTTTCTTCATACAATCGTTCAGCGTAATCTTTTCCTTATACTCGTCAGACTTGGTGACCCATTCGGCGTCCTCTTCCATGGAACTGGCGAACTCGTGGAACCTGGTAGCTTCCGAATCCTCGAACTTGCCAAGTCCACTAGTCGGGACACCCTTCCGCTCTTCTACTGTCTTAGGGCCCTCTGGAATGACAATTTTCAAAGAGATATCATTCTTCTCGAGAGAGGCTTTCCGTGCAAAGGGAGCAGGAGACCCACGTGGGCGAGCCCTGGCACAACCACGAGTCGGAGAACGTTCTCTCCTCGACTCGGGGTCCCTAGCGGGGCAGACAAAGGTGAGTGTGGTCTTCCTCTTGGGCTCCGTTGGTGTCGGTTCGTTGTCTTGAGCCTTGGGGCTTATGCGTTGTGGAGTCGGTGGCTGTGTTTTCTGATCCTGATCCTTGCGACCACAGGCAAAGCTAATGCACCTCTTGCGTCCAAGGTTAGCCTCAACAGCAGACTCGCCAATTTCAGCACCAGTCACCTTGTTGCTGCTGGCTACCGGCGGAGGGCGAGCAGTTAACCGAGAAGACATTGGCGGACTCGAAGTGTGCGAGAGGGATGGGCTGGTAAGTCCACCATCACTGCTGAACTCAGCTGTCGAAATGCCACTGATGCTGCTATAAGGATAAGAACGATAGAAGTTGTGTTCGTGGGATGAGGCGTGAGTATCGGATGGACTTGAAACGGGACTAGTCCTCAGCGCGCGAGTCAAGAGTGATTCCTTTCGGTCAGTCATGACGGTGGGTGATTTGACGTAAACTACGCCATCTTCCACGGCCATGGGGGATGTGGTAAGATATTGATGTTCGGGTGGCTCATCCATATCTTCGTTGTCTTGGGCGGTAGACTTGGATGTGAGTAACATTTTTAGGAGGTGATGCACTGGTGAGAAATGTCGATCACCACCAAGCAAGTGTACCATCGTTTCGAGGTTGGAAAAGGAGGTATCATAGGTGAGGCAGTGAGAAATGACTTGAGTAATTGAGGATGTTGAGAGACGGTTGATGTGATGGTTGTAGGTAAAGTGTTAAGGAGAATAATTAATAATTGAGACTATCAACAATAAGAAGAATAAAAGGCTCTCTTATTATGATCAATAGCTTAAATGGTCAAGCTAGAGGGCGAAAGTGAAGAAAGCCCAGAGTAGGACGGCGGTGGTCAGGATATAAAGGTCATGGTGGGTGAGTTATGTGTGAAGTATGCAAGAGGTAGAAGGAAAGAATCAGAAGAAGACAATAGTGTCAATGCAGCCAAGACGTGGGAATCTACGCCTTCTTCAAAGGATGGCAGCTCAGAGAGCGCCAGAAGAAGACGCGCCGAGTAAAAATCGGGAGGCAATAATGTGTTGGCAGTGCTCGAATCGTAGGATAGCAATGAAGAGAAGAAGGAATGTTAAAAAGGACGATCGGAAAATAGAAATAAGGGACTAGGGAGAGGGGTGGTGTGGATATGCCACAGGGAATAAGAAAAAAAGTAAAAAAAAAAAAAAATTAATTATTTTTATTCTTAACGGGAATTATTATTTTATTCTTGGGGTAATGTAGGTATTGTGGTAAGTACGGCGTAACAGAGGAGACTGGTAAGGAAAAAAATTCAATGACGGGGCGTGGGAGACAGAGGGCAGGTATTAGTAGTCAGGTCGGGAACTTTTCCGTGGTCAGGAGCGATCGCCACCCCAGCACCAACGAAAAAGAAAAAAAGAAAAAGAAAAAAAATTGTCAGGAATTCTCTGGATGACCAGAAGGCTGACAGACAGGCTCCGATCTTCTCTTAGGCTTCTTTTTCTTCTGCAGTTGGCCCAGGAGACGCTCGGTCCAATCAGCCCCTCCAAGCCACGACCCACATAGTCGTTTTTCTTTTGCCAAATCGACGCATGCTTCGGTTCCTGCGGCTACGTGACGTTGACCAGGACACCTCCAGCAGTGCAGTCCCAGCGTGCAAGGCTTTGAGGCCAGGACAGGCATATAATGGCCCTCGATACCAACAGGGGTTGAAGCCTGGTCGCAGCAGTGATGATAATAGAAACGGAATCTCGTAGAAATCGATTCCGTTGTCTGGATCCTCCCAATCTATTTTGCTCTCGGGTCTGCAATCTCTTTCATTACTTTGTTACAACCTGGTTTCATCAGCCGGCAAGGCTGGAACCAAATATCTCTACCGCTCTCCAATGCCACAAAATACTATGAGGGATTTTGAAGGCCCAGGGACGGAGAACTCCTAGGACAATCTTGGTCAAGGCCTCCCGAGAGAAAAAAAAATACCCTCCCAGTTTCCCACCCGTACCGCAATGTACCTCCAAAAAATAGGTAAACAATGAATAATAATTATTACTTTCAACTGATTTCGTAGGATTGGGGAACGGGATCAAATTGATACACAAAGGACACACGATAATATTCAGGGTTCAAGGGCCAGAGGAGGAGTCATAATAATGCCCTAACTTTTACGTGTGCTCACCAGGCAGATTTTTGGCAGTTCTTTATTTTTTCTGATCGGAATGTTGCACAGATCTGACAACCTTCCCTCCAAAAAGTAAAGAAAAGTAAAGAAAATCACAGTACTTTCTTCAGACTCCGCGTGGACGCTCCTCTTAGGGAGAATCATCGCCCCCACGGCGGTTATAGAAAACGGAGGACAGGGCAAGGGAGACATCAAGAAGGCGGCACAGGCTGCTGCCAATGCCTGCCATCTTCGTTCTTCGCTATCCGTGCGTTTCTAAAATCAAAAGAGTGCTAATCCTAATTAATAATGGAAGGTCATTGTCCGACCGAAAAGTATGTAATATATTCGTAATTACAATACCACCCGGAGAGACGAGGACGGCAGCCAGATCCGACGAGAGAGGGACAGGCCTCCGGGGTCGCAGGCCGAAGCCGTGCTTGAACAGTGGTCGGTCTTCTCAATCATTCATCTTATGAGGAGGAAATAAAAGGCATAATTAGAAGCAAAAGAGATTGAATGAATGAAACAATGAAAAAGACTGTGTCTTTGGAGCTGGAAGTGTTCCTTGATGTGTTTTGTTTTTTTAAGAATGGCAATTTATTACACTACTGGGCATGGTGTTGCGTATTTTCATTAATAATGTGTTGAGAATCCATTGGTGTGTCTTTGTCAGTCCGCCGAGAGACGGAATTCCCCTCTGGGCCAACCTGCTCTTTTCAATTTCGCCCAGTCGCAGGGGAGGGGAGTTGGAGAAGCGTAACCTGGCGCTCTGCGCGCTTCAAGACTTTCTTTAGCTTGACTATTGCTCTTGGACCATAGCGTGTCAAATATTGTTCTGCTATTCCAATAATAATGCTTGGATTTTCTTGTCGCAGCCAACTATTGTCAGCGCCGAGTCTTCCCCTTGCTGGCACAGTTCCGTTCTTATTCCCCATCCGGAAAGCAATTTGTCTTGGTCTCTGACGTAAGTTACACCCCCTCTTGTTCGAGTCAAGACCTGATGGCCGCTCACTGAGAGATAAAATCGAGAAATACATTTGGGGAAGCACTTGAAGTAACTGCAAGAGAACCCTCGGCGAACAAGTAATGACGACCAGGAGGCTTTTTTAAGTTCTTAGGTAAATACTAGCCTACCCCTACACTTGCAGCACGTTGCTACCCTTGAAAACCCATCCCACGGGTGTGTCTCACCATCACCTCCTAATGACGCTATCGAGTCCCTGAACTGGGGTTACAGATGTCCAATCTGAGGCAAATGTATGATGCAGATGCTGTCTTTCAGGGCCGTGCGAATCCAGTCTCCTAAAAATTGTGGTAAATATGGGTAAAGCCATCGAAATCAGGAGATTGAGACTCACTCCATACACTGTACACTTTACATATGTACCGAAAATACTGGAATGAATAGTCTGGCCTTGGCTGTACAACATCAGTGAAGATCCAAAAGGAGGAGCGGCAAGGGCAAAAGTGACGTGATCTAATACAGACGCCCACCAACCTGATGCTCCCGTAATAAAAAATTAGTGATAATTATCAAAAGACTTAAATTATTAAGACTTGAAAGGCTAAGCTTTATATTCACATCTAATATCTCTCAAGCGGCTTCAGCCCTTTGAGCGACAAAGGATCTTGTCGAAGAAAGACATCGAAGTTTTGATGACGGACGGCCTTCACAGGTCAATAGAGCCAGCCTCGTACTACAAGAAAAGGCAAGGCGTTAGTAGCAGTAATGCGCTCACGTTTTGTCCATACTCGTGGCCAAATATGCTCCTCTCACAGCAGGCAGCCAGCCTCCTTACTCCATGCATTCGTTCTCTGAGGAAGTTTCATGAACACTCATGTGTCATGCTGTCCTACCACCCGACAAACAGATAATTCATTCCCTCGATTAAAATCTAAAATCTTTCCCCTCAAATCCATAATTGCATCTACTTCGTACGATTATCCCCCTCCACTGAAGATAAATGAAGAGAGATAATCCGAACTCAAAAAAGAATGGGCATCTGATTGATGACGAACCCATGAGAATGTGGTGGATGATCCAAAGAAGCTGAATGAAAAACACCAATAACGTTCAGCAGGAGAAGCCATACATGAGACCTGCGATCTAAAAGCGGGGGGGGTCAGCCCCGACGGGTTGAACCAAACACTACCTCTCCTAAGACTTGGACAAGCTTCCTGGGTTTCAGGGATTCCCCCACTTTAACCAGAATTGCAGGGTTTTCAACTGGCGGCTGCAGCCCTCTGATTGACCAGGAGCGGGCTCTGTTTTGGTTTTTCTTTTTCGAATCCCAACAATCAGGATCACGCGAAGCATCTCGTCGTCTCGATCCCAATGAGTGGCTGATTATCAAACAGCAGCCTTGGAATAGAGGTGCAACTACGAGCCGCCCCGGGCCGTGCGCAGTTTTTTTACGAGCTTGATTGTTATCTTCTTTGCTTGTGGAACACTGCTCCCCAATTGTAGAGTCCGGAGTACAATGAACAAGGATGGAATTGATTGAATATCTTCCCCATCATTGGAGGTCTGCGCCGAAAAAAAGCCCTCCGAGGAACAAGCATCTGTCGTCCCCCATTGATTGACAATTTGGCCATCTCCCCACACTTTTAATTCGCGTGTACTTCCTCTGTCTCCACGACGTGCATGAACTTTCCGTTGCTTCAGAGGAACCATGTGGACTCGAAACACGTATTCCCATGAAGGATGAAGATGGACAAAATAAATCTTCCGCGTCATCACCTTGGTAAGATGATATCGTCCGATAATCTTCCCATTAGTCACAAGAAAAGTAGGTTCTCACGAAGCAGAACAGGTAGCATGTGGCAACTGTGAGATGACTTCCTATCGCAGCTTTCTCCCCATTCCAAGATGGAGAAGCTACAGCAAACCAGGATCCTCAGAGTGGATAGTGAATGAATTGTCCCACGCAAGTGGGTTCGTAGAAAATCACTCGGCTAAAAACCGACCAGCCAGGTCAATGGAGCACTGGTTTTGTTCACCGAGAAATCTGTGGACGTGGCCATTAACTTTGGGTTGAGAAATTAACAGCAACAAAAATAACAAGAAGCTAATAATGATAATAATGGTCCCCGAACTGTCATTACGTTCGATATTCAAGGGGACAAAGCTCCTCGCGAAGGTTCTTTATATTAATTACTGCTCTTGTTATTTTTGCGACAGCCGCCAATATTCTGTGAGGAGGAGGATTATTCATTCATTCATTATTATGATTAAACAAAATATTAATAGCACAACACAATTAGGAGAATGCCAGGCAAGTCATATATTAACCCACCTGCTCAATCGCCTGAGTCGTGATCCTTTTCCTGGGCTCATGTCTATGATTGGTCTGGAAGTAAGATCCCTGGCCGACGTCGGCGTGGATTTGTATGAGGGATTTTTTTGTATCGCTAGCTTCCTCTTCTCCACTCGCACGGGACCTCTCATGCATTTTGCCCCAGCCATCGTTTAGCTGCACAATCCTCCCAAAGCGGTAAGCAACCAGAGAAAATTGAACTTCCCAGTCGCCTGTCACCCCAATCATCCTAGCTCAGGAGCTGCATCTCACTGACATTCGCGATCCATGAGGCCGGATCTGGTCTCGCTCCAAAGACGGGTAAAAAGCGAACCAGAAAAGCGCTGTGATAGGCAAGGCTATATTAGCATGTAACTAACTACTTCTCGGAGTACTTTGGTTTCATCATTAACAACTGGGAGGCTGCCCAGCTTCTCACGACAGTAGCTGCTTCAGAGCACCCGACAAACCTGTGGCACGCCCTTGGATCGGACGTGAATATACGCGCTGGCCGCCCTTGACATATGCGGGCCCTCCTGCTTCCCCAGAAAGAATCCTCGATCGAATCAGGAAGAACGTCGCCCTCAAAGTGCTGAGGACCTACGAGTCTGGGTCCGATGCAAAGGACTTTCTGCCTTTCATCCCAGCAGAGAGTAATCAAAATTACAGTACTTGGTACAGTATGTCAGATACGGGCGCGGAGAAATGTGGTTCTTGTACCTACTATCTGCAGTGTAACGGAAGAGAAATAAGATTGTCTACCTTTGTTTGAAATTCAGGAAACCCGTCTGGTAAGGAAGGCCGACAAAAATAAAGGAAAGAGTCGTTACAAAAAGATACGCCAGGGACTTGGGAGGGGACGTACAGAAGCACCACACTGGAGTCGGGCCGAATGCATGTTCGGAACCTGGCGAGAGCATCAAGGAATGTGTCAATAACGTCAAAACTCAACAACACCAGTAAAGCACGCCTGCTGGTTGCCCTTCATCTGGCCTAGTTCAGGGATAATACCAGTCATTATTATTGCGGCGAGGAATGAACTTGCACGCAGATTGTTGATCCCATGATCGACATTCCACAACTAAGGGGGAGGCACCGCAGATCAGTGAGACAGCCAAGACCTCCGCCAAGATATGCCAAGGCCAATTCAATATGCGCCAATGCATTAAACCAAGCCTTGAGCATGATTGAGGAGCCTAATTACTGAGGACAAACCCTTTCTCTCAATTCCCCTTCATTTATCCGCCCCTTGCTCCCCCATCCCCTCATCATCGATTATGGGCAAACACGGCAACTCATTCCACAACAGCACTTGGCAACGTTTTGTGACTTCAATAAATATGTATGTGTTCTACTCGTACGACCGACACCCTCCGCCAAGACTCAAAAAACCAGTTGGACTGTGGGCACTGTGGCTATGAAGGGGGTTCAAGTAATGATCTCGATTTCCGGGGGTTGAATTCCCCCATGTTCCGGGTGAGGCATCATTCACTCTGCTGTCCGCTTGCCGCCCTCCATTACATTCTTCCTCCTTACCTGTCGAATGCTACCGAGGATTCAGGGTTAGTGGTCCCATTTGAGCTACTGTGCTCCGCCAAGTACGGCGCCAAGAACCATTCCAAATTCTTTGAACATGAGTCTGACCTCGGGCATCACACGGAGTCCGGTGAGATGTAGCAGGGAAGACGTTTCATTCTTGGCAACTCTAGCTGTGGCAGTGTGAGCCCCGTTCCTCGAACTTCGTTTGGGGCAAGAGAGTGAACGATAGTGGCCTGTTGGCGGTAGATCATTGTCGATCATCTGCTCCTAATTCTGCACCATTCGGTCTTGGCGATCCAAGACGAACCCTGACCGCGTCGTGAATGGGCAAATGAGGCCAGGATGGCAGTGATAGCAAGGCAATATCGTCGTACAGCTGACGGTAACATATTTTACAGAGAACTCCGAAGTTTAACAGGAAAAAGAAAAGGAAAAAAGAAAAAAAACAGGCCTGGACAACGCCTGTGAGAGTTTGGGAGAAGATGAGGAATTTCACACCAGCGCCAATCCTACCTACTGTCATCTTGTCCACGGTTCAATTCCTTCCTCCGAACCCTTCCCGACATCGATCGGAGACGGATGGACAGGAGTCAGCTCTGCCCTACCCCCACCCCCAAAATCTCTACTTTACATTTTTTTTAAGTTCACTGGGCAATCAGAGTCGAGTTCGGGGATCCGCGGATCGACGTGGCTTCTTCATAACTTCATACTCTCTCATCTTGGCATCACTCCGCTCCTACATAGCCACGGAAGGAATATGCTATCATTGTACTCCGTATTTGCGCTGTAATGAACTGGAGGGTTTATTGTTTTACCAAACTCAGGGTGAAAATACAGCTCCCCGAATAGTTTTCCTCACTACCGTAAGCGCTGGGCAATCCATAGTTAGGCTAAGTTAATCCGACTATCTATGTTCTGTCTTCCAGCCAAGAACTAACCCCCCTTTTTGATGCACATAACTGTGTTGCCTTTTGAAAGACAATTTACCAACGCATATTTTTCCAAGAAAACAATCGATACCCACCAGCAAAAATAAGAGAAAGCAAAAGTGGGAGGACAGAAAAGGCAAGAAAAGGCACAGAAGGGTCCAGCTGCCTGATGACTATCCCAATTCTCGCCCAAACCATGGAGCGACTGACTCAATCTTTGAATAAGGGGCCTAGATACCGGACAGCCTCAGCGAAGGCACTTTACGAATACCAGAGAGGGTGATACCGATACAAAATATTCGAGAATCTAGATAGTCGTCAAGTGTTTGGTTACATCAAACCAGGAACCCTTGCCATTAACTTTGTACTCTGCTGGCCAGCCCCAGTAGCTATCCGACACAGAAGAATAATATAGCACTGCCCTCCGCCAAGCCATCATCTTCCTCTCCCCACCACCCCCCCTAACACCCCTCTTTTCAGACAACAATTGTTTGTTATTCTACACCCCTGACGAAGAATACGAAAAGTAAAACTTCGCCAAGGACTCCAGATTGCCAGATGCACTACGGGCGATTCCGCCAAAACCTGTCTAGAGCCTACATACAACACCGTTGGCACAGGTTACCCAGACCACCATCCACTCAAAATATGCACTTCTCGTTTCGAGACAATCAACAGGCTCTCACGCTTTTGCTAAGACTCTCCTATCGACTGTCCCTAGTGGTCTTTCCGCTCCTTCCATAGACGCCAAGGACCAGACGCCAATTCCTCAAACACAGCCAAGGACGGCAGTCACGACCAAGCCGGAGTTGCAGAAGTAGACTCCTCCTATCGAGGCTCTTCAACATCCTACTCAGACCCTTATTTTCGGGTACTTACCTCTTACTCCGAGGGACAAGAAACGGCTTATCACAATGAAGTTTTGAAATACTAGAATCTCAAATTCTGTGGCAATCGACACAATTTTCGCAACCCCCAAACAACCGATTACTCGCTGGAGACGGGGAATCAAAACGGGAGCGTGATGCCATCGTCGAACTGGCAAAGCCGTTCTACCTACTGGGATCTTGGGATCTGGTCGAAGTCGACAACAGGCCGAAACAACCCAACAATCCCACCATTTACAAGGACACCCCATGAACTCGGTACATTTACACCTGCGATATGGATAACCATATGATAGTGTATCATTTGTGAGTTAACTTCATCAAGGCCATTTTAGTTTCAACTCTTAAGTTTTTTTTTTTTGTTTTCCTTCAAATGCGCACGTCCTTTCCCCTTCTTTTCCCCACTCATCATCAGACACAACCATTTCAGCAGTTGATCGCCCTCGATTGCATCATTATCTGCACCAATTTCAGGAGTGATAATAATCTTTTATTTGTTATAGTGCATTTCGAGCAGTTTAATACATACCTCCGTGCGAAGTGACTATTCTCCAAACCAATGTCACCTCACCGCTGAGTCGGGCCCATTCTCTACGACGTCATATGTTTTTTCACCCCTGTCCAACCACAATCCGCCAATTTACCCTGGGTCGGTTGCGAAGGACAGCTTCCGTTTGTCACGTTTCATGTACTCGGTCGAAGAGACGGAGAACTTGTCAACGCCGCCTCTGATGGTCAGACGATACCTTGATTGGGATAGTCATCACGTGTACATGTGTTTGATGAAATATCACGTGTGCGAGATATCTTGAAGCTTCGAGTTAGGAGTACAGATGGGTGGCGAAGACTAGTGTCACGATCTCCAGGAAGTCCTCTCTCATTCAAGATAAAAGGGGAAGAGCCAATACACCAGTTCTTCTTCTAAGTCCTCCAACTAATAGCCGGGTCCTTTGATGGGAGACATCGATGACGACTTCGACTGACTCATGGTCTCACTTGAAAATTACTTCGTTGATATTATAGCTCTTCCGCTATAGCCTTTGACAAGTCTGCCAATCGAATAGCGGTAATGATGTTGGATGGGAGAATTGTTCTCAGCTCAGCTCGTACACAACCACTCATGATAAGAATTTCCCTATCATGAGGTACTTCATAAGAACATCAAAGACTAACTATCCGCATGACTGACCGACAAAACATAAATCTGAGATGAAACCCCTATTCTTTTTAGCAATAGCAACACCTTCACCAACGCCATCTCACAGATCCTGATTCCGGTACAACCACGTTTCGAATCTGATCGAAGGTTCAGTAGAAAGCTTATGTTCTCCAACTCGCACATTCAAGCCCACTCGTATAGCCCCAATGACGAAATCAAAACTCGGCTTCACCCATTCTTTCCTCGAACGGACGAATAACATCACAATCATGACGATGAACGGGAGCTACTTCGTAAATCCCAACTAAAACTTAAATCACCAATGAATCAAAACGTGGTCATTCCTTATCCTTATTTACCCGTTAATTAAATCTCCAGCCCATAAATAAAATGCCTCAAAAATCGAAACCTCATCAATACCTAGATTTACGGGGGGAATTCTGCAAGACACAAAATACTCGATGATCACCATCCTCCAATAACAATGATCTTTTGCGGCGCCCATCCATCCTCATCCGCACGCGCACGCGCACAGGAATAGTACGTATGTTTGCTCTCTCCCCACATACAGCGAAAAAAAGAAAACAGAAATGCAAATCTCAGCCCCATCCCATAAGGCAGAGACATTTTAATATGGGGCCGTATACGCCATCTCACAGATGAGGAGGAAACGGCATCAGACTTACACACACACAGACAGAGTTGGTCAGGCAACATACGAAGCTGAGAAATAACCAAAAATACAAAAAGAAAAGAAAAGGCCTGCATCAGCAGAGCCATGATGTCATGCGCTGAAACGGGGAAAGAAAAAACAAATAATTTTACGACATATTACTCGCATTTGCCATTTTAGCTCAACTAATAATAATTATTCGACCTTCCCTTAACTCCTTAGTTCGCCAACCAATATTACTATTATGGTTGTGGCGATGATTCGAGTGTAGGTAGTTGGGCGGGCTTGGGGGCCCAATTGGATGGAGGCGAGCATCGTTCATTGATGCAGAAATGGTGGTGACTTGGCTCAAGCCTAAAGAGTTATTTTAATGTCTTAGTATTTCCCTTTTTCTTCACGAGATATCATTGGATTTGATTTTTTATGTTCCCTTTGGGTAACTCTGTTTCAAAAAGGTGGATAAAACAGTAGATGAAAAGGACTGACAAGTAGTCGTTAACGATTAGGCTGATATGACGCTCATTCGAGACCTCCGACCAGCTCGTTGCCCGTTTCCCCGAGAAGTGAATAATGAAAATAATGAAAAAATATTA
The DNA here is from genome assembly GCA_027569885.1 of Aspergillus diversus. Lineage (NCBI taxonomy): Eukaryota > Fungi > Ascomycota > Eurotiomycetes > Eurotiales > Aspergillaceae > Aspergillus > Aspergillus diversus. Next base: position 490,070 of record JAPDKZ010000023.1, read on the forward strand.
TTACTAAGGAAAAGTTCCAGCGCTGGAGGCCCAAAAAAAGAAACAATGAATGCCGCTCGCCATGAAAAATTACCAATTGCTCCAAACAAAGGAGAAGGGGATTCGTTGCCCTGCAACAGAATTTGCAGTCCTGATAAGAAGGGGTGGAAATAGTAATGAAATGTAAAGAAAGTGTCGGCTTCATTTCCTGTGACGACGCAGGGGTACTTTGCTGGATTTCCTTGCCAATGCTGCCTTTCTTTGTCGCTGCCTTGCCTTCGTCTTTCTCCACCACTGCGCAATGACCCCCTTTGCCCATAGGATTTGATTCCGGGTCTGCACCACGGCCGCGCATTGTCTCGCAACCTCTCGTGCGACAATTCGTCGCTGGAGATCCCGCCGAACGAGTACGCGTCGCCATGCATTCTGGACTACGTTGGCAGCTCGAACACGTTTGGTGGCTGAAAGCAGTCGAGAACAAAGGAAGGCGAGGACTCCAATCGTGAAGTCACTATTAAGGATGTTGACTTGAGAGGTATTTGGAAACACAAGATTTACTACCCATTGTTAGTTAGTGTTTTGCAGAATAGACGCATTCGCTATACTCACCGAACTCTGAATTGCACCCCAACGCTTGGAGGCGGGACCGCAAGCTGAGCCCACTGGCTTGGGAACTCTGGCTGATTCCCCCAATAATTTCTTCGTACTCGTCCACAATACTCTCATAGACTCTGCCATCACAAAAGCTTGTAGTGAGGTTCTCCACGCGTAGCCCTTTCAGTTGTGCCACGAGAAATGCCCATTGTTTAAGCAATGTCGTAGGAACATCACTTGAATCTAAACTTCCCGATTGCCCTAAATCTCCAACTCTATCCTCAATTGATTCGGATCCAGTTTGAAAAACCACCTTGGCCGTCAGTCTATCAATCTCCTTTCTCACATCCACTACATCAATGAGCCCGGCAAGTCCCCAATTGCTAACTAGCCCCCATAGAAGTGCAATTGTTTTTTCACGGTGCCCATCAACGAAGTCTTCGGCACGAACTTGACTAACGAACGTCGTAGCTCCCTCCGCCGAGGTTATGGAATTCAAGGCTATATTCACATTGAAGATTTTGGCCGTACGGCTCAAACACGGAAATTTCAAGTGCTGGGAAACTGGCCATCGGTCATCTTCAAATGTAACTTCAGAGAGCGTTTGGGATCGCTGAGATAGGTCAATCCCACCTTCGTAAACACATGACGATGTGGGATAAAGCAGAAGTTCCACTATCCTCGTCAATCTCACGCCATCTCTAAAGTCAACCGCCAGATTGTTGATCTCGTATTCATATTCGGCCAACGGGCTTTGCTTATAACGCAGCCGGTAGCCTAATTGGCCAAGGGCTTTGAGGACATCTCCAGAGGACGGGATCAAAAAGCGAGCTAGTGCTTGAAGCACCGCGGCTGAGGACTTGTATGGCGATGAATTGAGGAACAAACTGCTGGGGAGCGATTTTGCATGGCTTGATTTTGCTTTGTCCAAAAGAATAACCAGCATCATGCTTCGAAGAACGGTCCGATGATATTCTTTACCAAGCAACCCCTGGGCATCTCCATCCAGTTTGCTTGGGTATCTATCCATATCTTGGTTTTGCACCAAAAATACGTCCAAGAAGAGTTCAAGTCTCTTTTTAAGAGGTTTTTCCTTGGCTTGAGAACAACCGGCTATGATGTTTGGACTCACTCTAGAATCTGGTATTTGCCTCCCAGTGACTGCTTCCATAGCGGCTCTTAATACCCTCATATCGTATGTCTGAAGCCAAAAGTCAAAGAATTTCCGCTTCATCCCCAAGTCCTGTTTGAGTCGATTATTTTGGACGAGCACATCCGGGATGCTCAAGGCGCCATACAACAATGATGCTTGGATTCTCTTGTAAAGGTTTGTGAAGGACGCACTCTGGTAGATCTTAAGAAACTCCTGTCTAAGTATTGTCGGGTCGTTGAAGGTATGGTCTTCACTTGTGTGCTCGAATAAGCCATTTATAAGCTGGGTCAAGATCACCTCCTGATGGGAAAGCCAATTGTCATCGTACATCGCCGGGTCCGTAATATTCTCTGATATCAGCGGGTAGTCAGAATTTGAGGTCTTTAAAATACTGCGGGACACAGATTTCGTGAACGCAGCGGTTGAGCTTTGGAAAGATTTTGACCTGATTGACGGTCTGATTGATGCAGCCCCATTTCTAGAATTCAGCCCTTTTATTGTTCCAGCGCCTCGAATGGACTGAGTCGATGACACCTTAGTACCTAGTCGACTAACGCCAAGTGTTCTCTGTACCGAGCCATTGACTATCTTGGATGCGAGGGGTCTAGCTACCACATTTCCAGAAGAACGTGGACCACGGCATACATCCGCTTGCAGCTTCGATATATTGGGTCTGTCGTCAATTACCGTTATGGGCTTGATAGGGCCGATCTTCTTGCTATTGTTGTTGGTGATAACTGCGCCTGGAGGTATATTTTCTTTGCCCCCGTTTTTTCCAGGAATATCTATTTTAGTACAAGAATCCTGAATGATCTGGGAGCTAGGATGCAATGGGGCTCGCTGTGGAGACAAGGGGAGTGAATGCTTGGGACGGTGTTCCCTTGTGACCTGGGATTCTAACGGCTCAAATCCTGTCGGCTTCTCCATATGCCGCCGTATATTGTTGGACTTCAGCGGGCTAAAAAGTCCCATAAACCCGGTGGCAACCGTGGTCTCGTCTGGCGGGATGTGTACCCTGTCACGACAGATATCTTTTGTCAATATATCTTTTGATCGATACATATTCTCCCCTCTATTAATTTGCAGGAGAAGCTTCTTATTCTTCTCAGGGTCTGAATTTGTATCCAGCTTTTTCTTGTCGACTCCTCCTTTCTGCTGAGAGTGTTTGGGCGAGCTTGGAGCGAAGCTGACTCGAGGACGAAACCTTTGAGCAGGCTGGGCAAGCAAGGATGTCTTGCGATTCGAAGGGCTGACGGCGCTTCTCGCTTCTTCTTTAGAGCCCACAGTAGTTTCGACAGACTTCTTTTCGGTGTCCGTGTGGATCATAAAAGATGTGCTCGTCTTATTTCTTCGTCTTGGCTTTGCTCCAGTCAACACGGGCGCTCTAATTTCAGTAGTAAAATCGATATTCTTCGTGTCGTCAGAGCCCCCCGACATATCCTCACATAGGCTATCTAGCGAGTTGCCACTACGGCCACTGTCCCTGCCCCCGAAACTGGATGAACCTAATCGTCGTGGACAGGGTGTTGCAACTTCATTTAGAAATCCGGACATTTTCGTGACAACCCCGAACACACCACATGTGTAAAGAGTCTATTTTGTGTCGAAGATATGGGATTTGTTATCGGAAGGGATAATGGGTTTTAGACCGATAATAGTTGATATAGACTACCCGCGAGGTAATAAACCGATCGATGAACTAGGGTCGCCAAGAACAAGGGAGTGATAGAGGGGCTGATGAGGAATCAAAATTTTTATCAATGCAAACTTAAAGCAATGCAGAATTCGAATAGAGTGAAGCCTATGCAAAATCTGATAATTACTCAAAGAAACATTCAATGATAAAAAAGAATGCTGGTCAGTTTCGTGTTCGAGGAATGGTTCGAGGTCGTTGACTCCTCTGGTGGAGGTATGGAGACGCGATGTTGACGGCTGGGTTGCCCGCGCAACGGCTGTCTGCCTCAGGCACCATACGTCGCTCAAAATCTACTACGAGATCAGGAAGCCAATGATTTAACAATAATGGTTGAAATTCACTTGCCTCTGGGCCACAGGAAGATAAAATGTGATTTACTATGAGTCTTTTGTTTCAAAAATAATATATATATATATATAAACCAGGCATACTACTCTACTCAATTTGCCCTTCTATCGGTTTTCATCCTGGATTCCAAGTTGATCTGGTACTTTGCATGTACAAAACATAGAGGGCTTTGGGTAACCAGTAAATTAGCCGATCTCTCGAAGGCTGCAGAAAGCTACTTCCCAGATCATCGAATGATAGTAACAATAGTAATACCCTTAAAGTGCATCAGTAACTAGGTCATTCATGGGGCTGCTTCAACTCTGCGTATGCCACTTCAACCCAATTGCTAAACTCAACAACCAAGTGTTGACGGCGTATTTCGATCAAGTATTCCTCAACAGGACCAGGATATCGGATCGCCAGGTGAGCATCGAACCCCTACCCTTCTTCTTGATTGCGAAAATGGTGCAATACTTCGCTGTTGTTGACTCCAGGCCTGGTATTCCCTTTCTCGACCATAACACGGGGCTAGCTTTCGTTGCGGTCCCCCACATAGGCCGATGATGTTTCTTCGCCAGAGGTGGGAACAGCGAAACACGAAACATACTCCCCCAGTGGTCAAACCCAAGACTTCCCAGCTAAACACTGTCATAGTCATGATAATTGAACTGCAAATGTCACGGTGAGAATAATTAAAGTAAAGTGAGGTCTCCAGTGGGTGATTAAGATGTCTTCTCCTTCCTGGAATCTCCCAGTCCTTTGTATAGGTTAGTCATAGATGTCATTCCGTGAATAATCAGAGTTGATGCGGTGTGATGGAAGATGCTGACCAGGATGACTACTATACTTCTCATGTAGTCCAGCCACCAAGTGCCTATCATGTTGAATTTTTTTACAGTCCGTATGTGAGTAGGCCCACTACTAGTAGTACCAAAAGGCGGTGCACCCTTCTCTCACGGAGTTTAAGGTAACAAACATTCGGGATGTCCGACGTGCCCAAATTATCGTTTATCAGAATCTTGAATTCAATCTCAATTCAACCAAAGAAACATGGCTAATCGTTGCAATTGGATCGACAAGCAAAACTAACTCAGCGTTCGTGATATCACTGAATCCTCCGGCCCAGGTTCCTCCGAGCTTCTTGTCAAGGTTTCGATTCTCGGGGATCAATCCCACCGATCTAATCTACGGAGGAATTGGATGCAATGGTTGTTCTGCCAGGTATGACTTTGCGTACAATGTCCTAAAAGTTGGCAGCGAGCTATGTATTGAGTTCAAGCCTGGTGACCAAGTCTTTGAATTCGCTGCACCGTTGGGCCCAAAGCCTGCGCAGTACGGCAAACACCAAATATATCATGTAGCTCGTCATTTTATCGACCATGTACCCTCTCAGATGTCTCTGTCCGAAGCTATTTGCATGCCTGTGATTGCGCATACGGCAGCAGATGCCTTATCCAACCACCTGGAACTTCCGCTCGACCTTCCGGTCCCCCCTAAAGATCAAATCCGCTGTTGATTTAGGGAGAGAGAGGGCTCCAGTGAGGTCGACTGTGCCGGTATTATCACGATCGATGGCGGTTCTGTTCCACAATTGCCTATTCTAGAAGTCGCAGTTTCACATCGACGGGAAACGAGGATTCTTAAACTACCTCTTTTTTAAGAGACTCCTCAGCAGACAAGACGCTAGAAGAAGAAATCGACTTGCGTCTTCTATACCACAATACCGTCAGAATGCCCTACCGCCGCACATGAGGACTGACAATCGAAACATGGGAAAGGTCCAGGTAGCTGAAAGGGCCCCTAATAAAGGATCCCCAGGGCCCTACGCCTTCTTCAGCTTGAAAGGGGCACTCCAAGGGTTTTACATGGCATATAATACCGAACGCACGGCTATTGGTTTTAGAAGCCTTGATAAAGACTTGTCAGACTGGATGGGCTTAGATACTGTAACCCAGGTAGCTGGTACACTTATAGGGAACGAACTAAATGCCCTGTGTTTATTAACGTGAACTCTTACAAATCTGAGTGCAGGGTAAAAAACTAGTTCATTTGGGCATCAGAGGCTATGGTAACCTTAAGTCACCTAAAGAATACCGATGGTGAAAAATATGAGGAGGGGGATGAAGGGGCTCAGGAGGATTACGATGGGAGGGATTATGTGGATGGAGATGGCGATAAAATTGAGCTTCAACCAGCCAGAGTCAGAAGATAATATCATATCGGCTTTCTGGCAAAACTCGGGTTAGCCTCAAAACGAGTATATTGAGATCTTCAGTAACCCCGCTCTTTAACTGCATAATACCCGGATCTTTCCTTCCAAACCAAATCCAAATATGAAATTATGCAAGGCTGCGATGCAGAGCCACATCACTTTGCATCATTAGACGATCAGTTTTGAGGGAATAGATGTTATTGTTGAGTCTGTACTACATAGGCTTCAACGTTTTAGGAATGTCCTCTGTCGGGTGTTCTGCAGCCTTTTCCAGTGGTGCACGCTAGCAAGGGTCTGCAGAAGCGTCCTGTCTGGACACCCACTCGGGGAAATGGAGCCGAGCGAAGGAACCTTCAGTGCGAGGCGACCTCCATCAACAGGTGATGTATAAAAATTAAATGAAGGCTCTCGAGTTTCGAGACTTGGAGTCGCGCCGTGGCATCGAGACCCCGGGGATAACAAAGTTCACCTCCTCGCGTTGCCTAAGAATGTGAAAAACAATAATCATAATATCCGCCCGAGCCTCCGCCCAGTCTTGGGTGTTCAAACAGTCGCTGCAGTGTCAATCTGAAACAAACCTTCTGCTTTAAAGTCCGAGGGAAGGATTAGCTTTCCTCACTAACATCTGAAAATTGTCCCAGCCTCATATTTGTTGGGACCGAGGTCCACTGCGGAGAAAGTCGCGTTCACAGGAACCTTCTAGTGAAAAAGAACATGGATGATAAAGGCCGAAGCCGACGATATGGTATAATGATCTTGATCAATACCGTTGTTGCTGTCCATTCCCCCTCCTCGCCCATACTACCTAGACTGGCAGCGACCCATGATCAACAACATAGATCAGGCACCGTTCGATGAAGTGGGTCGAGGTCGCCTGAGGCCGTTAGCTCCGACCGAACCGTTTCTCGTGATTCTGGCTCCGATTCGACCATCAACGCATTTCCACCTCCCTTTCCCCAGAAAGACGGACAGATGGCGGATTGATCTTCAACGTGGCCCTCTGCACTGTCTTGCATTTTCACCTGTCAGGGGTAGCCTCTCTGGCCGCTAATTTACCATCCGGAATAATTTCTTTGTTGACCTCTTGGATGCTTACTACAAACCCAAATTTCCCTCCCTACTCGTTCGCCCTCTTCAACTCCCGCTTTCCAACTCCGGGAAAGGCAATCAACGCTATCCTTACCAGAGCACGCAGTTGGGTCCGGGAGAGATGGCCTGATCATAACAACTTGAACCTGCTTCATGTCCCGCTCCTTCCGAAAACATTGACTCTTCCTCGCCTCGACTTGATCGAACTCGCCGCAAATTTTGCCCCGTCTTGTTATCCACCTGAGAAGATCGCCACCTATCACCTCCTTTTCCACAAGCGACACGGAATGAGCACAGGTCATGGAAGCCTTGGTCTACGAGAATTCGCCGTTGGCAGAATATCTTCGAGGTTAGTCTCTACTGGCCCCAAACTCGATAAGTGTGGGGTGGTCTGACTTATGTTGTGCGACAGGAGAAGGCGAACACGATCCGAATTGGCCTGCTAGGGAGAGCGAGAATGGGGACAATCTATCCGACTCGACAGCTGCAGATTTTGCTCCGCGAGGAACCTCGAAATTCCAAGACCGTATTCGAAATAAACTACCCAAGCCCCTAGACCTCCGATCCTCTCGTCAAACGGCGGCGTTTAGCCGACTCTATGATATTTGTGCGGTATGCTTTGAATCACTAAAGGGGGTTTTTTTTTTTCGGGTGGCCACCATACTAACAAAACTTCTCTTCGCCAGTCCGCTCTGAATTCGCGCTTAGGGCGCAGTGACAACGAGAGATTTCTAGAACAATTTGGATATGTAATTGTTGCTTCACAGTTGCTGAATGAACACAGTGCCCCTTCCTACACGTCGGCCGCCGATGTGCTGTCGCATTCCAGGTCAGCCGACCCCCCCTCGATCACCACAACATTTGGCCTACAAGGTGCATTTGTAACTGCCTCTACCTCATTTTCGATTGCTTGGCTGCTGCACTGGAGTCGGCCCCGAACAGGAACAGGCTTGAACCCACGTAAGGTCGGAGTTTTACTGGTGCTGGTTCCGGTAATTGGGGTTTTGTTTTACGCTTTCGCGAAACGACAGTGGCTCAAGTACTTGCGGCATCAGGCAGTGGATTCCGCTGTCGCTTTCATTGGAAATGCTCAAGGGTTCGACTCGGCTGCCTCGGCGTCGGTGGTTTTTATACAGGAAGTTGAGCTGGTCTCAAGGGGCTACAGGATGTGCGCGGTTATACCCCTCCTTATCAATCTCGGACAACAAGAAAAACATGTGCTAACGCAATCACAGAAGCACCCCTCTTCCTCCAATAAGTAGGCTTGAAGATCAAGCCCACATCCGACGGTGCCTCAGACTACGTCGCACAGTGTCAGTGTGTTTTTACTCTATGCTGGAGCAATATATCAAGGCACAGCACGTCTTACAGCCGCTTACGGACAGTGCGAATCTCGCCAAATATTACGACATTTACGAAATATCCCAGGAGGAGCTTAACGAGGTCGAAGCAGCATTCGCTGAGAGGGAAACGGAAGATCAATATTCCCTTCGTGCCCTTCGGACTCTTTTCGGCAGACTGTACTTAGTCCGAAAAAGTATCCTCTGCTGCCTGCTAGCTCTTGGTGCAGACGGTGGGGGGTCCGATATCGCGAGGTGGAGTACCGCTGTTGATCAAATGCGAAGCCTAGCCACGATAACAGGCGACAACATGCAAAAGATGGCCAGCATACTTAATGAGGAAGACCACATTGACGATGTCATCCCTCCATCCCCCCTTCCCTCGGCTTCGCCTAGTAGAGACCGCCTTCGTGCGCAATATCGAAAGCTCAATTCCCTAACCCAAGGGATAAGGGCTTTGCATGCGAAAATGCATATTTTCCGCGAATTGTCCAACACGGATATGGAACGCGCGGACACGACTGAGCTAGAATCTACACTTCTCTCCCAATACGAGTCAATCGGAACCGATATCAAAAGCTTGCTCGAAGAATGGCAGACTGGAAAGTCTGGGTTGATGGGCTGCCTAGACCGGGACTCTAATGCGTTTCGCTCACGGCCACCCAGCGGACTCTCTCCGTTATCACCTACTCCCAGTTTGGGGGGCACCACAGCCGTTGAGGGTAGCCCAGCCGACGCACTCCGAGCTTTAAATGGTGACAGCAGGCCAGTCTCGAGCATCATCCAGAGCATTGACGACGAGGAAGAAATCCTGGAGGCCATAGCCCTCCCCTCGCGCAACAAACGGGCATCCCTAACTCGCGAAGAACGTATTGCGCGTGTTAAAGAGGATCGGGCGAGGCAAGCCGCTGCACGAGAGCGTACTGATGCCAATACGCACATGCTAAAGGAGCTTGAGATGGTGATAAAGCAAAGACCTCGTACCAATACCTCTAAAAGGGTCACCAGCTTATGAAATATGATCCCAGCCGTCGTTCCGCTTCAACTACCACCCTTGCACATCAATCTCGGAATTTCGTTCTTATTCATTCTGATTCCCGCATATATCTTCTCGAGGTACCTACCTTTTATAATCGCTGCATCACAGTCACGCGATCGATACCCCAAAATGCATAGATTCGGCTGGTGCCTGGCGTTTTGAGTGAATTGATTTCTTTTTTCTTGGTTTTTATTTCACCTGTCTACCTCGCTTTGTTGTTGTACCGTTTGGATAAATGAATCGTGTTTTTGCTTTTCTTGTATAGTCTTTACCTGTTATTAATTCCGGCCATCCATATCTCGGGCCCTGGATATGGGTTTCCCTTTGTGCTTGTCAAGAGCCTTCTCGCGTTAGGTCCTAGATGGTTACTTACGCAATGTGAAATAAAAATTACTACTCTAAACATCTCGAGAAAATCAAAACCGTCACGCAGGAGTTCACATCTGCCTCTCAGACAACCGTTGTTCGTAGACGCAGACAAAAACCTTCCTTGCGATCATTCTCGACGCGAGGTCCTGCCCTATTTGCCTCAGGCATCAGCCTAACCTGATAGGCTCATATTAACCCAAGGCAGAATACGCGCGCGACCCAATAACGCGTGTTGGCTTCCCCACCATCAAACGCGAATTCCTGCCTGCACTTTCAACCTTCGATCAAGAATCCCTTTCAGCCTCGATCAATTCCTCCCAGCTTTCCATTTGTAAGTTTCACACAACGCTCCAAATCATTACTGATCATAGCCCCTAACCACCAGTAGCTCAATCCAAAATCCCTCGAACAACTTTTCTCCATTTGCCCCTCTCCTTTCTTCTTCACCTCTTCACCGCATCGCCTTTAAACCACATCACAGACCATCAAAAGTAAGTGATTCAACGCATTGCATCGCCAATTTCCTATTCATCTAACCATTGCAATAGTGTTGGAAGCCCGTCTCGAGCAAGCAAGCCTTCTGAAGCGCGTACGTAGCCCTCAATTGCTAAAATTATTCCACGAGGTCACATCACTTACCGTATTTCCCCAAATGTCAGGTCGTCGACGCCATCAAAGACCTTGTCCAGTACTGCAATTTCGACTGCAATGACTCTGGAATCGCCCTCCAAGCCATGGATAACTCCCATGTCGCTCTCGTATCCATGTTGCTCAAAGCTGAAGGCTTCTCTCCATACCGCTGTGACCGTAACATCGCCCTTGGCATTGACTTGGTCTCGTTGACCAAGGTCCTACGAGCTGCTCAGAATGAAGATATCCTGACCCTCAAAGCGGACGACTCCCCCGATGCTGTCAACCTGATGTTCGAGAGCGCAGAGACAGATAGGCTCAGTGAGTATGACATCAAGCTGATGGACATTGATCAAGAGCACCTGGCCATTCCTGAGACGGAGTACGCCGCTATTGTCGAGATGCCCGCTGGTGAATTCCAGCGAATTTGTAGGGATCTTAATGCTATTTCTGAGTCCGGTTCGTCAGCACCCTCCTTTCCCCTCTTCACTCTTCCCACCACCCGTCCCAGGTTTAGGCACTTGCTCTGTTATTATCTACCCCAACATCCTAACAATCACACAACTCTTTAGTTGTCATTGAGGCCACAAAGGAGGGTGTCAAATTCTCCAGCCAGGGCGACATTGGTAGTGGTTCCGTGACTATTCGCCAACACACAAGTGTTGACAAGCCTGATCAAAATGTTTCCATTGTTCTTAGCGAACCCGTCGCCCTCACATTCTCCCTTAAATACCTTGTCAACTTCTGCAAGGCCACCAACCTTTCCACCAAGGTATCTCTGTCCCTTTCTCAGGAGGTGCCACTGCTCGTTGAATACGGCCTTGGAAGCGGCCACCTGCGATTTTACCTTGCTCCTAAGGTATGTATATTCTTTCTCCTTTGCCCTGGCAATCTTGGTCTGCATCCCTCAGAATGCTAATATATAATGCTAAAACAGATCGGTGATGACGAGTAAACAATTTACAAAATGAAAAGTAATATACAACGGAAACCTTTATGATGACGAAAGAGGGTGTATTAAGGAGGCAATGATTCTTCAATTTATCTAACTCATGTCTTGTTTTTTATTTCCCTCTCCTTTTTGACCGAAAATATCCTTTAAGTGTTGACTGGAGAGGACGAGAGAGCGGGAGTCTACTTTTATAATATCCAAGCTAGATACAAGCGATTGACCTGTTTCGAGTTTTTAGTTGGTTATCGATTCACGTTTAGACGGTCTACTACTTGCGAGCTGTAATTGAGGGAAGTACGACAGCGTGATGGAAGTTCCAAAAGAATAACATGAAGTTCTATAAAAGAAATTATAGCATTCCAAGTGCATCCTGGGTTTAATATCCATTCCGAAGTACGTCTAAAACCCATGGCGTTGGATCCCATCAATTCCTCCCCCATCCAGCATATACCGCCAACGAGCCGAAACAAAACTCGACACAACTCAACCCTAAGGGAAAACCCGTATAGCCACACGGTCCCCAAACCCAACTAATTAGCAAGGCATTTGAAACCACTCTTTCCAGTCCCCCGACACCCCAAAAGAGAGGGGTGGAATAAAAATCCAGACTCGGGAATGGGGAGGGGAGAGTTTAAAAAACTAACCTGGGAAAAAAATAGAGTGAAGCGCCATCCCAACCAGAATAATCGGAATCGAATGATACCATCCTTCCCCCTCCACAGACGTAGAGGGAGAATATCCAGGCATGCTGCGTATTGCACTAAAGTGTCGTGTGAGCACACACAATCTTCGCAATGACTCTCCCATGGGGAAACGAGAGGACAAGGCCCCTCCCCCGATGTTTCTGATGCCAGTTGCAGATGTGATAGATTCACACCAGACCCTCAAGGGTAGTACCGGCTACCCTCTTTCATCCAACCCCAAGAGGAAGAATGAAGAGAGAACAGGTTGGTAAGTGAAGATTCCTCCGAATTTCTCATTTGCATAATGTCCCAATTGAGGCAGAGCTCAAACATGGGGGCAAGAACATAGTGATTCTTGTCGTGTGTAGCAAAGAAACGCAGCATGGTTGGGATGGCGCTTGGGGGAAAAAAGAGAAAGAAGAGAAAGGAAACTTGGGTCGAGTCAAAAAGAAAAGTTGTGGGATGTTGTTGGGTTTCACCGCCTGCCGTGTTTAGTAGTAGTGTTCTCGTCTCCAGTAACGACCTCAACTGGATATGGCAAACCAGGAGAGTCAACTATCTCCAATGGTTTTCGGGTGGATGAGATGTGTTATATTTCCGTTGATATATATAGGGTTACCGCCGTATAGTTATTTAGGGTAAAAGGGTCCATTGGCTGTTAGACTACCTCGTTTTGGGTTTCTCACTCGGATATATATACTTTGCGATACGGTGTTGATCATCTCAGTTCGCCGCAGACATTCGAACTCTACAGAGTATAAAAACAAAAATCGGACTAGGACCGATTGATGATCGAAGAACCTGTTCCCGTAATGGAGTCGAATTAATCAACTCGCTGTCATATAACGCCTCAGCCATATTTCAAAGGCAAGTCTGATGTTAGCCACAAATACAAGCCACCCTTGGCGGGATGATGTGGCTGACCTGGAGCATCGCCGCGATCCACAACTCGGGAGTCGGGACTGACGGAAATTAACAATTAATTCAAGTGGCAGGACGGGGTAGTGACAATAATATAGCATATTTGGTCTGTTTCTCACCCCCCCCTTTTCTGATTGGGCAGGCGATTCGCCTCTATACCCAGCTAGCATTGTCCTGCGCCGCTTTTTAGTTTGACACTGAGCCGTTATCTATACCTGTCACAGGCTCACAGGACGGGCAACCTGAAAGTGGATGGTGGACAAAATCTTCAAAGCCGAAGGAATGGGCTGTCCATACAATTCAGCTCCAAGTTTTTACCCGACAAAAAGAATATAAATAGGGTCTTGGATGGTTAATTGATGGATTGATGTTCGCCCCGGCCGCGATTCAACTAGCTGGAAAGTCGGTTCATACTTCTCGAAAAGAGGATGTGGGATGAAGGTAGAGCAGGAGCTATCGTAAGTATGATGCTTACTCGCTATTCACAGCCTCACGGTTGGCCGGGTGACACAATTGGCATGACACTAGACCATGGCCATGGAATCCCTCCCAAAGGGTGGTCTGGTTCACCACACCATGTGGCTTGAGATGTAAGGAAGAGAACCATTTCCCGCAATTTGGGAGCTCACTGCTTTGAATGTATCAGTTGTGCAGGATTGTCAGCCAAATACCTAAAAATAGTCAAGCGATGCCTTTCCTATTTATGTAGGATCAGATCAATAGAATATTAAGGGGAATTGTCTAGAACATAGTATAATAATAGAAGGGAAGGAACTCAATCTTTGCTCTTGAAGACCTGGACCAACAGAACGGGCCCAACGGGGAAGATTTGTAGAGATAGAGTAAATTAACGATCAATAATTACCCAGAATCAAGAACCTAATCTCGCAGCAAAAAGAAAAACAACCTAAAATTTCCCTCCGATGTACTTATGATGGGGGAAAAAGATAATAAGTACAATATTGGTCGAATCTCCAATTGAAAATAATACATGCTTGCCTGAGATAGTTACAGCATTGTTTTCAACCTGACGTTACCCTGCTCCTTTCCCTTCGGTACCTACCTTTCAAGTTTGAACACACCCAGGATCGCGAATAGTCTGCCCATGGGGATTTTTTTCGTTTCACTCCGAAGAAGCATGGGCATTCGACATTCTTTCGATGATCAATGCCATAATTTTGTTTAGGATGTCTCATTATTAGGGTTCCGGCGGAGCCGTGGTTACAAAAGGGCATCCAGAATTCCAACGAGATCCTTGCCCCGGTTCCAAGGGTCTCTAGAACCACCAGCGATTCTGGCCCAGTCAGTGACTCTGGGCATACGTTTCGCGAAAAGAAGGGGAATGGGTCCGACCCACAGTGACACGCCAGTTCAGGAGAAGCAATATTATTAGCACGCATCGTTCATTACAAGATCATTAAAAATTCCCAAGTCCAGCGAGAAAACACGGAAAAAATGAAGTGATGAAAATTACCACGCCCAAATTAAGTGCGCGGATGGGGATTTTGGACACGGCTAAAAAAGGAGGAAGCTCTTGGCTTTTTCTTCGATATCCCGTGTGGGTGTGGAAGGGTAAGGTTCTTAACATCGTCATCACGAATATTTATAGAAGAAAATAATAAATGGTGTGGGATACAACAGACGATCAATGCAAAATCGTCCATAGTGGGAAAAATAGCATTCATAATAAGAAGGCTACCGTTAGCTGTCAGTAAAATTTGAGGCAAATAATTTATCTTGTCTTGTTCTTCGGTTGCTTTATCTTCTTTGTTTTTTATTAAGCGGAATTCTCCTTTTGTGACACTGGTGTCTGGACCTGACTGGAACCTTGGGATGACCCAAAGATCAATCATCTCGAGAGCTGACGACCTGAGGAATTATTGACAATTTGCCGGCAGAAGTTTCCCGCTCTCTGCATCCCCGGTTTTGGGAATTTATTATTTTATTATTATTATTCTTCTTCTTCTTTCATTTTCTTCTCGACGCATCGTTCTCTCACAACCCAGCCATCGCTTTCAATCTCCAGTCACCTCTCCCTCGTTTCTACCCACATTCTTTCGTTTCCAATCGCTCGTTTCCACCCCAATTGTTATTCAACATTGAAAAGACAAATAAACTTTGAATCCCACGGATCGTGACCAGCCTGCAGGTGCTCAGCCTTAGTGACGGACTGAACGATCAATGTGAGCCTCCCCGCCCGAATCAACACGGCGTTTCATAGGCGGCTTGGCAACCACCAGCGACCTCTGGGGGAAAAATCCTAAAGCGATCTCCGTTTCTCACTCGCTTTCTTCCATCTCTCTTCAGGCCAGATCATCCTCCGTCTATCTCTCGACGAACCGAGGAGGCTTGTTGGGGATCGTGTGTATGTGTTGGGGAGTTTCTAACACTCTCCTGCCCATACTTCGAGATCTGACCTCCTGAATCCGCGGCGGCCCCAGGAGGTAGACTGTGTTAGGAAGCCGAGGAAGGCCAACCTCCGACCATCTCGTTTTTCACCTCTGGCCCTTTCCTCTCGCCTGCTTCTATCCTCTTGCCGCCATTAGGTAGGCAAACCGCCATATTGTATTCCGAGCACGACCCTCCGGCGGACTCGAGCTCCGTAACGGAGCACTTTGTCAAAATTTATTCCCACACTTCTCGAGCCTCCCTCCTCGGTGGCTCCTTTGATCCGGCATTTAGGGGTCCTGGAGGCTTTCGCGGGCGAGAAGGCTATACAAATGTGCCCCCGAAAAAAAAGAGCAGAATGTATAAACCAAATTCTATGTGGACATGGTCGTTTGCCATAGTCACACTTATCCAAACTTTTATCACCCTTGCCCTTGAATGGTATGTGCTGCCTGGAAAGAAATAGTCTTATTTTCCCGATCCCTTCTTACAGTGACTTTTCTTTTTTTTCGTTTGGGTTTGATGTCGAACTTGGATAACTGATTAAGAAGTGTCGCACAGCTATGTTTTTGCAAACTTCCAGATCCAACTTCTCCCCTTAGCCGAACGCGTTACCGCGTCGAAAACCATTCCAACCTTCCTAGCTCTGTACAGTTTTGGATTTATTTATGAGCTAGTGCTCGTATACGATGCTCTGCGCCTTAAGAACACTATCCAGGTTATTGGGTTGTGCGTGTGTAATGTTGGACTTTTGATATACGGAGCCGTGCAAGTGCAACAGATTAAGGAAGCTGTGAGCGTCTTGACAGTGAACGGCGGCATCAACGATGATATCTGGGGAGAGACTGAGCCGTTTTTAATTATTATCCCGTGCGTTGTTGGTATGGGCACACTGTTGATGGTGATTGTGGCCTGGAAGCTTTATGATGAATTTGCATGGTCCATCTATAAGCATATCAGCGCTGATTTGCGGATGAAACGTCGATATCTCACATATCAGGTTTGTAATGGCTGTCCATTGGGTTAAAGCGTTCTGGGGCTGACAAAAGAACTAGATTTATATCGCACTCCTCAAATTCGATTTCTTTTTCTTCCTCGGATTCACGGTCCAGTTTGTCGTCGTTGTTACCAACCGCGCAGATATCGAATTTGCGCTTACCCTTGCCGCCATCCCGGTTACGGTCTTGATTCTGGTGTGCGCGGGTATATTTGTTCGACGGGAGAGCGGGATCGGAATGATTATAGTTATCGTATGTGTTATATCTTCGCGATGAGACTATGATGACCATGGGTGTTTCTAACTCTTCATTTAGCTCCTTTACTTTGCTGCGATGGCTTATTTCCTGTTCAAGCTTGTTCGCATGTACCAGCCCGAAACGAAGAATGATTACACATCAGCTCGACGATCTCTGACATTCTTTGCCGTCATTACGCTTATTTTAATTGTCATGACCATCATCAACGCTTGCATGTGTATGCACAATTTCAACAAGGGCTTGAAGCCACATATCAGTAAGAAAAAGGCCCGCAAGGAAGCAGAGAAAAACAACAATGACACAGAGCTCGGCAATGTTGCTGGCGCGGTGCCTAACCGAATGATGATTGATTGAACGAATTCTCGATTTCCACCTCGGCAAAATAGGAGAGAAGAGCTACTCCATGAGTTGACACCTTTTCTTAGGTGCCGTACCATGATTATCGACATGATACGTCGCGCTATATATTCTGCACAGTTTGCCCGTACTTGTCGACCTTTGAACAGTCATTTTTGGGCGTGTTTTTAGCATTCACAATATGATACCTTGATTGCGCTCCTCAGTTTTCTCATGACACAAATCTACTATTACCTCACGGTTCCCTCCCCTCGCCATTCCTATCCCTTGTTATACCGTCTCCCAAAGGCAATATTGGCCGTTTGCTTGATGAAATTTCTACTTCTATTACTCGATTGATTATATTTCATTGTTTCTTATGTCAATTATCACGACTGTGCATCTTGTCCTGCTATGTACCGTAGCTGTTATTTAATCCAGAATAAAATACTACAATACTATACAATAAGTACAAACTATGAAACAATTGATTTCTGCCTGCTAGGCTCTATATAAAACTATAGATGCTATGCATATAATATTGATTCGGTGGGAGTAACTAGTAGTTATTTTTTCAGGGCTGTGGTGTCTATTCCACAGCAACGACCCGAAGACAAGAGAAGTGGTGAGGATAGTTGCAAAGTATAGCCACAACATCAAAGAGGAAGGTATTGGGACGGTGAGGGCGATGCGAACTGGGGCCCGGTGGTGGTTGGCTGGCACGTTTGATCTCCTGTGGGGATGATTTTTCCAAGTGCAACTTGGAGGAACTAAATCTAAGGCCAACGTATTGGAGTTACGTGTGGGTTAGGTAATGATGGAATTTTATTGGTTGGCAAAGCTGGAGATGTGACAATACGTGACCATACCCGCCCAGCTGGTTGAAACCGTGAGCGTGGCCTCTTTTTGGCGACTTGAGACCTCACCTCCCCGGTCTTCTTTCTGTCTTCTAGTCTATCATCCTTCTCCCTCCAGGCTTCCCCTCTTTGTTCTCTGAGTCAATTCTTTCTGAATTTCCTCACTATTTAAATTCTGTAATATACTCCGACGTTCCTTGGACCCTTTCACCTGTTTTTATTTGTTCTCTCTTTGAAATGGTGAGCATCCTTACCCCGTCGATCTTCGCGGAGAAGTCGCTTCCCCCTTGGAACATGTTCCATTGGAGATCGATCTTCTTTCGAGTTCAAGATTAGTTGGATAAATCATACTAACATGGCTCATTTCTCATCAAGGCTTCTCCTCGCGCTGCCTCTCCCGTGACCTCGGGTGCCGAGTCTGGCCCTGACTCCAAGACCGCTGCCGGTGCCTCTGCTGTGTCTTCCGTCAACCGCCCATCCTCTCCTACGCCTCCAGGTGGTCCTCGTGCTGCTTTGCGTCGTCGCGCGGCTGCGGATCACAAGGAGTCTCTCCGGAACGCCCGTCCTAGCTCAACTCGCGCTGCCGGTGCCGGTGGCTCGTCCGGTACTATGCTTAAGCTGTACACTGACGAGAGCCCTGGTTTGCGAGTTGACCCCGTTGTTGTTCTAGTTCTGAGTTTGGGGTTCATCTTCTCCGTCGTTGGTCTGCATGGTATGTGTATTTCCACGATACTCTGATATTGAGTTGGGATCGAGACTAACATGACTGTTTTTGCTTTAGTTATTGCCAAGATTACCCGGAAATTCTCGTCGTGAAATCCTCTCTTATGATCTATTAGATCTCCCGATAATTGCTTAATCCTTTTTGCGGTTGTCAGTTTCGACGCGGTCAAATTGATGGTTCGTCTGAGCTGAGCCTGGGTGTTACCAGAATAGGGACCCTAGGTATCTCGTTCGGCGATCCAGGTTGGCCGTCCTGTAACAGGATTTGAGCTCTGAAAAGGGAGAGGAAAATCATCATACTCCTTTTCTTCCGACTCTACCCCTTTCCTATCATATACCCCCTTTGGTGACTTTCGTGGTTTGCTTTGTTCCATGCGCCGGTGAGCTTGGAACGCTCAGCTCCTAGAACCCATTATATTAAACCTTTCTTGTTCGAATCCTTTCGCCGTTCGTCATCCAAACCTATCTGCTGCATAGGTTCCCGCCAGATTTTTTTTTTTTCCTCTCTAACTTATTGTTTCTTCGCCTTTTCTATTTGTTTGCATCAGTGCTGGGAATGGCAAAAATTAATGCAGAAAGCCGGTTTAGTTACAGTTGGGAAAACAAAACAATGCATATATGAGTGTGTATCATAGTTCTTGCAATTCGAGATATGGTCTCAAGATTCTGTATTGTGCAATATCTGTCTCCTCGATGTCTTCGTCTCCTAGCTTGGCGCTTGGCCTTATCTTCTCAGGGCGGAGAGACCTTATTTTCTGGGGAAAGCTCGCGTACCTCCGAAATTCCTGAGCTGCCGAATTTCTCAATGATGCCGGTGGCTATCGCATGTGGCTGAGAAGAGCTATCGATTTCCTTTTTGTACATGGGAGACGTGATGATAATAGTAAGAAAGCTGGACATGGGGAAAATTGCCGATCCAATGGGTTTGGGCCCTAGGGCCCTGGCCAAAGAAACAGGCAGTGGGTCCTAATCTAGCTTTCAAGAGAACTTTTTGATGCCTATAACCTTAATTTGGGGGTGGTAATAACCTGGAGTTCGAGTAGCGAGATTTATGGGACCGTCTCAGCCAACCGTGTGAGATATACAAAAAAGAAAAAGAAAAGAAGAAGATACAGACCGTGGAAGGGCAAATAGCGGGCTGAAAGATGACGTTAAAATTTACATCATCTCAAGCAGGAGCCAAACGCGTTATCCGCTCTTATGGACCCTACTAATGGCCCCTGCACAGTGGATGGAAGGGAAATTGGAGGCATTGGGATGTGTCGTGTCTGATATCATTCTTTTTTACCAGCCAGGAGCGGAGGGCCCCGGTTTCCGAGACAAGTGAGTTTAAAAACGGCTTTCTAATTGGGTGATAATGCATGTGCGCTTGTCCAGGTTCTAGCTTCTTCCTTTTTTGCGCAGATGATACGGATCGTAGTGATGTGAGTAACTTTCAGATCGAGGTGTAGATGGCTCCAGAGTCTAGACTACGCTTTGCTGCTGTGGATTTTACCGTGTGGAGATCTGGTTAAGCGCTATTGCCAGGGCGTAAAATAGGATATGGGACTCGCTTCCGACTTTGTTACCAAGGTATATTGAGCTTGAGGCTGCGCTCGGGAGAATCCGTTTGCAGTGTTGAGAGGGTTATCTAGTTAGGTAGGCTTTGCCCTTTGGTGTGGAAGTTGATATCATGTTCCTGGGTAAGTAGGTAAGTAGGTAATAACTATTAGCAACTCAAAAGGATAAGCTGCCGATTCTCTTTCTTTTCCCCAGATCGAAGGATTTGGGAAGTGCAGGGCCAACCATTGCCTAACTCCGATAGGTATGTCAGGGAAGCTGAGGTGATTATTGGGTACGGAGGAATAATTAAAGCCCCAATCCTTCAGTAAGGTTGTCGGGAGCGTTGGGGCCGCGTGGGGAATAATTTGGGCAATCCATTAGTGGGCGAATCGAGTAAGGAAATATTACGAGGGGTTTGAGAAGTGGCTCAAACTGTTATCAAGATCAACCTGGATCCAAAACGCACGGGAGGATGATGTGAGAGTCAATTGATATCAGGGCTCAGTGTCCTTGTATGGATCCAGGCTCCATCGGAGGTCTCCTGCTTATCAGCGCTGCTGGCTCCTCAACCAATAAGAGGCTGTTCAGCACGAGCAAGTGCTGATAACACCCGCCAATGAGAAGAGGCTGATTGGACCAGAGCGTGAGAAATGGAGCCTGTCTTTACCCTGAATGAGTTAAGCCGCCTTGGTGGTCTGGAAGAACCTTGGGACTATGACTGACCTTATTTTGCAATCGAAACTAAATTCTGCATTCTGCTCTGCAATGCTATCAGAAACGTTCGGGTTCCAAAAATTAATTAAACGGCAAACGAAAAAGAAGAAGAAATATGCTCCCTGTCCGCTCCGAGCTAGCCAAGTCTCCATTGGCAAAACACCTTGTCTTGGGCCCCTGCCAAAGTGCTCTAGTCGCCGTCGCCGCGGGCAATATCGCTACGAAAAAGTTGTGGGCTCTTATCAATACGGCTTTTGTATGGTTCTGGACTTAAATTGAATTATTATTATTGTCCCCATCACCAAATGTTTTTTTTTTGACTATCGCAGCTGTAGCTCTCAGGAGGTCCGAACCGAGTATTTTGTCATGCTGATCGTCATGAGGTCTGCGAGGTCGGAGAATTGTGAGATTATTCCCCTGCATTTGAGAGACATATATCAGTCCGAGTCACCCTGGCTCTCGTAGTTTCTTTGATTTTATTCCCCCAGCACATCCCGCTAGTCACGGTCAGTATCTGTGGAGAGGATCCATCCCCGGAATTCTATTCCTTGCCCTTGCGTACTGTCTTGGCAAAGAGCTCCCCTGGACTCTCACAGCCCACCAGTTCGGCACCTTCATAATATTAAAGATAGCTTTCGTATCTGCTAGAAATGGCAGAGGCGGCTGCTTTTGTGCCCCCCCTTTCCCAGGGGTTTGGGTATGGCATCATTGTCGGGCTGGGGTTTGCTTTTGCCCTGGTCATGATCTTCATCACCTGGGCTTTGAAGAGGTATGCGTTGATGAGCTGTTTGGGCGTGAGGAAATAACATTGGCTGACCCTCTGGATTAGATACCAGCATGAAGTCATTACCTCAGAAATGTTCTCTACAGCTGGACGAAGCGTCAAGTCCGGCCTCGTGGCCTCCGCTGTCGTTAGTAGTTGGACATGGGCCGCTACCCTTCTCCAATCCTCCGCCGTGGCCTATCAGTATGGAACGTCGGGTCCCTTCTTCTACGCATCCGGTAAGATACCTTTTGGCGAAATATGTACAGCGAATCTAGGAAAATAATGACTGAGACTCGGGTAATAGGCGCAACGGTTCAGATTATTCTGTTTGCAACTCTTGCAATTGAGCTTAAGAGACGGGCCCCGAATGCACACACCTTTCTAGAAGCTATCCGTGCGCGATACGGAACGGCTGTTCACCTTGTTTTTATTGTCTTCTGCTTAATGACTAATATCCTTGTCACGGCCATGCTGCTCACTGGTGGTTCTGCGGTGTTGACATCCATGACCGGCGTCCCGACAGCTGCTGCCTGTTTCCTTCTGCCAATTGGTGTCGTGCTCTACACCCTTTTTGGTGGCATCAAGGCGACCTTCATCACCGACTACATGCATACCGTTGTTATCATTGTCGTGATTTTCATCTTTGCGTTCTCCGCGTATGCTTCGGGCGGTAAGCTTGGATCTCCTGGAAAGGTTTACGATCTTCTGGTTGCTGCCGCAGAGCTTCATCCCGTTGAGGGGAATGCCGGCGGAAGCTACCTCACCATGAGGTCGAAGGAGGGTGGTATTTTCTGGGTGATTAACCTCGTTGGTAAGTTGCGCTCTCCCAATACATATTCATTTGCAACGGCAAGATTTTAACCAAGGCTTTACTATAGGCAACTTTGGGTTCGTTATACTTCATTTGGTTACTTTTTGGTGCATGAAATACTGATTTTGCTACCTAGTACTGTTTTCCTCGACAATGGATACTACAACAAAGGTAAGCTATACCTCTAAGTATTCACTGCTTGATTGGGCTAGGAGCTAACTGTATCCAAGCCATTGCTGCTAGCCCCGTCCACGCCTTTCCTGGCTATGTCATTGGCGGTCTTTGCTGGTTCGCTATCCCCTGGCTCTGCGCTACCACTATGGGATTGTCTGCTCTCGCCCTCGAGGGAACTCGTCGTATCAGCTCCATGGATGTCACCGCTGGTCTCGTTTTGCCCTTCGCTGCCGTCGAACTCTTGGGCTACAGTGGAGCAGTGTGCACCACGCTCATGATCTTCATGGCAGTCACCTCCGCATTTTCAGCCCAGCTGATCGCCGTCTCTTCGATCGTCACCTACGACATCTACCAGGCTTATATCGATCCGCAGGCGAAGGGAAAGCGACTTGTGTGGATGTCTCACATGTCCTGTATCGTCTTCGCCCTCGTAATGGCCGCCTTTGCCACTGGTCTCTACTACGCCGGTATTGGCATGGGTTACCTCTATCTACTGATGGGAGTGATCATTTCCTCGGCTGTATTCCCGGGAGCGATGACTCTTGTGTGGAAGCAACAGAACTGGATCGCCGCTGCCGCCTCACCTGTCCTGGGCCTCGCAATGTCGCTCATCGCCTGGCTCGTCACCACCAAGAGCGAATACGGTGTCTTCACCGTTGAGACCACCGGATCGAAGTAAGCTCTCTCACCACACCTCCACGACCTAATACTATCCAGAAATCAGGCAATAAAACTTACATACTAATCCGCTATCTTTAGCTACCCCATGCTTGCCGGAAACGTCGCCGCCCTTCTCAGCCCCATCATCTTCTCACCCGTCCTGACCTACGTCTTCGGCCCCCAGAACTACGATTATGAAAGTATGCGAGCTATCCGCAAAGTCGACGACTCCGACGTAGCGGCCGCTGCCCACGTCGACCTCGAATTGATCCCTGGCGAGGGTCTCACCGAGGATCAGGAAGAAGAGGACATCGCCAAGCTAAACAAGGCCGCATTCCTTTCCCGCACCCTCACCATTGGCATGGTGGTCTGCTTCCTCCTCCTATGGCCTATCCCCATGTATGGCAGTGGATATGTCTTTAGCAAGAAGTTCTTCACCGGCTGGGTTGTTGTCGGAATTATCTGGTTGTTTGGCACTGCTTTTGGTGTCGTCTTGTTCCCGATCTGGGAGGGTCGTGGGAGTATCGCCCGCGTCGCCAGACTCATGTGCCTCGATGCTATGGGTAAGAAACAGCGTGCGCTTGAGGGCCATAAATCCCAGGAGGAGGCGACTTCTGGTGTTATTACGCCTACAGAAAAGGCGGCTCCTAAAGCGGATGCTGTATGACACGTTTAATTTGCCCTTTACCCCCTTATTCTTTCTTTTGCGCATTAGTGTTAGGACTGGCCTCTCCCATTGGTCCTATCGGTTTTCCTGTGATGAGGTTTTACAGTACTATTAGGAGAGCTGGCCTCGTCGTGTTTGATTATACCCCCATTTGTTGACTCGTCATGATCTTAATCATACCGTACACTACTCTGAGTAGCTAAAAATTAATCAAAACGTTATATCCCCACTACAAGAATGGTTGCACAGGTAATACAAATTGAATCGTTGAAGTTGTTGTAAAAAACATCCAGTTGAGAAACATTACTTATTAATAAAATGATACGGAAACATGAAAAGAGACATAATTAACAACAAGACTCAAACACCCACTCAAACCAGAAAGGAAGAAAAAAGGCAAAAAACCAACCCTAAATCATTTATATTGGTAATTTTGCGGAGGCGGCGGACCTCCGGCACCTGTAAGTACGGGTGGAGGCTGTGGCTGTTGCCCATAGTACGCCTGTGGTGGAGGTTGTGGGCCAGGCAATATACCAGCAGGCGGCCTCGTCTGTGGAGTGATATCTGGTCGGTCACTATCACAGTTGTTAGTCCCTAGGAAGAGAAGGAGAGAGAGAGCTGACTGAGCTCATCGAAACCACGTACCGCAGGTCCTGAGTGAATCTACATGTGTAGCAAGTGACTTCCTGTAGAAATTGTAAGCGGGACTCTAGCCTTTGAGTGGTGGATGCTGTAGTTATGCGACAAGATGGTAGTTACGTGAAAGGCACATATGGCATACCTTGTATTTGTGAGTGGCGAGTGGAATCACGGGCTGATATCAATTAGCAACAAATTTCAAGAGGGAACTAATTGTCCCCTAGGGAAGAACATCATACAATGAAGCAGATGGTGAAAAAGGGCCTATATAGCATCCAGGTTCAAATTAGTCGGGCCATGAGCTTTCACCATCATCGTCTTCGTCGTCTTCTTCTTCTTCTTCTTTAATATAAACTGGAAATTCAAGCATACCATCGAGTTATACAATGGCCGTTCCAGTGTTGGCCTGGTCAGGAGGGAAACACATTAGTCATCGACAAGGCCCTTAATCCGGTTCAGGAACCCGATAGATTTGGGAGTGAGAAAGTAGAAGAAAATTAATATAATAAAGCTTACAATTATAGCAGTATGCTCGGACATTTTCATATCCCTCTAGCATGGAGGTGAACTCTATCTATATGTCAGTGTGCAAACCAATACTCATCGGGGAGATTTGGAGTGGAGGAGCCTCATTGATTTGGGCGGACACGGAAACGACCTACCATGTGTTCCGAAGGTGATACAGATAGCCATGATGGGCTAAAACGATGCTGTAATTAACAAGAAGAGATTGATAGCCAGTTGAAAAATAAAGAAATCTAGTTTTTTAATTAAGAAGGACGTTCCTTTTTTCAAGCTCTCAGAATGGGAGGAAAATGTTGGCGTTTCCTCCAGGGCGGGCGAAGGCAGCACTATTAAGGACGGGGCTGAGTGACGTGTGGCGCTGTGGCTTGGCGCTTGGTGGTCGCCGGTTGTATGGCACGTGCTTCCGCTATGGCCGCCTTTCACATTCCTTCGAGAGAGAGGGGTTAAGGGAAAGCTATCAATACTAATGGAGGAGAAATAGATTTACGTGGAGTGTTGGGGTTGAGAGGTGGGGAGAAGGGCTTCGAATTGGTTTACAATGGAGGTTTCCAAGATGGTATAGGGGCGGCAATCCACGATGACGCCGATAAATTTAAGGCTTGTAGACTGACTTTTCAATAAAACCGAACAATGTATTAAATGACAAGTAGATCGCGCTGTAGAGGGGCTTATCTAGTGCTTCTGCCTTCAAGGCTTCCTCATAAGCGGTCTGAGAACCATGACGGATAGGTCGTTTGAGTAAGTTTCGAAGGAGAATAGAGTATCTTCCGAGAGTAGGTACATAGTGGTTATAAAGTGGTCCGTGTTGGAGTAGGTAAGAATGTGAAAAGTCCGGCAACGTTCATTGGGTTTTGAAGAGGAGGATGGCGCAGTGCCCAAGGTAGAAGTAGATGAAATGTTTCGTCTCTGGATGGAATTAGCCAGCGCCATATCGTGTTATAGACCATCAATTACCATGTGTCACGAAGCTGCCGAAATTTCTTCCAACCACGCAATGCCATGTTGCACCCTTGCGAGAATCAAACTATGATAGCGTGATAAGCATTTCGGGCGTTTAGTGGGAATAAGGAGTCGCTAACCTCTCTCTTGATGTATTGAGCAATATCCTGTGTTCTGTCAGCCTCAAATAAGTGAGATAAGGATAAAAGCCCTATAGAACACACACACCTTCTCAATGTGGTACTTATCCATAGCCTCGATTGCTAATCAATTAGCTTGAATCATTGGATGCGTTCTCAGATGGGTGAACATACCAACTTCGACGGCCTCCTGTTGCATATCCTCCGTCTAGATTAAGGTAAGAGTAGGTTCCAGAGAAACTTATCAAGACTGCTTACCATGTCGACAGACTTGATTTGAGCTAGAGATTGAGTCAGTTGCTATCAAGGTAGCTTGGATGGTCTTGAAATACTTACGCTCCAGCTTGTCCTTCTTCTCGGTGGCCATCTTGAGCGGTGGAGTCCTGCGCTAAACTCGGCAACAGGTAATAACAGAATATCTGGATGATAATAGCCTTCGAAAACTTGGACTCGTTCTGCTTGTAAGCTTCAAATTGTTAATTGATGGTCATTGCCCGGTGTTTGCGCGCCGAGGAGGGAGCACCGCGTGGATACGCACAGGCCACTCCCACATTCTCTCACCGCCTTCCGTGCTATAAAGAATCAAAAAAAAAGTGCCAAAAATTTTTTTTCTACTTGCCTCATTGATTCGCTCTCTTCGGCACTGAAGAGGAGGCCACAAGACTAAGTCATGGAGAGCACAAGGGTGTTTGTCTCTGGCCTCCCGCCGACTCTATCCAATGAACAATTAAAAAAACATTTTGCTAGTCGCTTTCAGGTGACTGACGCTCATGTTTTACCGAAACGCAGGATTGGCTTTGTGGGTTTTAAAAGCCCCGAAGTGGCCCAGCAAGCTGTCTCTTATTTTAATAAGACATATATGAAGATGTCTAAGATTTCTGTAGATATTGCTAAACCGGTACGTATTATATTCCCCTCCACTGACCTGATTTCTTCCTGTCCCCGTTTTGCACGCTGACCGGTTCAAGTGGTCTTTTCACTGACCAGAAACTTTTTCTTAGATTGATGCAGAGCCTGTTCATCACAAAGGCAATAAGGGCAGTGGGTTGTCTGATCCTAGTGATTCCGAAGGAAACACGCTCAAGCGTAAACGGGAAGGGGAAACCACCCAAGATCCTAAACTACAAGAGTATATATCCGTAATACAACATCCTTCCAAGACCAAAATATGGGCGAACGATGACCGAGCGCTTCAGCAGCCTGAAAAGAACTCATCTACAGAAGATCAGTCCGTCGAGCCGGATAATCCTCAAGAGTTGACCTATGCTCAAAGGAAGAAGGCGAAATTGGCTGAGAAAGGTGCAACGGACACAGAATACCCCAGCCAGGAACAGGTTCAATCTGAGTCTATTCCTGCCGATGATGCTGGGGAGGAACAAGCGGCTCAACAGGATGACGGGCCCAAGGAACAGTTGGTATCTGATGCTGATTGGCTTCGCTCCAAAACGAGTCGTCTCCTCGGTTTACTTGATGAAGATGAACAGACAGATTTAGGTTCAACACCAAACAAACCGAGTGGTACCCCGCCAGTGGACTTAGATCCTGAACCACCAAGAATAGCCAGTGCCGTCTCCCAAGAGGGTAATAGGCCAGTAGTAGCTACGAAAACTACAGAAGTCGATACGAATATGGAGAATATCCGTATTTCTGCGCGTTTGTTTGTTAGGAATCTCTCATATGATACAGCAGATGCAGATCTGCAACAAATTTTTGCACCTTTTGGCAAAATCGAAGAGGTAAGCCTTTTTCTGTTCCACTGTTCAAACTTTCCTGTCCCAATGTTCAGTCTCCATCCAAAACCCCCCCCCTCGCTGCTTCAATGATGATATTCCTGATAGGGACATCCGATGCAAAAGCAAATGATGTCACGGGAAAGAGTATTTTAGTAGATGCCTCTTGTTCTCTGAAGAAGCAGCGCTTTCATTTATTTTGCCTCTCTTTTTTTGTTCATTCTTATCACGAGCTTTTTACTGATATGTTTAGATTCATGTTGCGTTCGATACCCGTTCTACCACGAGCAAGGGGTTTGCGTATGTCCAATATACCGACCCTGATGCGGCAATAGAAGCGTATAAGAATCTTGATGGGAAACACTTCCAAGGGCGGTTGTTGCATATTCTTCCGGCTTCAGTGAAGAAAACATATAAGATAGATGAGCATGAACTTTCGAAATTACCGTTAAAGAAACAAAAACAAATTAAGCGGAAGCAAGAGTCCGCCACTTCTTCCTTTAGCTGGAATTCGCTCTATATGAATGTAGGTCCACCCAGATGTGACATACCCTTAGTTATTCTTGCAGGCTAACAGTCCCTGTAGGCAGATGCAGTTATGTCCTCTGTAGCTGAGCGGCTCGGTGTTTCGAAGGCGGAACTGCTCGATCCCACTTCGGCAGACGCTGCCGTGAAACAAGCCCACGCTGAAACGCATGTAATCCAGGAGACAAAGGCCTACTTTAGGGAAAACGGTGTCAATATTGATGCCTTTAGAAATCGCGAGCGTGGAAACACGGCGATTTTGGTAAAAAATTTCTCATTCGGCATAAAGAGCGATGACCTTCGGAAGTTATTTGAACCGTATGGCCAGCTTACAAGGCTGCTCATGCCTCCAAGTGGTACTATAGCTGTTGTGGAATTTTCACGGCCCGATGAAGCGCAAAAGGCGTTCAAAAGTCTCGCATATCGCAAATTGGGAGACTCAATTCTCTTCCTAGAGAAAGCGCCCAAGAACCTCTTTGAAGGGGCACCCGCTCCGGAGAAGCCAGCTCCTGAGGGCAAAGCTGTCTCCCAAGGTTTCTCCACTGCGGATACTTTTGCAGCCGAGGAGACGGATGAAAATCTGGCGACCTCAACGTTGTTTGTGAAGAATCTCAACTTTTCCACGACCAATCAAAATTTCGTGGAAGCCTTTCGGCCCTTGGAAGGCTTCGTGTCTGCTAGGATTAAAATTAAACCGGATCCCAAGAATCCAGGCCAGACACTGAGCATGGGATTTGGTTTCGTCGATTTTAGGACGAAAGCCCAAGCGCAGGCCGCTCTTGCGGTGATGAACGGACACACGCTCGATCGGCATGCTCTAGTAGTTAGGGCATCCCATAAAGCCATGGATGCAGCCGAGGAAAGAAGGCGTGAGGATACGGCGAAGAAAATTGCCGCACGAAGAACGAAAATCATCATCAAGAACTTGCCATTCCAGGCCACGAAAAAGGATATCAGATCACTCTTTGGGGCCTATGGGCAGCTCCGCTCTGTGCGGGTCCCGAAGAAATTTGACAGCTCTGCTCGTGGGTTCGGTTTTGCTGATTTCGTAAGCGCTCGCGAAGCGGAAAATGCTATGGACGCGCTCAAGAACACGCATTTATTGGGCAGAAGATTAGTATTGGAATTCGCAAACGAGGAGGCTGTCGATCCCGAGGAAGAGATCCAGAGGATCGAGAAGAAGGTAGGGGAGCAGCTGGACAGGGTGAAGCTCCAAAAGCTCACGGGAACTGGGCGCAGAAAATTCACTGTAGGGGCTCAGGACGCGGAAAACTAAGAGTCCCTTCTCCCTGTGTAGAGGGACATAGGGACATAGGGACAGTAGCACTGGTTTGGCCTTGGTTGATAACGCCCCTTGCGTCCCAGATGTCGAAGTGCGGAAGCAGCCAACACGTTCATGCGGCTGTCAGTACGTACATACGCGTCCTGCAAAGCACAGTCGCCTCGTGCAGCCGAAGTCAGTTTTATTCCCTTTAATCCTAGTTTTCTATCAGGTCTCTTTTCAATATCAAGGTCTTCTTCCCTTTACTCCTATACCACTAGTTTCCCGCACCCTAGATATCAACATCGTCATAGGGTTAAAGACTTCGCCCTCTTACATTCTTCCCGCGGTGCTCGTAATACCTTGTGCATTCCTCAGTGATGGTGCTGTGGGATGTTGTTGGGTATACAACATTCCAACAAGAGGTCTTTGCCACTAAGTCGCTCACCTGTACGTGCTAATTAGGGACGTTCGATGCTCATCTTGAGCAGTGTAAATCTCCGAGCAGGTTGCTGACTGGATCGTGCACCCTTGAGGGCCCCTTGCATTGGTTTCCGCCTGCTTTCACGGAGGGTTTTGTCCCTTCTGATTTGCTGTGCCTAAGGAGCCACTATCTTCCCTCTCTTGTCGCCTGGGTTGAACGCGTGAAGCCCAACAGGAGTTCTCCCCCGCCTGGGGCATTCGAGACTGCTCTCGAGGGGGACATCCAAACAACGAACGTGATCCAGAAATGTAGCTACTGAGGCTCCGTTCACCCTCCCTCTCCAGGGGGGATACCTGCTCTCTATAAACATCATGTAGTTCGCTCCCACATTCTCTTTCCTGGGCTCTTACATTCTCTTCAGGCGTTTACGTTCTTTCATTGCTGCTTTGTCAGTACTGCGTTCTTTGCCCGGCAGTAAGCATTTTGGAGTTCTCAGCTCCTTCTGTTTGGAATTTATTGTCATTCTTTTGGATGCCCATCCTTGGTCCGCTCCATGGCGACTGAATGGCAACCCGAGTGTATGGTACCCCAAAGCCAAGGGCCGCTTGAGGGAGTCGGGGCCCATTCAGATAGGGCTCTTCAGAACACTTCGGGGAACGTTCAATCTTATTCGGACAACCTCACACACAATGACACCACGGGGCGTGATGATCCCCTTCAGCACTTTGCCTACAAGTATCCCCATCCTCCTGTCCCAACACACCCTCTCCCAACCGCCGCGAGCCTTTACCATCCTCATCAGATACTTGGCCCCCGTTACCAGGTGAAGAAGCTACGTCGCTTGCACTCCAGTGGCCAATTCCCCGGTCCTCGCAGAGCCAGAAGCTATCTTAAATCCCAGAAATATCTGGAATATAGAGCACGACCCCGTCGAGATACTGGGAAAGATGGAGAGCCTGTATGGTCGGACGAGCTCGAAGACGCCTTTCAACAGGGTAAGTAAATAAAGCTCTTATTCCCTTCATAGGACGACCTCAATAATAACAATTGGTGCAGCGCTTGAGGCAAATCCCCCGATGGGGAGAAGAAAATGGTCCGAGCGCGGGAAGTCGTATGGTCGAAATGAATTGATTGCAGAATTCATCTTCAAGGCTACGGGTAAACGAAGGACAAGGAAGCAAGTGTCAAGTCACTTGCAAGTCCTTGACTCTTTCCTCAAGGGTGACCCTGATTGTACGAGCCCTATGTTTTTGCTAGTCTTCTGATAGACTAACCCATGCCCTTGTAGGGGAGAGGCTCGTTCGGGAACAGCAGCCAGACCGTAACAACCAATCCCAACCAGCCGGTCCACGCTGGAGAACTCCGATGGATCACCCTCTCTCGAGTAATTATAACCCTCTGTCTACCACCTATCACGATCCACTGCGGCCGGTCCAACCTTTCTCTAGCGAACTACATACCCCACACTTCAACACCAACCCCAGCCTACATGATACCAACCTTAGCAGTACGATCCAGGGCCTCAATTTTGATATGTGGGTTAGCGCACCCAATAAGCCTGATCGGATTGATGAGGCCTTCCATGAGTATACACGGCTCCAAGGGGAGCAACGGCAGCCAGCGAAACTGTTGGAAGATTTGAAACATTGGCAGTTGTCATATCCTTATTTGAATTCCTTGATGTCGGACGTTAACAATCCACCCAACTGCGAAATTATTCTCATTGAAGCCAGTCTTGCGTTGATGGATGATTTCCCCCCCCAAGGCTCAAGGCTGGGAATCCATCTGGAACTCGATATTGCGAATTCAACCGCGCCGGGGGCTCCAATGACATATCAAATGGAGAACTGGACCTGCAGTACCTACATATATGAGGATGGACACAGACAAATGGAAGCGTACCACAATCTCATTAAACCTCACACCACCAGAGTGAAACCGCCATTTGAGTCACTATGGTGGGCAAAGGCTTTCACAAAACTCACCCAAGATAAGCGAGAAGCTGAGAGCGCTGGACATCATATTGCAGCGGATGACCGTATTCGGCGGTACTTTAATACTTTGACCGCAGTCCAGGAGATTCGTGCCACTGAGCCGTCCACTTCTCGTAGGATCCACAGCCAATATCCAGCCAACTCGGGTGACGACAGTAAGAGGATGGCGATTATTCTTTGGAAATTCCGCCAGACACGGCCCGATGAGGTCGGCACAACCACATGGCAAAGGATAATCACCCCTAACAATCCCAAGCCGTCAGGCGGGATTGATCTCCCTCCTCTCTCCTTGGATTCTCTCTACCCCAGCAAGCTCGCACCGACCAGCTTGTACCATCCCCCACAACCTCACGACCTGCTTCACACGAGCGCTTCTCAATCGCCATGGCCACCGTTGTATCAACCGCCCCACGATCACGTTGCTAGCATATATAATTCGACGGGGCTCGATTTTTTGAATAGTATCACCAAACCCGAAGAAGGGCTCGGAGATAAGACCGCATCGACCTCGGTACTGGATCCGTTTCCTAATTTGCAACAGACCACGAGCCAGCCCACAACCCTCACGGGGACCAGCGGAGGGCCAGTGCTACTTCATGTTCCGGACCTGTCCCTGTCTCAATCAGGCCTTGGCGCGTACGGGCTCGGGCATGACAATCATTATGTACCCTCATCGCAGCACGGAGTCAGCATTCATGACAGCACTAGCAGTACAAGCGGCTTGAACGGGTTCTTCGGAACGAGCAGCCAGTCACTCGATGAGCTCAGTCACAGCCACGCGGCCTGGTCGACGCCTGCAACAACGATTTCGGGAGATACGCACGGGAGCAACTACCACCATCTTCCATATCCTACTTCCGACCATCAAGTTCCGGTATCTCGCGAGTCGCACCAAAACAACAGCTTCGAGGGGTTGATCCCCCCGGACGACCTGGTGGGTATTGTCGGAGGAATGGCTGGGGATCCCGGTATGAATGGGGCAGGCCCCGAGCATGCCAGTTCGGCGTATGTCGAGAGCAACGCGGTGGAAGCGGTTTAGGAAGCCTCTGAGTTTCCTCGTCTTCTTTTTTTCTCATTATTTAGGGAATCTACCCACAACCAAGCACCATGGAGTGCGCACTTAATGATAATTATGGCAGTAAAAAAATATGTATTCTATTACTTTGACTATTGTTATTATTATTCCCTTAGTTTCTTTTCCTTTCTTTTCTTCTTTTTTTTTACCCCTCCGGTTACTTTCCTAATTTTTCCTTTTCTTTTGTTCCCCTCATTTTTGTATAGTTGTAGTGGAGACCTTCCTTTTAGCTTGATCTGGAATATACCTCATGTTTTGCACAATAATGATTGGACCGGCAGAGTTTCACAATGGAGCATTTGTCCTGCAACAGTCATCACTGATGGAGAGAATTAACCCGACTGCTGAGCTCTCACAGGCGGGAATTTTGCGAGACCTTGTAGAGGGCTTAGGTTTGGATCCCTCCGTCACCATTCCCACTCCCAATTTACCCGGTGCCCACTTTAGCCGGTAATTTGCCTCTCCGCTCCCAAAACAGCCGCCAGTACTACTTTAGCCATCCTCTAACAGTTCAGCTTCATGGGTTTACCCAGCGGGCAGAGTGGGAACGGACGAAAGGGCTAGAAAAAAATGTCGTCGACAAGGAGGAGTTTTCTTCTTTCATTCTCCTCAACTCCTCTCTTCCTCTTCCACACCTCTTGAATCTCTTCTTCACTACCTTTCCTCACAGCCTCCCACCAAAATCCCTTTCTCCACCATCTCTCACAGTTCAAAATGGTTACCCCCACCGTCAAGCTTAGCAGTGGCTATGACATGCCCATCGTGGGCTTTGGTCTCTGGAAGGTGAACAACGACACCTGCGCAGACCAGGTTTACGAGGCCATTAAGGCTGGATACCGACTCTTCGACGGCGCATGCGGTGAGTTACCTCTCTTGCGACGAGCTTAACAAATCCTTCCAAACAGAAGCAAGTTAGCTGATTAAATCCTCTTTTTTTGGGTTAAAGACTACGGCAACGAGGTTGAAGCTGGCCAGGGTGTTGCTCGTGCCATCAAGGAGGGCATTGTCAAGCGAGAGGAGCTCTTCATTGTCTCTAAGCTGTGGAACAGCTTCCACGATGAGGAGCGCGTGGAGCCCATCTGCCGCAAGCAACTTGCCGACTGGGGTGTCGACTACTTCGATTTGTACATTGTGCATTTCCCCATCTCTCTGAAGTACGTTGATCCCTCCGTGCGCTATCCTCCCAGCTGGATGTCGGAGGACGGCAAGCTGGAGCTCGGCACTGCCACCATTCAGTCCACCTGGACGGCGATGGAGTCGCTGGTCGACAAGTCGCTCGCCCGCAGCATCGGTATCAGCAACTTCAGCGCCCAGCTCCTCATGGATCTGCTGCGCTATGCGCGCGTCCGCCCCGCCACCCTCCAGATCGAACACCACCCCTACCTCACCCAGGAGCGTCTAGTCGAGTACGCCCAGAAGGAGGGCATCTCCATCACCGCTTACTCCTCCTTTGGCCCTCTTAGCTTCCTTGAGCTTGAGGTCAAGAACGCTCAGAACTGCCCCCCTCTCTTTGAACACGACCTTATCAAGGGTCTCGCCCAGAAGTACGGCAAGACTCCTGCCCAGGTGCTTCTTCGATGGGCCACCCAGCGCGGTATCGCCGTCATCCCCAAGAGCAACAACCCTACCCGTCTCGCACAGAATCTGGATGTCACCGGATTCGATCTTGAGGCCGGTGAGATCCAGGCTATCCTCGCTTTGGATCGCAACCTGCGCTTCAACGATCCCCTCGGCGTACGTTTCTCCTTTCCCTCTTGTTTTAGTATTTTTTGGATCGGCTTACTAACGGTGCTGTAGTACGGTCTGTACGTTCCCATCTTCTAGGCTAGGATAGAAACCGGGTTTCTAGATTCAATGCAGCGGTTCAACGGCAAGATTGGCCATACAAATCACGCATTAAACCCATATACATATATCATGCGATCATGTTTTATTCCATGTTGATGAGTCTATATTATAGTCACGCTATACAAATTATTAAACATAGACTGGACCTACCTAGAACTTGGAGGATTTCCCTCCAAGGCAGTAAACCCCGAGCTCCCGTAGCAGAACACAATCGTCAATAAGATCAGCCGAATTGCCTGTTGAAACAAATTCACCAATAGCAGGATTTAGGGCGAACTTACTCTCCACGCTATCTGCGCCAAGACCAGCCGGACTTCCACGCTTTTTTCCCCAGCTTCTTCCAGCTCCCAGACCCAGCTTCACGCATACCTACCATACAATAAGCACCGAAATCGACAATCCATTCATCAAGGGAGAAAAAGAAAAAGAAATATACAGAGAAAAGAAAAACTTACAGAGAAATGTCAAACCTTACGACTCTCGCCGCAAGATCCGTCCACATCCGCACAAAACCCATCCCACGCTCCCTCGCCGAAACCCGCTTGATCCTATCTGCCCTGCAAAAGTTCGGCGAAGTCCTCTCATTCCGCAGCCTCAAGGTTCGTCGTCTCATCGTCTCACACAATCTTGTTTATTTTTATTTTTATTTTTATTTTTTTTACCCCAGCTAATCGGATAATTTGAAAAAAACTCATTTAGTATGACACCTCCAACACCTCCCTCACAAAATCCAATACAACACTCGCCATCTTCGACTCCCCCTCCTCAGCAACAGCAGCCATCGCCGCCTCCCCGCTCCTCATCCCAATCCAAAACAACCGCCGCGAGAGTAATAATACCCGATCGATAACCTCCCTAACATCCGATACCGATCATAACAACACTAATAATAATTCCAATTATAATGTTAACCACATTAACAACCCCAATTATTACAACACTAATGCATCATCCATGAATGGCACCGCTTTTAGCGCCACCACACAACATCAACCACAAGACTCCCAACATGAGCACGGGCACGAGCATGAGAATGAGAGGTCCCCCTTCCTCCTCACGTGCTCTATACAGCCCTCATTTCATAACCACGAGTCAGCGCTGAAGCGGAACCCGTTCTACACGATGTTTGAGCTCGAAAGGGACACGGCGCAGTATCGGGATTTAGTGGAGGGATCGAAGATTCCGTTGCCTGAGTTGGCGGATGTCCCTACTGCGCGGAAGGAATTTGCACCCTTGAAGACCAGGAAGAGGACGGCGGAGGGGACGAAGGGGTTGGGGGGAACGTCGTTGATGAGGCTTTATCGGGAGGGGTTTGTGGTTGAGAAGGAGAAGGAAATGGGTTTGGAGGTGGAGGTGGGAATCTCTAAGGATGGGGATAAGGAGAAGGTTGGATGAGTGGGAATAATTTGAGTGCTCGGATATAATCGCTTTTTTTCAATTTCCTCCACCCTTCGGTCGACCGTCTTCTCCCGTCCTGGAGATTTCTTGGAAGAGAAGAGGATGCACTCACTCTAGGCTAGGTGATGCGGGCGTGACCTGCCCGGGTTTCCATACTAACTGGATATATTCAACTCTCCTCTAAGGAGAAGGGTGGATATGGTTCGCCTAGGGTGATTCACAGAATTCCGGCGTTGAGTACCTATCCCCCAGCTCGGAATAGCCGGGAGATATCATGACGCGTGATGGTCGTTGAATACAAGTATGCCGAGATAGTGGTTCATGGGTTTGTGAACTCTGCAAACTCCACGTGTAAGATCATATATAATTCGATATTAATTATCGTATGCTTTATCCTCTACTATCGGTTCTTATGAAATCAGGAACATAAATCATGCCGAGGTTCCATGAGACGTAAACTTGATTTTCATTGAGAAGCTACTAAGCAACTCGTACAAACGCTAGAAACAAGTGTCAGTGTGTTTCCATAAAGACCCCTGGAATTATCCGATTCACAACTTACTGGCATCAATTTGCATAATATGAGGTATCGCCAAGCGCACCTTATTCCGATATACTACCGGACCCTTGGTCTGTAGAGGATTCCCCTCAAAATACACCGTCTGCAGCTTCTCCTTATCTTTCAGCTCCCGCTCGACCTCGTCAAAACTCGAGAGCTGGTTGTTTGATGCCCAGAGTTCCTCCAGCTCCCCGAGGTGGGAAAGATGCTCCAGTTTCGAGACTTGGTTGTTGGAGAAGTCCAGGACGCGCAGCGAAGTGTTCGACTCAAGGCCGGCAAGATCGGTAATAGCATTGTGCGACACGTAGAGCTCTTCTAGGCCCCTCAGCGATGAGAGACCGCTAAGGCTAGTGAGCCTATTGGATTGAATCGAGAGGATCTTCAGGTTCGAGAGCGCGTCGAGATTCTAGACACGTCATTTCCGTCAGTTATAAATTAATGGAGGGGAAATCCGTACGCGAACCAAAAAACACCGATCATACCTTCATTTCAACGATTTTGTTCTTTCCAAGCCATAGTTGCTCTAAGGCGCTTAGTGTCTCGAGGTTTTCAATTTCCTTCAAAATAGCACACATTAGATCTCCAGTTGGGTTCGATGCTCTGCAAGAGAAGGGGGGAGAGAGACTCACCCGGATCCTATTTGCTCCGAGCTCCAAATTCTTCAACTCTGTTAACCCCTCAAGTCCCTCAATCTTCGAAATTCTATTCTGCACGAAGTAAAGATCCGTCAGTTTGAGCAAGTGCGAGATATTCTTGATGTGTTTAAGCTTATTGAAGCTAAGGTCCAAGCTCGTTAAATTGGCAAAATCGTCCAAGCCCTTCAAATGTGAAATAAGATTATCGTAGAGATCCAGCTCAACCAGGGAATTACCTAGACTCGGAGGTAAGGTAATTCGCGCTATTTGATTTTGTCGAAGACATAACCTCTATTTATCATTACATTCCGTTTAGTTAGCTTTCACAAATATGCATAGTACCCATGTCATCAACCCCGGAAAATGAGAAGAATACATACTTGAAGCTTAGAGAATCTTTCCAAACGTAAAGCTGAAATAGACCCTATGCGGCAGTGTACTAGGTCGATATCCTGGATATTTCGTTAATTTTTCCCTCTTTCTCTCTTTCGCCGGGGGGGGGGGAGGGGCATCGCGTTTTTCATGCTATACTCACTTCCACATCCGGATCCTCGTCTTCCAGTAAATCTACCCAATAAAAACATATTAGAAAATGAAATACTTCCGGTAATAAAACGAGAGCTTCCCCTCCCCAGTGGTAATGTCGAACCTACCCTCATCGGCGTTGATCTCTTCCACCGGCGGCGCGTCGGAATCGGAGTATTCTGGATCTTCCAGGGCCTCTGGATTCGTAATCGTAGCTCTCGGCTCAACCCGGAGCTTCCCATCCCAGCCTTTGCTGTCCTTCATCGTTGTGCGTGCTTTGCGTAAGCTCGGAAAATGCGGAGTGGAGGAGAGGGGGATGCTTGGGGCCTCGAGCGGAGGGTGGGGCGAGTAAATCGAGTCAAGTCGTGGAGGTTATTGTGGAGATTATATCAAGTACGGATCCAGAATACGGTAGTTTAGACGGAACGTAAATGAGGATGGAAGGAGTTTTGAAGGTGGGTAAGAGCTGAGGTGGGATTTGGTGACTAGCTACTAGTTTTTTTTTTTTTTTTTTTGAAAGTTTCCTAGGAATGACGGTGTTCGGGCGAGAAGGCGGGATGAATCATACTAGTACCTACTATCAAACCAAACACACTCCTATGTCATAAAGCTTTCATTTGGACGTAGTTGCTCATGAGCCTAGTAGTTTACTTGGTTGTTTTGCTGGGTGATTTAATTGTTCATGATGAATCATTTGATCACCATGCGCTGTTTACAAGCGTGCCCTACCTGTGTATTTCTCTCACCTAATAACGCCAGTCCATTAGCGTCCTGGTGGATATACTTTGTTTACAGCTCGAATGCACGAGTTGTTCCGTCGGAGCTGGAAAGAAATAACCCTCATATCCTAATGCTATAATCGCTCGGATCACCCAGAAAATCCACACCTAGCTCAAGACACAAAGCGGCGACAAGGGCCTAACATGATATCGAGGAGTCATGTATCAACCTTAATGAATTCCCACGCAGCATTGTTCTCCACACCCTACCATCATGGGTCGAAGCCCTGATCGATATTTCATTAGGAGCACATACTTGCCGTTCGGGTGATGTCGTGCGCAACAAAACTCTCATTCATGAAGACACTTTGCTTCTGCCCGAAAACAGCCGTTTGATGGTTGGTAATTATTGTCCGATGTATGCCCCTGAGACAACATTGCAAAAACCTAGCCGCAGAAGGTCATTCTTGTAGTATCAGTGAATACTGCGGCTATAGTGGCAGATTGCACCGCTATGTTCTAAATTCAGCTTGCCATCCTTGGGGCCATTACGCCTCTGGTTTCTGGGACTTGGGCCCACAATCCGGCTGATTCCCAGCAGATACTAGATGTTTGGTCAAGATTTAAACAATCCTCTAATTCTTCAATTACTGAAATACACGAGGAAGGTGTATCGTAAACGATGAACGATTTTATGTACAGCATGCATGCCAATGATGTACATGTACATTGTAGGCCACCGATAATCAGAGATTCTGGTTTGATGAGCAACTATGAAAAATACCAGAAACAGTGACATGAGTATGGAGACATGGATGGATATGCTACTCGCTCGTAAAGTCTCCAAGATCAGGGAAGAACAGAAAAGGAGGAAAAAGGAAAAGAAATCTCATGATCAACAAGATGACAAAGGACGTTGGGGTAATGGGGGATCACAAATTCACACACTAAGGAAATCAGGAAGACAGTCGGGTCGAGCCTCTCTCGGGCTGTGGTGGGTTAAACAAAAAGAAAGAAAGAGAAGCAAATGGGAGTATAAGAGGGGAGCAAAGTCGAAGAGAAAAAGTGGATGAACAACACAGATGGGTGAAGAAAGATGGGTGAAGCAAGCAGGAGGGAAGGTAAATCGAAGAGCGTATACATGAGACCAGCAAAATTTTAGCTGATAGCCAAGACAGACGCCTGCGGAATGCAATACAGGGAAACAGGGAAAACTTCTTCGGGTAACAAGGAGGAGGAACAGGGGAAAAGGTATCGGTTCCCTTGGAGCATGAACAAGAGGGGGAAAACAGACTGGGGACTGAGAAAGACGGGGGAGCATAATGTAAAGAAAAAAGCCAAGCACGCCCTCACATATAACCATACCGTGCTTGCCACAAGCCTCCATTCTTTTTGAGTATGATTAGCTCTAACCCTGTTCTGCGACTAGGCAGAAGTAAAGGCATAGTGAAAGGTTCAAAAAATGCTGCGTGTACAGTGAAACATAGGAAATATTTGACGTCAATGTTCTGAAGATCTGATTTTGTCCCCCGGGGAAAAGGGGTTTCGAACCGAGCAGGATAGGAAAAAAAATGCTAGCTGCGGTAGAATTACAGGCATCACAAAGCAATGTCAAGGACGAGGCTAACGTCTTTAACTTGAGAGCCGGCAAGGTCTTCGAGGACAGGGATTAAATCGAGGAGCTCATTATCGTGGGCGTCAGAGAACCAGCTGCTGATGGGTATCGCATGTTGAGGATGGAATATGTATGATGTTGGGGAATTATCGATAATGATCGTATCTCTAAGATCACGACCGACTTGGGATAGATCCTATGGTAAATAGTTAGACGTTTACCATATCGGAATAACTATCGGGAAAGGACTTACTTTGACGTAATTGCCTTGATGATTGTAACAACTATCTCTAAATAGTCTGTGGTGGACAACATTATGAATGTCCAATTGATCCAGTAGGGGATCGCCATACTACAATAACATTAGATATCATACTATCCACTAATATGGCATCGACTCACCTTAGAGACAGAAGCTGTAAAAACGACTACTTCGTACAATTCCCCAACCCGCTTCATAAATTGGTCGACACCAGGCCGTTTAATCACGTAGATATTGTGATACTGACCCTCGATCTCCACGGGGATGGTAAAATCAGCGCGTTCAAGAACCTAGGCTGTTGAGTTAGGGAGGCATTCCTAGATTGCACAGGGAGGGGAAAAAACTGACTTTGAAACTGCTATGAACCAGCGTCTCATCAAGATCAAGAACAAGGCATTTCCGATCTCGCAGATGAGGTAGAGCTGGGGGTAACAACCACTGCTGCGCTCTCTCTTCGGGTTCTTTACCGGACTGGGTTAAAGGAGGTGGGGGAGGTATGTGCATCGTCTCCTCGCCATTCGATGGGGGGTTTTCATTATGCTCAGCTGTGGTGGTTTTCCCCCAACCCTTGCCGGAAGAAGACTCTCCCATCCGTTGCGTCTCTGTGTTCTCGGCATCCGGGGACAAATTGTCGGTCTTTTCTGAGTCCCCAGCTGTAACGGTAGGGGCAGGTTGGGTTAAATCCGAAGTTGCTCCTTCAGCGTTGGTTTTGGATATGGATGGATGACGGTCTAGTTCAGGTTTGCCGGTTGATGTTGCTGTTCCGTCGAGTTGCGAACTTTGCTCCGGAGCATTCCCTAGGTGATTATCATCCCCCTGAGATGCAGACTGGTCTGCAGTCACCGTCATATTTGGTTTCTCATCTCGGAAAAAGCTTGGCTCCTTGGACTCAGCTATGCTCGAATCACCCGCGTTTACATCTGCTTTGTCCGGCGTTGGCTGTGTGCTGGGAACAGACGGTCGCCTTGTTGTTTTCTTTGGAGGTATAGAAACATCCTCGCCATCGATATCGGAAGAGGAACAGCAGCTGAGAAACGCAAAAAGTTTGTGTGACGCCTTGGCCGGCTTTTCTGATTTCGCGGGGTCGCGCAAATCAGGGCTTGCCGTCTTCTGCTCCTCCATACTCGTTACCTCCGGGTTTTGTTCACGAGATCGCATGCTGCTCCCTCTACTCCTATCCCTTCGGCCCTTCAAAATACTCCGTCGCGAGCCTCGAAGTGTATTTTCGGAACCCTCCTGTTGGTTATCTTGATTTTTGTCCGCTATCGACTGTTTGTCCGTTTTCAAAGATGTCCGCGACGGGAGGGACAGTAGACGATGCTTTTTAGGGGCATCGGAAGAGCCTGCAGGGGGAGCAGCTTCGGGGCTTTGAGCCTGCTGCGGTGACTCTACAGGGTCCGATAGGGGGGAGGCATCAGGGCTCGCGACAGTGTCCTGGAGCGACGACTCTGTATCTAATATAGCGAGAGAAGACATTAGAAAACGTTGATGTTATGCGACTAAAAAGAGAAAATAAAACAGCACTGAAAATCGCTCAATAAGAATAAACTTACTGGACTCTGGGTGGCTCGTCGCGATCGGCATTGACGCTTCTGCCGTGGCAGTCTTGGAATTGGACGGAGATGAACTTCGCTCTGAGCTCCCGCCGAGCATTGAGAGTGACGGGGCGAGGAAGAGAGGAACTGGATCGGGAATCGACAAAACAAGTTGGAGAGGAAATTAGAAACAAACTGTCGAAGAATGAGATAGACGTTCAATCACCACCAGGGTTCCGCCGAGAAGGGGGCCGGCTCAAAGGGTACGTGTAAAGTCACGCCTCCTGGATCCAGTGGTTTTGATTAATGAGGAAGAAGGTTACTACCTAAGGTTCTTAGCTCTTGGTTCCGGACCACCGCCT
Source organism: Aspergillus diversus (assembly GCA_027569885.1). Taxonomy (NCBI): domain Eukaryota; kingdom Fungi; phylum Ascomycota; class Eurotiomycetes; order Eurotiales; family Aspergillaceae; genus Aspergillus; species Aspergillus diversus. The sequence continues at coordinate 532,661 of JAPDKZ010000023.1, forward strand.
TGAAGGAAATTAGTGCTCAGCACTAGGACTTGTCGCAAATGGGATTTGCAGTCACTCCACCTTCCAAAACGCTAAAGGTGGGACAGCAGGTGACAGAAACAACCATATGCGACTGAGCGAGGGTGTTTGGAGAGAATGATCGGGAGGCAGGGTTGGTGGTCAAGTGAAGTGAATTGGGGGGCGTCACGTGGCGCTCCAGGGTGCAGTTCCTCGAACTCGTGATGGCTTGGTTGTACGGGGAAGTAAGATTATAGCTGGTGAGGCGGAAGACGAAAGGGCTGAGTGTGATTGACCAGTAATGCTTCTTCGAACCGGGCTATTGCGGTGCGCTAGGGTCGTTCGTTTGGCCGAAAACTGTAAAATTGGGACGGGTTGTGAAAGCAAGAAAGCCAAAGGATTTGTTGTTGTCGGATTGCACGTCCTCTCGACTCGCAGCTAGAAAATAAAAGAGGAAAGGGGAGGGGAAATTCAGGGAAGCAGATGCTGTTCTGGTGCAAAGTTGCTAAATGGACTTTGCACGTTGGTCTTGTCCAGATGCTGTGCTAACCCGGTTAAGGATAAAGTATGCAATTCGGTATTATTGGAGGGTGGCTGTTCTGAGCTCCTTGATGGGCGAACCAGCATACGAGGATAGAAGAGGGGAGAGAAAGGGGCAGGGTGCGCCTGGGGAGCACGGAGAGCAGTTTGGAGCTACGGGCTACAGAGGATGGAGAAGGGGGAGGGAAGAGAGAAAACAGCACCAGCTCTGGTCTGGACCAAGGATGCAGGGCTGCAGAAATTACTGTTTTTCTTTTTATTAATTGGGCGAACAAAGCCAGCATGAAGACTGGCTAGGTACACTTGGGTAAAGATGGAGTGGTCAAGTAATTTAATAGCCGCCGGGGGATCTGGGAGTGTGAATCGGTGTGACATCTCAAGTCGGCCAGTGGCCAAGGGGGAAAGAAGGAATTAAAAGTGAAAATAATAAACTCCGTTAGGAATAGCCACTGAGAGACCAAAGCTCAACCCGATGGCTGAGGATGATTAACACAATGTCATTTTATCATTCTACTATTGGGAGTTTTGAAGTTTTGGACTTGGGGAATTGCTTGGGGCGGGCATTGGCCCTCTGGATGGTGGATGGATCAATTCATCCACCCACGGTCCATCATCCAGACCTGTACAGCCATATGCGGATTAGCCTGCCATGCGACCCTTGCCCTTCTGGAGGTGCAGCTGGTTCTTCTTCCAGCTCCTCGAAAGTCGCTTGGACATTTTCCGATGGCCCCGATGGCGATAGCATCTCGGTCAAAAACCGCTCCTGTGATTTTTGAGAAAGGATTTGCCAATTCTCGAATCAGGTTACCAGCGACTCCAGGGCACCGGTAGGAGATGTATTTCCACAACAGTAATCCAGACATGGCTGCTGTCGGAGAGGAGAATTTTCCGACCCTCCCAGGGCAATGAACTTGAATTTCTGAATTTTAGGCTCTTGCGAAGGGGTTACACAAGATTGAATTGAAGCAAAGGCTCAGCTGAGAGTTGATTTATTATTGAAATCAGGAATCTTTTCCAAACATTCTTAGACCGGTAATTCCAACTTTTTCAGAGTATGAGCCCGGTTGCAAACTGCGAAGCACGATCATTCTGACCTGATACATTCTGACTCTACTAGTACTACTCTTTTTTGCCTTATAAAACTAACTAACCTGTGTGTATCCCAGATTCCTTGGGCCCTTTGGTGGCCCACTTCAGCCTTTTTGAAGAATGCAGGATAGAGTCCCGTCACCCCAGAGAAACGGTAAGGGGCCTCTCCTAGTTAATCTCTTAAGGACTTCATGTCTCAGCCTCATCAGGAATGAGCCTCATCAAACGAATGAGAAAAAAGTCAGCTGCTTTTTGTCCGAATTAGTAATTACTTGTCCTAGCAACAAAAACTCCAGAGGTTGGACGATGCAGCTCGGGATCGGATCGTCAAACTTAATTGCTTTAGGTTCGGTGACATGGCACGATCACCTTCGGCACGAAGCCGTACTCCTATCTTAAAACACGTTTTCCCTCATAGTATGATGGAGCTGGGTAACTTGTTGCTAGTTCAACATCCGCCTCAAACGTGCAAAAGAAGTGGGGTTACAACTTACGATGAAATATCGTGTACCCTGCAAGGAATAACTCCGCCTCGTAATAACTGGCTTTCATGGCTCTTTGGCTTATTTTTACCTAAGAGATTATTATGAAACTGTGGAGTCAGAAGGTTTGGAAGGAAAAAAAACATCCTCCTGGTACCAAATTTTTGCCAAGCATCTTATCTTGAATGGGCTTTTTGCAATACTACTCAAATCCATTGTTAGTTTAGGTTGTGAGGAGGTTTGCATTTGGATCTGGGGAAATACATTGCACGTGAGGCCAAGTGGCTCTTCGCCACCACTCCACACTTCAACCCGAGGTCTTCACATGCAAGGATGTGGTCATAGCATCGTGGATGCGCTCATAATAATGTGATCTGCTGATCGGTCGCCAACTTCTCTCTCAACCCACTTTTTCAACTTGCAGGATACACCGGCGATCAGTTTCCCTTCATCTCCTTCACATATCATACTTTCTCGGTCGCGTCCCTATAGACGCCTTTCCCCTCCATGGACATCAACACTCTGGCATAGAGTGTCAACTCTCGCAGGGCGGTCCGCGAAGAGACCATATTCATGACGTGGTAAGGGGCTTAACAACAATGGCCACTCAATCAACTCTCCGGGGCCGTGAGGACCCCCTTGTCACTTTGTACGCCCACTACGCCGATTTAATTCGTTCCCGGATCAACCGTTCCTCCAAGACCAGCAAAATCATCGCTACCATCTGGTTGATAATAACCATCATCGGATCAGGGTATGGGGGATACCGTTGGTTTCGGGAGACGGCCAAGGAACGTGCTCGGGGAAAGCGGCTCCTCCGTCGAAATTCTGGGATTAGAGGAAAGGATGGATCCCGGACGATATACGTCCCTTATAAGGATAATATGACCTCCAAGGTCAAAATATATCCAACAAAACCTACCACATTCGATGCCCACCGAAGGCTTTTCATAAATTCTCCAGCATCAGGTCATGAAGGCAATGGAGAATCAGTAAATCAGATACCTCCCCCGGCAACCAAACCAGGATTGAACCTCGCATTTCTCCATCAGTTTTTGAGCCTTGGGAGTATCATGGTCCCTCGGTGGAGTAGCAAAGAGACAGGCCTTTTGATGAGTCATGGTGTCTTCTTACTGTTACGGACTTATCTGTCGTTGTTGATTGCAAGGCTAGACGGTGAAATAGTAAGGGATCTTGTCGCTGGCAAAGGGCGTGCATTCACTTGGGGCATTGTAAAATGGTGTGGTATTGGGACTCTGGCCTCGTATACCAATGCGATGATCAAATTTCTCCAGTCGAAGGTGTCTATCGCCTTCCGAACCCGGCTCACAAGATACATTCACGACCTTTACCTTACCGCCGATAACAACTATTACAAGCTGATGAACCTAGACGGTGGGATTGGCCAGGGACCTGACCAATTTATTACCCAGGACCTTACTCTTTTTTGCTCAGCGGCCGCGGCATTGTACTCTTCTATTGGGAAGCCGTTGGTAGATCTGTTTGTGTTTAACTATCAGCTTTACCGCTCACTGGGACCTCTCGCCCTGAGTGGAATTCTTACAGGATACTTTAGCACAGCGATTGTCCTAAGGAAGCTGTCGCCGCCATTTGGAAAACTCAAAGCCGTGGAGGGTAAGAAGGAGGGCGATTTTAGGGGCCTGCATTCTCGAATACTTGCCAATGCCGAGGAAATATCATTCTACGGCGGTGCAGAAACGGAGCGTGTATTTTTGACAAGAAGCTTTAGGGACCTTCAACGATGGATGGAGGGTATTTACAGTCTCAAGATACGATACAATATGTTGGAAGATGTTATACTGAAGTATTCCTGGTCTGCGTTTGGTTATTTGGTGACGTCTTTACCTGTCTTCCTTCCCGCGTGGGGTGGCTTAGGTGGTGCTTTGGAGCTGGCCGATACCGCGGAGGTTACTGGTCGGGAACGGGGCCGTATGAAGGAGTTTATTACCAACAAAAGGTTAATGTTATCCCTGGCGGATGCTGGTGGTCGGATGATGTACAGCATCAAGGATATCTCAGAACTGGCTGGCTACACGTCTCGAGTGTATAGCCTTATTTCAGCGCTCCATAGGGTCCATGCAAACGCATATTACCCTCCAAGTGAAACTCGGCCAGAATTATACTCGCTAGAGGATGCTCAAGGGACCATCCACAACGGATTCGATGGAGTACGCCTTGAACAGGTCCCAGTGGTTGCACCTGGCCTCTATCCTCGTGGCGGTGACGAGCTTCTGGAATCATTATCATTCGTCGTTCACTCTGGAGACCACCTGTTAATTTCAGGCCCAAATGGAGTGGGGAAGTCTGCTATCGCGCGTGTTGTGGCCGGTTTGTGGCCCGTGTACCGCGGTCTTGTAAGCCGCCCAAGAGGGTTTGGGCTAGATGGGATCATGTTCCTTCCTCAGCGGCCGTACCTGAGTGTCGGGACCCTGCGCGACCAGGTCATCTACCCGCACACCGAGATAGACATGAGAGACGCAGGTATCTCAGATGCCAACCTTCAAAAGATCCTCGACGATGCTCGCTTAGGCTACCTTCCTACCCGCGAAGGTGGATGGGATGCTCGGAAAGAGTGGAAGGATGTCCTGAGTGGCGGTGAGAAACAGCGAATGGCCGTCGCACGCTTGTTCTACCATGAACCCCGCTATGCGTTCCTCGATGAAGGGACTTCCGCCGTTTCTTCGGACGTTGAAGGACTCTTGTACGAGCAGGCTAAGGAGCGAGGCATCACTGTGATCACGATATCGACACGCGCATCTCTGAAAAAATACCACACCTATAATCTTACTATCGGTCTTGGATCCGAAGGAGAGCAATGGGAATTTGAACGCATTGGCACAGCAAAGGAGAAGCTTGGTGTTGAGCGAGAGCTCCAAGAGATACGCAAACGGTTGGACAAGGTCGACGAGTGGAAGCGGCGCCGAGAAGAAATTGAGACTGAGCTCGGCAAGGTGTGGACAAAGGAAGCGGAAGTGCCGCCGCCCCCTTATGAAGAAGAAGCCAGTGTCACGGGAAGTGAGGCTGTGACTACGGGGAATTAGGGGACGGCCGATCTGGTATTGAGGCTGAGAGGGAAGTGGTATATCTCTATTTAGCTGGTATATAATTTTTTCAGCCATCAAAAGGTTCTTTTGGTGTCGCGTAAATTAGTAAATTGGAAATTAATATATTAGACGTGGCGCCCATCTACAACTCCCACCCCTACAGGCAGCAAGTATACCCAAAAGCCAATCTGAGACTGAGGTCACATGATCTATTTTGTCAAGTGCCTGGCAATAGATCCGATCCCATCATTCACTTCCATTCAGGAGGGCCATTATACATAAAACATGGAAGCAAATTATCCACTCTTAAAAATTCTACAACAATGACAATTTCTTCCGCATATTTCTTTGGAAAAAGCTAGAAATCTCCCGCTAGTAGTATCTTTTCGTTTCCCAATCCCTCAGAGCTTCTTATCATTGATAACTTCACGACTCCACTCTGGCAAGAGAATGGAATATACACCAGGCTCTGGGGGCGAAAGTTTCGTGGTTATCCCTATTAATCGATCATTTAGTGATGGAGATGTGTCAAAATGGCCGACTGAAGAATGGTTTGAGCGGCCTGACGATAGCTACTACCGGCAGAAACTGGCAGAAATGTGGCTGAAAGAGACTGGTGCATACGAAAAAGGTATGTCGAACTATTCCTAATGTTTTTTGGCGGTTTATTTTATATTCTGGGAGCGGTTTTTACTACTTGGCTGTATGGGGCCTGGGTTCGTACTTTTAGCAAACCCAGAAAGAATGGAGCAACATGGTAGTGAGGAATAGTCTTAAACCGACTTTTCTTCTTCCTTCCTTCCTTCCTTCTTTCTTTTCTCTATATTATTATGTGCACTCCTGTTCTCGTTTCTAATGCATCGTCTCAATTTCAAGGTGTGGACTATATCTTAGACGTTTTGCCGGAAGGGTATGCTGTCTTTGACCGGCCGCGGGGAACAAACCCAGACATTGTAAGCTGATCAAGGGTTTAGCGCCATGATTCTCTGTAACTAATGTGTTCATATACAGCGTGATCGATTTCTTTATGGCCATCCAGTCGGTCAATATTTCTACTCCACAAAACAGTTTTTCCCTCATTTTTTCCATTTGATGACGGGGCCGTCTTCGCAAAAATGCCCTTGTGTTCTCTGCCCTAAGTTGGAAAAGCGCCAAAAAGGTTTGATGACCCTAGAATACACCTAATCATCTCATTATCTGACAACGGCTATCGGTCTAGACGAGGCGATGGGTATACGACGTGGTAGACCCCCTGGTAGACCCCTCGGCCGACCATTTGGGACACCTCCTGAGATGCCACCGGGAGGGACCCCGGCAAGAACCCCGGGAAGGCCCCCGGGAAGGCCCCCAGGAACAGGAAGAACCCCGGGAAGGCCTCCAGGAAGACAACGAGGGAAGCCAGGAAGGCCGCCTGGAGCACTCTTGGTGAGACCTGTGGGCAGACCTCCCGGACGGCCGCCGGGAAAATCTGGGTCAACTATAGTTGATAGTGAAGGTACCCCAGATGCCTTCAAATTGGCGGTAATGAAGCTGAAGCAACACGGCACGCTTAGCCAAGCAATCACAGAACAAGCGAGCATGGACTGGAGGGCTGAGCGAGCAGCTATCAAAGAATATTTTGTAAAACTGGATTTGCGCCCTTCGTACCTCCCACGTCAAGGGGAACTTGTGCTCTGGATGCCCGATTATGAGGGAGAACTGACTTGGAACTCAGATAATAATTGCTTACAGATATATTCTTCTGCCAAAGACCAATGGCTGAAGACTCCTCAATGGCGAGCGGGTATTGTCAGCCAAATTCCCGCGGAAGAGAATGTTCTCCAAGACATTGTGGAAACGACCCCTAAAAAATGGGGAGTGAATTATTCCGGATATCGCGTCGAAACCTACCCTGATCCCCTCAGCTCTGATAAAAGCTATTCGTTGCATTATAGCTATGTGCCTTTGAAGTGTATAAAGCCGTTCAATGCATATGAACTTTTTTTGCAGGGCCTCCCGTCAGAGAGTTTGCATCCTTCTATTGAATATGCATTGACTGTTATGTCATCGTTTAGCTTGGTTGATAAGCACGAATTTCGAGGGTCATGGCCGAACGCTTCGGTATACTGTCGGGGGATGTTTCTCGGAGCAGAACTTTTGGCCGTTGGTGATGCTGTTCGCTTGAAGCCCAAGAGTTACACCAGTGAAAGTGCAAATATCTCCGGCCTGGATGTGATGGTAATAGACGAAATTCGGCTCGACCTTGTTGGGTGTGATGGTGATCTCAAATCAAAGCAGCTTGCTGAGAAATACCATGTTCGTGTTGCCGGGAAAATTTACACTCCCGCTAATCAAAAAGCACATTTTTCAAGCACCCACCAGACAGCAAGAGCCCTCTCGCTGGATGAAGTTATTGGTGTATTTAATACCATCGGGATGACTGGCTACGGGGAATGGTATGAACTCCATTCTGGGTCGATTGTGGATATTTCCCAAGATATGATCCTCGGTCGCTGCTATGAACCGGATGCCATGGAGCTGTTATTCGGTTCCCTGTCTCTGGGATTTGACCTGCATGGTGTTGTGAGTGCAAGGGAATACTCCCGACACGCTGACGCGAGGATCCCTGAGGGGAAACATTGGTTCTGGGGTGATTTCAGGACACAAACTCTCGATGTTGATTCCCTGAATGGTGAGGATGTCGGACACTACAGTGAAACCCGCGATCTAAAGATGTGGAGGGCAAACCTCAGGGTGATTGATGGAATTGCTAGCCAAGCCGATATTAGAGAGGCAAAGAACCCTGGAGAAGTAGGACGGCCGTCCCTTAAACCTCGCTCTAACTTTGCGGAAGTTGGAAAAACTAGCAAGCTCGTTAGTGCTGGCCTTGGTGGTGGTGTTGATACCAGCAACCCTGTGAGCTCCGCCGAAGACGAAGAAGAGGATGAGGGGGACGAAGAAGACGGGCAGGGAGCGGAAGGGGAAAGCGAGTCGGAAGAGGAGGAGCAGGAAGAAAGCGAAGAGAGTGAACCTGAGGAGGATTTCACGACTCGCATGGACGAGCTTCGGGGCGGCACCGAAGAAACAGAGGGAGGCGATTACGTGCCCGAAGATGAACCACAGAACAAACGACCAAAATATGACCAATAGATGGAGATAGGAAATCTCTCTAGCCATTTAATTCCTGACCCTTCTATTTCAACTGGGCTCTATATTCGGTTCTGAAATATACACATTCGCATTCAAACCGGAGAAGACCTAGTGATTCGAACTACACTAGCGATATACGTTTTATCGTACTGTACAGGATTTATGGATACACATATCTTCGTCTAAAAAGGATCCTTCGGCCTTGCAGAAGATATTTCAATTGTCGACTGTCTAGTCCTGCTACCCATTCTGAGCTACGGCACGCTTTCATACATGATCCACCTCGCTTCTTTGGGCTCCAAGTAGGCCACTGATATTATCCGACCTCTGAGGACAGGTGGAGTATAGCATTCCTTTGCTAGATAAATCACTGGTCTTCGCGCCCATTTACCTTGAAAGCGGATTACTTGAATAGGAGCCGCCGCGCGCATTCACCTGAGCGGTCGTCTTTTGACATCATCAGTTCTGAAGCGTTGGTAAGGGAGAAGGATGCGGTTACGGAGACCTCTTATACAACGTAAATTTGGTATTTATTCCCATTACAAGGGGCGAGTACACTTTCTTCCCCCTAGATGGAAGTTGAGAAAGGATCCTACGAAAGAAATGCCAATGTTGACGGGCTTGTATCTTAGTATAGGATGTCTCCCCCATCTATCTTTCCAATATTCTTGCAAGCCCCTTCTGGGAAGATTAATTTCAATTTAACATAGCTCCCTCAATACGTCCTCTGCACGACCTCCTTTGCAAAATCCGCAAAGCTTTTCCCTGCCTCCACTTCCTCCCCAAGATTCGGCTGCGTAAACACAGCCAGCGTATTCCTCGCAATCCTTTCTGCACCAGAGGTCTTTGCCCCCTTCACAAAATGCGGCACAGCCCTAAACTTGCCCTTCGTGATAACCTGCAACGCCTCTCCCGTTTGGAACGCCAAACAGTCTCTAGGAATATTCACCTTGACAACCTCCCCCGTCCTCGACTGGATATACAATCCGGCCTTCGGATCCGGGGATTGCGCAAGCTCAGGGAGAAGTCCTTCCCCTCCGATAGGCGGGTTCATCGCTTCATCAACAAACATTGCCGAGGTAAGACCGGTCAAGCAGCCGTGGTCGACGTGCGTGGCGCACCAATCATCATCTTCCCCATCATCACCATCCTTTCCCTTCTCCTGAGCACCCTTAGCATCAGACGATGGCGGCACAGCAGGGAAATAATGCAGTAACCTCGCTTTCGTCGTCATACTACTCTTCACAACATGCTCTAGGTATCCTTCCTGATATCCGTGGATATTTGCGAGTGCGTACCGGTCGCATGCGCGCGCGACTAGGATCGCCGTGTCGATAATGAGGGTACAGAGTTCTTCGATGCTGCTTCGGAAGGTTGGGAGTTGCGCAACGGCCGGCCAGACGTTGGGGGCCGTGTACTCGGGGAAATCGGGGAAGTTTTCTGCGGGTGCGCCTTGGAGCTTTTGGTCTTGGTAGAAGGCGCAGTTGACGTAGTAGGAGCCCTTGAGGGTGTCGAAGTGACCTGATCGAAGAGTTTCCTTGCCGCAGGACCAGCCGACGAGGTATTTTGCCGAGGGGGTTGTGAGGGATTCTTTTTTTGGGTTAGTTATTTGTTCCGGTATAACAAGGGAATTATTTATTTATTTACTGTGGGGGACGGTATACCTAGTTTGTTGGGAGGTAGAGCAGCCAGGTAGGATGCATTGGAGAGGACTTTGGCGCGGAGTTGTTGGAACTTAGCGTCGAGATCTTTGACAATAATTATGCCTAAGGAGGAGGGACCGAAGGCTTCTGTGAGGGTTTCAAAAGGGATGGTGCCTGGGTTTTGAATATTAGAAAAATTGGTTCTGTCTTTGAAAAGATGTGCATTTCCAGGAGGTCGCATATGGTTAAGAATACTGACCATCTACGAGATCCTTCAGACTCACAGTGACAGCTTGAGCTTGTGACACAGTGTGCGCAGTCATATCGTATGCCTTTACTTGACGCTAAGTCCAAAATGAAGAAAGGGAAAGACAGTGGTGTTGCGTAAAGTGAGATAGGTCATGAAGTTACTGGCCTGCCCCTCTTTCCACTCCCCCGCCTTGAGTACTTACGGCCCGCTCCGAACAGTCTGATGCTACCTAACTATCACCTCTTATCGGCACCAAAGGATATAACTATACAGCTATCCCGATGCTAGGAGGTAGGGAGAACGAATAATCGGAAGTTCACATCATAACTAAAATCTGGTATCTGAATGTAGATTGTTTGTTACAAAAAATATAGTACACATGGAGAAGAAAGAAAACATATCCAGTTACTGACCCTGACGTCGAGTCACACTCCGCAAATTCCCAAATGGCAAAACGTCTGCGATTCGCTTTGCGCCGGTAAACAGCATGCAAAGCCGATCAATACCGCATCCCCAGCCACCGGTAGCCGGAAGCCCCCACTCGAGAGCTGCAAGGTATTCCTCGTCAACCTCTCCGGGTTCATTAGCATCTCTGCTGTAGCGCAACTGGTCTTCGAATTTCCGTCGTTGCTCAAACGGTGAATTTTCTTCCTCGTATGTGTTCACCATCTCCCTGCCTTCGATGAAAAGCTCCCCGCGTGCAGCAACACGCTGCTTCGTCGCCGGGTGGATAAATGATTTGGATAAGGGTGACAGACACTCTGGAGGGTTTACAATGAAGGTTGGGTTTATGCATTGGGGTTCAACATAGATGCTGCAAAGCTCATCCATCAATCGGGGGAGGGTTGGTTCCGAGGGGATATCAAGAGAAAGGTCATGGAAGAGGTGAGTGATCTGGGCTGTGGCATCCCGGGCCGTAAGGTCGGGTAGTTGACGGCCAATTTTTTCTTCAATCCCGGAAAGAAAGTCGATGCGGTGGAAGGGAGCGGAGAAGTCAACCTCAGTGGGATTTAAGGTACCACTCTCTTTATTCAGCAGCCGGATATGTTCCGCCATTCCAGACAAAAGCTCCTCCGTCGTGGACATCAAATCTTCCAAATTAGCGTAGGCTTGGTAAAATTCGCAGGTAGTAAATTCGGGGTTATGAGTCTTATCGAGTCCTTGAAGATAAAGAAGAAATATTAGTCCATTACGCCGCTTCGTAGATACTTTCGAGGGGGCACACTCACCTTCATTGCGGAATGAGGGTCCGATCTCGAACACCCGGTCGAAGCCACCAACTACTAGGCGCTTTAACCACAGTTCCGGCGCGATTCGAAGGGAAAGTTGGCGGTCGGGAAATTCAGTTGCGGAGGTATAGAAGGGCCGGGCAATGGCGCCACCAGCAATTGAGTTAAGGATCGGGGTGCTGACTTCCATAAAAGACCTATTCAGAAAGAACTGGCGAATATACTGAATAATGGCGGACCTGGCCTTGATAACATCTACCGTGTGCTGGTCGGCAAGGAACTGGACATGACGCGCATACGGAGAGTTCTCATGCCCTCTCGCATCGAGGGGGACGTCGTGCAAACACGGGGACAGCAACTGAGGCAACTCGGAGGCTCTAACAGTCAGCTCGCCCCGTTTCGTGCGGTGCGGTCTACCCGTTACGGCTATATGGATATTGGTTCAGCTTAGGGCGGTTGTACTGGATTATTGGGACGTACAGAAAGAATCACCCCGGCGGAGCAAACGGTAGAATTTCTTAAAGTCGTCGGGCGTTACTCCATCTAGTTGGCGAAACTCGCACATGACCTGAACTTTTTGGCCATCTTGCATAATATCGAAAAAGATCAATTTGTTTCCAGCTAGTCTAGCCGTGCGTATCCTACCTACTAATCTAAGTACAAAGGAGCATATTGGATGCCAATTGAGGCCAGAACCTACCATTAACGACGATCGAGTCTGATTCTACAGTTTCTTCATTGGCTAGATGACTGTATCGAAAGCGGAACTCTGATACGCTCACTGGAGCATTGTTTGCTCGAAGCCGGGGGTATGGATCAGGACACGACTCCTTCACTTCCTGCAGCCGTTGGTTGAATGCCCTCTCTGGAGAGGCTGCGCTGCTAGACCATCTTCCGGAGATGGAACTGCTATTTCCTAATTGATAGGACTTAGTGTTCGGATAGGGAATCCTTGATATTCTAGGGCAAGTGGACAATCCTGTGCTGGAATTTTCTATATTAGCAAACGCCATTCGACCACGATCATGATTCGCATGCTATAGAAAAATGAAATACATCATATCAGAGAATTTAAAGGATTCCAGTTGCGCTCATCGCTTGTAAAAAATACAAGCATCATTTGCAGCGGTTCTGAAGAGGAAATGGCTCATCATGCAATGTGCGAAAAAAAAATTTCGCGAGGAAATGAAGAGCATCTTACCTCCACAGAGAAGTTGTTCCCTTGAGCTGTGAAGCCCACCAGGGGCGTAATGATTGCATCGAGATAAGGGAAGCTACATAGGAAGCCCCATGGAGAAAAGAGAGGAAGAGAAGAGTTTGGAAATGGAAAGCTCGGAAAGAGAACGGAAAAAGGGCTAATAAAAATCTCAAGGCGGTGAGAAGCAAAGCTTCCGATTCTAACTTCCAAGCCCTTCATCACCAGCAACATTCCTCGATACTCGTCCATCAGACTCTATATTTGACGTTCGTGAATTAATTGTGAGTGACCCCATAACATTCTAAAAACCACACCGACACACTCCGGTCTCTCTTCGCACGACGGTTTGCTAACCGTCCATTTTCTTCCAGATCGTCCTTTTACTCCATCCATCGTCATCATGTCCTTCCTATTCGGCGGTCCTCCCAAAATGTCTTCGGCAGAGAAGATTGCTGCCGCGGAGACTGAGGTTGAGATGATTTCAGACATGTTCAACCGGTACGCATAACGCTATTTTATTGAAGCATTTGATCCCCCGTCTTTTTTTTTCTCCCATTTCATTTCTTTGTCTTTTTCCCACTCCGCTGACGTCCGATCGTCAATTCCCTAGCTTGACCGAATCCTGCACCAAGAAATGCATACCCAACGATTACCGCGAAGGCGACCTCAACAAAGGCGAGTCTGTCTGCCTTGACCGCTGCGTCTCCAAGTTTTTCGAGGTCAACATCAAGGTCAGCGAGAAGATGCAAGGTGAGGCCGCCCAGAAGCAGGGTGGTGGTATGGGTTTCGGCATGTAATGGGGTGATGAGAAAATATACCAAAAAAGAAAGAAAATATACCTGTTGTTTCACACCTTTGTTCGCATAATACATTCTTCGTTCAATTATTTGATTTTTGGTTTCCGGTTTTGTTTGGTCTCCTCTTTGTTGGGTATGGGATCTCGGTTTGATAGGCCTTGGGATGATATTTTCGGGTATGTTTTCTTTTTTTTCCCTTTTCGCCTGGGAATGAGGAGTACCATACCAGCAGAACCGCAGGCTTGAGACTCAGTTGCTGAGTCTCAGGGAACGGCTTTTGGGGGGAACGACGGAATTTGGCCCATAAAGACGTCGGAACGCCGTCCGGTATGATGCACCTATCTATGATCTTTGTGTGGTCATCACAAGCTGTATAGATCTATTCCTGATATTATGTACATTAGAATTGACGCATGATTCTCCCGAAAGCGTACTCCGTACCTTCTTCGCGCGTAGGCCTCACGGATCTATCAAGCCATAGCTTGGCCATTCTTGATTCAGGTTGGAGTTTCTGTTCGAATGAAGGCATAGAGGATTTGTGAAATTAAATACATATATAATCACTACATATATATACATACAAAATGTCTACAAGTGGCGGCCTCCGAGTAGTTGGAAATTCCTACTAGGTGGAAAGACCTGCTAGTCTTGCTATCCAGGAGAGCCAGGAGCCTTGTTTGTCGTCTTCCCCTCTGATCAGTGTCTTTACCCTCATTTCAATATCATCAACATGCCGCTCAAAATCCCCAAGCCCGGTTTCAACATCCTCCACTCTGGATTCTAGTGCATGGAGTTCGTAGTCCAGCTTTGCACCCATTAATTCAACCTGTTTCATGTGATCCGTGAGGGAGGAATGTTCTTCGGCTAGGAGATCACTGGATTGTTCTCTAACACGATGGAACGCCTCAAGCCGCTCCAGGTAGACTGCATTGAGTCTTTCATGGTTCTCATACAATATCCTATTCAGTTTGTCAACTGATGACACTTGGTCTTCGACCCAAGGGACCGTATGCATCTTCAGATCGTCAATCCTGGCACTGGCGATCCGTGAATCGGAGGCTAATATGTCCTCATACATTACAGCTTCCTCCAAGGTGGCATCCGGTTTCTCGTAAAGTGAATTCCCCAACCCTTCCCAGCCCAAAACGACCTCTTCAACGGTACTAAAGGACAAGTGCCGTGGCCAATAGCTATTCCTTCTCTCGAAATCATCTTCGAGGTTTATTTCAGCACAGCTCTGGGACCTTTGCAATGGCAGGCCACCCGATATCGACGCCAAAGATGGTGACTCTTCTCGATCGCCCGACACGTCGCTCAACAGTGTCTTGGATCGATCTAGGTCTTGCATATCCTCGTCTGTTCGGACGATGGATGCTTTACGTGGCGGGCCCGCATCGTCGTTGGAAGGGGCCGTTTCAACAGTTATCGCTGGAGGCATGGAATCGGATGATTTAGGAATGAGAGCGGTCAAGGGCGCCTCTGCGAGTATATCTTCCTTCTGAATATCAGGAGCCTCGTGCTCATACGCACTTTCATATAGGGGTTGATTTCCATTCTCAAGGGGCACGTTCGATTGAGCTATCTCGGTGTCGCTGTCCACTGTAGGGAGGTTGGTAACATCACCCACGAAATCGACACCTTCCTTTGCCTGCTTTTGAAGATGTGATCGAAGGCTTGGCAAACCAACAGTATCTTTGAACTTGTGAAAGCCCATGCGCGCATCCGAAACTTTTCCACTGACCCCTCTTCTAACCATCCTGCTTAGATTTTGATCTTTGTCTTCTAGGGAGCCAGTTGTCTCGGGCTGTTTCCACGATCGATCCGATCCTTGAAAGGAACGGTCCGTACCAAGGTCCTCGTGAGAATGTCGTTTCCGACTCGTCCAGACATAGCCTCCTTGATCATCCGTAGTGAACATCATATCCGCGGCTGGGGGGCCATTGGCAAAGCCGTCATCGATTGCGCTTTTGCGAGGCTTGCCTCGCCACAGCCACTTTGCTCTTTCGCCAGTGACCAGCTGTGCAAAATTATCCACATCAAGGGTTTCGATATCTGCGATGCCACCCTTTTCCCGGCCGCGCACCATGCCCATCACCATCTCGCCGCCATGCCCGCTCAGTTCTGCCACCGTTGACTTAACCGCATCTGTCCAGCCTTCTGCATTTGCTGCTTTGGCAGTTGCGCGATGGAGTCGATCCAAGGTGTGACGGTCTAGCCTCCTAGTACGTTTCAACTTCTGTGACTTCTGGAAGCTTCCAATTCCTCGCTTCAGGCTTGATATATCAAAAGCATCCTTTGCAACGGGCGCACCGGAAGCGTGAAGTCGGTTTCGAGCACCCATAAGGGTCCCCAGCAGGGCGGCCACGGTAGTTGGGCCCAGTGCTCCATCGCTGGGTTCAATATTATAAAGGTCCATCCCTATATCTGTCCACCAGTCTCCTATCGCTGCCTCCGTAACATCGCAAAGTAGCCCATCCACATACTCCGGTGCCAAATTATTAAACATCATCAGGGCGATTTGACACTGCTTCACTAGTTCCATGACTGCACTGTAGAGAGGGACCCTCTCGCTTGTTCTGTAAAGCTGGTGGAATTTGGCTGCAGTCGCAGCAGCCGGCGGCTGGAGTTTCAAGCCCGCCCGTCCAGAACATCCCAGGCGTTTCAAATTCTCATTGACGATGAAATCCTCACGATGCTTGATGATATCGCCGTTGGGAACCGGAATGACAGTAAGGCCAGACGGAAACGAATTCAAATCCGTCACCATGACAGTGCCCAATGGGGTTTCCTTTTCCCGTAATTGGCATTTTTTGACGGCGTTAAAATACAGCTTTAGACGAGGAGACCACGTCGATTCGTCAGTTGGGACTCCCAGCACCCCAATGACTACCTTGTGCGAGGAGTCACCTGTATATGTTGTGATGACGAAGGTGGGGTGAATCCTAGAGCATGCCCACTGTTCAACAATGTAGATCTCATACCCCTGTAAAATGAGGTGTCGATGTAGCACCACGGTTGAAGGGTCTTCTTCAAGGTATCGGAGAGCGACAGGGTCGGTAAAAACAAGCTTCCGGTGGCCATGGCGAGGTGACTGCTTGTCAATTCCGTTCGCAGGGGAGGATGGGTTCGCTTGGGTGTTGGTCGGGGTTTTCGTAGGTTCACGTTTGTTTGTACTGGGAGGGGTGGCCTGTGCGCCGATCTGTGTTGCAGCTGGCGACATGGTTAGGTAGGAACAGCCGTACAACTTCTACTGCACGGTTAAGAGAGGTAGGATATTCATCCCCTAGTGAAAGCCAAGTCCAGGTAGAGGAGGGCCTTCTTGAGGAACTGATATCCTGGAACTAGACTCAGAATAACGCCGCCGACCCTCCTGGGGTCTTCTGGTGTAGTCCTCTAAATAGCCAGAACTCTGACATATCCGAGGCTCAAAGCTTCCTGAACATGCAAGTCCTCAGAGAAAAAAAGAGAGTGCGGTGTTATGGCGCATCCATTTCACTTCCAAAGGAGTTTGGTGGCGAGGGACCTAGGATACGGATGGGTGGGTTTATATGCTGGCGACGTCACAGGGATAACTGGTTAACTAATGTACGAACCTACCTTGCTTCTAGGAAAGCGCAGGAGCGGTGAGCAAGCCACAGCAGCAGAGGCCCTTTCACACCAAGAATACTTAATATAATAAAACTAAAAGATAATGGTTTTCCATATATATTATTTGCCCAATAATAATTAATCAAAACCCTTCTTGCTCATACTGCCTCCATTTCTAGTGTATTACGTGGAACTTCCCCCGAGGCATTTTTGGAACGCCACAGTGTAAGCCTGCTCATGATTCTGCATGGAATGAAGTTTGTCTAGTTGCATTCAGCCACAACTCAAATCATTACTTAAATGTTTATGATCTCCTCGCACTGCCACAATTAACATATTTTCCAGAATCATTTTTAATAATTTAAAATCACTTTATAATATGGTAGAGTGGGCACTCGCAAAACCAAATGCCAAAATCGACCAACGTTTTTAAACTGAAGCTCTCTTCTCCACAGGCTTCCGACATGGGAAGCAAACAGTAGTGAAAAGAAGACCAGTGATTAAGAGTACTTCTTGAAGAACCAGCACAAGCAGGAACCTCTACGGAGTCCTCAATCTGACATCGTAACAAGAGGATGCCAGGGCAACTTTTTTTTTCAAAAATTCCTAGCCGACCCGAAGGCCAACTAGAGCAGTCAACTAGGTAGTTTTCAACTAGCAAAAACACGGTCTCGGATGTCTCCTCACTGACACGTGTAAAACCCGTGCACCAGGATGGAGAAGAAAAGAAAAAAGTTTCCTAAAGAGAAGGGGGCGGAAGGGAAATTTATACTCGGGCCAAGGCAGCTCTCGAAGGGCGCTAGTGGAAGCGAGATTTTTTGAGTGGGTTCATGTAACAGAAACAGCATACTATTGGACAAATTTGGAGAAGCACCTGACTTCTCACCCTGACCAGGCTAAGGCACCCGCCGATCCCGGGAATCGTGGGTTGGTGCCTTGATTGGAGAAACCCATCCAACTGTCTTGCAACCAGAAGGAACAGCACCAACAAGAAGGGCAAGAAGACTTTGTCAATAATAATGGGTCTTGGTTGTATTTAGAAAACGCGATAGTATCTGATCCCCAAAATAAAATCGTTAAAGACGTGCTCTTTTTCTACTTTCCAGCTCCAGTACCAGATTATCACAAATATTCGTTACATTACCTCGTAAAATCGACGACAAGCAGACGAGTTGGGGAGTTCGTCCCTTGCAGGTTCATCGATAGTATGCAGTCTTTGATCGGGCTCGCGAATTAGCTTTGGGCTGCATCTGATTTGATTATTTCTTGTCTGAATTTCTCTCCTCCGTACAACAATTGTCAGCTTGTGAGATACATCGAAACGAGGGGTAATGTGTCTGTCTTTCAGCCACGTGACAGGTCATGTCGTAATGCTACACAACCCGCATCCATGATGACCCCCAACCTAATCATCGGCTCGAGAGAAATGGTTTCCACCTCATGTTGAGTTTGCTGGGCTTGCAAAACTCTTTACCATCGTTGCAGTGGATTTAGCTTGCTGGGCCTTTATCCAACTGTGTGACTATCACTATAGTGTATGTGAAGCAGCAATAAATGTCGGACTCCGCGTTCAAACGTGCGTCAAGACCGCTAGCTTAGACGCCATGGATCTCGTTCAGAAAGAGCACGAACGGCTTGCGAAGAAGCTTAAATCTACTCAAAGTATTAAAAATGTTCAGGAAACAATAAACTTGCTCCAGTCAGCTCGAGACAAGATCGCAGCAGGTTCGTTCGGCTTTTGAGGCTATACCCTCTCCCAGCCTATCAATCAATGCCAGAGCCCCAGTTGCTAACAGGAATCCCTTACCTAGATTCGAGCCAAATCTCGATGACCCTTGCAAAGCTTCAAAATCCTATTAAATCATCTTTCGACTCCATCAATGATAACCTCAAGGAGACCCATAGCGGTCTTAATAAATACTCTAAATCGTTGGATAAGGTAGCATATCCCTCAAAAACGTCCATTTTCGAGTCTAGATACTGAAACCCCTTCAGCTTTTCAAAGATAGACCCTTGCCAAGTACCGAGCACGATGCCTTGTCCTCTCAGGAACATCTGATTAACCGAGCTATTGCCATGCATCTTCTAAGGGAGGGACAATTCTCCGTTGCTTCCACCTTCCTATCCGAAATAACAGAGCAGAAATCAGCGCAAAAACAGCATGAAAATGATACCGAAGCGCTGGACCACGCAGCCACTCTCCTCGACATCGACGAAGTCCCTTCTAGCGAAGTCCGAAAACAGTTCCATACTATGTATTATATACTTCACGAGTTAAAAGAGGATAACAACTTACTCCCAGCAATACAGTGGTCGAGGAATAACAAAAAAGCCCTGGAAGCAAGAGGTAGTAATCTGGAATTCGAACTGTGCCGGCTACAGTTTGTTTGGCTCTTCCATGGGGGACATGAGCAGCGGGGGCCCACTCCCGAAGGCCGACAAGCAGCTCTGGAGTACGCCCGGCGCGAATTCCAAGTGTTTTTACCAAGGTACCTGCGAGAAATTCAGCAACTCATGGGAGCAATGGCTTTCTGCCCAAACTTGCAGGATTCCCCCTATAAGAACATATTTAATAATCCGTCTGCCTGGTCAGACGTGTCGCACTCCTTCACTCGAGAGTTTTGCTCACTCCTGGGGCTATCTCCTGATTCACCACTATACATTGCCGCAACTGCGGGCGCTATCGCTTTACCAACATTGTTGAAGCTGCAAACTATTATGAAGGCGAAACGGACGGAGTGGACTACGGAGCATGAGCTACCGGTAAGATTGGTTTACTTTCAGCCACTCACTACCCTGCTAATTTCATAACCCAGGTTGAGATTCCACTTCCTCCATCATACCTCTTCCACTCTATCTTCGTCTGTCCCGTTTCAAAGGAGCAAACAACAGATGAGAACCCGCCAATGATGATGCCTTGTGGGCATGTCATTGCTGAGGAGTCGCTGAAACGTCTTTGTAAAGGTACCAGATTCAAATGCCCTTACTGCCCTAGCGAAAGCCATCCCCGGGACGCCAGAAAGGTATTTTTGTAAGACCGGAGAGTACTTTTATTGATGGGCAATCAAAAAGCTGGACTTCTCTGCCCATACCAAGCGTTGGATGTTAAAGTGGAAACAACTGCCAGGAGCATGGGTTTGCCTAAGTCCAAGTTATCAGGCGTTTTAAAGGATAGTGGCGTGTTTCGGACTGGATACGGTTTTTTGCAGAGTCTCAATTCTCCATTCATGCATATATAAAGGTGTTTAGCTTAATCCAACTACCTGGACTCTAATCCGTGCACGTAACCGCGGGAATTTATTACTTATCAATGGTCTTATTAGTAGATATTGTGTTGTAATGCTCCTCATGACCGTCTAGGGGCGGAGTGGGAAATTTCGATTAGATTGACGACTCTATTCATTTTACCCCACTACTACTAATGTTAGCTTGCTAGATAAGTGAAAACAAGGCTACATGAAGAAGTCAAACAGATGATCTTATGTCCCCGAATATACGGAGTAATCTCATGTCATTTCGCAGAGATGACCAGTCCACCGGCAAGGGAGAATATGAAGGATGCTGGTGCTAATGGATATGAGGAGGCGTGTTCCATTTATTGGTCTCTTTTTCAGCCATCGACAGACAGTCAAACCCACCATGGATCATGGATGCTCGGTTTCACACGGTCCACCAGGAAAATCAACACACAACTGTGCCAATCTCGTACAATGTTCATCCACATCCAGAACCACCGCCATCATGGTCTCCTTTTGTTAGTTGGTACTTCAAGTTGCTAGTGCTCCCAAGAGTTGAGGAAGGCATGAGGAGCGTCCCAAGATTGACTCACCATTGGCAGAAGCACCCAATAAGAGATAAGCCCACCCACCCCAAGGCGGCTTAGCTCGGGGAAGATCTTCCTAATCTTGCTCCCCAGACAAAGGTGGAGGGATGTGTGTCTCACCTTTCCAGGATGATGCAGGGAACTTGAAGGGGCATTTTGGATCTATCCAAAGTGGATTCCGAGGTGAAGTCTTTGATTGCCTCGATTCGCCCGGGACTCCGGAAGCCCCACAGCTTACCCACAGCTTGGATAGCGTTTATTGGTCAATGAGATCCCGTGATACCGCGATCATTTGGCGATGAGGAAAACCACTTTACGCGTCCATTACCACTTCGTACGCGTCGCTTGTCTCCTCCGCCTCAACTTCGCACGAGATAGCGGGCTCATGAGGCAAAAACGAGGCAAATGAATCTCCATATGTGTCCAATCGAACGAGTATGGGGGTCAAAAGAAGGAAATACCTCTCCTTTGTTCTTCTGGCTTCTTACTAGATTGATCCTTGCGATTTCGCTGATCACCATCAACTGCCTGAGAGAGGCAGTACCAGTCCATACGTACATGTATTCCTCCTTCGTTTTACCGGCATCCTTAGCTTTATAACCTCCAAAATTCCCCCCTGAAAATCTTTCTGCTCTCTTTTTGCCTTCTCTTTTTTTCAGCCTTCGCTTATTACCTACATATTCCCCCCTCGTCGCTTCCTCGTCGCTTCTCAATGCTCACACAACAGCTGCAGCAAGCTCCTGCAAAAATGCTGACCAGCAGACGTCACCACCAAACCCACTCCGACAGCTTCTCCTCCAGATATGGGACAGGCAAAGCCACCAGTTCGCGATCGAGGCGGCAGTTGCGCGACCCTTCAGTTGTTTCCCGGCGACTCGAAAGACGCCAGGGGCCCGACACCCCACCCGATGGCAGGTAAGAAATCGCCCATCTGAGCCACGAATATTCCCTCATTTCAACCCTAGCTAGGCCACTAACTACCTTTTTCTACTACCCTCCTTTCCAGTTCTCTCTCTTCCTCCGTAATCACCATAAGTGTCGGCCCGGAGAAGCGGCTTTTCGCCGCCCACAGGGAGGTCCTGTGCACATCGTCCTTTTTTGCAACCGCATGCGCCCGTTCCCAGTCGCTTGATCCTCATAGCAGACGAATCAGCCTTCCCGATGAACAACCTGAAGTGCTATCCTGCATCCTTGAATACCTATACCGGGGCGACTATTACCCTCGACTGATCCACAATGACCGACGAGACGTCTGGGAGCTGGAGACTGTGCAGCTTAAGGAGGGTACAAACGCAACTATCTACCATCAGGGCGCTGGCACCGAGATTTTGAGAGATACAGCTGTCTAGTATGAATTTTTACCTTCCTCTCCTGCCCTACCAACTGCCCAACCTCATCCCGATCCCCACCGGAAATTTGCTCTAACCTTTAAATGTGAAATATAGTTGTGCTGCTGAGAAATATGGCCTGGATCACCTGAAGCGTCTCGCCCTTGTCAAACAGGGTCTTCACACCGGTATCCAGTGCAGCACTATCCTTGCGAGTGCTCGCTACGCCTATGCCAACACACCCGACAACGAATCTAAGCTCCGGGCGCACTATCTAGCTTTGATCATTCGCAGCCGGTCAACTTTCAAGCGAAGCGGGACGATGCAAATGGAAATGGAAAAGGGTGGCAAGTTATTTTTTGATCTTTTTGTTGCAATGTGTAATCATATGGTTCGTGTTCCTCTCCTTTTTTTTGGTCCTTCCAGTGATATGGGCGTCTCTTTACTAATAATTTGGATTTAGGAAGATCTTAGTACCGCTAAACCTTCGTTCGTTCAGTGATCAGTGATCACACCAGTTCGAGGAATACCCTGTACTGGTTATGGAAACGCATTTCGCGAACTGTCGGTGGGTCTCTTGGATTGTGTTTTTTTAAAGAAATGGGAACGATTTGTTGGGGATATGTTCTATTAACCCTACTACCCTTTTTTTCAGCGGAGCTTTTGCCGTGGCGTTTTTTCGGTTGCTTGGAGTTTTCCATGCTTTTTAAATGCTTGTACTATATCCGTTTTTGTTTGGTTTGTTGTGGAATATTTAACGTTTTGCGAAAAAAAAATATCAGTCTCCCTCCTTTATTACACTTATTTCCATAAGTACTATTAGTAATATAGGAGTGCTCAAATTACCGCGGGTCATTGTTGGGATTTTCTTTTTGTATGTCTATTAATATAAAACTAAGCCCCGCTAGTCTTCTAAGGCTAATTCCGGACAGCAAGTTTGTCAAAGTTCCGGTGTCAGACAAGAATCATGGAAAGTCCAGCATGGGCTTTATAGGAGCTGCTGAAATTAGGGAATATTGGATGGTCGTCAGTTTTCATTGGTGAACTTGAGTGAGTCATTATAGGAAGGCTCGTGTGATGCAAAAAGTCGTAAGTATATTCAGTGTAGACGCTCATGGGGAACTCGTAAGGATATTTAAATAGGAGCTCCTATGAGTTCAAACAGCGCTAACACCGTCAAACACCTGTCCCTGGAAACGCAGTACCGCCCTTGCTGAGAACAATCATGCCACGGTCACGAGCAATATAACCTTTCATAAGGCCCTGGAGCGATGTGAGTTTCTGGCTGCTCGCTTGATATAGAAGTTCTAGGGATCGGGTCCAGCTTCATTGCTGTTTACGACACGTACCTTGTAGATAAGATTTGATAACAAGCATTCGACCTCATCGATGTCGACCCGAGACCTATCATCGGCATGTGTCCCTATTCGTAGAGCTGCTGCAAATTCTGCAACAGGAATCCGAGTTCTTCGGATTGGGGGCTGTCCGTCTTTGGATTCCTCGAATCCGCCGGCGGTAAAGACCTTCCTGTATAAATTACGCAGGGCGATGTCTCGTCCTCTTTCGAGGGGTAGGTAAATACGGCGCTTGACAAATTCCTCCTCTCCAGCAGACATCGCGGTGTCAAACCCAACCAAATCCCCCTTTCTAATGCAATTGCATAGTGGACGGAAGAGTTTTTCAAGACGAGGGAAGGGCGAAAGAAGTTTAGTGCTTGGTAAGGTATGAGTGTTGACAAGATGACAGGGCACGAGGTAAGTGAGAATCAGCCTTCAGGGTGGTTAACGATAAAGACGATGGAAACGAGGGGAGGGGAACTGACTCTCTGTTTTTATATGCATCCTTGTGGCAATAATCCCAAGCATATGCAAGATGTTGCTCCGCCTGTAGGACAGCTTAGCGTAGTTCAAATCAAGGAAGTCAGAGATGGGGGCACATACTTCGGCGTAGTTTTCGTCCAGGAAGTATATGACGCCAACAAAGTACTTGAAAGTTACTATGTGAGATTTAGGGAAGGCTTCCATCGGGGGAAGATCGGCCGATGAGGCATTCAGAGCGCGCAAAAGGTTTTTAGAAAGCCCAACAGAATTAATCTAGATAGATTGATTAGTGGATTGCCCAGATGCCGAGTAGCATTTGTTCTCACCTTGAAATACGTCTTGAATAATAAACTCGTCATATAATACACTCCCCATTTGCGCGACTCTTCTATAGGAGCCCTATCTCCAAGGCAGAGGGTGAACATCCGGTTCATTATGCGAGCAGCCTCCTCCAGTGTCGCATTCTTCCCGGCATCCGGAGTTATATCATCTTGAAACCGATCTCCAAAGCCGACAGATCCCTGCGAAGAGATCTCGGCGTCTGCCTTGATTGCAAAGACTCGCAAATACTTTCCCACAGTATATAGACACGGTAGCGTAAAGGCGGGGATTCCAAAGTTGGTGTAGCCTCGAATAAGAGTGTTTGCTAGCTCTTTCCAAGCCTCGAATACTTTTACCCAGCTTGCGCGAGGAGGGTACTCTTCGAACTGCAATATTTCCCCGATAACCTTCCAAAAAACCGCAAAGATATCTATCCAAGAGTTCTGCTCTTGTTTCGGCAGTCGGACGCCATTGGATCGGAAAAGATGATATCGAAGGCTCGATGATAGCTGCGCTGCGTTGGAAATGTTGTAAAATGCCCGCAATCGGTTGGGGTTCTGGGGAGTGTCCAGTGGGGTGAGAGCAGCGGCGACAAGATCCCCGTTTTCTTTCCCATAACCCAGCTCCCAGTCTTTGAGGATAGAGTCCATGTCCTCCGATACTCTGCTGTTTGAGTTGTTCACAAACGGCCAACCATAGGTAAATTTCCTCGCGCACTGCGACACCCGAACACTGAAGATCTTGACAAGTCAGGACTTACCAAGGAAGCATCCTCTGACAGCTCCAGCGCCCATTCAGATCGGAACTGAAAGTGGGGAACCAAAAGCGGCGCCAAACGGAAGGTTGCTCACCAGCCACAGTGGCTGTATCATCCAAACAGGAATGGCGCCGTGCCAAGCCTTTGGTCGCTTAGACCAAGGGCGGCAGCCCTAACTCCCCCAGTTCACAAATCTTCGTTCATTTTTGTGACGAGACAACCCGGCACACCAATACCCGACAGTCAACCACCACATCGTCGACAAAAGTGAGTCCTTCCCCTCTGATATTCCAGTCAATATTTTCATAGACATTTTTACTGACTGATATTTTCCAGATGGGTAAGTTGAACCGCTTTTTTTTCCCCTTTCGACTCCTGTTTTCCCACTTGAATCGGCTTCGGTGCATACTTTTTTTACGGACGTTGTGTGGATGTTGAGCGACCTCGATTCGGCGAAGAAATTTCTTCCGCGATGTTTGAATGATGATGATAGAGGGTGGAAATGAAAAGGCTGTTTTACAGGACGCTCTGCAAGAAGAGGAATGGGAGGATACTGGAGGATATGGTGTTTGGTCGCATTCGCTCAGTTAAAACTCCTTTTTCGATCGCTCAATCAAGAATGCCACGCCGTGCGAAAGCTATCCACCGAAAGAAACCGTTTCATTGGGGGCAGGATGCAAAATTTCAAGGGAAAATTGGCTGACTGGAATACTATAGGGCGTCTCACCGAGTACCAGGTCATTGGGCGTCATCTGCCCACCGAGGCTAACCCCACGCCCAAGCTGTACCGCATGCGCATCTTCGCACCCAACACCGTCGTTGCCAAGTCGCGGTTCTGGTACTTCTTGACCCAGCTCCGTAAGGTCAAGAAGGCCAACGGTGAGATCGTCAGCCTCAATGTGGTACGTCTATGATGAATGCCGGTAGCAAGGGAAGAAGGAATTCCGGTTGACATTTTTTTGGCTAGATCAACGAGAAGCGCCCCCTCAAGGTCAAGAACTTCGGTATCTGGCTCCGCTACGACTCCCGCTCCGGCACCCACAACATGTACAAGGAGTTCCGTGAGATGAGCCGAACCGATGCCGTTGAGGCTCTCTACCAGGACATGGCTGCTCGCCACCGTGCCCGCTTCGGTTCCATCCACGTACGTTCATTGAATTTCCGGGATATGAGGGTTTGAGTTGGTGTCTAACATTTAAATCGTGTACAGATCCTCAAGGTCGTTGAGGTTGAAAAGGCCGACTCCATCCGCCGCCCCTACATCAAGCAGCTCCTCCAGAAGGACCTCAAGTTCCCTCTGCCTCACCGCTCTGCCAACAGCGAGAACAAGAAGATCTTCGCCTACTCGCGTCCTTCTACTTTCGCATAAGTGTGATGTTTTGGTTTTGTGGGAAAGGAGTGTGCGGATGAATGACTATGTTATGGCCATAGCATGCATGAAGGACACAGGTCACGCGGATAATACGGCGTGTATCTATAACCCAATATAATGGGATGGATGGTTTATGTCTCTAGTCCTCTGCAGCGACCCTTTCAAGTTATTATCTCAAAAAATTATGGGGTTTATTTCCTTTTTGTTCAATACCCTGAGTGTTTACAATTTCCGCCTGCGTAGTTCATTTTCGTCCTCGATACTTATCGGTATTGCCATTTGAAGTCCACTCTTGAATTTCACGCCGCCAACAATCAGGATTTCTTAAAATTGAATTGGAACCACTCCCAAAATATAGTGTACAGGACAAGCTAGACTCAGCATCCTATCAATTTCTTCAGATGTATGTCTTTTTTTTTTACTCGAGGTAGGTTTTTTGAGTTTATCATCAACCGTACAACAGCACCAAACCAGCGCTTGGCAAAACATGATAAATTCACTCCAGTTCTCCACCTAGAGCGTACTCTACCTATGTACCTGGGTAGGTTATCTACTGCGTAGGTATGCTAGGATTGGTTCTTTTTTCAGGGCCTGAGCCTGTTATGGTGCACCTGGCGGACATGTAGGGGAAAAAAAGAGCCTGGTTCCGGCGCAATCCACAACCGAATTTTTTGTCCATTTATATTTTACTATAGAGTCACAATACATAGGCTCAGATGTAATAGGTAAGGGTTCCCGATTTACATAATCTTTCCAATTGAAGTAACTAAAAATATTGAAGAAAAGCGAGTGAGGAAATTTGCCGAGAAATTTCGTCAGGAACAGGCTTTGTAATACGTCATGTAGCATCGGCGGTTTCGGGGGCCGAAAGCCCTCCTCATTCTAGTCTACAACCTGCTCTAGTGGAACAGCTCAAGCATCCTCCTCTTCTTCCTTCACCCCCATTGAGTACTCGTCCCGTGCCATTTATCGGTCAAGAT
This sequence comes from Aspergillus diversus, assembly GCA_027569885.1. NCBI lineage: Eukaryota > Fungi > Ascomycota > Eurotiomycetes > Eurotiales > Aspergillaceae > Aspergillus > Aspergillus diversus. Next base: position 560,069 of record JAPDKZ010000023.1, read on the forward strand.
GTTCTCCCGTCAAGCTTTCCGTTGTGCTCAGCCTCTAAAACAGGTACATTTCAAATTTTTCCCGCTTGTTTTGTTTGTTTTCTTTTTTTCCCCTCTTCTTTCGGCCTTCTCAGTCTAGCTACTAATTAGAAGCCACAGGGCTTCCGCAAATACTCGACCGAAGCCGCCCCCAAGCAGGGCAAGTCGCTAGCTCCCGTCTACCTTGCTGTCGGTGCCACGGGTCTTGGTGTTGGATTGTACCGCTACTACTCCGGCAATGCCACCGTTGAGCTCAAGGATCGCCCCAAGGTTTTCACGGGCGGGGACCAAGGATGGGTCGACCTGAAGCTGTCGGAGATCGAGGTCCTGAACCACAACACAAAGAGGCTACGCTTCGAATTCGAGGATAAGGAGGCTGTATCTGGTCTTAATGTCGCTTGTGAGCAGTGCCTTCCCTCTCCATCAGGAGAATGAAAGACCAGTTTAGCTCACAAGGACCCGTCTAGCCGCCCTTCTGACCAAGTTCAAGCCCTCCGAGGCCGAGAAGCCTGTTATCCGCCCTTATACCCCAACTAGCGACGAAGGTACTTCCGGATATTTCCATTGGTTGCGAGTTCTCTTTCTCTAATAATCGTCCACAGATCAACCCGGATACCTGGATCTAGTGGTCAAGGTCTACCCCAACGGACCCATGTCTGAGCATCTGCACAACATGGCCGTCGACCAGCGCCTGAGTCTCAAGGGACCCCTCCCCAAGTATCCCTGGGAAGCCAACAAGCACAACCACATCTGTCTAATTGCTGGTGGTACTGGAATCACCCCCATGTACCAGTTGATCCGTCAGATTTTCAAGAACCCCGAGGACAAGACCAAGGTCACCCTCGTCTTCGGAAATGTCAAGGAGGAGGATATCCTTCTTAAGAAGGAGCTCCAGGATCTTGAGAACACCTACCCCCAGCGCTTCAAGGCTTTCTACGTTCTTGACGAGCCTCCCAAGCAGTGGGCCGGTGGAAAGGGCTTCATCACCAAGGAGCTCCTCAAGACTGTCCTCCCCGAGCCCAAGGAGGAGAACATCAAGGTCTTTGTCTGCGGGCCACCAGGCATGTACAAGGCCATCAGTGGAGGCAAGAAGAGCCCCAAGGACCAAGGCGAGCTCACCGGTATCCTGAAGGAGCTGGGTTACGGCCAGGAACAGGTCTTCAAGTTTTAGATTAGAGTAGACTCGTGTGATCTTTTTCCTTTCGGTTCAGTTGCGGTTGATTTCGGCCCGCCTTCACTTTGAGAGCTGTAGCCCCGGCAACCCCAGTTTTCTGTTATACGAGGGTTATTTGTACGTTAACTGTATATCCCGCTGTGTGTGTTCCCGCAGCATGAGTATCACTATTTATTTCTATAACCTCTATATGAATGTAAATCCGAAGGAAAGTGTATCTTTATAGTCTTCGACCCCCCAAGGTCTATGACCAGTGCATGTGTGACTTCAATTTGGACATCTGAATTGGTCCCCTGCCAGGCGTCCGAATTACCAGCCTCCGGCGGAAGTCCCGGCTGCGGATTCCCCTCCAACTGAGCACTAGAGAGCTGATTGCATAACTGGGAAGCGCGGTATTCACATTATATGGTAGATCTCAATCCTAAATCTGGGGAAAGTTCCCAACAGTTCGTCATTATGGGTCTTACAGACCCGGATGCAAGTTAGGTTGAAGAACCACTGTATATATATATTCGACCTTTCAAGTCTCACCGACATGACACTTATTTTTGTATCAGATTAGTGCGAGCAACAAATTCCAGCGGAACAAAAGCACTACTACACCCTATATTGCTTGTATATAAAATTAGTACAAAACTATCTTTTCTTAAGTTCATGGTTTCGTTGGTTTGAAGGTTATGGCACCACCGGCGCGTGGCTGCGGAGGCGCTAAGTTTTGTGGTTTGGCTTAGGGAGCCGAATAATGGGAGAGTTAAACCTTCGGGATAGGCGCCGGGTTCAGAGTTTTAGCGGGACCATGAGTTTGGTGAACTCAGTTTCCTGGGAGCTTGAACACTACCAGGAAACTTGAAAACTATTAGTAAGGAACAAGAGGAAGTAACCAGTAGGTGGTGGATGCTCGCTTGTGTACTTTATTTTGGGCGTGCTGAGGGGAAGGTTGAACATTGAAATCAATTGTTTTGATTGTGAGGGGGAAGGAAGCCTAGGTATCGAACGTATTATGGGAGGGGAGAGTAAGGTGGGATCTATCGGAAGAGTGAGTGTTTGGGTCTGTTGATGATTCCTTTAGTGATCTACAAGAGACGATTTTGAAGGGGCCTTTTGGTCAGCTGCGCGAGCAGGATCTCCCCGCGGCACAGGTTGCATGAGGGAGCGCGGGGCTGGGGCCGACGAAGAATCGCCAGAATTGCTTTTATTTAACTGAATGTTTGGGGTGTTCTATTTTTATATTATATTTCTGTCCAGGCGCGTAGAATAGGAATAAATTCTGGTTTTGTCATTAGAAATATTCGCTGCAACCAAAGTGGTTGGTCGACTTGGGGGTTCTTGTTGCTTATACTTTTTGCCCTGGCTCTTGAGAGGAAATAATAACTGAGGTTTGGCGGCTGCTTGCCTTACCCTCCATTTTGTTATGAAGTGAGTGTGTCGACTTCGCATAGCCTGCAGGGGAGGGCGCCCGAAGCTAGCGCCTTCAGTGACAGGCTGATAGCATCCCATCGCCCAGCTGAAACTCTGGGTGGGCGGGCTCCCCCGATGACCTGCCGTGACACGGAGCCCAGAGGTGGCTGCCACAGCCGAGGGAGTGCAGAGGGCGACGGGGCCTTGGGGGGGAGGAAATGTAGCAGTAGGGAGTCAGCGCTGTCGTGCAACTCCTCTCTTTAGCGAGGGAGGACCTAGCGGCCTACCTACTCCTAAGTACCTCGATCACTGTGTACATTAAGCAGAACGTGGCCGCCCAGTGCTGGGGGAAGGGGGGAGGGCACCCGCCGCCCCCTAAGCCTAAAACAGCGAGGCAGCAGCAAGACTCCAGCGCCCATCCGGCGTCACTATTTAGTAGCGCCCACCCCCCTCGACCTCGACCCCGCTAGCGAAATTTTTCTTTCCGTTTTCCCTTTTCTTCGCCTACCCTCGCGCCGAAATCCAGCGGTTTGTTTTGGGTTTCGCAACTCCCCATTCCTCTATTTTCTCTCCCCCGCTCATACTCAGCCATTTCTCTCGCGATTTTATTTCTAGAGAATTTCTTCAACATGGCACCCAAGGATGATTCCAAAGGCGACGATGGTACCGTCACTGTCAATGTCCAGGATTTCACTAGAACACGCGATAGTGTAAGTTGGTCTTTGTTTATTTCCGGGCGCTGCCAACGGTCTTCCAACCCCAAAATCTGGCGTTCGGCACAGCACAGCCTCTGCCGCGCGCGCGTCCGTAAACAAAAACAATCCCCCTCCCCCTAGCCCTTGAGCGCACTGTCCCTTGCTTGTTCTCTTTTGGGTTTCCCTCCCCCACTAATAATGGCTTCGGCTTCATCCCCGCTAAAGCCCGTCGATGGTTGATATCCTGTTCTAGTCAGGACGGCTATCAACAATAACAATCCCCGAATTTGCTGTTTAATTTTTGTATTCCTCTTTTCCATCTGATGACACCTCAATGGTGGTGGCACCACCTCCAAAACCACGCGCATTCGTCTCTTTTTACTGAAACTTCCTGTCGCACATCATGGCTGGACCCTTTTGTTTATTTGTTGCGACTCATCCGTTTTCCACGTATTCCCACACAATGACTTATTTTAAACCTGACTAACTCGATTCAAGATCGTCTATAGCCTCACGCAACTGCAGAATGCCGTCACTCAAGTGACAAATGCGTATATAAATCATACCAACACTATCCTGGGGCACGACTTTGGCCCTCAATTGTCGCTACTCACCAACAACGTCACCCATGCTCTTTTGGAGAATGGTTTGTTGGGTGCGCGTGCCTCCAGCCCTGGTGCCAAATCAGAGGCGGGTGAGAAGAAGAAGCGCAAGCGTGCTCCCCCTGACCCGAATGCTCCTAAGCGTGCTTTGACGCCTTTCTTCCTGTACATGCAGCACAACCGTGCTAACATTGCGGATGAGATGGGATCCGAGGCCAAACCAAAGGATGTCTCTGACGAAGGGACTCGTCGCTGGGCTGAAATGACCGAGGCCCAGAAAGAGGTATATATCTTGCCTGCGATTTCCTTATCTCGCATCTGTTTCTCTTTTGTTATTCCGTAACTTACGCCGCGAGTAGGTCTGGAAGAAACTCTACGCCGACAACCTTGCAGTCTACAAGGAGAAGGTGAAGGCTTACAAGGCCGGCCTTCCATGGGCTGATGATGACAGGGCTGCCACCCAGCTGCAGCTGAGCGTCGCTGCGGTTGAGGCTTCTGAGGAGGAAGAGAATGAGGAAGAAGAGGAGGCAGAAGAGGAGGAGCAGGAGGAAGAGGAAGAAGAGGAGTCTTCACCTGAACCTGTTAAGCAACCTACTCCACCGCGTAGCACTAAGCGTCGTCGCAGTGAGGCGAAGGCTACCAAGGAGGTTGCGTCTCCTGTTGAGACCAAGAAGAAGAAGAACGAGTCGCCCGAGAAGAAGGGCAGGAAGGGTGCTGCGGCCCAGAAGGACGAACCTGCTTCTGGTCGCAAGTCTATTGGTGGTGCTGAATCAAAGCGCACAAAGAAGAAGCGTAAGAGCGAGGTGGGTGCCGATGACTAATTTTTTTTTTGGACACAGTTGTATGGGTTTTGTCAGGCTATCTAGTCCTTGTGCAGTAAGAAGTAGGTTGGGAATTAGGTTATTTGGTTTTCATTCTCTCTCTCTCTCTCGTGGGCGCGCTCTCCTTTTCATTTGGTGTGCACTTCGTTTTCTTTTCTTTAATTTTTCCTTCCGGACTGTATCTACGTTTCCATTGCTTGGGGTGTGATTCGCGTTGAATGGCTACTGTACCTGGATAATGGTTATAGGGCCCACACCGAAATAAATATGAGGCTTGGGTAAATAACTATTGGATGGTGCCGGTGAGACAGCACTGCCGAACGGCGGCAGGAGGCAGGAGTTGTCGCGGGAGGTCTTTGGATCCGGGGAACTCCGAGCCACCAAAAAGCTCACTCCCGTGTCGAAGATCTCTACCCCGGACTGGGTAGTAGAAATAATCCTTTCGGGGCCATCAATTCTGGCCATACAGTGATTAGAAAATAACCCTGCTAGTCATCTTCAAGTCCACTCGTTAGGCTGCGAATTCCTGTGTGTCACAGTGATGAATGAACGGCTGGGCTGCAATAGGCCCAATCGGCTCTTATCAGTCCGCCCGTGACCTTATCTCCCCCCACCACGAACACCCCCCGGCCTTCGCCTGTGTTTCCATTACCTTTCGTTTTAAAACTTCGCCGAAGCCCCTCTCTGGAACCCAGTAGCGTCCCGGGTTCCGCTTTTCTCTCTCTCTTATTAAAAGCAAACCCGGCGAGGAGAGGCCAAAAGGATCGAGAAATTAACTTTGGACCCTCATTGAAACCAAGGGCCGTGTAAGATACTGTTCCTTTCCACCCCTTACTCTGACGGTGTTCGTTCTTTCTTCACGACCTCTGCCTCAAGCTTTTATATCTTGGGCAATTGATTGGTCGCTCCAGCCCAGATCGCCGTTGCGGCGTGTGTGACTTGCAGGCCAAGAAAAAAAAAAGAAAAAAAAGAACCCTCCCCAAAAATAAGCGCCAGTAGAGAAAACAACCTGGTTGAACCGCTGCTCCCAGAGCTTTGAGACATGCATCTCGTTCCTAAGGAGGTAAGGATGTCAAGCGCACAAAGGATGGGCTATTTCTTAACTCTTTCCCTCTTTTTGCTCCACTGGAATTTTGCTCCGATGGCCGAGAATGCTTACCTGGTGTTTTGTTTGGCCGTAGCTCGACAAACTCCAGACCTCCCAGCTGGGCTTTTTGGCCCAGCGGCGTCTCGCACGTGGTGTACGGCTTAACCATGCAGAGGCTGTGGTACGTTGGTCTACAAATTCCATATCTTTACTGAGGAAATTCTGTATAGGCGCTGACAGCTTTGACCAGGCTCTAATTTCATCGAACCTACACGAGGTAACCAAGTCTGGATGCCGTTTTATGAAGCTTCAGCCGAGGGCTAACTCATATTATCCAGTTGATCCGCGATGGCCAGTACTCCGTGGCTGATCTTATGTCTATCGGAAAGACTATGCTCGGCCGCCGTCATGTCTTGCCGCCCGTCGTTTCTACCTTGGTCGAACTTCAAGTGGAAGGTACTTTCACGACTGGTAGCTATCTTGTAACGGTACATCACCCTATTAGCTCCGATGACGGAGACTTAGAGAAGGCTCTGTATGGAAGCTTTCTTCCGATTCCACCTGCGGATGCGTTCCCGGACCCGAATCCGGAGGATTATCTACCTGAGAAGATGCCTGGTGCAATTCTCCCCGTGAAAGAGCAGCGAATCACGCTGAATGAGGGGAGAAAGAGGATCAAACTCAAGGTTATGAGCAAGGGTGATAGACCTATCCAGGTTGGTTCTCATTATCATTTCATTGAAACCAACCCACAACTACATTTTGATCGCATCCGCGCTTATGGATATCGTCTTGACATTCCTGCGGGTACATCTGTGCGATTTGAGCCTGGAGACACAAAGACCGTCACCCTTGTGGAGATTGGAGGCTACAAGGTCATCAGAGGTGGTAACTTCCTTGCCTCAGGGGAGGTCGACCTGAGCCGTGCTGAGGAGATTATTCAGCGCCTGCAGGCCGAAGGGTTCGTCCATGTTCCTGAGCCAACTGTAGATAATGCACTTGTTGCTCCTTTTACTATTGACCGAGAAGCATATGCTCGGCTGTTTGGACCTAGCACTGGAGACCTAGTCAGACTAGGGTTAACCAACCTTTGGGTTAGGGTTGAGAAGGACTACACGTACTACGGTGACGAGTGTACGTTTGGCGGAGGTAAAAGTCTTCGAGAAGGGATGGGTCAAGCTTCCGGAAGGTCCGAGAAGGATTGTCTGGACACCGTTATCACCAATGGTCTTATTATCGACTGGAGTGGAATTTACAAGGCGGATATCGGTATTAAGAATGGCATCATTGTCGGTATAGGCAAATCCGGAAATCCCGACATGATGGACGGTGTCCATCCGAATCTCGTTATCGGCTCCTCTACAGACGTGATTGCGGGAGAGAATAAGATCATAACGGCTGGAGGCTTCGATACTCATATCCATTTCATTTGCCCCCAGCAGACGAACGAAGCATTGGCTTCTGGAATCACCGCCTTCCTCGGAGGAGGCACCGGTCCATCGACCGGCACAAATGCCACCACATGTACGCCTGGGCCAACCCATATGCGCCAAATGATCCAGGCCTGTGACAGCATCCCAATGAACATCGGTATTACCGGCAAAGGCAACGATTGTGGTGGAGTGAGCATCGAGGAGCAGATCATCGCAGGCGCCGCTGGATTGAAGCTTCACGAGGATTGGGGCTCGACGCCCGCTGCTATTGACACCTGTCTTGACATGTGCGAAAAATATGATGTGCAGTGTATGATCCATACGGACACACTGAACGAATCTGGTTTCGTGGAGCAGACGATTGACTCTTTCAAGAACCGAACCATCCACACCTATCACACTGAGGGAGCTGGTGGCGGACACGCCCCGGATATCATCTCAGTCGTTGAGCACCCCAATGTGCTCCCTAGCAGTACTAACCCTACCCGCCCATTCACAATGAACACCCTCGACGAGCATTTAGATATGCTGATGGTGTGCCACCACCTGTCCAAAAATATCGCTGAAGATGTGGCATTCGCCGAGAGCCGAATCCGGGCCGAAACCATCGCTGCGGAAGATGTCCTCCACGATCTGGGGGCGATCAGTATGATGTCCTCCGATTCCCAAGCCATGGGTCGCTGTGGCGAAGTCATCCTGCGCACGTGGAACACAGCACACAAGAACAAGGAGCAGCGCGGGCCGCTCCCCGAAGACGAAGGTACCGGCGCCGATAACTTCCGCGTTAAGAGATATATCAGCAAATACACTATCAACCCCGCCATTGCGCAAGGCATGTCCCACCTCATTGGAAGTATCGAGGTTGGCAAGCTTGCGGATCTGGTGATCTGGAGTCCTAGCTCGTTCGGCACCAAACCTAACCAGGTCATGAAGAGTGGAATGATTGTAGCCTCTATGATGGTATGTGTAATTCTGGCGTTATTCCCGTCGGTATTGTTGCGCTTGAAACTAACCTATTTAACAGGGTGACCCCAACGGCTCCATCCCCACCATCCAACCTGTTATCATGCGACCACAGTTTGGTGTATGCATCCTCTTCTCTATTTGCCTTATCCGTTTGCAGATCTAATAAATCCAATAGGCCAACCTCCCAAGCCTCTCCGTCATGTTTGTCTCTCAGGCATCCATCGACTCCGGCACTATTCAAACCTATGGTCTAAAGAAACGCGTCGAAGCCGTCAAGAACTGCCGCAACGTCGGGAAAGCAGACATGAAATTCAACGACATTATGCCAAAGATGAAGGTTGATCCAGAAAGCTATAGAGTTGAAGCAGATGGTGAACTCTGCACTGCGGCGCCAGCGGATACCCTCCCACTCACGCAGAACTTTTATGTTTACTAAAGGTAAACGACAGATGCAACTAAAATTTGAGCATGAAGAAAAAACTAAAAAAAAAAAAAGAGAACTGGAAACATTAATGGCGCCTCTGAACTGATACCTCTGTTTTTGTTTTTGTCCTTGGTATAGCAAGCAACATGTGTGAGTATCTTAGCTATCATTTTGGGAGGGGGAGTATGATGGGATATTTGAGTCTATCTATGAAGTTATGTGAAAATATCAGAGTATAATGATATAATTATATACCGCTCATTTCCTTATGAATTCGGAAATCTTTATCGTCAACGAAAGTCAGTCCCGTATATTATTATATTATATAACATCCCTTTACTACGAGATTTCACAGCTCAGTCTCTTCCTCTGTGTGATTATTTCCTGCCGAAACAAGAGATATAGACGCCCAAGCATCGTAACTATCCGCCCGGGCAGCGAAATACGCAGCCCTGCGCACCCGAGCGGAGGGACAGGTACTAGATTCGTCATCATTCTGATTTTCCACCACGCATTCATTCGACAATGCAGCATAGACATCGGTTAGCTCTTCTTCTAGTCCATCGGGATACGGTAATCCTTGATCCTGGGAAGCAAATGCCGAGGAGCCGATAGAGAGCGTATTGCTTATTTGGCTGCTTGGATGTAGCGGAGGCTCACGGGGATCGATGTACGTGTTGACATTTGGATGAGTTTCAAGGGCCGAGCTAGCTTCTGTTGGTAGTTCCTGGCTTGAAGTGAAGGAATTCGAGGCGCCAACAGGTTCGGAATCTTGAGAATGGGCTTTTCCCGTTTGCGACATCTCCTGTGTGTGGTTGTTTGTGTCGGTTGTTGGTGGTTGATCGGCATTAGGAGCAGTGGATTCCTCGTTGGCTGGCCACGAGGATGGGAGAGGGCCCAGATGGAAGGCTCCATGCTTGAATTGGGTATCTTTTAGAGCGTTCCAGGCTTGGCGGATTGTGCCTCGCCTGACTTTTGTGGTCCTTGGGCTTGATTCCCGGATGTGCAATGGGCCGTCTATTGCCTCCAACGAGGAGGGGAGGGGAGCTCTTGTGACAGGTGGTTGAGAGGATGAGTTGTTGATTCCATACTCATTTTGGGATATGGGGTTTTGGGGGCCTGGATTGGATGCGTACGATCCAGGTGCGGCCGGGGTATGACCTGTACCATAATTGGGGGCGTTGTCGTCTACTCTAACCGCGCTTCTGGGGATCTCGGGCTCATAGTTGGGGGGATTTTGTGATGCCCTGGACTCATTTTCGCTATCGGTTATGCGGGAAGATTGTTGGGTTGATTGGGTTGAATGTTCCATATTGTATCTAGGCCGCTTCTTTGAGCGGTACTCATCGTCATCGGGGGTGATATGCCGCATGAATTCGTCGTGGGCGAAATGGGTATTTGAGCAGAGGTGCCCGAATAGATTTTCCATGGAAACATCCTCGCTCCAGTTCAGGGGATCCACTGTGCAGGGGTGTATATCTTTGGGCTTAAAGGCGGAAACTAGCTCGCATAACTCGGTATAAGACGAGTGGCGGGAGTACGGGAAATTCTGTTTTACGTTAATGGTTGTTCCAAATAAATTCAAGAGGGAAAGGTGGAGCTGTGTACAATAGTCCTTGAAAGTGAATTCCGTGATTGATTTGGGGCATCCGGGCATATTTCTGTGTTGCACTGGAATTCCTCATGAGGGCAACCACGGCTTATCATTTCCACAAGATTCTCGAGGGGCATGTCGTGGGCGTCTTTCATGCCGTAGCTATCCAGCGGGAGCGCTCTGCCTTCGGACCCGAATGCTTCTGCTAGTGCTTGCCTTGCCTTACGAAGAGCGTGCGCATCATGGGTACGTTCGTGGCAGAGCTGATTCAGCTTCTCTAGGGCTGACCTGTCTGGAACTTCGAGCTCATGTACTTGATATAAATCACCCCGTCCACCACCGGCTCCCACCTCGGGGACTTTGGAGCCATCCTTCATCCAGTTGACTATAGGAACTATGTATACTGTTTTTGGGGATTTGAGTATGGGGCAGCAAACACCCGGCTCACAACTGTGAACCCGGGATAGCTTGTCCTCACTAAGGAAGCCGGGTATCGTTATATTTCCAAACTTAAACCCGCAGAGATACGGCACCTCATTAGCACCGCCTCCCGGGAAGGAGGCGGAAGAAAGGGACTTAAAAAGCCCCAGTTGGTATCGATCCACATGAACCTAATGGCATGAGTCTATGTGTAAATATACATAAGAGCGCATAAAAGGGTGCATATACCTTGGATTTAAGGGCAGCGGAGAGAGCCATCCAAACTTCTTCATACCCAAACGTCCACGCTCGGAAGTAGAACGTGGTGTCTTCGGGATAGGGCTCAATTTTGCGCAGAAGCTCTGCTATCCCTTCCGCTTTAGATGGGAAGGTGCAATAACTATCTGACGCACGAGCGAAGGTGGTGTCTAGGTAAATTGTATCCAATTGCTTGTTTCCCAGCGTATATGGGATAAGAACAGGATGTCGGGTTAAGCTATTAACCCACCAAGTTTCAGCTAGATGCTCAACGGTTAGTGAGTAGTTCCAAAAAATAAAACGACAAGGGCGGGAGAGAGCAGACCACGGATGTCACCTGTATAAAGGATAGCTTTTCCGCCTCCTTCAATCAGGAACATTACTGCACCAGTGCAATGATTTGCATCTAGAAGAGTGACTCTGATAGAGAGCCTTGGGGTCAAATGAATCTCCGTCGGCGTATTTAGAGGAATTGGACGCTAAAAACTGTGAGCATACAGGGTGGTATATCCTGGAGAAGGTTATTACCAGAAGTTTCGAGAGATGCTTATAATGCAACCTGCGAGATTCTAGGATGCCATTGTTAAAATTCATGCGATGAGGGTACTTCTCGATCCGTAAGAGCAGCTGGGAAGAATCTTAGCACATCTCATCTACCACACTATTCTCTTAAACAGATATGAGTACCTCTCTAGTTGCTGTGGAACAGTAGACGAATGGAGCTCGAAAGGACTCAAGTCCTTGAAGATGGTCGCTATGGACATGACTGAGAAAGCATGCGAGGGGAAGAGGTCTCTCTGGACTTTTCCGAAAGTAGTCGACTTTCTAAGTTTAGCTTTCTAGTGATCTTTTAGATGAATTTCGCCTACTTTGGATAAACGGGAACTCTGGAATACCATTAGTTGACAGACGAGGTCCGGTGATGCGTAGGGGTTATCATACCCTTTACAATCCCATTAAAGGTCGACATTGGGGATTTCCGACTCCCAAGTATTATTGGTGATTGGGGAAAGAACCCTGATAGAGCATTCTCATGAAAGACCAGTACTAAGCACCAGGCTGGATTGAGGCTAGAAAAGCAGCGGGTGCCGACAATAATGGCGATGGAGACGAATGTGAAGATGGAAATGAATGAAGTCCAAATGGTCGGACTACCCGCACGTGACTATTTCGCCTCAAACATGATCCTCAGAAGAAGTCAATTTAACTTGGAACTGCCTGAGGCATATTCTTCCTTAATAAAATTGAACTATGGAGTTTGGCACTGCTGATTTTGTTTTATTCGACGGGACTATCTGACCTACATTCATGTCATGATGGCGGTAATCGCTTCGCTAAATCCATTCGGGCCGTTCTCACGATCTTGATCATACCTAATCATCATCATTATTATTATTCATATTAATTTCCAAGTGGCAAATAACATTCAGAGCAAAAGCCATGAAAAAGACATATCCCTGTTCTGACTGGTCGGTGTGGGAATTTCCTCCCAACGATTGGACCGTGTCATGCACCTCGATTGACAAGTCGGAACGTCTTGCTGACGAAAATACTTGACAACGGCGATTCCCTTTCGAGCCATGCCTAGGCCCTCTTTCAAGCCAAATTTTCTGAACCTATCATTGCGCGGAGTTGCGTTCCCTCATCCAAGTACCTACATGGGCCCCGGCATGATGCCCAGCAGACAACAGCTGGGTGATATTTGAACAAGTGGCATTGCAGATAACCTCCGCGAAACGAGTGGATGAAAGACCCGCCCGCCAGCGCAGTCGGGTCGATGGGTTTGGTGGATGGAGAAGCGGCGGACGAGTTGTCTACTAATGAATCCAGCTGTTGTCGCAGATCTATGGTGGCTAACTCACCTCTAGCGAGCCTCCCATACTCCACGCAAGATTTTGTATGCGCTGGTCATTTGCATGCGTGGTCAGCCGACTGGAAAGGTACAACACTGTTATAAAAATCAACCTTCGCTCATTCTTCTCTTTGTCTTCTTTTCTTTTAGTTTTCAATCCTCGTCGGATTTCCGGAACCCCCCACCTGCCTCTCAGACTGGCATCCTTGTGAATCCACCATGGATGTTTCGTCTACGCCTTCAGCTTTATAGATAAGCAGACGGAGTTGACTTTGGGGCCTGACGAGGTACCTGAAGCCAAGGCGCCTGGGTAGCTGGTTGTGGTGGTGTATCACATCCACCTCTACCCAACCCTTCTTCTATCCTCTCTAACCCGGGGGCTGAATATCCTTTCATTCTACTTTCTCTGAGGTGTTTAAAAAAAGTATCACGGAAGCACCAGAGATCCTTCTCACATTCTTCAACCATTGTGGGGTTCTTACTTACTATACATTATCATTCTGCGGTTGTTTTTTATTACTATTATTATTATATTTCTTTTTTACGGCGATATCAGTACTATACACTACCTAATATTTGGTCTGGCCCTGTCATCCTCGCTGTCATTCATCGATATTTCGGTCCCTCGCCAAAACAAGACTCGATTAATGAATCATTCCAATCATTTTTACCTCAACCACGTGTTGTACGGAGCACTTCTCATCCACTCCTCCCGCGGAGGTATGCCTTGTATCAATCATTATTGTTATTGAATTATTCCTCCTAATTATTCTAACTTTTCCGTGATTTTCCGTGCGTAGCTGAAACTCTAGTGACTTGCTGGCTGTCCAAGAGTTAAGGCCACCTTCGTGCGACTCTCATTATTCTTTTCTAACTATTGATCGACGATCCCCATATCGTCCCCATTCCGCAAACAGGAAGGTTACGACTATTTATCCCTCCCTCTCTTTCATTCTCTTTATTATTATTCCTGTCTCCTATATTTAGCGGACAATAATACGCCCGCCCTATTTTATATTCTACCCCGTACTGTCTATTTTTATTTTATTTTTTTTTATTTTTCTCTATCACTTTATCCTCCTTCCCCTTTCTTCAACTTTTTCATCCAGCTGGAAACCCTCATCACATCCCTTATCCTACTTGATCGCCAACCCATCCCTGCATTCGACCTCTTTTCCAGACCATCTCGAGCCATGCACAAACCCTCTCTGGCTCAGATTGTTCACCGAGCAACGTTCCCGCGTCAGCGAACAAGCGACCCGGCAACGTTCTCTGCTCATATCGCTCTAAACCTGGTTCCGGAAGTTCGTATCGAAACGTCAACCTTTTATGGGTCGCTGGATTGCGTCGAAGCTCAATACCCGGGTCTTGATTATTCTTATGGCCCACATCGCATGAGATTGAGCCGATTTCCATGGCACCGAAAATTATTCAAAGTCTTCGATGAACTTGCCCTGTCGGAAGCAGAGATCTGTTCGCTGTGTCGCTGGGAAGGCACCAAGTCGGCACGCCAGCGTTATGAAAAGGAGGAGGGTGTGAAAGTACGAGACACAACCGCCGATGGAGTTCGACCTGCATCACCTTCCCCACTTCCTTCCATCGTTGTTCATTTTGAGGATGGGCCGGAGCCCGCAAAAGAACCAGAGTCCGAGAGAGACACATGCGACCCAGAGGTTGTTAATGACAATGCGATTGACGACCGAGGCGTTGACTGTGATTTGCAACCAAGAGTGGGAGATGAGTTTAGCGATGATGAAATGGAGAGCTGTGGAGTGGAACTGAACCATCGTCTCCTCGCCGCAACGGCTGCACGGGAACAAGGCGCCAACGTACCATTGGACGAGGATTGGGAACAGTGGTTGAAGGAGGCTGGGGAGCGTGGGAGTTACACAGACGTCCTCAATGCAATCCGAAGGGGCCAGCCGCTGAATTTCTTGTACGACATTCCCACTTCAATGCCTCATCTCGCTCGACCTAGTATTCGACAATCGCCGTCATTCTCTGAATCATATCTATTGCCAACATCATCTAGCATGCTCACGCCAAGTGCCGCTGTTCGGCGCCCTCCTCAATCGCCCGCAAGGGCTGCACGATAAGGGGGAAGAAGCAAAAAGAGAACAATAAACCAAAAAAAAGTGGAAAAAGTGACCAACACATGAATTTATCCTTACTCTCTTTAGCTACAGTTAGCCACACTCAAATTAGCAGTTTTCTGTTTTCCGGATTGCATTTAATGGCGCTTGTACGGCGGACTCTCATTCAACATCATTCATCGGATCTTCTCTTTTTTTGGTATTCAAATTGCTTCATTTTTGTTATAGATTTATTGAACAATCTGTGTTCAGTTATTTTCGTCAGCGACTTCAATACCCTGGTCGATTTGCTTCCAAATGCTTTCAACCTCTTCCTTTTTTCTTCTCTCTCTCTTTTTTTTTTTTTGCTTTAGAAATTGGTTTATGGAGTGATGGAACTTAGGTTCAGATAAGTATCTTCATAGGGTAAAAGAAACTATTTCACCTGATTTGTGTTCATATCATTCTTAAGATAGAAAAAAAATAAGAAAAAGAAAGGAGCAAGAAAAGCAAAATTGTTGGTACAGCGCTGCTTTGGGGAGAGATCGGATCGCCCAAGCTAAATGGAGAAATGGAGAAAGCTCCCACCCCCACGTCCCAAGCTTTATCATGAGCGACACCTTCTTTCCACCTCCATCGCAACGACGATAAGTAACGGCCGCGCAACGCCCGTACCAATAGGAGAATGTACCCATAGCGTTACGCTTGGAGGTTTATTCCCAAGAGGATGCCCTGGGGTTCAGTGTAACGTCGACTTCTCTTCCTCTTGAATCAATGTGCGCCCGAAAACCACCATGATCAAGGCCATTTTCTACAGCAAGTTCGACACCCAGGAGGGTAAGTCTGCCACATCGTATACTTCTTGACAGAAATTATCTGACTATTCCAAGGCCCTAAAGTCGTTCACCAGGTTCCCGATGGAGCTATCGTGCCCTCTGCCACCGCACCCTCTCAGCCGCTTTTCTTAACATTTTCAGACGTCTCTTTCTTCGTGATCCCCCGACAAGAACTCTGTGGGAACCTGCTCCAGGTGTGCACAAATGGGTATCGTATCCTAGGCTATCCGATTTGCATGAAATCCCCGCGCTACGACCGCAATGAATTCATCTTCAACTTTTGCTTGGTACTGGCAGAGGAGGCGGATTTCAGTTCCTACAAGAGCGTCACCCAGAAGCTGGCCGACTTGATGCACGGGTTGGAGGAGCAGAGCGGATTTCTGTCGAGGGACTTTTCTAAGAGCGGCGAGGGGAAGGTGTACAGCTTGTGTGAGACGTTGATGGAGGACCTCAATAATTACTGCGAGTGCATGATCCCGATTGGTAAATCCCGCCTCACTCCACCCCAGCCCGGTTTTTCTGCCAAATCTAACCAGGTCGGGAATTCTTAGACGAATTGAACACGCTGAATATCAAGCTCTTCCCTGTATATCCTGCCCCACCACCTGTTCGCGCATGGCAGGTTCCACTATTCACCGTCCGCTACCAGGCGTTTATGGATGAGAATTGGGACCTTACTATGCAACGGGTATGTTTTGGTCCCACACCGCCAGAGCTTATGGCCGGCCTTTCTGGATGCCTAACAAATACTAGATCGTCCCTCACATCAATGGTGTGAATAGTGTCCGTATCATATCCATCCTTGCAGATACGGACTTCTCTCTCACTTGTCGAGCAATCAAGCATCTCCTCTACTACGGCTGCTTGTTTCTTCTCGACATCTTTTCCTTCTCTGCTATCTACGCACCCACGGCGCTTTTCAATTCTACAATTGCCGCGGATGAATCCATGCAACAAGAATGCGCCCGCTACGTGAACACGCTTTTCGCTCCCCCGATCGCTACGGCCGCCCCCCTCTCTCCAACCACTCCCGCCCCAGGTTTCTCTCCCCGTGATGAACAGGACGCACTCTGGCCGCCCGTTGGGGACCAACCTACTAACGGAACTCCTGCTGAATTGAGGCCCAGCACCGGTGGAAACTCCAGCCTTGCCGCTAGCCCCAGCCCAGCAACAACGACTAGCACTGCCATCCCTCCTCCATCTTTGGATGACAGTCCCAGCGCTGAGCAGGATGTGGTCGACGGTGTGGGGATCGTAGAACTCTACGCCAGCCTAAAGCAAGGCCAGAGTGTCAAGCAATGGTACCTCCACCACAACCGCCAACTCGCCAATATCGACATGCGCCGCTTCATCACCTTTGGTATTATCAAGGGATTCCTCTACCGTGTACACAAATACGCTTATGCAACGGGCATGCCGGCCCCGCCGATGAAATCAGGCGCTACAACCCCTCGTTCCCATCATTCCCACCATTCTCAACATCAGCTCCATATCCCGAGCGGACCATCATCCCGGGGTCCTGGAACAGGGGCGAATACCCCCTACGCTTCGAGTGCGGGCGACGACCCCGCTCCGATCACACGCCACCAGCACCGGACTAGTGAGGATGGACGGGACCACTCATCTTCTGTGCAGAGTGGCAGTCGGACCGGAACGATCGTTGAGGACGATGAGGACGAGGATTTCATCGATGATAAGACACTGACCAAGTATCTGGATGGAATGCATTGTTTCGATCAGATTTGCACAGAGTTGGAAATCAGTGAGAGGGGATTGACGGCGAGATTGAAACAGTACGCTGGGGAGGTTTTGATAATACATCGATGATCGCGTTGGTGCAAGAGTGACTCATTAAGTTGGAAGGCTTTTGAGTGAATTATAGTTATACCAGAATTGATACCCAAAAATGGCCGTGTACCTTGATCTAAATGAATAGGTAATCATAATGTCGAATTCCAGAACAGCTGAGCATACAAGAAGTCCTCCACGTAGTATTGTCCCAACGCCGAACTCTATGTAAAACAAACACCCCACAATACGCCAAGATCATAATTCTTAGTTACCCTTGCAAAGGGAGGAGGGAAATAGTAAAGGCCTAAAGATATACAGAGAAAAAGAGAGAAAAAAAAAATAGAAGTGTTGGGGAAAGGAATAGAAAATTGGTGGGATAATTATTCTTGTTCCTCATCCCAGCCCTCGACTTCCGCCTTCTCAAACTCGGCCATAAGCGATGGATCATAGATACTCTCGCCTTTTGTGGGCACGGTAGTCTTACAGTCCTTAAAGACGGGCCCGATACAATCACGCCAGCGCTTGCGTCGGTCCATTAGGGTTCTAGCGACGTCTCCAATGGCAGGTCGACCAACACCAGCGGAACCGACCAGGTGGCTGCCACCACCAGTACCACCAGGTCTGTGTTTTGCTTGAGAGCCCTTTTTGCTCTTACCCAATGTTCGTGTGCGCTTCAAATAAGCTTGCTGGACCTGTGAGTCGAGATCGTCATGGATGGTCATATACTCTTGGTAGGCCATACGTTCGCGGGCGATATCTAGAAGTCGGGACTTTCGCGCACTATTGATGATCATCTGTTTCTTCAGTTCGCTCTGCAGGAGACGTAGGCGCTGTGCGATGTCATCATCATAGTGGGCATCGTAATCTGGGTTATCATCGGGGCCGAGGAATCCCACATGGCGAAGCTCCGCTTTAAGCCGTTCATCTAGCTGTGAATGATCCAGCTTGGCCGTGGATACCTTGAAACCGCTCGGAGAAGCGTCAGGGAATGATGTGGCTGATGGAAGCGGTTTGTTTTCTGATTCCCCCGCTGGGTGATCGATATCCATTGAGTCCCCGTTCACAGCACCGTTGAGTGAAAAATCTCCATTTGTGTTTCCATTTGGAGCAGTATTTTCATCCGGGGGTGCACGATGTTCATACCGTAACAAAGAGTAAAGACGGCTAACCAAAGGTCCAACGGAGACTTTGTCGGTCTCTATAGTGTCATCGGTCACTTGTTCAATGTTGCCTCGACCTTGATTTAGGGGCAGACGTTCTCGATCCCCATTGGCCTGGTCAATGTTCATCAGGCCATCGTCCTCCGCCCAGACATCAGTGTAATGCTTCTTCCCGCGTCTGGGCATAATAAAAGGGGCCGTTCGATCTCCCTATAGCATCTGGTAAGTAGACGAAACCCAAAGTGCGGGGTGGGAAAGCATACTCTCTCCTTCAAAAAAGCGATATCTTCCTCCATCATTGGCCGCACATAAGAGTCAATGTACGCGAGAAAGGTGTTGGCATTAACTTGGTTCGTAGGTTTAGAGTTGCTGAAGTCGCGATCCGGCGGAACACCCGCCATCATGTGGCTCAAATCGCTCCCGGGGAAGCGATTAACGCAATATATCTCCTTCTTTTCCTCATCCGTCATATCTGGGGTGACGTCTCGAATATCGTATACCGTTGGATCGTCAAATTTGAGTGGATTGGGGCCGAACACTTGAACCTGGGGAACAGCCGGCGCCGGGTCTGGTTGATGAGACTCAGAACTACCATCAGACATAGGGGACCCTGCATCGGCCGCATTACCACTGGTAGTCGCCCCACGTGGGGAGGTTAAGGATGGAGGGGAGAGCGACGAAGTATCCTCGGATGCAGCATTTTTGGACTTCTTAGATGCTGGAGATGCGGCTGGGGCGTGCGTTAGTGAGACTTCACGTTGGTTAAGATATAGTTGCAGCCAAAACAGGAGAGAAATTTAGGAAATATGCAAATAGGAATTCTTTAGTCTCAAGGCAAATTAAGTAAGAAAGCGAAAGACTTACCACCTTCTACCTTAGTCTCAGCGCCGTCCTGTCGGGATAGCTCATGAGCCCCGTGGGATAATGGGCGATCTTCCTTGGAGCTGCTCCCCCGCTCCTTCCTCTTCTTTAACTTTCCAGCTTTGAATACTTTACCATCCTCCTCATCGTCATCAGCTTCTCGTTTCATTTTCACGCGATCTCCTGCCTCAAAAGGATCTGGATCTTCCACAACTTCTTTCCGTTTCTGTGATAACTCTCTAATCCCGGCGTTGCACGCATCGCCACGAGTTTCCGCCAGCTGGCTGAGAACCTTTAGATGCTCCATCAGTCCTTCCAGAGACTTGGAATCGGGGATGGGCTCGACCCCGCCCATACGTTCCAGAATCTCGGCATATTGTACGGTGGAGGGTACAATTAGTTTCGAAGTATCATTGTCAAGGTAGCTGGAAACGGGTACAGAGGTAGGTGCCGGACCTGCACTGAAGCTGGAACTGGGCGTGGTGTTGCGACTCCGCGATGGCCGGGTATCGCGACCTTTCCCTTTCCCTTTATTCGCGGAAGGCATGCTGACGCCCAGAGACTGGGATTAGATATGTCTTATATTGAGGTAGCTGTTATTGATTAAATGTGAAAGCTCGGATTGGATTAGTAGGGGCTCAATAACCCATGTTGTTCTGGGGTAAAATGTTCAGAAACACCCTGGTTGGCGGGGTATGGTTGAAACAGAGATCCGAAGCCAGTCAGCTCTCCATATGGGCAGGCCTATAAAGACCCTAATAATTGATGATGCAATAGTATATCCCTTTGATCGCTCTTGATAGCGCTTCAGGCTGCGATGCGGAGGCCGCGCCATCATGTGAGCTAATATCACGTGCTCACACGTGATAAATCCGGAAACCAAGAAGCCAGGGATGACGATGAATTTCCCAATTAGGAAATTCACCTGAACTATTGGGTTCGACCCAAAAATGGAAGTTTGTATCATTTGTCTCTGGTGGTTCTCACAATAATAATAAAATTCCGAGATCAAGGAGCATTCGTGTTACAATATAATCCACTGGTCAACCCAAATACCCAGTACTGTTCCTCAGCAGATCCTGTGGCTTTCTTTGTTTCCTTCTTGATACTAATGCAGGGATGAAATTCAAGATAGCAAACACAGAACGATCGAGGCATTAGCCTTCCAGCCTTGCAGCCTTGGCGCCACTGGGGTCATTGTCCACTGTCGTCGATAGCCTGAATCTCATAAACTCCTCAAGACCCCCGGAAAGAACCATCCAAACCAGGGACCTCTCTCACTCGACATTTCCGTCCTCCCCGTTTGGATAATCTGCAAACGTCAAACGTTCTCCGCCTGCGAACAGTACCCAACCCCCAAAAGGGGCAACCCGCAGTGGGCGAACGAAGCTGAAATGGGAAGAGGCATGACCACGGCATAGAGTTTGGTTGCGTCTCCCCATGTCTTGCTCTGCCTTCCTCTTTGTGGTTCTTACATTGCGACCACTTTGTCTTGCGGTGGGACAGACGGAGCGTTTAACTCTCCAATCCAGTCGAATACGACCTGACCTGTCAGCATTCTTTTTGCAAACTATTGATTCAACCCTCACATTCCACCCGAATCTAGTATTCAACGGATACTCTGCATCTTGACCGCCTCAATTCGGCTGATAATGCTTTCCTGGCTACTGTGCTCTCTGAAATCGGTTTGAGTCAACTGGTCGCGTGTCTAGCATGTGTATGGTTCCCTGCCCCGAGTTTGTTATCCTTAAGTCGTTCTCAATCAACATTGCATCTTTTGCTGGCTTGGATTTCAGTTTCCTACTTCACCTTGACGTCTAACGTAGTGTGGATGGTTGTCGGCTAATGTCTCGGACTACTACAGCTGCCAGGTCGCTCACCACAGCATCCACGCTCTTCGCGGGTCCTGGGAGTGCGAGCAATTCAACGCCAGCAGTTGATGTACGTTCTTTGAACCCCCGAGCCCTTGCCCGGGGTTGGCTGTCATGGGAGGATGAAAAGCTCACAATCATATCATCATTAGGACGGCGCTTCCTTTCGCTACGTACTAGACGGCACAGTCCAGACGCTCTCCACCGAGAATGCACCAGCTAGCGGCCCTATTAAAGGATTGCTCTTTGTCCCTCACCTCGACACTAATGATTCATGCATCAATATCACTGCCCCGTACATTCCGGCCAATGTCACCCGCCTCGAAGATATTTCAGACTTTGGATACGAACCCATAGGCCTAGCTCCGTGGGTGAGTGCGGATTGCACAAGGTCTTTCCTGGATGCCTCGCAGCGGGCTGGGACTGAAGCTTTGGTATTCTTCCTACCATCGACTAATGACACTAAGCCTCCTCCAGCCGACGATCCAGTATGGTTGCTGACGGATGGGGACGAGTGGAAGAGCTTAAATCACTACCCCGTGTATGCAATTCCTGGCGCCGCAGGCGCTACACTCATGGCACAGTTGGCATTGTATTCTGGGAATGAGACCCAGTCCAATGGGAGCCAGACTAAGCCCGTAGTGTCTTCGCAAGATAGCCAGTGGGATATCCGACTATTCACTCTAATAGATCTAGGTAAGATATATTTTACTGTTCTCGGTAAATATAGAACTAATACAGGCTCCCAATTATAGAAAAGCCGGGAAAGAAGCTGCCCAGTCTCTGGGGTTTTATTCTCGCCATCCTGGGGACAATCTTGGTTCTCAGTATCATTCTTCTCCTCTGCTATCAACTTATACAAAAACGACGGCGTGACAACCTGCAACGTCGCATCGAATCAGGAGAAGCGGACTTTGAACAACTCGGTCTCCATCAGATTAAGGTGCCTCGAGAGGTGATCGATGGGCTTCCAATGTATATCTACCCGGATCTGAGCGATCTTGCACAGGATCAGGACCCACCTTGTAATGCTGAGGCTCGGCGATCTGAGGAGCATGCAGGGGTATTATTTGAGGGCACCAGGAAGGAGAAGGAAAGCGACGTAGAGGAAATCCAGGCAGTGCAGTCCAGCAGCTCTGCAGGGGATGCAGCAATAGAACATATCCCAAAGATGGGCAAAACAGGGACAATCACTGCGGAGATTAGGGCCGATAGCGCCTCGCCGTCACCGAACACACCACACACTCCTGCCCCCCCTCCCGCAGCCAGCGATTCGCACTTGGCGTACCCAAAACATGAGAACCGACTCAGCCACACACAAACGACCTGTGCGATTTGTCTCGATGATTTTGTCCCGAACTCATCGACTGTGCGCGAGTTACCGTGCGGGCATATATTCCACCCTGAATGCATTGATACCTCATTGACGCAAAATAGCAGCTTATGCCCGTTGTGTAAGAAAAGCGTTTTGCCAGCAGGGTTCTATCCCGTGCCCGTAACTAATTTGATGGTCCAGCGCGATTCTATGCTGCGCAGGTCACGTTTAGATTAAGTGTTTCGGGGTTTATTACAGTTGTGTTTATTTGGCGATGATTTTGGTTTATGATACCCAATGTTTCGATTTTTTTCTCATATAAATAATATAGGTTTCACGGTCTTCCAGTATAAATCTGTTATTAACATAATAAATATATCCCAACGAATAGTCCCTTTATTTACTTTGCCATTAAACCCAGGCAGTATAGCATGAAAAGAGAAGATGGGAAAAGACAAGAAAAAGTAAGCCCGTCAAGCAAATTTATCATGCTTGCCCTTAACCCGAACATCCAAAATCTCCTCGTGAAAATTCCCCTCCCTCCTAGCCTTCTTCAACCTCTTCACCTCATGATCCTCCAGCGTCCTCCCAACAGCAGCCTCCAGCTCCTTCCGGCTAATCTTCTCCCTCAGCTTCGTTTCCTTACTCGCCTTAATCCTCGGCTTGAACCGCGCCTGCATCCGGATCCTCACCGTCGTCTCAAAGCCCAACTTCGTCTCATCCCCACGCACCTCAACACTCTTCCCACTGACACTAGACTTCGATATCCCTTCTTTCGCACTTAGAAACGTCTCCGTATCTCCGCCCGCCGTCTGAATCGTGAACGTCCCCGGTATATCCCCACCCGGAAGCACCAGGAATGATTCGCGGTGCGAGATCGCCGCCGCCGTTGCGCTCAGGATCCCATATTTATCGCACGAAAGATATCTACCCAATTAGTCAGCCGGTTTTCCCTCCGAACCCCACCTTCTGCATTTTATATAGAGAGGGAATGGGGGAAGAAAAAGGAAAGGAACCATACCTTCCCGTAAACCCTTTCAAACTAACCCCCTCCGTCCCGGCAACCTTCGTCGCAACCCAAACCTGTCGTACGTCGTGTGGCTCCGCGCTTACCCCCGCGCTATCCCCCTCAATCAGATTCTCAATCGTACTCGCGAATACACTCCCGTTCGCATCACTAGCGAGACAAGTCGGCGGATCCGTGGGGAGAACAATTAGCAGTGGCCCGGAGATGTCGGATGGTGTATCGGCAGAAACCCAACTGGTGTCTTCGGCGTTGGAGTCGTCTACTCCGCCTTCCCCTTCTAATCCTGATCCCGGTCCGGAGGATGGGTTTGTGGTGGAGCGTTTGGAAGGGGGTTCGGAGGAGGTGGTGGAAGAATTGTGGTGTTTGCGTTTTTTGGGCTTGTCGCCTTTGAAAGTAAGTGGTTTCACCATTGTTTCTTTCTTTCTCTTTTCTCCCTGTAGTCAGGCGATATATAAGAATGAATTATTAATTAGTTTTTAACTGGAAATAGTATAAAACAACTTGGAAGTGAATGGTTTGGTTTGGTTTTTGAGGGATGAGATGGGGGGTGGAGAGAGGACAAGATTTGAGGTTGGAGCTCCGAGCTAAAGCTGGGCTTATCGATAACATGAGATTTTCAATGCCCCACCCTCTCCTTCACATTCACCCTGTTCTCACCCTTTCAACTGCTTATCCTACTTAGACGGCACCTAGGACATAGTATAAAACGAGTTCGTTGGACAATCAGTGGATATTAACAGAGCTCCTCTAACCAAACTTAGATGCACACCTCAGATGAAGTCCCAATTGCCCAATTTTCCCGTGTTGAACATAGCGGCTACGGTTGCAGCTACAATAGCTAAACAAACTACGAATGCCTTTCGCTTGGGAGGATGTAGCCATGGGACAGGATGGTTTAGCCTTGCTCTACACAACCGTAAACGCGAACACGAGTATAAACGCGAATGTAAACACAAACGCAAAACTCGACTGAATTTACTCAGGGACTACCGGCTAACTACTCCACGGGCGCTGTACGTGATCGATCTGGCTTGGTGAGAGAAATGTATAAAGAGGCTTGTTACAGGAATAATAGCAGCCAGATATCTTGCAGCACTGATTTACGGGATCGGTACCTACCTAGGGTGGGATGTAGGTGTGCTCAGATTCTGGCTGTCACAATTGGATGGTCTCGAAAATGGTTACCCACAAAAGACCCATATTTCTTCCTTCCTGCAGAGGCGACGGATCCGGGACCTGGACACTACTGAGCGAGTATACTCCACTATACACAGTAGAGCCTGCTAATTTGTACCTGAATCCTAGTAAGATCTACATAGATGAACTAGTTCCAACTGTCATGCATCAACATCTAGTATTTTATTTTTGACGGCGCGTAGGTACCTTGGAAGCCAACTCCTCAAGGTCCTCAAACCAAATTGTAGATAAAACAGACGACATAGCGCAGATTTTTCGAAAAGTAAAGCGCAAAAAATAAAATTATCTCGTGAATATCGTTAGCCCATTTATTCCCAGACAATGGCCGCCTTGATGGCGCTCTTGTTCCTCATCGCCTCCAGGCACTCCTCCCACTGCTCGATCTTGTAAACCTTGTTCACGATTCCGTTGACCTTCACCTTGCCGGAGTCCAGGTAGTCAATGGCGGCGGGGAACTTGTACACCTCGGAGAAACTGCCGATGATGTTGATCTCGTCTCCGACTACACAGAAGGAAAAACAATGTAAGCAACCGCCAGTAGAGAAACAAGCTTTTCAGGGGGGAGAGAGAAAAAAAAAATGCGAGCTTACAGATCTTGCTAGGAGGCCACGAAACACGGGCACTGTTGGAATAAACGCCGTACACCACGAGCTTACCACCGCGGCGCACGTAGTGGATGGCGTCCTCAAGGATCTTGACGCTACCGGTGGCCTCAACGACGATGTCGAATCCGTAGGGGTTAGCGGCCTTCAGAGCATCAAACTGGGCGGCAGGGTCCTTTCGGGAAAGCGCGATGTACTGATCACCAGCACCAAGGGACTTGGCAAGCTCCAGCTTCAGACCCTCAGGGGCACAAACGGTGACGTCGCATCCACCATTGTGGCGGAGCAGCTGGGCCAGAACCTAGAAGAAATTAGGAACCATAACCATATTCCAAAAGTAGGTATCGAGAGACCGGAAGGGAATCGGCGTGAACTTACCAAACCAGTGGGGCCAGCTCCGAAAAGGAGAACTTTAGACCCCATCTTGGGAGCAATCTTATCCAGACCGTGGGCGGCACAAGAGGCGGGTTCGAGGAGGGTAGCGTCCACATCGGAAAGGTTCTTGATCTTGAATACCCTGCCAGCTATGGAAAAGGGAAAAACACGAGGTCAGTTATGGAGATGGGGAGGTGGTGGACCCTAGGTGATACCGGGCCAAGAGAAGAGGGTGTTTCGACAGACCAGGGTAAGCGCAGTATTCAGCAAAGCCTCCATTCATGGTGACACCGTGAGCCTCGAAGTGCTCGCAGAACAGCTCATCTCCGCGACGGCAGTAGAAGCACTGGCCGCACAGCTCCGAGTTATCCGCAACCACACGGTCACCGATGTTAAAGCCCTGGACCTTAGGGCCCATAGCCGCAACAACACCGACAGTCTCGTGGCCTGGGTGGTGGGTTAGTATCTTGTTATCGCGGATTCAACCGTTCATGGAGTACAAAAAAATACGCACCGGGAACCAATGGGAACTATGATCGCATGTCAGCCTGGACTGATCCACGAATGGAAGTAAAGCAATCGTGACTTACCTTGGCAATGAATTCACCCTCGTGGATATGCAGGTCTGTACCGCAAACACCGCAGGCCTTCACCTTGATCTACGATGACACAAGAATTTCCACCGGTCAGACTTTCTCGGAAATCGGACAGGCGGCGTAACATGACGGATAGCTTACCAGGATGTCATTCTCGCGGAGAGAGGGCACAGGAATCTCGACAATGCTGTGATGCTCCGGCTTGGAGTACCTGAAGGGAAACAATTAGGAGATTCCAGGGGGGCGGGGAGGCATGCATGAGCGGGAGGGGGAGCTTCGAAACTTACTGGAGAGCCTTCATGGTCTGGGGGATGTTGGAACCCATCGTGACGAATGTGTGGAAATGGATGAAGAGAGGCCGAGCGAAGAGGCAACGTAAGTGAGGAAGGAAAAGATCGAGAGAGAGGGAGGAGAGTGAGGAGAATGGAGGAGGAGAGGAAGAAAAGTTGGAATTGGAGGGGGGGAAGAGGAAGTACTTATTTTCTTTCGACGTTCAACGCCAATGGAGGGGTCCGTCAGGTTGTTGAATGTGTTGCAAAGCTGCTGCTCCGTCCCTCAGCCGGAACAAATGTTGATTGATCCAATGCAAAGTACGGTGTAAGTACCAGCTAGCGACATTTTTGTGTTTGTCTTTGCTTTTCTTTCTTTCTCTATTATTTTATTTTAATCTTTATTAATTTTTTTGGCCATCTAGCTCTCCCATTGCCTCGCTGTTCTTTGTTCTCCAACCCGAGTCCTGGCACGGAGCCATGCTTTGCCCCGCTTGCCCTAGTGTGCCTCGGTGGGCCGTCATTTGACTGGAATTGATTCGGGGAAACAGGGATCCTCTATCCAAAACTGATTGGAGCTGTTGCTTGTTGGTGCTGGAAGGTTTGGGCCACGATGACTGGTCAATCTGCGAGCTCTGGCTGGTCTTGGGGGTCGTTGTGGCATGGTATCAACCTTAAAGCCGATCCCTTCCACGGCACTGTTTACGGTAGGGTTAGGGGTCGAAGGAGGGAAAAACCCCTGGTGGCACAATTTTCCACCGTATTTCATCGGTGAGCTGATCTCGCTAAATTTATTTTTCGTTTTCTTTTTTTCCCTTTCATTATTATCCTCCATGGACGACGGCGATGATGCATCTTGCAACGGATGTTGAAGCAGGCCGCCAGAAGATCCCCACAGCAGACGATCCACATGACTTCACATCCCCCCACTTTCAGGTTCCACCACAAGATAACCGGACCTGCCTGCAACCATTATTGATGATTCTATGGTCCAGACAACTAGGCAGGAGTGGTTCGATCATGGAAGCGTTCCTGACTCTCTCTCCACTATGATGATAATCTGGATCCAATTCTTATTATTGTTCTTCTTGCTATTATTATTCCTTCGATGTTGGTGACGATGGTGACTTACCCTAACCTCCAGGTTTCCTTCCTCTCTAACATTTAACCTCCGGCTGCAATACCCGCGGGATAGAAGCCTATGAGTATGTGGGAAGCGGGGACTCAATTATGGGCCATGGATGCATGTCAGAGTCCCTAAGCAGGTGCACGCACATGCATAAGGAAGTTGTTGGGAATCCACAGCAATCACCACCTAATCAAGGGCCCTCGCACAGAATCTCCAAATCTCGAAATTGGCTTGACAGCGTGAAGTACTTTGATTACGAGTAACAAATTCAGTATTTTCTTTTTCCCCCTCAACAAAAAATAGTACATCCCTCCCTCCAGTTTGCCTTTTCTTCACTTCCCAAAACCGCAATTGACCTCCACCACATGACAGGGAAGTGAAATCTGGAGTAAAGCAGGCTCCGTGCAAGAAGTAAGCAATCGGGATCTAGACCTCGTCCTCCGCGGATGCATTGCGAGCCTTCCCCCACGTAGTCTCTCCATACGCCCCTGTAATCACCGAGCCCTGCTTTACTGCTCCGATATCCTAATCTACTTTAGAGAAGAGCGACCCTAAATATAAAGGATAAAATCAATATAACTGGAAAATATAATCATAAAAGGAAGTTTAAATAATATTTTATTTATTTATAATGCGCCCCAAACCACCCACACCGAGCGTATACCATACCATGCCACCAAAGCTCATGCAATAGTTATTATTCAATACTTCATAATAATCGTTCATTCCCTCCGAGGAGACCTGCCCTCCCGTGCTACTTTAGCCCAAATCCTTCGCTGTTGAGCACTGCTTCCCAGAGCATCCGCTCGAATTTCCCCCGTGTCGCATACCGATAGAGTCCTAGCTGGTTAAAACACGTCCGCGCCGTCGGGAACCGGGACGAGTCTTCTCCCAGGCACGCCAATCGGATGGTGAGGCTTGTCGCCCCCATGGCTGGAATTCGGTCGCTGCCCGTAATAAATGATAGAATCTTGCGTTGTGCCTGAGGTTGCGTGTTCTCAAAAAACTCCCAGAACCAACGCACCACAGGCTCTGAATGCGGTTTTACACCCTGCCAGTTGTCGTAGGTAGCAACTGCCTGGAGCGACTTAACATCCAGCGGCTCGTCTGAGCCCCGTACCAATAGTTCGATCTCCTCGGGACGAAACAGGGACAATGCATTACCGCCGCAGACTGTGAAGAAACCCCGTCTAAAGGGCTCAAACTGGCGCGTGACCGCCGTATCAAGTAGGTAAAGGACATACAGATCCACAAACTCTCGTCGGTTCGCATTTGTCACCGGCTTCTTCTCGCCTCCAGGACAGAGAGGGACCGAAACCACCTCCCCATATCGATCCACTTGAGCAACAAAATCGTAACAAAAAGTGTCCGCAACGTTTCCCTCAAACTCCAAGAGAGCCCGGAGACCCTTGGCTAGCACGGGTCGATACTCGGCTAGATCATCCAAGCTGCATTTATACGTGGGTCGGGTGGTCGACGGTTGCGGCCCGTTTGTGTGTGGTGCCGCCGCTAGTAGCTTTTTAAATGCGAATGGCGGCAGAGCAACGTCGAGAATAGTGGAGTTGTAAATAGCTAGACCCAGAAGAACACCGACCAAAAAGAATTGTTCCGACGACTCGAAACAGAATGGATTAAAATAGCAATATCGAGAATCCTCATCGTATATAAAAAGACCTGCCGTGGAAATTAGTCGCTCGTTCCTTAGGGGTTTCCAATAATGGATGCAAATTCGGAACTGGGAAAAATAAGAAAAGGAAAACAACATACCATGATGAGGATCGAAAATTTCCCGCACCAGTAGCAAAAACCACTCCTTACGGAGACCACCTGCGTCAACACCTTCTTCGCCAACGAACTCGATTCGCAAACCTTTTTTAATTTCCTCATGACTAGAACCGACGACTTCGCTGACGCTTCGGAGGCTGTCTTCTACTAAGCAGTCACGGCGGACCTTTAGCATGAGCCACTGACTAACAGCCTTCCGATTAAGAATACTGTTAAAAAAAGCTTCACGCGCTTTGACCTCCATCTGACGACGGGCATCGTGCTCCATGATATGAATCTTTGCCCATATGCTGAGGAAAAAAGGGTACTGACAAAATGAAAATTTCGCAGTCTTCATCTCCCAGGTCTCGAAGTCCGCCACAAGATCTGAATAGTCAAGTAGTGTGTTATAGAATGCGCTGATAGGGATCATGGTGCCACACTGACTTCCTAGTAGCTGGTTAGATGGAGGGCTCGGCTCCTGGCCGAGAACACCGTCCGGCTTCCGAACAATGCTCGCACTGTTGGCTGTAAACAGTAGAGCCATCACCCGACCCGCAGCGCGAACTTGCCAATCGTCGCCATAGACAACCGGCTTATCCCGCTTGTCATTCGCCTGCTTACTGTGGTTTCTACCGGTTATCGCTGCGTGTAACTCTGCGGGTGTGTTTCCCGCTGCGCTGGAGAACGTAGGTACTAAGGAGTTGTCATCCTTGGCTGACTCGCCGCGCTTCCTACCATGCTGTCGAGTCAACCGGTAGGTCACGAAACTGCCTACAAGTTCAACAATCTTTTCGAACTGACCGACCGAAAAGCGTGAAAGCCACGAGACCAGATAATGATGGCAGTCGTTCGGTAAATTGGCTAACAATCCAACGATTCGTTTGATGATTCCAGAATGGTGCCCAGGCCCCCCGCTTCGGGGTTTGGGTGGCATTGGTGGAGGAGGCAATCCAGAACCGGTTGCCAATAGATAATTGCTGTCCTTTGGTTTTGACGGCCTCCTGTCACCATGCGCCACGGGGGGATGCGCCAACGACTGGCTGGACGGATAAATCAATGGATTTGCTAACAGCATAAGCAAAAACCTGATATCCTCGGGCTTTTTGAGGGGCCTTCGAGGTCGCTTCAGAAGGTTCTCGGTAGCTTTCAAGAGGGTTCTGTGCAGGTGCAAACGTGACTCCATGACCTCTCTTTCGATCACGCCCAAGTCAACGTTCTCCCAAGCTTTGGCCCTCACATAATCCTCTTTCCCAGATACGTCCAAAGGCTGCATAGTTGACCAGAGTTCGACCCATGACGCTCCAGCCGTCATGATCAACTGATACCACTGGGATAACTCAGGCCAATTGATGCGGGGACTCCTGGACGTGACATTCCTAGAGAAACTAGATGCCTTCTGTCGCGGATGGGTGTGACTGGGGCCGCTCGTTTCTTCCGCATCCACCATCCACCATGAGGAATTTTCAGCTATGTCTCCAAGAAGAAGAGTCTTCGCATCTGGTTCAAATATTGGGTGAGGGGGGCCAGATCCTGTACTAGGTTCGATGTTCTGCTTCGGTGGGCTATTGTCCATGGCTGTGCGAGGCACGGGTTGTACAGTTTTGAAGGACACATTCAAAGTGTCACAACCCTTGAGTGATGATATTATATACTCCTCTAACGCGCGGAATATGTAAGAATGCTTCCCTTTCCAACTAGAATCATCCGGACGATTATGTTCCTTAGGCGAAACACTCTTAGGTGTGACCCGGACATCCCGGCCCGTCATTTGATTTCGCTCCTTCCGTAGAGGATTTCTAATTGGGCTTGGATTTAAGGAATTCGAATCTTTACTCATCTCATCAGACCGTTCGAATCTATCCGAAGTCGACGCACTCCGGCCACGTGGTTCCCTCATTTTTTGGGGGTCAGACAAATTCCCCGGTGGATGGCTAGTAAGTTGCGAAGGGTTTTCATCTTGTCTAATGGCAAATTTGTTGTTGTCGAACGAGTCCCCCTTAGGCAAGGCACGCTGCTCCGGTGCTGCTAGGCGTTGTTGCAAGTATGTTGCGATGCATCCATCAACAAGAGCCCTTGTTCGTTCAACAGACAATGGAATGGCTATAACATAAGTCAGACTACCAAGCACTTATCGGGATAATTCAAAAGAGCTTGGGGTACCTTTTCTAGGAATTGGCTTTCCGGCTTTCCCCATATTTCCTTGTTTGTCCAAGTCTTTGGAATCCCGGTATGGCTCTAGGTCGTTAACCGTCAAGCATTCTGTACACCGGAAGAACTTTAGGTTCCGTGGCCATCTCATGGAGCAATTACAAGTAATACACTTCCCCGTTGTCGATTCCTCGGGCGGTCGAGGTGGTCCTTTCCGAGGACTTGTAGATAAAGGGTTCGGTAAGTAAAATCCATCGTCATCATCGTCTTCATCTGAATCCAAAAAGTCCTGCTTCGAAATTGACTTGTTCCGCCGCTTACCAATGGCATTAAAAGGCGACGGGAATGGGTGGCTAATCGAGCGCGAATGTCCGCGTCGGTAGGGCGAGGAGGCAGCAGGATTCATGGTCATTAGGGGTATGTTTGATGCATCTTGCGGTATCAGCCTAGGGATAGTCCTCTCCGTGGGGAATAAAGCGGGGACTATATTGGTATGAATGGCGGTTGAGCTTGAGGATGGTGGGTTAGACGAGTTGAGAGCAGACCGTGACGGCATATGGGCGCATTGGCTGGACTGAACCCTTGTTGCTCGATTCAGATAGATTTTCCGGGAATGTTGGTCTCCAGGAACAGTGGTCGAGTGGGCAGAATGGTCGGTTTCCTATCGGCCGCCAGATATATTTACAAGCGAAGAGAGACGCAGGTAAAGCAGTGGTGGTCGGGCTGAGGTATATCGACGAACGGTTCCTGCCGAATAATCGAGTTCTCGGCACCTGCTTTCTGGGATGCACCAAGGGATTTGGATGGAAAGGGCGGAGCAGAGGATGGAACAGCCAGGCCTCAGGAGCGGAGAAAGATAATAAGTACCTAATTTTTGGCGAGAGAAGCGGTTAGTGATCTAGGCAACTGGGGGGAAAAAACAAAAAAAAAAAGTATATGTCAGTTGTTATTCAAGATGCTAACCATACCTAGTTGTCGGACACAAAAGAGGGACACATGTATAGCGACTGAGACATGAATAACTGAGATATAATAATATGATATTAACAATTACAACAAGTATAATAAGAAAAAAAAAAAGGGGGAGAGAAAGAAAGAACAGTGAGGAAAGAGAACCCGAAAGACAGTTGGGGACGAGGAAGATCGCCAACGGTTACGCAAGACACAAGAACCAAATCATTGGGCTGAGACTTGCCCAGTCCGTAGTGGTTCCTAGCCTCTCAAGGTGTTCCTCTCTAGGTGCCATTATTAGAGCCTTCGAATGGGCGTTGGCCCTGTAGGAGGCTGCTTACTCCGGGGATCGTGAAGGAAAAGGAAGAGACTAAGGGACCCTGCTAGACTCCGCTTAGAGGTGCTACTGCTCCATTGCCCACTCGTTCCTTCGGAGCACTGCGCGAACGTGGGACGTTACTATTTTGGGCATCGTTACATTCATGGAGGCGCCCTTACTCACCATCACGTTATCAGAATTGAAAGCACAACCGTTCGTTGAAATTGTTGTCGATTGAATCACTTTAGGCTAAGGAGAAAGAAAATAGGGACAAAAAAGCAAAAAAGCAAAAAAGCAAAAAAGCAAAATGAAACTCGTAGGGCGACTACTAGAGTGGAGATGTTTAATGTCAATGAACACCTATTGCAGGAGTATACCAAGTGGTGTTTTACCCACTTCTCCCCCCCCAATCGTCCATATCCATCACTCGACCCTAAAATCGGGGGGTCTCGGAATTGACGAGATGGTCGCAGTACGCTTTTGACTGTTTCTAACGAATACACTACATGTTGCCTACAAGCTAAACGATGCTCTTGAACAAGAGAAAAACAGTCGTCATACTTCGTTAGGGGAATAATAGAGATGGTGAACCAATTGATAGATGGAAGGATATTTGCTAACATCCGAACCAACGCATTTGTTGCATTAATCTCGCACTCTGACATATCAATGTAGAAGCGAATTTTGGTCGAAATAGACACATCCACGAAGAAATTTTTTCCCACAGCCAATAACCCCATTGAACAAACCCCCTACGCTTAACGGTACCTCCAGTAGCTCTGGGTGTTCTGGAGCTTCCAGGTGTGGCGGCGACCGGCGGAGGTGTTGTTGTAGCGGTGGCCCTTGTTAATACCACGGGACTTCTTGCCGGTAGCGGTGAGGCCACGGCTCTCGCGGTGCTAACAGAAACATTCCAGGTTAGTATACGGGGCTCTGCAATTGCATATAGGAGTAGAAACCAACCTTGTGGACGGGGTTGCAGATCCAGTTGATACGGGCATCACGGCGGATAGCCTTGTGCTGGGGATCAACAAGGACAACCTCGAAGTACTTGTAGGTGGAGTCCTGGTTGATCCAGTAGGAGTTCAGGACACGCAAGTTGGCGCAACGGCGGCCGACACGCTCCTCAGCGGTGGCACGGAGAGCACGCTGATACTTGAGCTGGTTGACACCCTGGTTGGTAGGCTTGCCTAAAATTTTTCGTGATACCGTTAGCCCCAATAGCTGCTTCCAGTATCGAACACTTTCCCTCAAAATTGGGGGAAAGGGGAACAGGAAATTCTTACCGTAGGTGGCACCCTTGGGAACGGGCCTCTTGCGGCCACCGCGTCTCACACGGACACGATAGATAACATATCCCTGCTTGGCCTTGTAGCCGAGACGACGAGCCTTGTCGGGACGCGAAGGGCGGGAAGCACGGTGGATAACATTCAGCTGACGGAGCTATATTGATGCACTCTCAGCAAAGTTCAACGAGTGTATAGCAAGACACACGAGCCCACTGGGGACAGCGTCTCAAAAGTGCCACATCCAACCGCCGGCGAAAAATATCGTTTCGAGCCGCCAAGAACCCTCAGAAAATAAAGGTATCCTATGGCAAAGCACACGATCCCGGCGGGAATGTTAAACGATCGAAATATGGGGGGGTATTCTCACCTCCCAGCAACGGACGCGCAGCAGGAAGCGAATCACATCAGACTGCTTCTTCTTCTGGATTTCTTCGACGTATTTGAGGGCACCCATCTGATCGGAAAGAAACGGTGTTAGTTTTTATCGAATCCAGGAAATCGTACAGCGGAGCATTTCAAAAAATCAATTAAATATCTGTCTGAAAGGGCAGATAATGCAATTGCTCGATATCAACGTACCTTGTCGGCGTTGGCAGGTTGTCGGCTTTCGTCGTTGTCGCTGCTAGAAAGTTGAGGAGAAGATCTCTTCAACAAAGTTGTGTGTGGGACGCTAGCAAATTAGGCGAGGTCACCTGCACTATCCAATCAAAATTCGGCTTCGCCAACTTCCATCTTTATGCCTCAGGTGTCGAATCAACGCGGCAAAAAAAATTTCCTTCCTTCCAGAATCAACTCCTGTGTGCCTGAGGCCTTCGACGGCAGTCAGTCCCTGTCTCAAAAGATCCGTGAGGACTCCAGCTTAAGGGGAGTACTTTTAAAAGGACTCCCGATAGACCCCCAAGCCTCCTATAAATATCCTGTACATATTTGTAGCAAGCGGAATTTTTTAATCAATTAGCATACCATTCCCAATTTCCCACCCTCATTTATGAGCCAGTGAGTGAGTGTACCAGCACCTTTCAAAGCCACCCTTTCCTGGGCTGGCAAATTTTGATTTTGGGTGTGGTCAATTTAATCACCACAGAGTTTAAATCATACACAAAAGACAATGCTACAACATGGAAATAATACATAAAAAATAGGAAATAAAATGAACACTTCGCAGTCCATTCAAATAAATTCTTGTTGCCTTACTGCACAAATCATCACCCGAAAAACAAACAGATTCACAGAGCCCTTTTCCTGTGAAGTTGGAAGGTCTATTAGGTATCAGCACTAAACGACAGATCATAACTCTTTCTTGATCCGTTGCACATGATTTCTAATCTCTTGCAGGTGGAAATAAAAAACAGACATTACAAAGAAGGAGGAAGGATTTATGAGGAGACAGAAAGACGGTGAGGAAGGGCCATTAAATACACAAGGAAACCGAGGCCAGTCTTCGGA
Organism: Aspergillus diversus; assembly: GCA_027569885.1. Classification (NCBI taxonomy): domain Eukaryota; kingdom Fungi; phylum Ascomycota; class Eurotiomycetes; order Eurotiales; family Aspergillaceae; genus Aspergillus; species Aspergillus diversus. The sequence continues at coordinate 595,832 of JAPDKZ010000023.1, forward strand.
AGAAACGTGGAAAAAGGAGGGTTGTCATGTAAAACAGAGAAGGGAGTTTATAGGCGTAACAATTAAGCAATCAAACACCGCGGAGACCGGCTTTGAATGCTCGAGAGATGCTAGGGTTTTAAATCTAGGAGCCAAGCGACAGACCCTGGAAACGATTCACCCACTCTCCCTGAGGTGGGTGGATACGCGAGGGACCATTGCCGACTCCGGGACTGCCAGCATACTCAGCATACCCTGACTCCAAAGGCCCGAAGGCGTTTTGAGGATAAGTCGAGAAGGGATCTCCAGAGTTAAGCCCTCCGCCCAGTCCAGGTTCGGATTGCCGGGGGGTTTGGCTGAAACCCTGATATGAATCTGCATAGCCATTGCGTAGCAATCCCATCTGGCCCATAACAGCATCTCGTCCGGTATCAGCACCATCACGAGTGTGATTGTATGATCTAGCTTCGTGTTGATGAGAACGGTCCACCTGTGCTTCTTGGCCGTAACCTAGAGGATTCGGTTGGAGACCAGCGCTAGGGGGGGTAACAAACGATGCTGGGTTGATCGCAGACATCCAAATTCTTGTCTTATAAATTTTGAATAGATCGGTCACAAGAGAGTTGAAGTTGATGTACGAGTCAGCAAAGTAATAGAACGTGAGCTTTTTCCAGTCCCTATGCACCCAGGTCCGTTAGCTCTAAGAAAAACAAACACCTCAAGGGGAGTAACACTGACATTTGAAATTCCGCATCAAGAATCTCCATATTAAGCCGGTGTTCCGCAACTTTTTGTTGACAAACACGTTTAGCCTTTGCTTCATTACCTTCCTTATCACGCAGGGTCAGGATCTCATGGTTCTGAGCAAGTCTTTTAATCAATTTGGGCTTGATATCAGCAACAGACTCCTGCACCCCATGTGGACCATGGGGCCCCATACCACCTATGGCGCTTCTGTTATTCATCCCTGGAAGATTGCCAGTCGAACCAACGTTCGCTGCCCCACTTTGGCCTTGTCTTGAGAACATCATCAGCCATTTATAATGCTCCTCGGCATACTTTTGCTTCAGCTCCCGGGCTTTTTGGAGGGAGACATTGGCATGCTGAATAGTGCCCAAATCAGTCCCTCGGTCAGCCTCGACGATAACCAAATCCCCAGGTTTTACCTGCAGGCCGGTATCTTCCTGAATATAGAAAACATCTGCGCGATGGCATTTAAACGTCACGATATAAAGTAGCTGATTCTGGTGTGGGTGCGCTAGACCGGATTGGTGGCGGCCGTATGCTGTGTAGGCCTGGTGAAGTGAGGTCGGAATAGGAGATGGGCCATCAGCAGCACGGAGAGCGTGGTCGCGAGCAAAATAGGACTCTGCAAATCGACGAGCTCGTAAATATTCCGTCTCCATTTCATGTTCCTCGGAGCGAGGCGTCGAATGAAAGCGCTGGTACTCACGATTCTGGCCTGGTGCACTTTGAAGGGAACCTTCGCTGATACTAGCATAGTTCTCTTCTCGATCCCCCATCCCAACCCGAGAAGCAACTGCTTGCGGCTCCCCCGACACAGATGGGTGCCGGATGGGAATTTCGGCGAAGGAGTGTCGCCGGCTCTGGGGAATATCAGCAACACTTCCAAATCCGAGCGAGGTCTGCCAGTGGCCCTTCCTAGCATTCTCCAAAGCACGATTCTCCAAAGGAGTAAAGGCCGGGAATTGTTTCTCCAGGTTGCCGGAGTGCTCGGAAAACCTTCTTCTAGGATTGCTGTAGATATCATTGTATCCAGGAATATCACCAACTTCATCAAGATCCTCCACAGCAAGGTCCGATTCCTCGGGGACGCTTCCGCGAATGCGATGCAGATTACGCACACCCGTTCCGACGGCATACCCGCTGGCAGTAGATGCAGAGGACATTGCCCGGTCTCTCAGTGGGTTGTCCACTTGCCCCGCTGCCTGGCGCAAGAGAGCATTCTCCCTGGAAAGCTGTTCAATGGTGCGCGCTTGGTTGGCAGCATAGTTAGTGTAGCTACCCTCTGAGCCATTCGGGCTTCCAGCCTCATCGTCATCGTCCTCGCGAACACGTCCGAGTGTGGCGGGGTCGTGGCCCAACTCTCCAAGGAGACTAGGCCGAGATGAGCGGTGTTGTAACGCGGAAAATTGGCCACCGTTCCGAGGGCGACCCCCGGAATACGGCGCGCCCGACTTATTCGCCATCATTCCCATATAATCAGGGTCCATCTGGCCTACAGAGTACGACTGCGAACGATAGGTTTTTGGCGTTGGATGAAGTGGGATAGAGAATGGAATAGACGAATCACCGGAAGTCGTGCGGGTGGTTGGACTCAGCATCTCGTCACCGAGATAGTTGCTGGCAGTCGAAGGGTTAGACATTGTGGGAGACGGAACAATTTCAGAGAGACGAGGCGGTGGCTCCTTTCGTGAATCGGTATTCCATATACCCGTTCCCCAAGGAAACGAGCTGTTCCCGACATTATTCCAAGTGATGGAACTACTTATTCCAGGGCTGGTATTTGCGGCCCAAGTTGACTGATCGGCAGCAGGACTGGTCGGGTTAGAAGGACCGGAAGAGAGGGGTCCGGTCAAGGACGCCTTTCGGGGCGCTATGGCAGGAACTTCATTAAGCCATGAGGTGCGGCGCGCAGGCTTCTGAATAGGTACAGCTGCGGATGTGGGAGCGTGTAGCGGATGCTCCCCATCGTCATCTGAGGACGCTAGGGCTTCTGAATCTGGGGTAGAACGACGGACGCCAGGGTGGGTCTTCTCTAGCCTAGCTGAGGCATTACTCGGAGGAGTCTGGGAGGTCATGGGCTTTGGTGCTTGTATAGGTTTGGTAGGTGGTGCAGCCATGGTGTTGCTCTCTGATGGCAGAGTCACCATGAAAACGAGAGGGAAAATAGTCGTATGACGAAGTTAAGAAACACTATTAAGGATATCAAGTCAGCGAACGCCAAATACCTGGCTACGAAGAGATGAGTCTTTGCTGTCTCTCATTTAAGACTGTAGGAAGGTCGGTTGATAAATTCGACTTGGCATGAAGAGTGGATTGACAAAAGGAATGATTGTGGAACTTTGAAACATGAAAGAAACACATGACAGAGAAGTAATGGAACCTACATGCTGGCTCCACGAAGTGATGCGCGGGGGATGAGAGAAATAGCGAAGGTTTTCAATATTCCACCGTCGATGACGATGTCGGTAGCTAAAAATCATCAAAATCACCAAACATAAAAACTCGATGAGCGGAAAAGTTACCTTTTTACAGATAAAAGCCAGATGGGAAAAACAAGGCAAAAGTTGAACCTCTATTAACGCACGATAGCACCCAGAATACTAATTCTTAGAAGCAATAGACATAGACAATCTTCGTGATGTATAGGCTATTTGGTGCTGAACAGTTAGTGTATCATGCGCTGATTGATAACCGCAAGCTGGGCACAAGAGGGAAACAAGAACAATAAAATATTACAAATTCAACAAAAGCGAAGGGAGAGGGTATGAGACTGGTGAAATGGACAGGTGGGGTGACATCGATCTAGCGGAAGTAGCATGGCGAGCAAGAACAGTGGGAGTGAGAGACCAAAATGAGCCGTTCATATCTGATACAATTCTTCCTTATGTTGCCATCCATGCACTCGGCCAGGTATCCCATCGAGCAATTCCCACAAGAGTATCGCGGTATTTTATATCACTTCATGCCCAAAGTGTCGCAGGGTTCGTAGAACTTCGAATCACGATTCAGAAAGAACTCAGGTCCAAGTACATACCTTGTGAAAAAAAAAGTACAATTTGGGATTAAAATCAGGACAGTGTTGTAAAAATATTGAGCTCAATCTCAGAAAAGGAACGAAACGCAGGAGGGGTTCGTAATCGCGTCTGCTCGCATGTTCACACATATTTATTAGTGACGGTTCAATGCCAGCGCATAAGTTTTGGGACTCACCAATCTAGAAATAAACGAAACTTTTATACTCTATCCAAAACCAAATAAACAGAAAGTCTTTCAACCGAATAATCAGTATGTGTAAGAAGTTTTTGCGCCGGCGGGGAAGCGACCAGGCTTCGGGTCTAAGGAAGGAGTCGTTGCGAGACAGGGCGTTTTGCGACAAGTCGTAAAGGTTAAGGCTCGTCGGTCTAGACACACCAGGCGTGGAATTTTTTTTTTCTTTTCCTTTTTATTATTTATATTATATTCCGGCCCACGAGAGAAAATAAATCTATGAATGTTTTCGATTCCGACTCGCGACCGACGGGGGGGGGGGGGGGGGGGGGGGTGGCAAGAGAAAAGGGTGTGGGGGATGGGGGTGGGCTGCAAAAAGAAGGACGTGGCGTCAAAAAAGGGCAAAGAGTGAGGGTGCGGTATGAAGAAGTGAGCCGGGAGGTGGGGGGGGGGAGGTGGCAGGGAAAATAGACAGAGGCCGGGGGGGGGGGGATGAGGGTCGGTGACGCGCGCGGTGAGGAGCAGGG